>OY728140.1:814270545-815505545 GCA_963277665.1 Viscum album | reverse complement strand
ATCAATACCAATCACTTGTCATTTCTTAATACCATGTTTGGTCGCCCACATCTATGCTGCTTCATCAAAACTTGACTCACAGGCATCTTAACCCTCAATCTTAGCCTACCTATCATGTTCATGATAATTATCAGCCTCATATGTATCCTTCAAATAAATTTATAAATTAAAATAATTAAAATAACAATTTAAGTTAATTTTCAAAATCAAAATTGTTATACTAATTGCAATCTGACACTATCGGTTATCAGTACTATCTCTAGTGGTAAGATCAGTGTACATCTTCTTTAAATATCAAATTACATAACACAGGAGGCCCAATTTCCTATATGAATATAGAATAATTTTTTTACATTTAATGTATATATAAATTATTAAAATAAATTACTTACCATATGTCATTGATAAATACTGAAGTTTCAACACCTAAATATGTATGTGACCTCATTTCTCCCTTGGTTCTATCAACCTTATGATGATATAATCTCAATACTCTCTCATATTCAATAGGATCACAATCCATCCAAAACTGAAGATGAGATATAATTGGGTCGATGACTACAATAAGGCTAAAAAAACCATGACTCAAGCTCTCTCCATAGATCTCTTTCTCATATTATGAAAAAATTGATGATAATTCTCATACATGAAAATCTCTCATGACACTTATATAAAGTCGATAATGTTATCATCGATGAGATACTATAAACCCTGTAAATAATTAATAATATCAAGTTAATAATTAAATAAATTTAAAAATAAATATTATTTATTTACATACCATCCAATGATCAAGCATGCGATGATTAAAATCAATAGGAATATGGTCCCACACCACCCATGGTTCAAAACAATACATAAATAGAATCAAGCCTAACTGTTCAATAGTTATCTATAAAAAATGTGGAAAAAGTAAAAATAATAAAACAATTAGTAGATAAATAAATTAATGAAAATTTATTAAAATTCAGAACTAATTATACCTCTACAAGTATGGATCAAAATGAAGATGGGTACATCGCTTGAGAATAGGGTATGGAATCCTTAATTTGGATAGACCACGATACCTATAAGTTGATTTTGTAGTGCCAGAAAAATGCTGGTCATAAGATGGGTCATCAGGATGATCACTAGGAATTTCAACATCCATGAGGCCACAAAAAAACTCATCGATATCTTCTCCAGCCATTTGAAAATAGAAATAATGATGACTGCAAATAATTAAAAATATATACTATACATTAATTTTAACTGTAATTATCATTTAATTGCATCTTTATTCATCTTCATCATTATATTTATGTTCATTAGTGTCAATATCTTCATCTTCCTCCTCAGAATAATCAATTTACATATGAGATCTTACTTAATTATACCATGTTATTCCAAATTAATTGTTGTTATCATCTACATTATCAACACCATTGGCCCATAACTGTGGGGTTTTATCATCGAAATTTGTATCTCTTTGCGTAACATATGTATTTAGTGATGTCTCTTAAAAAATTTCAATTTCTTATACTTAAACAGAATCACTTTCATTTTCTATAAACTGATTTTAATGTGATTTCATTTTTGTTATACTCCACCAGTCAATTAAAACTTTTGAAGCAATATAATAATTTATATAATAAATTTAATGTTATCTATGAGCCAATATAAATGGTTTATTTACTACATGAAGTACTTTATATTTAATTCTGAAAATTGCATGCCATGTATGAACACACAACCCTATATCAGTATCAAACCAAAAAAATGTAAACATTGTTACATAATTCTATCCCAAATAACATTACTCAATTATTTCATCTATCATGCCATAAAATTCAACTTCAATTTATTTATGATGAGAGAATTTCATGTAAACACCATTGTTTATTTCTTTTTTTATTTACCATATACACATATATGAAATTGAAATCCATTAACCACATATACACTATAAGATTTAAACAATTTGGATGGTGGGTTACTTAATAAGCATAATTGATTATCAATTTTATCTACATATTGAGATACCTAAAA
Source organism: Viscum album (assembly GCA_963277665.1). Taxonomy (NCBI): domain Eukaryota; kingdom Viridiplantae; phylum Streptophyta; class Magnoliopsida; order Santalales; family Viscaceae; genus Viscum; species Viscum album. The sequence continues at coordinate 815,503,517 of OY728140.1, read as the reverse complement.
AATAAAAAAAATAATTAACAATATAAAAAATAATAAATTAATTTAATATATTCAACCATAAAAAATTTACTTAACTAGTCTTTGAATCCAATAGGAAAACTTACAATTTAATATTTTTCAAGAGTAAGCAGTGTAATTTATGTAAATATTTCTTGATATTATCATCATATAATCTAAAATTGAATGAATTTTAATTTAATTTAAATAAAATATAAATAATATTTAAAATTAACACTCACTGTAAAAATCAAGTCATTTATTCATAATCGAATAGAACATATGTACGAGCTTTGTGTTGTTCATCATATGAAAGTACTTATTCATGAACACAATACCAAGTCTAAGATGATTAATTATTGAAAATTTATGGTTTATTTAATCATCAAAATTTCCCTCATTACAACCCATTCTATATATTTTAATAGATATTTAGATTGAAAATAACTAGAGTAGAAAATTGAAATTTTATCTCAAAAATATGTTTTTGCAATTTACCATTAAACATATGATTTTTTACATACCTTTTTATTCATTTTTTTCATGAATATCTCATATGGGTACATCCATAATAACGATACTGGTCCTCCACATTTTACTTTATGTGAAAAATGTAATATTAAAATTTCCATTCAGTCAAAGAAAACCAATGATTTTTTTTCTAATTTATATAAAATTGAGACAACTTATTATTGAATCCTACCCAGTGAATCATAGTTTTTCATCTTGAAAAAAATGTATTGGAAAAAATATGATATTTCGATCATTACATCCCAAATAAAATAATTCAATAGACCTATAAGGCCAATCAATAAAAATATTTCCATTATAACATGATAACTATGACTTTTTAATCTGGTACTATGACCATTTATGACACATGAAGACAAATTAGATACATAACCATCTGTTAACATCAAATATATAATCCAATGATATAGTAATAAATGTTTTTTTATGAAATTTCATCATCCACTTTTGGCTTTATTAAAATTTTAATCTATCATTTTTGAATAACTCAAGTTCAAAATGCCTAAAAATTTAGGCAAGATCTAATCATGACTTTACATTATTTTTATTTTTACCATGTATTTATAAAACTATATAAAATATGTTAGCAAAGTACTTATTCTCAATATTCATGAAATCTATCATGTAGTTGACCAATAAATCAGACAAATATGGTAGGTCCCAAAAAATACCATGCTTTATCCAATTGTGATATTTCCTAAAGTCAACTACTTTTTGTTAGTTTATATCCAGTACAAATGTAATAGAAGGTAATGAATAGATAATAGATTTTATGTCAATACCTAATATCACTTATGGATGTATATTCATTTGAATTATACATTTTCTAAAATTATTTCTATTCCATTAGAAAGGATGGTTTGTAGGATGAAATCTACAATGACAATAAAAAATGGTTTTCTTCCATTAGTAAGAATAAATGGTTTTTTGACACTCATATTATATAGAAATGATTTTAGAAAATGTTTACAATATCAAGATAAAATTACATATTCTATAAAGTCACTAATTATCCACATTAATTCAGATTTAATTATAAAATTCTATTTTTAAACTACACGACATGTACGTACACCATTATTCCATAATAAATTTAACTCAAAAACAAATGGATTCAAATAAAAATCAATATTCTTATTTGGGTGTATTGGAATTATTAATGTTAAAAATATATATGGATCCATCTTCAACATCAATGGAGGTAAGTTGTATGAAGTTATAAAGACATTACAACAAGAATATTGACTATTGTAAGAACCAAATGGACAAAAACCACTAGTAGAAATACCCAATCACACGTTAAGAGGTTCAGAAGAAAAAGATGGATGCACCTCATAAAAATGTTTGCAGGAATTACCAAAACAATTTTGATTTAATATTTTGTGGATATAAATGTTAGATTTGTTCCATGCTACCAATGAGGTTCGCTTGAAAGACATAATTAAATGCTGCAATTTAACTATAACAAATAAATAACTCAAATGTTTAATAGGAAAAATATGTACTTTCCTAGTTGTACCTATTTATACCTAGATTATCCATATGTAGGAAAATTTACTAATGAATAATATTTACTATAATATAATATTTCATAATTTAAACATGAATGGATATTCTAATAACTAAGACCCAAATTACAGACCAGCCTATCACTTTCATATAAATTTTTAGGCAATATATTTCCCTCAGGTAACAATGATTTAACCAAAAAAAAGTATTTGATTTTAAAAATATTTAATATTCCATTATCTAATTTACTAGCCAAAAATTTTATAACTACGTAAAATATTATTATCTTGTAACTGGGTTATAAGGCCTCCTCAATAGATTTTAGTAACTTATAAAACTAAGAAGGTTCCAACTAAGGATTTGAATTGTCATTCTATGTTTTTGTTTATTGGAAGGATGAGACAACGACCTCATGTACTAAAGTTTGAAACTGTGATGGACCTAGAACAAAATTATTTATATCTTCCACTAAATTGTGTTCACCTTGTCGATACCAAAAAATATAATATTTTCGAAAAAAAATGAAATAAATGAACTCAAACACTTTCAAAGGTTTAAAATATCATCAAATAACATTTCTTATATGGAACCTAAATTGTACCTTTTGAAACAAATTTTTAATTTGATGATGAAAATATTAAAAAAGATTCAACACCCTCACTATATAAAAGATCAAAACTGTTTGGATTTCTATGATGATTTATACAATCATGATCACATAATAAAAATTTTCATCCACTTCCTTGTTCCATATTTTTATAAAAAATAATACCAATTAGAAATATTTCTTATGATCAATCTGATAGAAGTAAGTGATGATCTGAGAAAGAAAAAAAAAATAAAAAAATTAATATTTACTTGTGATTATTATAAATTGTTGGTAATTACCAATTATTACTAATTATAAGTAATTATTGGTAATTATTGGTAATTATTGGTAATGATTGTAAATTATTGGTTGTTATTTATCATTATTGATAATTATTCCTAATTATTAGTAATTACAGATAATTATTACTAATTATTACTAATTACTGGTAATTTATACTAATTATTGGTAATAAATAGTAATTATTACTAATTATTGGTAATTATTATCTATTATTACTAAGTACTAACACTTAATAATAATTATTTCTAATTACCAGCAATTATTACTAATTACCTACAATTATTACTAATTACAGATAGTCTTTACTAATTATCAGTAGTTATTGGTAATTAACGGTAGCTATTGGTAATCACCAGTAGTTATTTAGAATTATTGGTAGTCATTGATAATTACAAATATTTATTTCCAAATATTGGCAGTTTTTGCTAATTACTGGTAGTTATTACCAATTACTGATAGTTACTTACAATTACTGGTAGTTATTGCTAATTAGAAGTAATTATTGTTAATTGTCGACAATTATTGCTAATTACTAGTAGTTATTGAAAATTATCGGTAGTTCTTGTGAATTACCAGTTTTTATTTCTAATTAACGATATTTATTACTAATTATACGTATTTATTTCTAATTACCAGTTGTTATTTCTATTTACCGATAATTATTACTAATTAATGGTAACAATTACTATATATCAGTAATTATTACTTACTAACTACTAGAAATTATTCCCAATCATTAGTAATTATACCTAATTACTAATAATTATTTACATTTTTTGGTAATTATAGAAAATTATTACTAATTATTACTTATTAATGGTAATTATTAACAATTATTGATAATTATTAGTAATTATTATTAATTATTAGTAATTATTACCAGTTAGTTGTAACTACTACTAATTATTTGTAATTATTGGTAATTATTTGTAATTACTGTTAATTATTTTAATAGCCTAAGATTTTTATGAAACATTTCTCTTTAAATAGTTTTATTTCTTTGATATCTTGCGTTATACGCAACAATGAGTTTAGATGAACCGTGTAACATTATTAAAATATTATGTCTCCATTATCTCCTAACTATTGGGTTGGAGGGTATGAATAGTAATAACTAAATAATAAAAAATATATGGTCTACACATTTATAAAATTAATTCATTATTTATCAAATGATTAGAAATAAGAATATAAAATTATTTGATAAAAAAGTGATGTTTTTTCTGAAAAATTATTTTTGTACATGTAACGTATTTTTATTAATCAATATTGGTGAATGATTTTAATTAAATTTATATATTATTCACTTTATAAAATGTTTTAAACATTTATAATTTTTTTCTAGGCATCATATGTGAATAAATCAAGTTTTATGCTTAAAATTTTATTTTTTCTCAAAAGATTGTTTTTTGAATTTTGGACACTTAATTTTAAATTAATTTATTCCATTTATAGGTACTAAATTAGATAAAATAAATTATATATTCAGAATTATGAGGTTCAAATTTTGTAAATAGGCCCCTTTTATTTTTGGTCAATATGAATCATAACTGTGGTAAAATTTATCACCTTAGTAAAGGGTAAATCAGGTTAATCTAGGTTAAAAATAAGTGATAATGACATCATTTTTATCATAATTCTTTTGTATAAAGAAAATTATACCTGTATCAACTTATGATAAAAATTTATTATTTTAATAGACACTTATTAATGAAAATGATTTATGTATTATTTAAATCAAAGAAAATTACAAAATGCCACTCTCTTAGTTTTAGATATCCTTTATGTGTTCATATGGGGAAAAGACTAGTTATGAATGAATATTAATTGTAATTTTGTGCATAATAAAATTTTATTCATGATGGTAAATTATTTTTAATTTTTTGGTATTATATAATTACCTTAAATGCTTACACAACATCAAAATAGTATTTATTTGATTAATGGTAAAAATAAAATAAACGATTTTGAAAATGTTAAAGGTGATATAATTTTATTAATTTATAGTGATCCACTAATTTTATTAATGAATATGACATATTATTATTATGTTAAAATATTATATTCAAATTAAATCTTTTTCTTTATGTATTTTAATTCAAATTAAATAAATAGTGTAAAAAACATACAATAATGATATTTTTTCAAAATAATATTTATTAAATAATTTAAAAATCATAAAAATCATTAAATAAAAAAGGTGTATATTATATGGTTTAATATTTCATAACTTGGCCATTTATTTTCCAATAGTCACCATATAAGTAAAAATTACAACCCTTTAATGTTGAAAAATTTGTTACCATAGTTACAATAAAAATTAGTTAACTAAGGGTTAATCAAAATGATAAGCTTTAAAATGAAACCAAACTTTTCTAAATTATTTTAGTTGATGGTATTAAAATACTAAACTAACTTTTGATTAAATAACAATCCATTTGGAGGAATTTTTCTCAAGAATTAATTAATTATAATTTAATCTTTTGAGAAATTCCAAAAGTATCCCAAACCTCAATTATAAAAGGGGACATCCTCCATCAATTCTTTACACCACTTTGAGCCTTCTAGCTTGATCTTAATCTTCCAATGTCTCTTATAAACTTCCCTTTACACATTTTAGAGGTTCAGGTATTCCCAAAATACCCACCCAAAATCCCTTTAGAGGAGATCTAAAAGAGTAGTTTTTAAGAAGAGATAATCGCCATAACCGATCAATTTTTTTCTACTATTCTTTATCACCTCTAAATATATTGTAATTATCATAACATAATAAAATTAGTACCCTAAATATTTTTAAATTTTATTATGATTATTAAAACACCATTATACACCCTCTTTCCCATCAAATTAGAAGAGAAAATATCGCTCATGAATATGTACGGCTTACCATCACCACAAAGGGATACAATTCATTTTTCATCGCCATATTTTATTGATGGGTATTATGATGGGTTTAATGTTTTTATATTATATTTATGACATAATTAAAATTTTGGAATGATAATATTATGTCTACCTTCTTACCATACAATCCTTTGATAAATGATAACATCTCTAATGCATACGTGTGGACTACCACCTCCACGAAGCGATGTGATACGTTTTTCATTTACATTTTACATCGATGGTAATAATGAAGAATTTTATGAATATATATAATATATATGATTGAATAATTATATGATAAATGTGAATTAATATTTACCTTTCCTTCATTCCAGCCATCAAAAAATTAAAACAATGTTCATGCATACTGTAATGACTCCGATGTTTCCTCCGATTAAACATTCTAACAATAAAAAATCCATGCCGACAAAAAAAAAAGATATGATCCTTAATGAATTATTCTCCCCTGCTTTTTCTTCGTGTCTTCATGGATTATGAATGAGTGATTTTTGTGATTTTTATCCAGGGAACAATGACACGAGAAAGAAGATCTAACCCTGTGATGGAACCAGGGTGGTGAGAAAATGAGGGAACAACACATTGGTGGTGACCCGCAGTTCAGGTGGGATCCCGACGATAATAAGCAGGGATGATGGATCGACAGACGGTGGTGGGAAGACCTGTGGCAGGAGGCTGTCGGTGGTGGCGACGCCAGGCGGCCACTGGCTTGGAAGCCGACAACGGAGGGTCCCACGACTAGGTGATCCACAGTATTGGGGAGACATGGCTTTCCAAATATGCTTCAGTCAGAGAATGGACCCATGGCAGGGCCGCAGGATCCACTGGTCACACGGACTGGCCATGCCACACTGTCCAGCTACATTGCCTGGAGGCAACACATGTGGCTGAGCTGCATGCGGGGGGAGATGGGGGCCACAACCTGGTCAGGCCGCGTCTAGCAGAAGAAGTCATCCCACCAAATGAGGGACAAACAGTAATAGCTGGGCTTCTCTAACGGCCCAATAGGCCCAATGGGCTGGACCAACGACCTAACAGGTCGGACCAGACCCAGACCCAACTAGCCCCTTTTTACAAAAACCCTATAACTTTCAAACTGTAAGTCTGTTTAACAAACTGTTTGCGGTGTTGGGACCCTTCAGATGAGGAGGTCCTTCTGAGATGGATTTGTGAGGCCTTATTAAGGACCAGTGTAGGTGAAGAGATTTCCCCCTCATTTCTTTTCTTGAGGGTTCAGTACAACATTGCATAGAAATCCCCTCGATAGGAATAGCCTTAGACTTATGGAATCCTCATTGGGACTAGAGTGATACTCTATCACCCATTATGGAGTTTATTGGGTATTGATGTGACCTATGAGTGAAGGTCATTAATCCTCCATCTAGTGGGCTGTATTAGTAGGGTTCATAGTATTCTTTGGAATCCTTTACGTTATGAGACACATCGATAGGGTTTGTGGTAATCACTGAGAATCCCATACGTTGCGGGGTAATACAGATTTGGTTTGTAGTATTCTCTTAGAGAATACCCTCTCTCTATAACATAATATTGACCTGCTATGACATCAAGACTCAAGGAGCGAGTCCACTCGGAATGAGCATGCCTTGTAGCGGAATCATGTGGTGGAAGTTTGGATGTGACTTATCCTTTATACCTTGTGGATGGTATTTGTGAATATCTGGATATCCTTGGTATATGTGTGGGAATATACCTATGTAGACCTGATTTTGAATTCCTTTATGGTTTTCCTTTTTGGTATCGGGGTGTCATACTCTGTACTATTTTACTCACCCCTGCACAGGCTTTTCCCGCACATGTCGTGTCTTGTATAGATGACCGATGTTTTTAAAGAGTTATAGGTGAAGAATAACCAGGACCAGAGAGTGCATTGTGATATCAGACAGACTAAGGTATTTTTTGTAGATTCCTACTACATCTTTAGTACCCTTTGTTGCAGGTTGTACTTTGCAGCTGTCTTTCTTTTGTTGGGCTAGTATTCTGGCCCATTTAACCTTCCAGTACATTACTTTCTTATTGTACTCTCTGGTTGGTTTTTAGTATATTCATTCATGGTGGTTGGTAGTTTCTCTCTTTTTTTCTTTGTGGGCTTGGAGATGTGTGTGTTTGTACAAGTACTTAGGAAAATTTTTCCCTTTTGTGAGACATTCCTACTCAACACTAGTCGCCAACCCCTGTCCTATATGAGGTGGGATTGGGGTAGTCGTGACATAGGCCCCACAGGGATGAGTCATGACAGAGTGGTATCAGAGGAGGTTGGTTCCACATTGGGACCAGGAGTCATTGATATTGGTTTGTGGAAACAATGTTATGTGTTTTGAGTTCATATTTCAAGCCATCGAATCCAGTGTTGGTGCGGAGACTGACGTATCCATACACCAGGACTTTGGGTACCTGCTTTCCGACTTGGTATATGAAAACACCAGTTGTAGGGAAATGAATGGAACATGCATATTATAGGAATGGGTTGTGTTTTATATATCCATCTTGATTCATCTCTCCAGATATACTCAATTGAACATGGTTCATCTTGATCTGTTTTAGGATGCCTCCACATAGAAATCCATCCAGGATCCCGATGCACTATCACGGGGATGATTCTCTTAGCAACAAGGCATCATTATATGGGCCTATTCTCAACATGGAAACCATGAGTGTTTTTTCCTATTGTAGTACCACCCGTTGAGCCTTAGTTTTTTCCAATGCTACTAGTAGATGATGCACATCGACCCACTGCATTGTATGGGTTCCAGAGGTAGAGACCTCAGAGGTTTAGGGGTGAGATTGACACCCCAGTAGTTGAGGATTGGATGGAGGTGGTTACTCGCATATTTAGACTTGTGAGGACACCACCCAATTAGACAATAGTCTTAGTCACGAGTCTTCTATAGGGCACAACAGGATGGTGGTGGAGCTTAGTGATCCAAACGCATGACAAGACGAATCTCTCTTGGGTAGAATTTTATCACCTCTTCAGGGAAGAGTTATTTCGAGTGACCTTGCAGTCAGTACACTTCCAAGAGATCCTTTATCTACAATAGTTAAGCCAGACTGTAGTGGAGTAATCAGTGAGGTTTACCAATATTTATCACTAATCCACATATATGGTATGTAACCCATTCTACAGAGCTCAGTTTTTTGATGAGGGACTACACTAAGAGATCATGGCATCCATGGTGTCTCTTAGAATCCCTACTTAGGATGGGGTGCTATAACGAGATTTACTTATGAAGATCTTCCGTTCAGAACAGCCTCCAGCAGCTGGAGCTACTAGCATACATCAGGTGGAGGAGTCCTTAGAAATGGGTAGCAAGTAGAAGATGAAGGGGCCCAAGTGGGAAAGGTAATTTAGGAGAAATCCCTAGGATATAAGATTAGTGGTGAAAGGATCCCAGGGCAAAGTGGGATAGTTTAATGACATATTGTTTTTTGCGTTCGGTGGTTTAGGACACATAGCTCATGATTGTACGACATGCCATGCAGACAATCAACAAATGGTCGTGGGACTGCCGAGGTAGAAGCAGATGTTCGAGAAGGGCAGTCCGTAGGGTGGTGGATGTGGCAGGGGAGCAGGTAGAGCAGCTAATGGTGGACAGAGGTTTGAGGTACTACCACCAACACCCCATGCAGTCTACTATAGGCTCAAGGAGCTAGTGGATAGGGGTGATGCCATCTTTAGGTGATGGAGGATAACAAACCCAATACTCTAGTGATGATTAGAGGTATTATCTGTGTCTTCTCCGCCCTAAACACAGTTCCTATAGACACAGGTTCTAGTTACTCATTCATTCCTATGGACCTTATTTGGATCTCAGATATTTTAGTGGTTCCTTTTTCTTGATCTTTATGTTTAGAGACACCTACTAGAGGGGATCTTATGATCACACACTAGTGTCGGCAGTGTGGACTTACTCTTGGAGCTGAGATATTTGACTGGGATCTCCTAGTAGCGGCGTCAAGGCCTTATGAAATCATTCTAGGTATGTAATTTTTTTCCATAGTCCATGCTCAGATTGATTGTTTTAGGTTCAGAGTGCAGCGTGTACACAGAGATGGGACCTGTTTTTCCTTTACCGAAAAAAGGAAATTCATTCATCACATGATGGACTTTCTCATAGGAGGGTGCAACTGATCACTTGCCAATTGGCTAGCCTCACCCTCGGTGTGGTGGAGGAGAGTAGTCCCCAATTTCTTGTAGTGGTGGACGTGCACAAAAAAATATTCCCCAAGAATTTTCCAAGATTACCCCCTCACAGGGAGGTTGGATTCTGCATTGATATGTACCCCAGGACAACAACGATATCCATACTCTCATATCAGATGGATCCTAAGAAGCTTCAGGGGTTGAGTGTACAACTTGAGTATTTGTAGAAGAAGGGATTCTTGAGGCCCAGCATCTCACCCTGGGTGGCCCCAATTTTGTTTTCCAAGAAGTAAGATGGGAGTTTGAGGCTATGTGTGGACTTCAGGCACTTGAATTAGGTAACCGTGAAGAACAAGTATCCTCTACTGAGAATTGACGACCTCTTTGACCAGATAAAGGGATCATGGTGGTTCTCGATGATATACTTGAGACCTGGCTATCATCCGCACTGTTTATGGGATGAGTATGTACCGAAGATAGCCTTCAAATGTTGTTAAGGGAACTACAAGTACTTGGTTAAGCTGTTCAACATAACCAATGCTACAACAATGTTTGTGGAACTCATGAACAATATCTTCTATACATACCTTGACCGATTCTTCATGGTCTTCATTGATGATATTCTGGTATATTTAGCGTCCAAGTTGGAGCATATGATACACCCGTGGATGGTCTTGGACACGCTCTGAGAGCACCAAATTTATGGGAAACTCTCAAAGTTTTAGTTATGGATTCAGGAGTTCCACTTTCTAGGACATGTCATTTAGGAGGCTGGAGTTGATGTAGATTCGATGAAGGTTAAGGCGGTGCTTACTTGGGGGCTACCCATGAGTGTGACCGAGGTGAGGAGTTTCTTGTTTTTGGATGGGTACTATCAAAGGTTTATGATGGAACTTTCTAGGGTAGAAACACCCTTGACATATTTGACATGGAAAGGGAAACCCTTCATGTGGAAAGAAAAGGGCCAGAAGTGTTTCCAAGAGTTGAGACATAGGTTAAAAAGGGATTCCATCTTGAGACTACTAAAGGAAAGTGTTGGGTATATAGTGTTCTATGAGTCATCAGGGACCATGCTCAGATGTGTTCTGGTGTAGGTGAAATCTATGATTTTCTATGGATCTCTCTAGTTGAGGTAGCATTTGAATAACTACATGACCCATGACCTTGAGCTAGAAGTAGTGGTTTTGCATTGAATATGTGGAAGCATTACCTGACAGGGGAGCGGTTTACCATATACTCAGACCTCAAGAGCCTCAAGTACATATTTTCTCACAGGGACATGAACTTGAGATTGTGGCGGTGGCTAGGGTCCCCCAAAAACTATGACTTCAATATCATCTATACTATTGGTAAGAGAAACATGGTGGTAGACATGCTTAGCAAGAGGTACAACTTGAAGTTGCTAAGTGATGAATCAGAGAAGTTGGCCACGTTGAAGATATACTTCATGGATGATGGTGGAGGATCTTACCTACAGTCGATGGTTGTCTCCCCTCCACTCTTGCGACGTGCTAGGGAGGCACATCTTGGGGATATTGAATATGAGTCCCAATGTGTTCAGTTTTCCATAGGGTAGGCCCCTGATTGATATTTGATAAGTGGATAGCACATCATTCTATTATTTGGGTACACCATTGTGCTAGTAGCATTGTGAGAGTATGTTCTTAGGGAGTTCCACACATCTCCCTTAGCGGTAAATCTAGGTGTGGAAAAGATGTACCAGGACCTTTGACACTAGTTTTGGTGGCCAAGGAGGAAGAAGGAAGTGGTGAAGTTTGTTTCTCAGCACATCACTTGTCAGCAAGTGAAGACAGAGCACCAGGTTCTAGTAGGGTTGTCTCAGCCACTCGAGGCACTAGAGTGGAAGTGGGATGAGATATTGATAGACTTTGTGATTATTTTACCACACACATCCAAGAGACACAATACCATTTGGGTGATCGTTGAATGAATCACCTAGTCATCCCACTTCCCACCCATCTGGGAGAAGGGTTCCAAAGTGAGATTGGGACGCCTCTATGTTCATGATATAGTTCAACTTTATAGGGTGACTTCGACGATCATTTCAGACCATGATGCTCAGTTCACTTCCCGACTATTGAAGGGTTTTGAGAAGGGTTTTGGGACTTAGTTGTAGTTGAGAACAACTTTTCATCTCCAAACAGATGGTAAAATAGAGAAGAAATCCAGGTGCAAGAGGACATGCTTCATACTCATATCTTGAAATTTTTTCATAGTTGGGAGGACCACTTACCTCTGGTAGAGTTTTCATACCAGAAAACTACCACTCAACCATTGGTATGATACTATTTGAGGCCTTTTATGGTAAACCTTGCAGATCACCGTTATGCTAGATTGATATAGGGGAGTCAGAACTTGTGGGCCCAGAGTAGGTGCGGGATACTATAGAGAAGGTCCAGATCATCTAGTATAATATGAGGACTGCACAGAGCTGAAAAAAGTTGTATGATTATATAAGATGGAGGCCCTTGGAGTTCAAGGAGGGAGACCATGTTTTCCTCTGAGTCTCACCATGATGGGTTTTGCGGAAATTTGGATGGGGTGACAAGTTATCTTTGAGGTTAATAAACACCTTTCATATTCTAAGAAGAGTTGGAGAGGTAGAATACCTCTGATATCTACACCCACGGTTGCACTAGGTGCATGATGTCTTTCATGTCTCGCAGCTGAGGTGGTTTGTGCATGACCTATCAAACATTATTGACTTGGGAAAGCTGGACATTTAATATGGGGTGATGTTTATGGAGTGTTTGACAGAGATCGAGGATCGATAGGATCATACCCTTTATGGGAGGTCAACTCCTTTAGTGCACATTTAGTGAAAACACAAGAACCTACATGAGAGCACCTAGGAGCGGGAGGCTCAAATTCATGCTCAACACCCTCATATTTTTGTTGAGTAGGTCTTATTTTACTTTCAGGGACATAAATCCCTAAGGTGGAGAGAATGCAATGACTTGGATATTTTCTCCAATTTATTATAATAATTTTTTTGGGAATATAATGTGACTGGGCACTGAGACGACACAAGATTATGAGACACGGTGTGTCTGGAATAAATTTTTGAATAAAGCTTAGTTTTTTTATTACAATGCTCAGCGACAAACTTTGAACTTTAATAACTTCTAAAGGGGTTCCCAGATCAAGAATCTAAGGTAACGTTTTCTTCCAGAACATTGAATTTACCTTGGGCAGGGCCTTACACCATCTAGCGCAGGCCATATGAAAAAGTTAGATTTTGGACGTAACCATCATTTAATATTTGAATAATAATATTTTAACGATGCATCAGTTTTTGTTTCCTTTTTATTAAACCTAGATGTAGGGGTCCATGGTTAGAATTCACTACCTTGAATTTCCTTGATAGATACTGAGATAAGAAACTTCTGAATGAGGTTTTGATGAACACCAACAGATCAATGCCATCTCGAATCAATGATTGAGGATCAAGAGTGTTCTTCAGAAGATTGTCAACGATGATGAATTCTACATCCATCAATAAACAATCCAGTTACAGGTAGGGTATGGTTTTCTTTATGATTCATTCCCCATTATTAAATTTGATTATGAACACGGACCAACCCACAAACTGGTTGATCCACGGTTTGTTCGTCTGTGCGGGATGAGTTAAACTTGCAGAGATTTAATGGGAGTTGATTCTTGTGATTTATTATTTCTCATTAAACCTTCTAACAAGGAATAATCCATGCTTAAATGAACAATGGATTGATCCTTCTTTATGCATTACTTATGAATTCTTCTCCCCTGTTATTTCTTCACATCTTCATGAATTATGAACGAGCGATTGTTTCACCTTCGATCCATGATGTAACGACCCAAGACCGAAGATCCGACCCCGTGAATACACCAGGGTGATGAGAGGATGAAGGAACGACACATTGGTGATGACTTGAGGTCTAGGAGAGACCATGGTGGTGGGTTGGCCCCTGGTAGGAGGCATCAAGCAGCAATAGGCAGATTTGTAGGCTTGACAACCGGTGGTGGGAAGACCTGTGACATGAGGCTGTGGGTGGTGGATGATAGATCAGTAGCTGGCTCGGTAGCCGGCTCGGTAGCCGAAGGTGGAGGGGCCTGCGACATTACAGTAGTGAGAAGCACATGGGGGTCATGTCTAGGTGGGCCGCGGTGCCGGAAGATAGCCGTGACAAGAATTTGTGGCGCCAGGGAGACTCAGCTCACTGAAACCATGTCGGTAGGAAAACAGACCCACAAAAGGGCTATAGGATTTGCTGGTCAAGCAGACCGGCTGCGCCATGCAGTCCGACCAAATTGAGCGGAGGCAACACACGTGGTTGAGCTGCGTGAGGAGGGAGACGAAGGCCGAAGCTAGGTCAAGCCACGACTAGCAGAGCAATCCATACCACCGAAAGCGGGTCAGACTAGAAGAGCTGGCCCGCTCTAGTGTCCCAGTGGGTTAGGTTGGTCTGATCAGGTCAAACCAGACCGATACCCAACCGACCCCTTTTTACAAAAATCCTAATAGCTTTCAAAATATAAGTCAGTTTGATAAGCCATCTGCGGCGTTGTTACCCTTTCTATGAGGAGGTCCTTTTGAGATGTCTTTATGAGACCTTAGTGAAGACCAGTGTTGGTGTGGAACTTTCCCCCTTTGTTCTTTCCTCAAGGGTTTGGTATGGCATTCAATAGTAATCCCCTTGAGAGACAGATTCCTGAATAGAGTTATGGAATCCTCCTTGGGACTATAGTGACACTCTATTTCCCCTAATGGAGTTCATTGGGTATTGATGTGACCTCAAAGCGAAGGGTGTTAATCCTCCATCTACTGGTCCATATTAGTAGGGTTTTCGGAATTCTTCAGAATCCCCTATGTTAAAAGCCAAATAAGTAATGTTCGTGGTAATATATGAGGATCCCCTACATTGTGGGGTAATATAGATTGTGTTCATGGTATTATCTAATAGAATCCTCTCTTTTTATAAGATAATATTGACCAGCGATGGCATTAAGAATCAAGGAGAGAGTCCTCTCAGGATGACTATGCCTTACAACAGAATCCTATGGTGTAATTTTGGTTGTGAATTATCCTTTCTACCTTGTGGATGGTATTTGAGTATATCTGGATATCCTTGGTATATGTATGGACGTATACCTATGTAGAGCTGGCTGTGAATTCCTTTGTGGTTTTTCCTTGTGGTCTCGGGGTATCCTATTGAGTACTATTTTACTCACCCCTTCGTGGGATTTTCCTGCACGTGTCGTTCCTTTTGCAGATGACCAACATTTTGATGGAGTCCTATGTGGAACAGGACCAGGGCCAGGACCAGATAGTGCATTGTGTGATCAGATGGACCAAGGTGTTTCTAACAACTTACTACCATAGCTTCAGTACCCTTGGTTGTAGGCCAGAATTTCCAGTTGTATTTCTTTCTTTGGGCATGTATTTTGGCCCGGTTTACCATCCTGTACTTTACTTTCTTATTGTACTCTATGGTTGGTTTTTAGTGTATGCATGCATGGTGGTTGGTGGTTTCTCTTTTTTTCTCAATGGGATTGGAGATGTGTGCATGTGTACATGTACTTATGAAAATGCCTCCCTTTTGTGAGATATACCTACTTGGTACTAGTCGTTAGCCCTTGGCCTATTATAGGCAGGCTTATGGTAGTCATGGCATGAGACCCACGAGGATGGTCCATGACACGTATGTACGACCTACTGTCTCCATGAACGGTGACATTTATTTTTCTATTTCTAAATTTTATGGATGACTATAAATATGTATACAGTGAATATATTTGATTTTTATATCAGGATTACTATTATTAAAGAGATGCAACTAAGATAAATTTACAAGTATCAGAACTGATTAACTAAAGTAGTACCGATAAATGAAATAGTTAACACCCAGAAATGGTGATTTTAATTAGGAATTATTAATAAAGGGGTTATTGAAATGTTATAAAGGGATCATACATTATATTATAAGTATTAAAATTACTATTTTATAGAATTTTAATAAATTTAAATTTATCATATAGGTGGATGAGTTCTTTCAAAAGCAATCCAAACTCAATGTAAGGGTTTTATGTCACAATCTCATAGTTTATCGAGATTCATTATGACTTTACCTCCAACGATGAAATTTTATTATCTACCACTAAATATATATTTTAATTTTTTTATCCAATGTTTATTTATTCAACATATATGTTTCCATTCATTTTTCTCATCTCATTTACTCAAGATACTGGCAATATGTTTTTACGAAAAATTAACTTAATTTCTTTCTTTGTTCAAAAAACATTTTTCTTCTATATCATTATTTTTTATAAATTTTTTAAATAAGGGGTTCATTATTATCCTATTATTTTTTAAATTAATTTTTACCCACGTTTTACTTTTTTAAAAATGTTTTTAATGGAATCTTCTTATCATTTTCCGAACAAGTTACTTTATAAACTTTTTTTCAACAGTATGAAAGGAATATTTTTTAACTTATACAGAATGAATGATTTTTATTAGTGTCATGGATAATTTTTTTAAAAGTTTAATTTTAAAGTTTACATGGTTATTTTAAATGAATATTATTTCTTTTATATTTTCTTAATTCTTTAAAAAAATGATTTCCAAATAGAAAGGTTATTTTCCAAAAGAATGTTTTAATGATATTTTAATGGTTTTTTTATTGTTGAAATACAAAAAACATTGATTTCACTTATGGTTTAATGGTTATATTATCCAAAGATACCATCCTTATTCTTTTTATGGTTTTTTATGAACATGATGAATTTTTTCTGTGAAACACATTTATTTTCCACGGTTTATAATGTGATGAAATGATGAAATATTTATGAAACTTATTTATTTTCCATGGGTTTTTCTATAATGAAATGTTTATGAAAATAATTTCTTTTTCTTGGGTTCTAATACATGATAAATGATTACGATATTTTAGAAAAAATATGTCTAATTTTCATTATGTTATTGGGAGACTTATATCTCCTTCCAATGCATTGGATAAATATTGATATCTCATGAGATAAAAAAGACTAGAATATGGAGTGAACCTAGTTTAGTAAGGGACTCTGTCCACTATGATAGTATTGGGAGTGAACCTTGACTACTATGATGGGTTGGGGAGTGAACCCATTACACTATGATAGCCTTATAAATGAGCCTTTTCTACTATTTAAATGATTTTCTATGGTTATGTATCGATTCCATGTCCCATGCCTATGTTAATCTTTCATTGTTTATGTTATTTGATTATATTATGATATATGTCTTATGAACTTCCAATATTTATTCTATGAATTAATATTATGATATTTGATATATAGAGTATGGTTTTTAAATTTTATGATCATGTTCTTATACTCTTATGATCATGTTATGCATATGTGATCAAGAGATCACCCTTGTTTACCCTTATCGAGAACATGATCTCACCCTTTTATTATTTTTTACTTTCCCCAAGTTATAAAGAAATACATTAATTATGATATATATAATAAGGGTGCTAGTTATTAAGAAATATGTGGTAGTTTATGTAGATATTTTATGAACAAGTTATTTTTTTTCTATGTTTACAAAGATACTAGACCAAAATAATTTGGGTATGGATTGAAATGTTATATAATGAATATTCATATATTAAGATGTAATATATATTTATAAAAATTATGGTTCACTGTAGTTTGTATCAAAGTAAGGTTTAGTTAAACTTCATAAACTGGGATGAGAAAACTCTAGTAAGATCCATATAGACTAGTCTAAGTATAGGATAAAATTATAATGTTTTGGTAATGATCATGAATGACCTAACTTAAACCTAAGGTTTCATAGAACAAGGTGTCACAATTTAGACATACTATAAATTATTTTTCATGATTATATGGTTTCATATTATGATTGTTTTTTCTCATACTTTTATTTTGATTTTATTCAATGGATGAGACCTAAAGGAATTATGTTAATGATGAATGATACTACCAATGTAATTATTTTCCTCCCATAAAAATGAATTTTATGGGATATGGAATAAAAAAACTCATTTCTATGATAAAAAAACTTTCTCAATATATAAATTATGATGAACTTCCAAATGAGAAAATGAAGGAACAATGATTTGTTGAGTCCTTCATGAGGCAACACCCACCTTATTTTAGTGGGTCCATCGATCCATTAATCACAGATAAAAGGATCAATACCACTGGAAATATGTTTTCCATTATTTAATGTCTAGAACCTAAGAAAGTTATTATGCCTATTTATCATTTTGAAGGAGAAGCAGATAAAAGGTGGAATCTTATCAAGAACACAAGAGAATAAGAATAAATTGAATATATGGGGTGGGATGATTTTAAAATCATATTTTTCAATAAGTAATTCCCCTGTATTATTCGTAAAAAAATAGATAAGTAATTCCTTGAGTTGAAATAGAAGGACGATGAATCCATTGGTACCTTTGAGTAATATCTCACAAGTCTTGTGAGGTATGATTCTGGTATTATAATCCAACCTAAAAGTAAGGTTAATTGATTCTTTAGTGTCCTAAAACCATGTTTCTAAAGGGAATTTTCCATAAGGGACTTTAGTGGATATGAAGAAATTTTTATATGTGATATCTAGGTGGAGATGAAAATTGGAGTTACCCATAAATCTCATGGTTTTGATAAGAACAGAAAAAATTTAATTCAAATGAAATTATAAAAACCATTTAGAGAAGAAAATGACATTTCCTTTATGTTCAAAATGTGGAAGGAAAAAAGGGGAAAATTTTATTAAGGGAACTATTAAATATTTCAAGTGTGGAAAGAAATTTCATTGGGTAATCAAATGTTGAAGGGATGGGAATAAGTAAGCTAATGATTCGAATAGAGATAAATATACATAGAATGAAAAACCTACACTTTAGTGTTTTAAATGCAAGGTGTATGGAAATTATTATAACCATTTACCAAAATCAGAAGGTTAATGATGATGATTGATGTCAAAAACCTATTAAGACTAGATAGAATGGAAAATCTCAGATGATCACTCCTTTTGATGAGGGTTTTGACAACAACATGGTGAAAATCCACTTTCCATCAACTCTAAAACTACTAATGTATTATTTGATTATGAATATTCAAACTATTTTACATCTAAATTATCTAAGGGTATCAGAGTACCAAATCATAAATTAGATGTTGATTTAGTAGTAAAACCTTATGATGGTATGATAATCACATCCTAAGTCGATGATTCTTCTCTGGTTGAATTTTGCGGGAATATGATTCCTGAAAATATTTTCATTGTTCATCTAGTTGAATTTGACGTAATTTTTGTAATGGATTGAGATTATTTACATAAATCGCATATAAATTCTCAAGGAAGGAAAGTTATGATTGATATTCAGAACCAAACTATGATCTCTTATCAGTGTGATTACAAAAAATAAACTTTCGATGGAAATTACATCCATTATATGGGTTATGATTCCTATTTAAAAAGGGTTCTTATCTTATATAGTTGGGGAGAAAATCAACATCAAAGACATATATATTTTTTTGGATTTTATTTATATCTTTCTAAAAAAAATCCTGGTATTCTATCAAATCATGAAATGAAGTCTTCAATAGAACTCATAATTGGCGCTACACCTACTTCCAAGACTCTATATAGAATGAACCTGACTGAGTTGAAAGAATTAAAGAACAAACTCCAGGATAATTTGACATGGGATTCATTTATCCAAGTGTGTCACCTTGGGGTGCACATATTTTATTTTCTAAGAAGAACGATGGATCAATGTGACTCTACATTGATTATCAAGAATTTAACAAGGTGACTATCAAGAATAAATATCCTCTACCCCATATTGATGACCTATTTGATCAACTGTACAGAGATCAATACATTTACTATATTTATCTTTATTCTGGATATCATCAATTAATGGTCAATAATAAGGATATACTAAAGATATAATCCCATTTAAGGCATGCAAAATATGAATTTATAGTGATTCCATTTGGTCATACTAATGCCCCTGTTATCTTCATGGATTTAATGAATAGATCCTTTAGAGATTAACTTGATCAGTTTGTGGTAGTCTTTATAGATTATATTCTTATATATTCAAAGAGTAAAGAATATAATGAGGATAACTTGAGGATTGCGATGAAGACCCAAGGAAGTATATGATTTACGAAAAATTTACCAAGTGTGAATCGTGTTTTCGAAAAGTTTCATTCTCGAGTCATATAATATCATGTGTGGGTTTATTACAAGACCCTTAAAAGGTAGAATTTATTTTAAAATTATACCATACCAACAACTATGAATGAGATAAATAGTTGTCCTAAATTTTCTAGATATTATTGACACTTTTTGGATAATTTTTCATATACATAGAATCCAATCACTAAGTTAAATCAGAGGGGATCTGAGTTCCTTTAGATGGTTGAATGTAAGGAATGTTTTAAGGAACTAAAGATAAGGATAATTAGAACACTTTTACTTAAAATACCATATAATGGATAAGGGTTTATAATTTATAGTATTGTTTTAAAGAAGGAAATGGGATGTTTCATAATGCAAAACAATCTGGTTATAGATTATGCCTCACGGAAATTGAAGGTCAATGAGAAAAATTACCCAAATCATGATTTAAAGTTAGTTTCGATAATTTTTTTATTAAATATATAGAGGAATTATATCTATGGATAAATTTTTAACATATATAATGATAAAAAAATTCAAAGTACATTTTCACTAAAAAAGAGTTGAACATGCACCAAAGAAGATTGATGGATTGATTAAAGATTATGAATTCTTAATACATTACAGCACTGGGAAAGAAAAAAATATGAAATATTATTTAATTAAAAAGGATAATACTAGCTTATATATGATGAGGATAAAAAAATATATGATATTTATGGAATTAAAAATTATAGATCTTGAAATCTTGAAGGAAGGGTAGAAATATTATCCTTCTAAAATGAGTGCTCAAATATCTTTCAAAGTGATGATTAAAGAGTTGAAAAAGGATGATATAGAGATAAAAAATAAGGTAAGAAATTTTACTAAGTTAAACCTTGATTATTATGGAATAATAAGGTTTAGGAGCTGTGTATGTGTCTATTCAATACTAGATTTAAAGGAGACAATGTATGAAGCTCATAGTTCTTCATTCTTTATTTATTATGGAAATACGAAGATGTATATATATATATTTGAAAGAGTATTTATTGTGGGATCTAATGATGTGAGATATTTTAGAGTATATTTCTCAGTGATTGGTATTTCAGAAAGTAACAGATGAGATATATAATTCTAAGGGGATGTTAGAACCATTACCCATACCATAATGGAAGTGGAAAAAATCACCATGGATTTTGTCATAACACTCCCCAAAAAATATAAATGGAATAATTTTATTCAGGTTATATTTTATCTTCTTATTAATCCATTTAACTTAATTTAAATTAGATAATATTTCTCTCTTAATAAACTTATTCATTTATACATTAAATAAGTTGTAAAATTTCATGGTATACCAATATCAATTGTATCTGATCGGGATGCGAGGTTTACCTTGAAATTTTGGAGAAGTCTTGAGTAGGATTTGGATATAGAGTTAATTTTCAGTGATACTTATCATTATTAGATATATGGTTAGTATTATAGGGCCATTCAAACTCTAGAATGCTTGTTGAGAGCTTTCTCTATTGATTTAAAAGGTGGTTGGGGTCAACACCTTCCTTTAGTGGAATTTTCTTACAATAATAACATTCAATCTGGTATTTAGATGGATCCTTATGAATCCCTACATGGTAAGAAGTGTATAAATCCAATATTCTGGAATGAAGTTATAGAATTAGAGATATTGGGACCTAATATAGCTGCAAAATGGTAGAGAAGTTTAGAGTTATTCAAGATTATATTGAAGTCAACAAAAAAGTTATGCTGATAATCATTAGAAAGATCTAGAGTTTGAAGTTATTAACAAGTTATTCAAATAAATATCTCCCTAGAAATGGGTGATAATATTTTTAAGGAATTTAAAGCTAAACCCTAGGTATATCAATCCTTTTTAAATTATTTATTGTATTAGGATAATTGATTATCAGTTGGATCTTCCACTAAATCTCCCTCAATTTAATGATGTATTCCATGTATCTTTATTGAGAAAGTATATACATGATCCTATACATATACTAAACTCAAAGGTCATACCAATTGAGTAAGATATTTCTTATAAAGAACAACCAGTAGAGATTCTATATCATAGAGTGAAAGTTTTACGAAACAAGACCACTCACTTAATTAAGGTTTTATAGAGAAACCACCAATTTGAGGAAGATACATGGGAATATGGGGATGAAATGATGTAAAAGTGTCATTTTTTTATCAGAGTGATGACTTTAAAGGGAAAAACTCATTTCAAGGGGGTATAATGTAGAAACCTAATATTTTTATGAAATATTTCTCTTTAAATAATTTTATTTCATTGATAGCTTGTGTTACATGCAATAGAGAGTTTAGACAAACCATGTAACATTATTAAAATATTATGTATCTGTTATCTATTAGAAATAATATTGGAATATAATAATAATAATATCTAAATTATTAAATATATATATTCTACACATTTATAAAATTAATTTATTTGTTATTAAATTATTAGAATTAAGAACAACAAATTATTTGAAAATAAAAGTGATGTTTTTATGGAAAATTGTTTTTATATAAACAATTTATTTTTATTAATCACTATTAGTGAATGATTTTAATTAAATTCATATAATATTTACTTGATAAAAGTTTTAAAACATTCAATAAATATTTTTCAAAGAATATGATAAGAATAAATACAGTTTTATGCTTAAAAATGTACTATTTTTTTCTAAAAAGTAGTTTTGTTGCATTTTCAGCACTATAAAATTAATTTATGCCATTTATAGGTATTTAATTAGATAACATTAATCACATATATAGAATTATAAGTTTAAATTTGGTAAATAGTCCTTTTTTCAAAATGAATAATAATTGTGGTAAAATTTATCACTTCAGAAGAGGGTAAATCGAGTTAATCTAGGTTAGAAATAAGTGAAAAGGCCATAATTTTTTGTCCTAATTATTATTTTATTAATTTTATTATACCATTTTCACCTTAGTCTCTAAATTTATTAGTTCAATAAACAATGTTCCATGAAAATTATTTATATATTATTTAAATCAATGAATGTTAAAAAATGTCACTATCTTAGTTTTAAATATATTTTATGTGTTCACATATGAAAAGAAACAATCTATGAATGAATATTAATATTTATTTTGTGTATAATGAAATCATATTAATTATAGTAATTTTTTTTAATTTTTAGGTATTATATTATTACCTTAAATGCTTATGCAACACCAATACAGTATTTATTCAATTAATGGAAAAATAAAATAAATGATTTTGAAAATATTAAAAGTGATAAAATTTAAGGAATTTATAGTTTTACATAAATTTTATATATTAATATGAAATATTATTTTTGTGTTAAAAGATTATATTCAAATTAAAATTTTATCTTTATGTCTTTTAAATCAAATTAAATGAATAGTGTCAAAATTGAGAATATGGATATTTTATCAAAATAATATTTTATTAAATTATTTAAAAACAATAAAAACATTTAAATAAGATAAGTTAGATATTATTTGGTTAAAAATATCATAACATTTCCATTTATAGTCCAATTTTCATTTAATACGAAAAAATTACTACCCTTTAATATTGTAAAATTTGTTACCATACTTAAAATTAAAATTGGTTAACTAAGGTTTAATCAAAATGATAAGGTATAAAATGACACAAAAATTTATCTAAATTATATTGGTTTATGGTATTATAACTCTATAATACCTTATCTTATAATCCTTATCCATTTGGATTCATTTTTCATGGTAATGATTTTTTTTATAATTTAACCTTTTGGGAAATTCCAAAAGCTCTCCTCACCTCAATTATAAAAGGGCACCATCCCTTACTTATTTACACTACTTTGATCCTCATGCATAAACTAGAATATTCCAATTTATATTCTAAACCTACATATACACATTATAGTGGTTATTTTATTTCTAATATACCAAATTTATATCCCTTTAGAGGAGATCCAAATGGTTCATTTCAAAGAATAGATAATCGCCTTAACCGATCACTTTATTTTATACTCTTCTACACATACTCCAAATATATGGTAATTATCATAACATAATAAAATAATTACTATAAATATTTTTGGAATGTTATTATGATTATGGAAACACCATTACACACCCTATTTCCCTTTAAATGATAAGTGGAAGTATCGCCTGTGCGTACGTACGACTTAACATCTCCACGTAGAGATACAATTCATTTTTCATCACCATATTTTATGGATGGGTATTATGATGGGTTTAATATTTAAATATTATATTTATGTCATAATTACACTTTTTTATCAATAATTACATGTTTAATTTCTTACCATACAATCATTTTGGAAATGATAATGCCGCTCATTCTTACATATGGACTACCACCTCCGAAAAGTGATACGATTAGTTTTTCATTTATATTTTACATATATAGTAATGGGTAATAATTATATGAATATATATAATATATATGATATAATAATTATCCAATAAATGTAAATTAATATTTATCTTTCTTTCATTCCATTCATTAAAAAATGAAAACAACATGCATGCATACATACGACTCACTGTCTCCATGAACGATGTAATTCAATTTTCTATATATAAATTTTATAGATGACTATAAATATGTATATAATGAACATATTATTTATTTATATCATGATTAATATTACTTAGGTGATGTAACTAATATAAATTTACAAGGAGTAGAACTGCTAAACTGAAATACTCATGATAAACGAGATAGTTAACACCTAGAAATGATGAATTTAATAAGGAATTATTAACAAAAGCGGGGTGTCAAAATGTTATAAATGGATCTTATATGATATTATATGTAAAAATATTACTCAATTATATAATTATAATAAATATAAATTTATTATACATGTGGTTGGAGTGATTTAAAATTAAGGCAAACTCAATGTAAGGGTTTTATATCACACGCTCATTGTTTATCTAGATTGGTTATGACTATGCCTATGATGATGAAATATTGTGATATAAAACTAAAAAACATATTAATTTACTTATACTGTGTTTATTTATTTAAAATAAATGTTTTCATTTCATCTTCCCTATCTTATGTACTCAAGAGACTAAAAATATGTTTTTAAGAAAAAATGACTTCATTTTTCTCTTTGGTCAAAAAACCTTTTTCCTCCTTATCCATATTTTATAAATATGTTTTAATAATGGTTTTTATGATTATCCTATGTATATTTAAATTATAATTTACACATGTTTTACTTTTTATAATTTTTTTCTAAAAGGAATCTTATTTTTTGTTTTCTAAATGAGGCATTTTAACTTTTTTTCAGTAGTGTGAAAAGAATTTTTTTTAACTTATATTACATGAATGAATTTTAATGCCATAATAACTAATTTTTTATTTTAATGTTTCTTTGAAATTTTAAATAGTTCATTTAAAATATTTTTTCCTCTACATTTGTGATTTTTTTCAAAAAGTGATTTCAAAATGGAATTGTTATTTTATCAAGAATGTTTTAATGATATTTTTATTCATAAAAGATTAAAAACCTTGATTTCACTTATTATTTACTAAGGATATTATAAAAATTATAACATACATATTATTTCTATGTAGGTTTTATGAATATTATGACACAATGACTATGAAAACTATTTCTTTTCCATGAGTTATGCTGTGATAAAATGAGGATTTTTTATAAAACCCATTTCTTTTCCATGGGTTATACTATTATGAAATTTTTAGGAAACCCATTTATTTTCATGGGTTCTAATATGATGAAAGCTTTAAGATCTTGTGGAATATATATGTATTATTTTAATTATGTGATTGATCAGACTTATGTCAACCTCGAATTCATCAAGTAAAGACTGATATCTGATGAGATAAATATGACCAGAATGGGGAGTGAACCAAATTTAGTAGGGGAATATATCCACTATGATATTCTTAGGAGTGAACCTTTACTAATATGATGTTTTAGGATGTGAACCCATTCCATTATGATATCCTTATAAATTATCCTTGACTATGAAGGAAATGATTTTCTATAATTATGTGCATTATATAATTCCATCTATTATGCCTATCTTAAGATTTTGTGGTTCAAGTTATTTGATTATATAATGATTTATGTCTTATGAACTTCCAAAGATTGTGATATGACTTAATATTATGATTGTTGATATGACGTTTATGTTTTTCAAATTTTAATATCATGTTATTATACCCTTATGCTCATGTTATGTTTATGTGATCATTGATATCTCCCTTATTTACCCTAAATGAGCATATGATATCACCCATTTCTTTGGTTTCCTTTCCCCAAGACATGAGGAAAGTTATTATAGAACCCATGATTTGAGGTATTCCATCATTGGATTCATTTTCTTTAATTATTATAGCCTTGGTTTAATTAACTAGAAGTGTTAAGAATGATTATGGCTGCTGGAAAATCCCACATGACAAATTCATGTCATGAAACTTTTAAAAAACATGAAAGTATTGGTGAAAAATGTTGTGAATAAATTACATAGTGTGAAAACCATTCACAATGCGTAATATATTCAGATCATGTAATCGATAGACATCATATAATCATTATTTCTTGAAAATAAAAATTGGGCAATGCGAATTTTAGTGTATATGGTCTTGTAGTAAATGAATGACATGAAAATGTTTTACACGTCATGTAAATATTGGCCGCAACAATTTTAGATACAGCCAGTTAATATTTCATTATAACACACCCAATTATTCTCCCTCTAGAATCCCGAGGTTCCCATAGGTAAATTTCAGTGATTTTTGTTGCCTAAATTCTGGTGAAATCGAATCTTTGAAAGGTATGTTAGAGTTACATTATTCCTTCTTGTGTTGGATATCATTATTTTAGATTGATTCAAAGCATAGATCGATGTTGTTATATTTTTAGGAAACATAAAGATTCACAATGATATAAAAGGTTTGATGATAAAGAAAAGATAGAAGAAATGACTACACATGACACAAATATTTACGTGGTTCGATAAATAATCTCTATGTCCAAAAAGAGGAAGAAATATAACTAGTTTTAGGAGAAACAAATTACAAGTAGTTTCAAGGTTCTCAATCACACACAAAACACTATCCCAAAATGGGCTAATAAGGATGAAGAAGCACTATTCCACTAACCAAACATAAATTCCTATATGATACAAGAAAATGTGATTTGAATTTTGTATCACTACAGTTCCATGGCCACCCAAGTCCAAGATACTATAGTGGTTGGCAACTAGAAGTCTACAGAGCTAAAATGCCTTATCAATGTCACTGGTTATCTATGTAACAGCACCCCAAAATTTTGGGTTGGGGCCTTCGACCCCTATACCCTCAGAGTAAGTGAGGGTATCCCCTAAAACCCCCAATGAGATCACCATCGTGCTCAACCTGTAGAGTTACATCATGGTGTGTAGTATGGGTTGGAAGCATTCAGACCACACATAACCCAAAATGGATTGGGATACACCAATCCAAAAATCTCCCACTAGGAGCTTGATCTACTATACTGACCGACTTCGATGCCCCTAAATAAGATAACTTACATAAGCTGAGATCCTAATCTTATTCACTAACCAGTGACATGATTTCCATTCCCAACTTCAATTTAAAGATGAAAATACCTAAAATACCAATAGTTTTCCATTTATTCTCCCATGGTGTCCTCCCTTATTCTGACTCTCATCCCCTATTCATTAGTGGAGACCAACAGAGGCACAATAGTTCCTCAACTTCTGTATTATTTTCGGCTTCATCAAAATGTATTCTGGACTATTAGTTCCATAAATCTTCTACAATATCAGTAACCCATAATGTATCAAACCTTTGATGAAATGGTACTCCAACTTAATGTGATTCATTCGGGCATGAAATACTAGGTTTTTACAAGATGTGTAGCACTCTGAATATCATAGTGCAATACATTATATTCTAATTTTCTTCCCATTTCATACAAGAAGTTCTTCAATAATACTATATCCTTCCAAGATTCCATTATAATAATGTATTATACCTCTATGGTGGATGAAGACACCACCTTATGAAATTGTGATATCCATCTTACTATAGTTATTCCATAGGTAAATACATAACTTATGGTACTATTCCTACTATCTACATCACCTTCATGTTTATCATCCACATAAAACTGTAATGAATTTCCTTTCCCAAAGAACATAGATACCTCTTTACTAGCCTTAAAATACCTTATTATCCACTTCACAACTTCCTGATGTTTCTTTCCAGGGTTATCCATGTACCTTCTCACAACTCCCACTGCATGAGAAATTTAAAGTTGAGTGTAGACCATGTAATAAATCAGTCTTACAATAGCTAATGCATATAGAACCTTTTCCCTGTACTCAATATCTTCTTCTATATTCAGTGACTGCATCTTTGATAGTTTGAAATGGATTGCTAGGGGAATAAAAACTATATTTTCTTTTAGCATACTAAATCTTCTCAAAACCTTCCCTATGTAGTCATCATGTGATAACATTAAGGTTTCATATTCATGGTCATACTTGATCTTCAACCCCAAAATATTTCTAGATTCTCTAAGATCCTTCATTTCTAAATCCTCACAAAACTACCCTTTTAAATCATCAATATTCTGCATACAAGATCCTACAATGAGCTTGACATCCACATATAGAAAAAATATAATATATTCATCACCAAAATAATTTATGTAGAAACATTTATCCATGCCACATCGTTTTTATGAATTTTTCGTCATGAATGCATCCAAATTTTTTTTCAACTTCTTAGGTGACTGCTTCAACCCATACAAGATCTTATGGAGTTTCCACACCAAGACTTCCTTCCCAGACTCAACATATCCCTCTGGATGCTTTATATAGATATCATCTTCAAGATATCCATGAAGTAAAGTCATTTTCACATCAATATACTCAAGATATAGGTCTTATGATGAGATAATATTGAGAGCCTCCCAAATGGTGGCAAGAATCAGTACATGTGAATTTTTTTAGTGAAATCCACTCCCTAATTCTATTGAAATCCCTTCAGCACCAACCTTACCTTGAACCTCCTCTTTCCATCAATTTCTTCCTCGACCCGATATACCCATTTTTTCTGCAATTCTTTCTTTCCTTGTGGATGATGTTTCAACTTCCAATTATTTCTGTCATGTAGTGAAGAAATTTCTTCCTTCATATCCAAGTCTCACTTGTTCGAATCCTTCAACTACATTTCCTCTTGAAAGTATTTTGGTTCTCCACCATCATTCAATAACAAGTAATTTAAGGATGGTGAATAACTCTACACATTCCTTCTCACCATTTTTGATCTCCTCAACTCTATTTGAGTAGGATCTATGGGATTTGGTGTCTCATGATAAGGTACATCTTCAAGCTCCACTCACTCTTTTCACTTTGATTTGTTGTTACCATTTTCATATTCAGTTGCATGGAGATCCTTGTATGTGACACCTTTATTAAATATTACATTTTGGATACTAATGAAAATATTGTTGAGATCATCCCAAAAGTGATAACCAAACTCATCATCACCATAGAAAATGAAGAAGCATGGTTTGGACTTATCATCAAGCTTTTCCCTTACATTATAATCAATATGAACATATTCCGAACTGCCAAGTACTCATAAATGTGATAGTCTTAAGTCCTTACTAGACCGAATCTCCCCAGGTAGACATTCTCCCATTGTTACAGATGGACTCCTATTGATGATATATGTTGCTAAATTCACTGCATCATCCCAAAAGGTCTTGGGTAACCTTGAGTGCAGGTTCATTCTCCTAACACGTTCATTCATGGCCCTATTCATTCTTTCAACTACACCATTATACTATGGTGTTCCTAGGACAGTATTCTCCCACAAAATTACATTATTGGAATAGAATTATTTGAATTACTTACTACCATACTCTTCACCATTGTTAGACCTCAAGCATTCTAACTTTGATCCAAACTCATTCTCCATCATGATCTTTCAATAATGGAACATCTTAAACACATCATATTTTCTTTTCATAAAGTAAACTCATACCTTCCTTGTTGAGTCATAAATAAATGTCACATAATATTGTGACCCTCCAAGAGAATGCACTGGTGCAGGCCCCCAAACATTTGTATGCACCAGGTCCAGCTTCCCAATCTTTGGTGTTTTTCATCATTTTATGAAAGAAACATTATTCTACTTTCTAAAAATACAGTATTCAAAAATCCAAACATCTACTGAATTCATATTTAGTATACGTTATTTATTTTCATCACATTCATCCACTTCTCACTCTTGTGGCCTAGAATGTAGCACCACAATTTTTAATTCCCAACAAAATTTACTGGTGTAAGCATGCCCATACTTGTTTATGTCTTGTTGTACAAGGTAAAATTATTTTCTACCCGATCTATAACCATGGATCCCTTGGTAATCTTCCAGTCACCACTAGTAAACATGGTATTGAAAAATGCATCATCAAGATACCTAAAAAATAATATTTCTTCTCAATCCGGGGATATACCTCACATTTTTTAAAACTAGAAAACTCACATTGTTGGTCTTGATCCTTATATATCCTTTTCCAAAAATCTGCAAAGCTTCATCATCAATAATATTTACCTTTCCTAAATTTCTAGAAACAAATTTTTTTAGGAAAACCTTCTCCAATGTGGAATGGAAAGACTCCCCTGAGTCTAAAATCCATGACTCTAAAGGGATATCCACACTCAGAAGCAACACATAATTAGTTCCTTCAGCTATTGTATTTTCTCCAATAGTTTCAGGTCCCTTCTTTTACTCCTTAAAATGTACTTTCTTCCCATAAATCTAGCAGGTATGACCATTCCCCTTTTCCTTGTCTCTTCTCTTTCCTCTTGACTTTGATCATCCTCTACAATTGTATCATTGTGGATGTCTTCCCATTCCTTCTATATTCAGAGTAGAATGAGAGAATATTCCCGATTATCTTCTTCGAATATCCTTACTGAATATCAGGTCCCATACATCCTTTAAAACCAACATAGTATTCTATAAATAACTTCTCACAAATTTTACAGTGTCTTCCCAACAATCATGTAATGAAGACATTAAATCCAATGTGCATACCTCATCCCCATGCTCAATTTCCATAGATATCAGCTGACTTATGATGGTATTAAATTCATTGATGTGATCTATAATAATTTCCCATCAACAATTTTCATATTGAACATTCTTCACATTAAGTGCACTTTTTTCATAGATGGATTATAATACATATTTGAGAGTTCTTTCATCATCCCAATCATTGTTATCTCATATATGATGTTGAACACTATGTTTTTTTCCAACGTAAAGCACAAAAATCCCAAAACATGTTGATCCCACAACTCCCACATTGACTTCTCCTTTTCCATTATATTTGAACCTAGAAGTGTAAAATACATATTTTTATAATAATGATAATCCCTAATACGAATCCTTTGTAACTGAACTCATTTCCATAAAAGTGATTGATCTTCACATTTCCTTCTTCCATACCCATCATTCAATCTGAGAATTCTAAACTCACCCTTTGATACCAGTTATTGAGGAAACATCAGGAGTAAAAATGAGATAAAATCTTTGCAGATGAAGAAAAGGCAGAAGAAATAATCACATAGGATAGAGATATTTATGTGGTTCAGAAGTAAAAAATTACAAGGAGTATCAGGGTTCTCAATGACACAAAAAAACCTAGACCGAAACGGGATAATAAGAAGGATGAAGCACTATTCAACCAACCATATAGAAATTCCACTGTGAAATAAAAAAAGGTGTCAGTAATTCTACATCGCTATAGTGTTACGACAACGCAAGTCCAAGCTACTAGAGTGGTGGGAGATTGAAAGTATGTGGATATACAATTTCCTTTTGGTGTCACTAGTCAGCTCTGCTACAGTCAGTCAGAGATGCTATAGTGCCCCAAAATTTGGGGTGGGGGCCTTCGGCCCACAAACCCTTGAAGTAGAGGCGCATTGACCCTATAGTTCCCAACGAGCTCACCATGGAGCATGACCCATAGAGTTTCATCCTGGTGCGCAGTACGAGATGGAATAATTCAACCCACACATTATCCAAAATAGATTGGGATACACAAATCCAACATTATATCCAGATCTATGATTTTATATTTTTTTAAATAGATCTTCTTGGATTTTGGTAAAGTAATGAGAGGCAAAGGTTTAATCCATGGAATCATCTTGGATCCTTTGTGATAATCGTATTGATGTAGGTGGCCTCTCTCACAATCTACCATTATATAAATTTTTGGATTGATATTTTCTAAATAATGTTTATATTTTGTTGGAAATAATTTATGGAATTGATTGGAAACCCCATATTGATGTGATTTCAAAATGGTGGGTTTTGAATGACGATTTTTTGTTAAAAAAATTATTTCTGGGAAATTTTGGATTAAAAATGTGGTGTGTTTTCCTGTTTATATGGGATGGGTAAAGGTTATAAGTACTACTATTGAATTATAATAATTTGATATGGGTAATGGTCAGAAGTAACACTATAAAATCATTGGGATTGATCATGGTTTGATATACCACTATCAAGTCAGTCACCAAGTGATGAATTGGTGGTAGGATGAATCACCACCCCTGAGTATATGGATATCTATGATTTCAGGCATTATGTGTGTGTGCGTGTGAAATGTGTTGGTTATGAAAATGTAAAAGAAATGGGTTTAAAAGTTTTGTATTGATATTATTATATGAAATATATTTATGTCTCGATATGATTTTCTTATCTTCTTCTCTCCTTTTTTATTAAAATTTGATAACCTATTCTTTTCTTACTGATGTCTGATGGGATTTTTTTAGGTAAATCTCCCACCTACTTACCCCTTAATTATAAACTTTTGTGTGTTTTCAGATGTCGTATACTAAGATATAGGTAAGGGTCGGGTTTCATGATTCTCTAATAGTGGTCCTTGAATTCATGGTTTGATTACTGATTGGAGTTTGGTGGTATCTGCATCTTGATCTGAGATAGTGCTACTTTGGTGTCAATGTCATTCTAATTAGATTATTATCCTTGAAATTTTATTTTTTTGATTTACTCTGATGTTTTTCATTATTGGTATTGTATTGAGTTATGTGGTTTATTATCATTCATCATTTAGTCTATCTTGGATGTTGTTTATCTATTGACAGGTTGTGTGTTCATCCGGAAAAATCATCCCCCAATGTCCTCTATCACTATTGGCATTTATTTCCAACCTTTGGTATCCGAGGTATGTCACTTAAGGCCATTAAAACTTCCACATATTCTCAAGATAATGACGAGGGGTAAGGTGTTACAAATGGTATCAGTTTGTTTGGTCCTTGGGTTATATTTGGTATTACTTCTTCTCATCCTTGAGTTGGGTTTATAGAAAGAAGATAGGATTTCTAGAACTTGAAATGTATAGTATAAAAATAAATAGCTAACCTTTTTATACTAAACTTAATGTTACCAAGTTGTTTTGGGTATAAAAGTGTTATAACACACTTCTAAGAGTGTTTTATCTCATCATCAGGGGTTTTAACAATGAGTGTTGCACACAAATAACTATGGTAAGACTTACCACTAGTATTTCATTATTCATATGTTGTTCAAATTATTTCTGAAAAATGAATAAAATGATTTATCTTTAAAATTATGGTTTCACTAGTTATTACTTATGGTAGTGAAAATTATTTTTAATGTTTTGGAATTTATTGAAGACTTTAGTTCTTGTAGATAAATATTCTAAATGGTGTATTTTTCTACTTATAGAGAATGGAACCTTGAATACACTATAGAAACCAGTGTGAAGAAGCTACTGAAAATTTGGTTTCATCTAAACTCTAGGTGAACCATAAATTTGGTCAGAGTATTGTGAAAGATTTTTAAACTATTGAAAGAGGAAATATAAATGATGAACCAAGGTAACTAGATCATACGGTAAAGTTTTTGAAGAAGAATCCATAGGTATTTCAAGGGGATTCTAAACATGAAAATTCATAAGTGTGGATAAACAAAATAAGTAGAATATTAAATTTTCTTATCACATCGGAAGTGATGAATATTTATTTGGAAACATATATGTTGTAATATCTAGCACACCAATGGTGGGATTTAGCTATCCATGATAAAGTTGACCAGTGACTTATGTGGTAGGATTTTGAGGAATATTTCAATAGAAAATTCTATCCCCAAACATTAAAAATAAAATGAACCATATATTTCTTCATCCTAAATTAAGAAAAAATCTCTATGATAGAGTATGTAGTAAAGTTTATGAACATGGTTCGGTTCACCCCAAATGCATCTTCTAGTGTGTTGTTGAAGGTACACATCTTTGATTCAGGATTATGACCAGAGATTCAATACAAGATAGACGTTCTTTGTATTTTATATTATACAGATATGGATAATAGTGCAACAATGGTTGAAATAGATATTATTTGGAATTCTATGAGAGGTAGTTTTTTTATTCCCATGGTGATGGGTTTAAACTATAGTAATGGAAATAAGAGAATAAGTGATGTATATTCTAATGGAGGTAGCACACACCATACATAGAATACATAATCAATTAATTTTCCTCCAAGATCCTATTTCAAACTAGGTTGTTTCTAGTGTGGTTCATTGATGCATGATAGGAAAGAATGTACTGCACCACAAATTAATTTCCGCCACTGTGGAAAGAAAGTCTATATCAAGAAGTATTTTCATAAACTTCTAGGATCAATGGGAGGAACAAGATTGACATAGTATCAACCTTCATATGCTCATATGGAATATTCCCATCAGACTAGTTTATGTCCACAAACACAGATGAACCGAGATGTTTATAGGAACACTTCAATCTTTCAGTCGACACCTTAGTAGTGAAGCAAGATCTATCCTATGAAATCTGAGAGATATTTTTATGGAGTAGAGATAGATATTGTGAGCGAGAAACTATGCCCCTCTATATTGAGAGGTTCCATTCTTCTAAACTCCACTCTAATTCATGTCTTTTTTGATACTAGTGCATCATATTATTTCCTAGTTTCTTCTATGGTTAAATAATTGGGATTTAATAAGGAAATGATGTCTCATGTCATGAATATCAAGTCACACATTGGATAATGGGAATGAATTGGATTTAAACTCCCATAGTGTTCCATTACCATTGGCATAGTGTAGTTTATATGGGAGTTTACAACCCTATAGATGGATGTATTTGATTTGATCTTTGGTATGGATTAGCTGGTAGGGTTTAAAGCCCATATGGACTGCTATGTTTGGGACTTGATGTTTACATATTTTTATGGATATAAACATGTATCAAAATGATATTAAGATATAAATAAAGATATATAGGGGAATATAGTGATAATATATAGAGTAATCTCAGGACAGTTAGCATCGATGACCTTGGAAGCTATTGATGAAACACGTATTAAGACTCTTTTGGTTATAGTGGATCAATACCTAGATGTTTTTATAAATGATTTATTTGGGTTACCACACAAGTGGGAAATAAAAGTTACCATTTACCTAATGATAATAATAAGTTCTATTTCTTTAACATCATAAAAAATGGACCTAGAAGAGTTATGATAGTTAATGGATCATCTTGAAGAGTTGGAAATTAAATGATTTATCATACTTAGTATATCACCTTGGGATACATAAATTTATTTTATAAAGAAATCATATGGTACTCTCCAATTATGTGTTGATTATTGTAAATTGAATCAAGATATTATTAAAAATAATTATCCCCTTCCTCATATTGATGAAATATTTTACAAATTGAAGGGATAAAAATGGTTCTCTAAAATTGATCTTTGTGAAAGATTCCATCAACTTAGAGTAATAAGAGAAGATATTATGAAAATAGAATTTTAGAGTCTCTATGACCATTATGATTATATTGTCATGCCTTTTGGTCTAAAAAACACCCCAACATTCTCTATGGATTCAATGAACCGTATATTTCATATGTACTTGATTTTATTTAGTGATTGTTGGTTTATTCTAGAAGTAAAAATGACCATGAAGAGAAGTTAGAAATTTTACTCAGTACATTTAAAGAACATCATTTTTAAGATAATTTTTCTATGTGAAAGTCCTGGATATAAGATGTTTGTTTCATTGAGAATGTCATTTCTGAAGCAGGAACATCTGTTGACCATGAAATGATAGAATTAACAATCTCTCAGAATACACCAATTAATATTTTTGAGGTACACAGTTTCCTGGGATTATAATGTTACTATCACCACTTTATTTGTGAATTTTCTAGGCTTTCTTATCCCATGAGTATTATAATAAGGAAATGTGTTCCATTATCATGAAATGATGATTGTTAGAAATGATTTTTGGAAATTAAGACACGTCTCACCCTAACACCCATCCCAATATTGACAGAAATAGGTAATAGCTATGTGGTACATTGTGATGCATCGGGATCTGGTATTATTTGTGTTTTCAGGTAAGGAGACCATTTTGTGGACCATAGTTTGAAGAAATTATGAGTACATGAGAAGAATTATCCTACACATGACTTGGAATTAGCTGCAGTAGTCTATGCCTTAAAACATGGAAGAATTTACTCTTTGAGGAAAAGTTGATAGTTTTCACGGACCATAATAGTTTAGAATACTTCTTTTCTCAGTGATATTTGAACTTGAGGCCATTAATATGGATAGAGTACCTATAGATGTTTGATTTCGACATGATATACACATTGGGTAAAGGTAATTTTGTGCAAGATGCATTAATTCAAAAATCATTTAATGAAGTAGTTTGAGAATCTCATGACCAATGGTGGTTGATGAGAATGACTAGTTATATGAATTTAGATTTTTCTATATAGGGTTAATACACAATTTTATTTTTAGAAAGTTCTATTTTATACTTGGTAAATTTTCTAAAAGAAGCCAAAACAATGGATTTTGACTATATCACCATTAGGTAAAACCTAAATGGTGGGTATACTCTGGATAATTGGACAATGGGTGGGAAGTCCTTGTTAAATTTTCTTAAATGGATTGCAGTTCCCCAATCTTTCAAGGAACATCTTCTTTCAGTGTATCACCATTCGAAATGGGCTATTTATATAGGTTTTTAGAAAATGTACAAGGGAATTAAAGAACATTTCTAGTGGGTAGGAATGAAATTCAGAATCATAGAATATGTGATGAAATTATTAAATTTATAATAGGTAAATGAAGAGAATCAAAGGCCATCTTCTATGATTTAGTCCATGCCTACACCTGTATGGAAGTGGGAGAATATTGGGATGGATTTTTTTCATAGGCCTACTAAGAACATTATGAAAAAATGATTCTATATGGGTAGTAATGGATAGAATTAATATGTCATCAAAATTTATCCCTATAAGGGAATCCAACAGGGTATAGGACTTAACAGAATAATATATCTAATAAGTGGTCATGTTACATAGAGTTCTAGATTCTATTGTATCTGATAAAGGCCCTTACTTCACTTCTGTATTTTGGAAATCATTCCAATAGGCTCTTGTAAGTAAACTAACTTTAATAACAACAAATCATCCATAGACGGAAGTAAATTCCAAATGTAATATTTATAAATTAGAAGATATGCTTAGAGCATGTGTTATGAACTTTGATGTTTCATGGTAGGATCATATGCCACTACTATATATAGAGCTTTTATCAGCAATAGAAATAAATTTTAACAGTTCTTTTTAGCACTATTAATCTAAGTGAAGATAATGGGGTGTCCCTTTTATTAGTGCTTAGAAAAATGCTGATAAAGGCCCCTTTTATTAATTACAAGAAAAGAAATGATAAATTTCCAAAAATGTAAAAAATAGTTTAAAAAAGTCCAAAAATTGGAGACCCATTTTAATAGCACTCGCCACCCCTTTCAACAATTCTCTCCACCCCCCTCGCACCCCCTCGCCAGCCAACCTTTAATAGAATCCTCCCTATCTCTTTAATAGAGCCACCCCTTGCATATGCGTGCACACACCTTCCTCTCCCTGGATTCGAACTCAAGACCTCTTCCCTGTGCGCTGGACACTTTACCACTCCTTTATGTTACTTTATTGTCCATTTAATGATACATCTATTTATATATATATTGTTATATTTATTTTTATATTAAAATATATTTATATAAATATATATATATATATATATATATATTTGTATATAAATATCAATTTATATCTATTTATTTATATATATGTATAGTTATATTTTTATCTATATATTTATTCGTATATTAATATATATTTTGTTATATATTTATTCATATATTAAAATATATTTGTAAGATTAGTTTTAAATAAATTTATAAAATATGTTTTTTTGAGTGTGTTTATAAATAAATACATACATACATACATACATATATACAACATACATACACATGTATATATATTATATATATGTTTATCTGTAAGTATAATTATACATATTTATACATATTTAGACATATTTATGCATATTTATATATATTTACATTATTATATAATAATAAGTTTATTTATATGTTAGAATATATAGATAATATATGAGTTTGCTAAAACACACACACACATTATATAGGTATATAAATATTCATATTTTTTATTTTAAATAAAATGTATTTTAGTTTTTATTTAGATAAGGATTATATATTAACAAATATATTTTATATGTATATATGTTTAATTAATTATTTATAAAATTATTTTTTTAGGTATGAATATATAAAAAAGATGTATATATTGTTATATATTTGATAATAAATAAGAATACATTATAAAAAATGATAAAATTGAAAAACCATTATATCAATATGAATGTAGGACCTGTGAATAAATTTAGTCATCACTAAAAAATAGAAAAAATACCCCCCATAAATGAGCCTCAAAATCCATCAAATGTTAAAAAATTGGGATACACTGACAAAAAATCAGTTGGAGGCCTTCTGGACCTTTTGGACTTGAAAATACCCTGACCCAGGGTCCCTCATTCAGAAAGGCGTAGAACTCATCACAAGATTGTATTTGATATGTAGTAGAGCTCAAACCGACACCCAAATAAAAAGTTATGGTCTTTTGAAGTTTGAGTTGTTTTTTCAATTTACATTAGATCTTTTTTTATATATTTTATATTAAAATTGTTATTAAATGAATATTATTCTATAAAAATAGAAAAATTATTAATTAAAAATATTTTTTAAATTATTTCATAAGCTTTTTTAATAAATATATTATATATTAAGTTTAAATTTCTATTTATCTATATCTTAAACACATTTAATAAATATATATTATATTTATATCAATATCAATGTATTAATATATTAATATATTAATATATTAATTTTAATGAAATATTTTTTTGAAATATACCTTTTATCAGTGCTAGTAAAAAAAGCGCTAATAACAGGGGTGGGGGGGGGGGGGGTCTTTATCAACGCTTTTAAAAAAGCGCTCATAAAGCCCCCTTTAACAGTGCTGAAAAAACACTGATAAAGGGGTACTTTTAACATTGCCTTTTTTAGCACTGTTAAAAGTACCCTTTATCAGTACTTTTTTTAGCGCTATTAAAGGGGTGGTGCTACAAAAACCTGAATCAGTGGTAGTGTTTCTTTGTTTGAATTATCTTATGAAAAAAATTATCAGGAAATAATATAGATTCCACTATTTGAGGCTTCGTATAGTCGTCCTTTTCATTCTACTTTATGTTGGGTAGAAATTGGAGAGCCATATTTGATTGGACTAAGTCTTTTTCTTGAGATTATGTAGAAAATCCCGATTATTCAGAAATGGATGGAAACAACAAAAAGATGATAGAATCCACCTATAGATAATCATTGCCGACCTTTATCATTTGATGTTAGTGACCATGTTTTCTTGAAAGTTTCTCTGAGACTTGGTTATCAGTGCTTGGGGAAATAAGTGATGTTATATCTTAGATATGTGGGACCATTAAAGGTTATATAAAAGATTAACACTGTTTTGTACTAGTTAACATTACCATTGAGATTTAGTGTTGTTGATATCATCTTCCACGTTTCTCAATAAAATAAGTATCACCCAGATCCTTAACATGTGATCAGTTGGGATCATGTTTCTCTTGATCTAGATGAAAATTTTATCCGAAAACTTGCATGGGTTATTTAAAGGTAGAAAAATACCCTTTAAGGGTGATCTTATATCCTTAGTGTGAGTGTTATGGAAGCATGGTTAGGTTCAAGAAGAAAATTAGGAATATGAATGGTTTATATGGGACCAATGGCCTGCATAATTCCATCTTCCCAATGATGGAAATCCCAATAGTGGGGAGAATTTAACACCCATAGTTTTGGGAATCCCACCATCAAATAAATTTTCTTTTATTCTTGGAGTCTTTGTTTAATTAATTTTAAGTGTTAAAAATGATTTTGACTGTTTAAAAATCCCATAGGAAAAGTTCACATTGGGTAACTTTTACTTGACGTGAATTTTTTGGAGAAAGATGATTTGAATAAATTCCATAGCATAAAAACCATTAACCCCATGTAATATATTCACGTTGAGTAATTTATTCACATTTTGTAATCGGTATTTTTAGAAAATAAAAACCTAGGTGACACAAATTTTGGCATATATGGTCTCGCGATAAATACACGACCTGAAAGTTGTTTAAATGTAATTTCAATATTGTTCCTAGTGATTTTAGATACAAATAATCTATATTTAATTATCACACATTCTATTCTTCTCCCTCTTGACTCCTAGGGTTCCCATTGGTGAATTCCATAAATTTTTGACACCTAAACTTTAGGGACATCGAATCTTTGAGTGGTGGTTTGTGGAATCAATGGTTAGAGTTATGTTCTTCCTTCTCATGTTGGATCTCTTTATGTTTGATTTATTGGAACCATATATCAATGTTTTCATACCCCTATCTATGGGTACATATTTTTATTAATGTCATGTTTTTGGATTTTGGTAAAGGAATGAGAGGAAAAGTTTTAATCTATTGAATCATTTTAGATTCATTGAACTAATAATATTTTGGTAGGTGGATTCTCTCCAACTCTACTATTACATAACATTTTCATTTGTTCTTTTATAATTCATGTTTATGTTGTGTTGAAAATATTTTGTGGAATTTATTTGAAAACCCTTATTGATGTGATTTCCAAATGGTGGGTTTTGAAAGATGGGGTTTTGTTAATTAAATGTTTTCTTGGTAATTTTTGGCATAAAGATGTGGTGTGAGTTCATGTTTATGTGGCATGACTAATGGTTGAAAGTACCAGAGTCAAATAATAATAATTTTGGATGGTAATGGTTGGAAGTGACACCATGAAATCATTGGGAAAAATCATGATTAGAAGTACCACCATAAAGTTAGTCACCAAGTGATAGCTTTGTGATAGGATAACTCAAACCTCATGAGTACAGGGAGCTCCATGGTTTCATGCATTGTGTGTGTGCATGGGTGTGAAATTTGATGGTTATTCTAATGGAAAATAAATGATTTTAAAATATTTATCTTGATATCATTATATGAAATCTATTTATGGATTGGAATGATTTTCTTATTTTCTTCTCTCCTATTTTTATTAAATGTGATAAAATTTTATTATCCTAGTGGTGTGTGATGGGAAGTCTTTGGGAAATTTATTCTGAGTGTTGTACTCACCACCCCCCCCACTTGGGAACTTCTGCGTGTTTGAAAATTTCATCTACTAAGATAAAGGGAAGGGTCATGTTTCATGATTTTCTAGTGGAAGTCCTTGAATTCATGGTTTGGTTACAGAAGTTGGAGGTTTAGATTGTATATATCTTGGTCTAGTATGGATCCACTTTGGTTCCAATTTCATTCTACTTGGATTCATATCCTTTCACTTTTATTTCTTTTTCTTCCATACTCTGATGTTGTTCTATATTGTTATTGTATTGAGTTATGTGTTTTATTCACATGCACCATTTAGTCCATCTAGGATGTTATTTATCTATGTATGGGTTGTGTTTTCTTTAGGGAAAATCATCCTCCAATTTCCTCTAATTCCTTTGGAATTTATTGACAGCCTTTTCTATCCCGGGGATTTCACTAAAGGCTAGTAGAACTTACCCAACTTTTTAATCCAATGAGGAGGGGTGTGGTGTTATAGGTATTAAGTATGATATGTCTAAGAAGTGTGGTAGTTATGAATAAATAAGTAGAGGATGATGTAGATATTTTATGAACCAGTTGTTTATATTTCAAGGTTTCCAAAGATACTATACCAAAACAATTCTAACATTGATCGAAATGTTATGTAATGAATATTCATCTATTAAGATGTAATATATTTGTATGAAAAGTATGGGTCACTATAATTATTACTTATTGATAACTATTCAGAATTATTCCTAAATAATAGCCATTATAGGTAATTTTTACTAATTATTGACAATTATTACTAATTACTAGTAGTTACAAGTAATTAACAATAATTATTGACAATAACTGGTAATTATGAGTAATTATTACTAATTATTGATAATTACTGGTAATTATTACTAATTTATTGTCATTATGAAAAATTCCTAGTAATTATTACTAATTGCAGGTGATTATTACCAAGTATTAGTGATTTTTACTAATTACTGATGATTACTACTAATTACTAGTAATTATTACTAATTCTAGGTAATTATTACAAATTGTTTGTGATTATTATAAAATTACAATAATTAGTACTAATTAGTTGTAATTATTACTATTTAATTGTAATAATATGAAATTATGACAAATTATTTATAATTTTTACTAATTATCAGTCATTAATGGTAATTATTACTAATTACTAGACATTATAGATAATTATTACTAATTACTAGTAATTAAGAGAAATTATTACTAATTACTAGAAATTAATGATCATTATTACTAATTATAGGTAATTATTACTAAATACCGTAATTATTACAAATTACTTATAATTATTACCAATTAATGGTAATTATTACAAATTACTGGTAATAATTATGAATTATTACTAATTATTAGTAACTATTAGTAATTATTAGTAAGCATTACCAATTATTGTTAATTATTACTAGTTATTGATAATTATTACTAATTATTGATAATTATTACAAATTGTTGATAATTATTACAATTTATTCATAATTATTACTAATTTTTGATAATTATTACTATTTATTTATAATCATTACTAATTATTGATATATATTACTAATTATTTTCAAATATTACTTAGTATTAATTATTATTAATTATGACTAATTATCACTATTTTTTTTCTAATTGTCAGTAATCATGGCTAATTATTTCTACTGATGACTAATTATGGCTGATTATTACTAATTATGACTAATTAATATTAATTATTACGAATTAGTGATAATTTTTACTAATGATTCCTAATTATTACTAATTATTTTTATTTAATACTAATTACTCATAACTATTACTAATTTTTTATAATTATAACTATTATTAATTTTTTTATAATTACAACTAATTAATAATAATAATTATTAATTATTTTTATTTATTTATAATTATTTTAAATTAATAATAATTATTCATAATTCTTACTCATTATTTTTAAT
The DNA here is from genome assembly GCA_963277665.1 of Viscum album. Classification (NCBI taxonomy): domain Eukaryota; kingdom Viridiplantae; phylum Streptophyta; class Magnoliopsida; order Santalales; family Viscaceae; genus Viscum; species Viscum album. The sequence goes on along the minus strand of OY728140.1, from coordinate 815,459,730 downwards.
ATAAAATGAATTAAATAAATTAACAATTAAAAAATTAAAATAAAAACCTTAAAACTGATTCTTTTATTGGAATAGAGATGTTGACACACTTCAAAACAATTTCCTTAAAAAATTTAAATGTATGGAGTATGGAAATTTGATTGAAGTGGAGAGGATTTGAGAAGTTAAGAGTGATAGAATGGATGAGACTTGGGGACTTATATAGGTAGGATTATTTGAGAAGGAATCCATCACAAGTACTGCCCTCCATAAAAAGTAATGCGGACCAACAAAAAGTCATTTGTGATAGATCTAGAGATTCATCACAAATGCTACCCACCATATTTAATTTTTATTTACTCTTCGGATAAAAGTATTTGTGATGGAAAATGTTCTCTGTTGCAAATAACATCATTTATGATGGAAGTGTTAATCCATCACAATAGTTCTTTTCAAAAATATGATTATTAACGATGAAATGAGGCCTTCCATCACAAATAGTATTTTATCTCTCTATGGAGCGGATTTCTGCCAAAACTATTTGTGACAGAATGATACTTACATCACAAATAACTTAACATCTATAGTTATTTGAGAGGAGATTCTCTAGCCATCATAAATAAATCAATATTTTTGATTATTTACGATGGGACTCATTCCATCACAATAACCCATCATAAAAAACTATTTTCATATTGTGATATCATTATAATATTTTGAGAAAGAATGTCCTCAAGGAAGAATATTGGGATTAAAAATATCATTTTACCTAGAGAGAAAGTGTAAGCATTATGTAATAAAATATTATAGTGGGGGAAACCAGACTTATAAGAAAAAATTTCAAGAAGTAGAATAATAAATCATAGAGAAGTATATACACCATAAAAAATAAAACATACTATAGTATATACACCACACAAAATAAAACAAGTGGTCAATATAAAATATGTCTCAAGGAAAGGAAATTGAGATGAGGAAAGCCTTATCTTTACTCTTAGATTCCATGTAATCACATTAACCTCCTTTAGAATAAAATAACCATATTAATAACTTATTTCAAAACCTTATTCATATATATTACCCTTTATATTATTCAATTATAACCATTCACTACCTATATATCAGTTAGTTAATGTTAATTTTTTAAAAAAGGTTAAGGGTCAGGCCCCCTTTTAATGAACAAATAAAGGAAGGTCCTCTTTTAGAATAGGAGAGGGGAAAACCATTACAAAACGAGAAACAATCCTTAAAAAAAGTGATCCAAAAAAACAATAAGGACAAAATAAATAAACATCCAAGCAGTCATCAGAAAGCCTCATCTCCCCCTTTCCAATCATTGCAATAGTGAGATCTATCAAGATATAACATCACCCCTCTTCCAAGAAGTTACACTATACTAGAAGCACAACATGTCAGAGCACCTCTCCAACCAACAAAGTTTGGAGGAGATCTGGATGAAAGGTGTCATCACACCTATCTCTCTTACGAGCCACCCACCTGATATAGCATGAAGAGAAATTCAACAATGTCAACTAGATGCAACACAATAAAAATATGGGAAAACACTGAGCGAATGACATGGAAAGGCACCCATATGCTCATCAAAGAGATGACACATGGTAGAATAAAGGGTGTCATCACACCCCTCCCTTTTTCGAGGCTTCCAACCCAATGGCACCTAAAAATGCTACACCGCTCCAAGTGCGACAATGAGAAACAAAAACCACAAAGAATCTTCTTCCAATGAACAAGAAGAAACATGAATATCAAGGAGAAAACAGAACCGATCACAGCCAAAGTCACAACTCACTGCATCAAGCAAACCACTTCGCTAGGCCTCCACTTAAGACCTCAAAAACCAAACTCCATCATTCATATATCATAAGAAGTAAAAATCAAGCAGAAAAAATCAAAAAATCAAAGTAGTGCAGCCAAGCTCACTGCAAAATGGCCCTCCAAATCCAAGATTGCAACTTCCTTTGTTGATCTTTAAACACCATAGGTCAAGATAAAATGATTTTTGTGTGAGGATATGTGTGGCGATGAATGACTATTTTGATATGTGTGAGGGGTTACTTTTTTGAAGAACACATAACTTTATATTAAAGTCATGTCACTTTCAAAGGAATTTGGATCCAAAAGTGTACAATAATGGATAAGGGATGTTTCTTGGTCAATCCAACTCTCATCCACAAAAATAAGGTTATTTTTAAGATATTCTAGTCCTTTTACACTTGATTTAACTTTTTACCGTAATTTACTTTTATCACGCTAACTGATTTTTAAACCTTGATATCTTATTTTTTTTACTAAAAATGAAATTTCCCTTATTACCTAATTTAGATATTTTTATTCCAAATAAGATTTTTTATAATGTTAAATTTCTAAAAGTTATAAAAATTAATTCTAAAATAATTAATTCATAACATGTAAATTTTATTTATAAAAATATAACTTCGATTCTAAAATTATAAACATAGGTTTATAAATTAAACCTAATAATTTTAAATGTATTATTTTATTTATTAAATACATATTTGGTCTAGAAAAAGGTTTCATAAATTTTAAGTCATTCTTATATCCAAATGATGTCATAAATATTAATTTATTCATATTCAAATTCTAAAATTTAGGAATTAAACTTTTAAATTTAAACATAAAATATAATGAAAAACCATTTTTTAGGAAAATCACTTTTTTTTAAATATTAATTTTTCCTATTATTATTTAATATAAATTTATAATTAAATTAGAGTTAATATATTATTCATATCAACAATTTATTTTATTCAAAATTTAACCCTAATAAATTTAATTTATTTAAATAAAAATGCATAGCACATAAAAAATCACTTTTAATATAAAATAAATTTATTATTATAACTTTAAAACTAATAAATTTTGGACGGAATTAATTTATTTTATTGTAAAAATTATCTATAAATTACATTAAAATCATTCTTAAAAAAGACACAACTCTTTAATTTTTTTTATATTTCTTTTATATTAAGTAGTCTTCACCAAATACCATTAAAATTAGTAATTTACATTCTAAAAATTTAATTTTAAAAATAAATTTATTTTAAAATCTTTATTTGAATTTTATAAATAAATCATATCATACTTTACTAATAATAACAACATTTTATGCATAAAAAAAATTTATAAATAAAAATTTTAGTTAAATATTATATTTTGGTTTTATTATTAATTATTTGTGAATTAAATTTTTTTAAATTTGTTACTAATAACACAAAATTGAAGAATAACTATTAGATTCATGTATATCTAGTGACCATATTTCTAATTATCATATTTTCAATGACCATATATATAATGCTCAAATTTTATTTCTATATATTACTTTACATACCATTCAAGAATCATTAATTCTATTCACTATTCTCATTCCTATATTTTTTTATTTTAGATTTCACAACATGATTTCTTATTTGATGATGGTATTTCTCAATGTAGGTTTAGTTCTACTAATAGATATTCTCAAGGGAGAATATGTTTTAGGGTATCTCCTAGTTTTAAATATATTATTATTTTGTATTTATTGTTCAATTTGAGCTTATGAACATTTAATGGATGTAATCATCCATGATATATAATATTTCATGGTATGTAATACATGGTTTCATGTACCTTTATTGTAATGTTCCACAATTAATGAATAAAGTGTTATTAGTTTGACTCATATCTTGTATGATTTAATTCCTACTTAATTTAAATATTTAATTAGAATATAAAAACATATTTATAAATGGTATACATATGTTTTGAGGAAAAAATATATCCGAAAAACTAGGGTATAATAACTATCCCTATCACATTTCTTACAAAATTGAGTTTTTGACATTTTTCCAAATAAAAAAGTTTCAAATTTTTCAAATGATTAATAATAAGATGATTTCAAACATTAATAAAAAACTAGGTTTATTCGGCACTAGGGTTTTAATAGCACTTTCTAAAACTGCCGTTAAACCCCCCCCCCCCCCCTTCTCAGCACTAGAAAAAGTGCTATTAACAGGGGTCTTTAATAGCACTAAAAAAGCATTGTTAAAGGGGTCCATTTATCAGCGCTTATAAAAAAATGCTGATGAAGGCCACCCATTTGTCAGCGCTATTAAAAAAGTGCTGATAAAAGGGCCATTTATCAGTACTTCTAAAAAAGTGCTGATAAAATGGGGTCTTTATCATCACTTTTTTACTAGCATTGATGAATGGTATATTTCAAAAAAATATTTCATTAACGGACACCCATAGAAGAAGTTATAACTGTTTGGAGGCCTTCTAGGACTTTTTTTTGCCTCAATAATGGTAATTGAGGGTTATCGTGAGTCACTAAGGTGAAGATATTGTCACAAGATTCTAATTGATATGTGGTTGAGGAAAAAAGGACACCTGATTCAAAACTTATGTCCATTTGAAAGGCTTTAAAATGTGAAAAAACCCTTAAAACTGCTAAAAACCCTAAAAAGATCAAAACTTTTGATCTGGGAGTGCATTTCTTCTCTACAACCAGTCAAATAAAATATTATGAAATGATCTAAAACCACATGATATTTAAATCTTTTGATAATAAAATAAATAAAATATATTATAGTTTCAAAAAAATTAGAAATCAAACTCGAACTTCAAACGACCATAACTTTTGATTCGGGTGTCCGTTTGGGCTCTACCACATATCTAACTGAAGATTGCGATGATATCTATGCCTTATATGGTCTCAGATTGTGGTAAAAGAGATATTTTCAGTTTTTCAATCCCATAAATGTGTATAAGGCCTCCAAAATTGTGTTTTTGTCACTGACCTAAATTTCTTAAATTTTAAAAGCCCATAACTCTCGATCTGGGTGTCCATTTGGACTATACCAAATATCATTTAAAATATCATTTAATTATCTTAAATTTTACTAGTTTTCGAGATGAAATGGAATCTCATATCATTATTTATGGTTGTTTCATGGTTTTTAGGGGTGTATAGTTTTTAGAGTTTCTAAACATTTTTATGTGTTTTAAGGGTTTTTAGATTTAATATCAATTTTAAGAAATATATATAAATAAATATGTATTTTTTTTTAAAATATAATTATATATATATAAAATATAATGATATATATATAAAATATATAAATATATATAAATATATGGACAAAAAATGTAACACAATATATATTAATATATAGATATATCATAAAATATAAAATAGAACATTATTGTGGAGTGGAAAAGGCACTGGTGTTTAAGCTATAGGTCTTAGGTTTGAAACTTGCTAGAGGCAAGGGCGTGCGTTGGTGGTGGTATTATCTAAAGTAATGATATATGGGTGGAGTAAGAACTGATAAAAGGGGTGGGGGTGAGTGCTGATAAAGGTGTGTGTTGGGGGGGGCATGAAAAAAAATTATACCTTTATTAGCCAAGAATTTATCAGAACTTTTTAGAGCTGTTAAAGGAGGCCTTTATTAGTTATTTTTTAAGAGTGCTATTAAAGATAACCCTTTAACATCACTTACATTATCATCACTTCTACAGCACTGGTAATGACCTTTTTCTAGTGCTATTAAAGGACTGATTTGCAGTACTGAAAGATCTATATCTATAGAATCATTGACAGTGTTTTTCATTTATATACCAACAAATATAATACCAAAGTTTAGTGGTGTTAGAATAAAATACCATGACCTTATTATCTTGAATGTTTTAGAACAAATTATAAATAGATAAAATGTATAAACCATTCACAATATTCCTAATGTTTTAAAACATTCTTGTTTAAAAAACCCTTATTCTCAATCATGAATAAAAATCTATTATAGTACAAAAAAGATATATAAATTTCTATTTGTGGACATAACATAAAAATAATTTTCTAACTCTAGAGATAATATACTCGGTAAAATTAGATCAAAAGTTCCAACTTCTAATATATTAACTATTTTCCCATTTCTAACACGTAGATCTACTTATCATTTGTTCAATTCAATCATATTTTTGAGTTAGTGTTTCTCAACACAAATGTGTGATGTATAACCGATATCTAATACCCATGAGATAGAATTTGATAAATTTATTTTTATAACATTTACATCATTATTCTATAAATTTTCTCCTTGAGAACACTTTTTAACCTTTGATACTAATCAATTAAACTATATTTACCACCTATAAAATATTTCAAAATTGATTTTAATAATGAATGAAATAATCTTTAATAAGATATATCTTTGGGTACATATCATGTTTTATATTAATTTTATAATGGATTTTATTTAATTCACTTACACTAAAATGATGAACCCATACATAATATCTATTAGTGGGAAAAGGTCCATATTTCACTAAATATTTATTCCATTTTGGTATTCCTCTAAAAAATTACCAAAATCCATCCATCCAATGGACCAAAGGCCTTCATTTTTTATTTATTTTTGATAATCCACCTTTTAAGGGGTGAGGTGGAACCCTTACAATGCCTGTAGGCGTAAGTATTACATGGCCCTATAGGCCTTAGAGGAATTCATTTCCTGTAGGCTTCAAAAATTACATACATGGTTTCATAATAACCCAAATATCACAATGGTACATGGTTTAATAACCATTAAGGTTTTCCACAACCTCCATTAATTACACATGTTAATCCACGGGCACAAAACTTTAGCATGAACCTATCAATTTAGGTGATTGAGGTATTAATATTTGTTTGATTTGGAAGGAATACCACACATAATATTATCAGGAAGTTCTTAGAATCACCATTTACAAATTCATCTTATTCATATCATATATAACCATTGAATATCATGTAATCTTTAATCTCATGAAATTATTATACGTATGCATGTTTCTAACCATTTAGTTTTGAATCATATTACTTTGATGAAATTAATATGGTCTAAACATATTAATATATAATACTTTATACAACTCATGACTTATGTTACTTAGACAATAATAAAATATAATTACATATAGATATAGATAAATACATTTCATGCATACATGACATTAAATCCTTTAATTCAAAGGTTTATAATCATAGAAAACCAAAATACCCACAAGAGAAAATATGGAATGAAAAATATCCACCCCCACCATTTTGAATAGAGGCTGATCTCCTAGGATAGTGAGGATTCTGACCCAAATTCCCATTACCTATAAAATAATACATAAGAGATACCTCAATACCAATTAAAATATAACACAAAATATCTACAAATCATAATCCAACAATATCATTGAATTTTTAACTAAAATAAAAAATCACAGTCTTTATTAAATGAAAATAAATAGTGTATCATACATAGCATGTAACTCTTATATACTTGGTATGGAAATTATAAGAAGTAATTTAAAAAAATTAAACTAAATCATACCAACAGTCATAATATTAACAATATATATACATGAATATTAAATATACATTTCATAAATAAAAGAAAAATTCAAATATTTTATATAGATATAATAACTTTATAAACATAAAAAAATCAAAACCACTTTTTATAACCTAAATTCACACAAATTTAGAATGGTCCCTTCATACCAAAATCAATGAATGTTTTTGAGAATATATATTTTTTAAAATATTTAACAAAACCATGCCCAAAAACCAAAACCTGATTAATTTTTATAAATCATTTCTGACATAGAATATCTCAAAGGTCATATCATGAAACCTGCCTTAGTTATCAAGAAAAATGTATATTTTTAAATGGTCATACCTCAAACCACGACTTTTATAATATTTTCTACATCATGGGGTTTCCTCATGGAAATCTAATTATTTTGAACTATGACTATTTTTTTTTCAAAAATAAGACATGAAAATATTGATTTTATGATGCCCTATTTTTTGATAATAAAAATCATGAAGTTTTTATAAAACCATATGTTTTTTATAAAAATATATGTAAACCATAACATTATTATATAATCCAAGGTCATGATTCTTAAAAAAAACTTCAAACTAGTTTTAATTTTCTAATTTCCATATTTTTAATTGTTCACAATCATTTTAGTTGATGTCAATGAAGGGTTTTCTAGGGAATCACACTGACCAAATGAAATAAAATAATGATACAAAATCCATTTATAGGATCAATTAAGATAATAAAAGATAAAATAAAATAAAATAAACCATACATCACTATCCATTCCAAATAATCACTGAATGTGACTTTGATTGTGATCCCTTAGTAGTAATCAAACGACTCCTACCTCCAAATTTACCAAATGATCAAAATGGATTAAACAAATTCATTAGTAGGAAAATTTCTCCTTAAAAGTTCTTACATCAACTCTTACTTGAATGTAAATGAAGATAAGAGTGTGATAAATATTTTTATTATATGAGAGTAGTCTCTAGTTTCCAAAATGAGGTCCATAAAATAACTTAAATAAAAATATTTTATATAGATAACGATCCCCGTAGATTTAAAATGTTTTATACATTATAAAATGAATAATTCTTTATCATTCCCCCTTTTTAAAATTCGAAATGGAAACCTCGTTAATTAAGTGATTTTTTAAAAAACAATTGAATATTAACTTAATACCCACATTATTATAATATTTGTCACAAGCCTCAAGGAACATGGTAATCATTATAATAGATTTTTATGAACAATATGTCCCATATAATTAACCATGAACAACATAGAATAATATAAATAACCATGGAATAACACAAACCAAGACACACTGACTTTCATTAAGCCATGTTTTATGATTTTTTGAATATATCTAACATGTAGAATGATTTACCCATGTTTATTTTGGGAGGAAATTTCCCAAAATTACCTATATAAAATTAAGAGTTGGTTATTGTATCTAATGAATAACATTTAATCTATATATAATATTAAAAATACTAAAACACTCACACTAAACTAATTTTATACACAAGATCATCCATGTTCTTGATAAAACTAGACTAATTGGTTTCATAATAAACCCAAATGTTCCAAATATGAGAAACTTTACTTAATCCATAAATAGACCATTATATCTTTCATACCTTATAAAAATAAATTTGAACTTTTAACCTTCAAGGTGTATCATATACACATCCTTGAATAAATTCCCATTAAGGAAAGTGGGTTTGAAACACATTTGATAAATCTTATAATCATAATGATATTCTATGAAAAACAATATATGAATGAAATTTATCATCACAAATAGTGAAAATATATCTTCATATACAATGTCATGATTTTTTTATACCACTTTTCCACCATGAGATATTTATAGGTAGACACTCAACCATCCATGAACAATATTTTTTGGAGAAAATACACTTTCACTTTATGGGTCTCACCCCTTTAGATTCCAAACTTAGTTTGTGTACATGGATTTTATCTCAAATATTAAGGCGTTTAACCATTACTTGGAATCATAAATCTCAATTGAATATCAATAGGAAGTAGGTTTATCCTCTATAAATGTTAATACACTATCATTTTCTATAAGATATATATATCACTCAGGCTCAGAATGAATCCTACAAGACCTTCAAAGTTCTTGTGTAACCCGAGACAGTTTTATTCTCACAATATCTTATGGAACTAAATCACTTTCCATCCCAAAAACCATTCCTATAAATTAGTTTCAAACCTTTACAAGTTTAATTTTCCTCCCACTAACTTCTCAATAAGTGTAATCCTTCTCAAATGAATTGTCACATCCATCCATATATACTTTATGTTCAATAGGATTATAAAATTAATGTCTTATTATATTTTTAGGATAACAAATAAAATATAAATTTTATGATTTTGGTGTAGGGTATTTTGTAGTAAAACATTATATATATGATTTTAATACCCAAATCCCTATGAAATAAAAATCAGGATGCCGCACATTCCATATCCCATATAGTGTTTTTATAACTACTTTAGATGGAATGTAGTTTTATATAAAAGTTTCTAATTCCCGAATATATGCCCAAAATGACATATAATGTTCACACTAACTCATCATCGATCTAAAATTTTCCAACAATTCATGATTCCACCCTCAAACATAACATTCTACTATTATATTCCATACTCATATCTAAACCATTTATTTCATTTTATTGATCATCGTATTTTTTGGATGTGGGAAATCCTAGTACAAAATACCCTATTGATATCACTAAATACACAAGAAAACACAATTAAATACATGATATTGAGATCATTCATTCCTAGGAGAAGTAAAAAAGAGTAGTTCCAATAGAAATATAAGATAAGGGGATATAACAAAACATTACCTAATAAACATATGCTCGGAAAATCACCTTGACAAAGTTACTTCCATTGCACAAAATCCATATAGACTGAGGTCAATTACAATAATTACATGGAGAAAAAGAATCATAATATAACTTCTTTAGAAGATTCATCATAAAAAAACCTAGGGTTCATTACATTGAGATATCAAAAAGTCTATGATTGGATGAGATGGAATTAATATAAGAATACATAATAAAAATTTAGTATGGGTTATGGTAACCAATATGTCTAGTGGAACATCAGACCAAGATAAGTGTTTATGAAAAATGGATATATCTATAAGAGTTGATGTGGGGTGATTTAAACTATAAAAAACAAAAAAAAGTAGGGAAACATCAATAGATTTGAATCCTCAAAGTAAGGTTTATGGGAGGATGTTTTGAAAAAACACATAGACACCAGATCAAACACATGCAACCACCACAAGGACCCAAAAATAAGAACCTTGAATAAATACCCTTGTATGTATTGAGGTGGAAACAAACCAAATATACAACCATAGAAATATATCCATAATTCAGGAATTATAGATTCCATCACTTGTGAAGCTTCCATGAAACCCAATAAAAAGTAATAAAGTAAAATGATGATGATAAGAAAGAAAAATAACCAATTAGATTTTTATATCCTTTCTATGATTAGATTTTCATGATTGGGAGACTAGATATGAGGAGGGAATTAGACAATAGTGATTCAAGGGGATAAAAACTTCTAATACCAAGTGGTGAGGAAAAGGTATCAAAAAGGTTGTTTTGGAAACATAGTTGAAAGGTGCATAAAGTAGGGTACACCAATAACTTTAAGTAATGATGATGTAGGGTATGGTCAAGAGTGTGGTCCACATACCCACTACAAGAGAAGATAAAGGAAAGAGGGTAAAGAAGGGATAGGAAGAAGGTGGAGAGGAGTAAAAATGGAGAAGTCACCAACAACATCATTCTTCCAAGAAAGAAACTACAGATAACACACATCATTTTATTCTGTATATAGTGTTGTTCTAGGATGAGTGAGTCATGAAACAATTCTGCAATCTCCTAGATGATCAATAAAATTTTTCTCAAGTATTCACCATCCTGAATTGATCATAGAATCTTAATAGGTTTTCATATTTGATTCTATAATTCCTTCTTAACTACCTTGAACTTTTCAAAGGTTTCAAACCTTTTTTATCATAAGAAACACATGATCATACTGAATAAAGTCATTACTAAATTCTATAAAGAATCAATACCCATAATTGTCTTGTTTACTCATTAATGTACACAAATAACTATTTATAATGTCCAAAGATAGTCATAATTCTCACAATTTACACAAATAGGTGCTTTCTCCATTTTTACTAATAAAAAATATCCGAATTTTCAGAAGATTTATGCTTGAATTATTTCAATAATCCATCTTAATAGAGTCTTTAGATGCATTTATCATTTATAAACCTAAGTAAATAATGCATAAGATAACTGGTGTTAGAAAAAACTACCATGTCCTTCTTATCTTGGATTTTATAAACCTTATTATCCATATATAGAATGTATAACCATTGAACATATTCCTAATGCTGTAAAAAATTTCTTTTATGTATAAAAAATAATTATTTTTCATAATAATGAATAAAAATATCTTATGGTTCAAGAAATATATAGAAACTAAATTTTGATTTATGGTTATACTATAGTGATATTTTTTGAATTTTAGAATTAATACACTAGGTTGATATATATTACATATTCCCACCTCTAATTTATTATCTATTTTCCTACTGCTGACACCTAGATCTATGTCACATTTCATCAATTCTATTTTATTTCTAAGTTTGTGCATATTAGTATAAATTAGTGATGCACACTTGATATTTAATACTCATGAGTAATAAATAGAGAAATTGATTTCTATAACATTCATATACTTATTATTAGAATGATTCTCCTTGAAAATACTTTTCAAACTGAGATACCAATATATTAAACTATAGGTCCATCATAAAAAAATTATAAATGATATTCATTATGAATTATATTATTTATTGAAAGGAATATCTTTGAGTGAGTACCATGTTTTATATAATTTAAATAAGGTATTTCATTGAATTTACAACCAATAAAATGACAATCCCATACATCATATATATTAGTTGTCCAATATCAATATTTCGACATGAATTAATCCATCTAAGCTTAGAACTTAACCCAAGACAATATCTGGTATACAATAATGGAAATCATATCACATATGACTCCTAGATAGTTATGCGGATAACTCATTTCCTTATTTATCATATAAATTATCTTAAATCTATTCAAATGGGAACCTAATAGATAAGGTCAACTAATTAAATTTAACCAAAATATTAAATTAGACATAATCACATATTGGCTAGGGTTACCTATAATATTCATACCTTCCATAAGATAATTTTTGGGAACCTAATAATTAGTGTCACTTATAATAAGTGATCTAGGTCTTCAAAAGTGTTTACTTTGGAAATAATATCAAATTTAATATTTATATTATTATATTAGTCTCCCCATTTCCATATGAATCATATTCATATCATTACATCTCATGCAATCATTATATATCATGAAATATATATATGTATTCATACTTATAACGATTTAGTTTTGAATCCAATTCCAACAACTAAATTAATATGTTCCAAACATATTAATGTATAACACCTTACACAACTAATGATTTTTATTACTTACCAAATAATAAAATCTAATTATATCGATGGATTTCCAATTATATATCATTAATAAGGTACATGAAATCCTTTCATGTAAATCCTTAGAATCATTTGAAACTAAAATCTCAACATGAGAAAGTATAATGTGATAGATAGTCAACCCAAACTTTTCTATTTAGATCATAAACTCTCAGGATAGTGATGAGTCCAACTAAAATTCCAACAATTCATAGATAAATAACAAAACAAATTCCAATTCAAATAAAACTATAACACCAAATATATGTAAATCATAATCAACCATTATTTTTTAATTCAAAATAAAAATAAAAATCATAATATTGGTTGAAAAAAACTAAAAACATTCATAATATAAATAATATATATATATGAATTTCACACAAATAAATAATTCAAATCTTTGGCCTGAGACATAACAACATTAGACAATTATAATAATAAAAACCATGACAAAAAACACAACCCGTTTTCTCTGTACAATCCATTTTATATAGTATTTCTTGAAGTTCATACCTCAAACCATTCTATAGTTTCCAAGAATCATATTTTTCTGTTCAAAGTTTATACCTTGAACTATGAATTTTTAATCTTTTCCATGTCATGTTATTTCCATATGTAAATCTAATTTTTATTAACCATGAACATTTTGGTCAAAATCATGACATGAAAACATGTATTTTTATTCTCTATGTTTCCATAAAAAACATTATTGTTTCCAACACCATGTAGTTTTTCTAAAAATATTTAAATACCATGATCCAGTTATAGGGACCATGTTTATTATTCTAAAAAATACCAAACTAGTTTCCATTTATCAATATTCCTCAAATATATTACTTATCATAACTCACTCATATACCACTGAAGGGTTTTATAGGACATATCCATCCGTAAATATAGTGAAATAAAGACATAAAACCTAAATACAAGATTTATTAGGAGAATAAATGATAAAACAAAATATAAAATATAAAAATATGAATACCTCACTATTCATGATGAATATTTTATAATAGTGAGTTTGATTGAGATTCCTTAGCAATATTCAAAGGAATCTTGTCTCCAAAGGTATCCACTATTCAATGTAATCTCACTGAATTCCTCAATGAGACTCCTTCTTTATTAAATATGTTCCACCAACTTTTCCTCAAATATAAATTAATATAGGAGTAAGGGAGAGCATTGAATTCTATGAGAGTAATATCTAGAATATTGAAACTAGGTCCATGAATTCTCTTAAAAACAACCCATTCATTAAATTAAGAATCCTAATAAATTCCACCCATTTTATAAATATTAAAAAAAACTATTTGGATTCCATCATAATAATTACAGTGACTCATTATTTTTAATATATTGTTAAAATACTCTAACAATCACTAGAACATCTAGACATCATCACAGGATGTTTCAATAGAATAATAAAACATGGTGATCAACATAATAAATTTAGTTGGATGATATTTCATGTCATTCTTCATGAATACCATGATGTTTTATTAACAACAATGACATAAAAAAATATGGTGTAAGGACTATCACCACATCATGGTTTATGATATAGTATATATTTAAAAAATTTATCAAATTAATATTTATCATTGCTAAATTTTGAAACACTTCTATTTTATCCCTTTATCAAAAATATGAATGAATATATTATAAGTGGGAGTTTCCATACTGATTGGTAATTAATGAGTTCTAGACCATTATAATCACAGTAAGTGTGTTAGTGATTTAAGAACAATGAATACATTATATGTGTACTTCTTAGATTTTTCCATCCACATTGGAATGAAAATCTAGTAAAATCCTTGTGTTCCTACACTTTATTTACTTGGATGAAACAATCTCTTATTTTATTTGATAAATCTAGTTATTCATTATAGGAAGGTAGAAAGTTTTAAAAATTGGGTAATTAATGAAAATAAGTTTTGGATTAGTAACCACCTTAATCAATTTCCCTCTCTATATGATTCTACTTAAGTAGGATATTATTTTTAACAAGTGGTATCGTAGTCGAATAGTTTTTTAGTAGAAATTATTGTTAAATTGTAAATCTCTAAAAAATAATGGTGATAATATATTTATCGATAATGTAATAAATTTAAAAGTAGTTATAATATTTTATGAGATAAATTATTAATTATTTTAAAACAATAAAAACATGCATATTAGATCACTCAAACCAAAATTACATATGATAACCTTGCCTAGGATACAGATATGTGACGAAATGAGAGAAAACTTAACTGAAGAAGATAAGAAATCACTTAATGGTGATGAGAAGTAAAATCTAGATCCCTTTTTAACAAGGATTAAATTAATGTTACTAGTTTATTTTATTTGAAGGACAAACCAAATTTATAGAGCCCAAAATTCAAGTTATGTGGAAAAAATCAAAGATTTGAAAATGAAAAAAAATAAAGCTACTGATGATTTATTTAATTAAATCATAGTTGTATTTGTCTCAATTATAAGAATCAATGAAAATATTGAGGCTTTCAAGATTGTAAAAAATTACAATAAAACATTCATCACTCTCTATTGTAAATATCTCTTTAATAGATGAAATCAGTCTCAACCAAGTGACGTTGAATGGTTTTTAAAGAACCTAGGTGAAATGTGAGATGAGATTCAAGTTGTTTGGTATGTTAAGTCACACCTCATTAATAAATATGACATTTAAGATAACAAAAAATATCTATATAGGAAAATATGATGAAGACAAAGTAATGAGTCCATTTCAATTATTGAAAGAAATTTAAAAATAGAAAAAAATAAGATTCCAAGGAAAAATACCTTTGAATAATTTTGAATAAAGAAAATTTTTTCATATTGTAACGATGTGTTTAATAGGGAATAAATATGATTAATATAAGAATTATTTCTCAATAATAAAGTAAAATAAGTTCATCACTGGACAAAATTTACAAATTTGGTTACAAAAAATAACCAGTGACAAAATTTCAATGAATAATTTATATTAGTAAAGAAGAAAATGTCGATTTATATTAACCATTAAAATAAATAAAACTTAACTAAAATAATATTTTTAATATGTGTTGGTTACAATGGTAGATACAAACAAAAATGAAGATGAAATTTAATGTCTCCAAGAGGTAGATTTTAATCTAAAGGAAAACTTGAAGGGAAATATAAAGAGATTTAAATTTATTGAAATAGAAATAAGAAAATTAATGAAATTATGATAGAATAAATTGATGAAACCTTGATCTAAAAGATAAAATTAAAATTCCTAATAAAGTATTTGAATAAAAATTCATGGTGTATAAAAATTTAGAAAACATATCTAAATTCTGTTGGAGTTGGTGGCCTAGAACCAACTACATTGTACTTTATTCATTAATAAATTCCTTATCACATTTTTATTGTTCTTCTGCGTGACAATGCATGTGATAATGTCCTAAGGACAACTGTTGCATTAATGGGTCATAGCGGATCCCTGCTATGATGAGAACCCGGAAGTGCCATAACACTGTTATTGAATATATGTTCTATGGCCGGATGATATTATTTGAGGGACATAAATAATACAGGATATTAGGGGTGAGGACTCATAAAACTTTGAGGCACCTTCTCATGGTGTGCGCCCTTAGTAATATCCAGGAGGATATTATGAGAAAGAGACCCGCTAGAAGGAAATCCACATTTCATAGTGTCATTGGGTGTTCCTATCTGCAGACGTGTGTATTGGTCCTTAGACTTTAAGATTATTATTAAGGGGTATTACAACTCGTGCAGTTAGATTTATTGATGAAAACAATGATGACACACTGTTCACAGTGAGGTAGGATACGTTGGGCGCGTTACGAGTAATACTGCATTAATAGATAATGCGAGAAAGGATTTTTCCCTTCTGTTCATTAACGGAAGTAGATATCTCAGGCCCTTTGATGGAATTGATATGGCCTAAATAAATCCATGGCCATGGTAAGGTATGGGCGAGTTCAATTCCAGGAAGTTAAAGAAAGAATAATTGAGAACATGGGTTGATGGCACTAGCATGCAACCCGCTTAATTGGAGATATCGTGACAAAGGGATTATATTACACGGTAAGTGTTCATAGAAGGTGACACGTCATTGCAGCATTAAATACTTTCTCTATGGGTGCCTTGGCGTGTTTCTAGACGCTAACCTTGGACTTTAGGAAGGTTCCTCCTAATGCCACTGAGAAAGAGGCCTAGAGGGTCACACACTAAGTGTGTCCATTTATCTCAGTTAAATATTAACTTAACAAGTTAAATAAATATTATTCCCGAATGTGGTTTAATAATTACTTAAAGATGCCTGATCACATTTATTTCGACACTAGTTATTCAAGAGAATATATTATGGGCGAAATAATATATATATTTATTAGTGAGTAATGCAGTTACATTTATTTGAGAAATAAATAGCCATTACTCAAGGTCTAATAAATATGGTGGAGGAAATAAATAAAATGAAAAATAAAAGTACACAATGTGTATATTTATATACACGCTGTGTAGTTTGTTTTTTGGGATTCGTGAGAAAAATATTGTTTATTTAATTAAATGATATTAAATGTAATACGCTAGGCGCATGTCAAGTAATAATGATGGTCAACTGTCATTATTAATAAATGGGGTATTGCTAAGAATTAAATGATATTATCAAATGCTTTCGAGCAATTAATTAATTTTATTATTCTAAGTATTATAATCCCAATTACATGATTCTCATAGCAAGAGCCATTGTTGTGCACAACAGATTTGGAAATACTCTCAAGACAAGAAAGATTTCCCTTTCCACCAAGAATGCTTTCAAGTTATGAGAGCGAGATCCTCCACCTGATCAAGGCGGTTGAAGGCGAACATCGCAAGCGAAGGATCTTCCGTGATAGCACCCAAATATATTTTCGGTGAAATCCAGAGATACGTGGAGCACATGTGGATCAATGCTAGAGGAATTCTGTACTTGGATTCTACAACGCAACGACAGATCACAGGATCATGACTGGAGACTCCAACGAAAAAAGAATTCCATTGAGGTAATTCTTATGAATTAATTAAATTAATTATAACCAACATATGATGATCCTATCTCAAGGGTTCCGGGACTCTTATTTTCTTTTTAGTTCTTCGTTCTATTCTGAAGATTCGGCATTTTAAATCATGACAGATCTCGGATTGAACGTTGTTTAACATTAAAATTAAAGTTTGGAAAACCCACCAATGTGCTTCCGCTGCGCCCGAAACATACAAGTGGTATCGAAGGGGTCATATCGTTGATTATAATTATTTAGTTTTTTGTTAGTGATTTACGCATTTAATAATTTAGTTTTTTCAATTCATGTTTAATCGTTCTAGAAATCTGAATCTCGACATCTGTTCCTCCTACCTCATTTCTTGTTCACCTCACAAAAACAAAATTTTCTTTTAATTTTGATTTAAATAAAATATAGGAACTTATCCGGAAGATCCAAACGTTCCTGGCCGTACAACACCAGAATACACGACGTGTATTTGGAAGTACACGCTGTGTAGTCCAGGTTCAATGCATTGACTGATCCGTGAAATCAGGCCATGTATTGGATTATTTATAAGAATTTAAGACGTCGTGTGTTGACCAGAAACAGGTGGCACACAGTTTCCAGAATACACGTTGTGTGGTCCAATGAACATGGCGTGTAGTCCCTTCAGGTTAGGTTTGGGCCGTGTACTCCGTACACAGCTTGCCCGGCTGGAAATCGTGTAACGCGGGAAATACACGACATGTGCTGTGTACTCCGAAAATTTCCGATGTACATTAACACGCCATGTCCCCGGGCATGTACTTCAGATGGATGGTAAAGAAAAGTACACGCCGTGTGGTCAGAACTACACGTCGTGTACTCATCCAAATTATGCAGATTTATTAAAATTTATTATTATATTATACAAACCCTTGAGACGTGTACCATAGTGCAGGCGTAAAGATGAGGCACAACACATGATAGGTGTTTTATATATATGTGTTTAATTTAACATATGCGTAATAAATGGGAATTCTCCAGGTTACCTCCAAGGTATAAGTTACGTACAAGGATAATTTTAAATGAATTTATTTGTTTAAAATTATGATGGATGAGAATCTCAAGGAAATTCAGAAAATGGTTTTAAGATAAAAGGATTGATTAATTAAAGATAATTAATTAATTCGAGCGTGATTTATCTTAAACAAGAACGATTAAAGAATTGAATTATAGTTTTATTTATGCGTAAATATCGTTGCATGTATGGATAATCATGAGATAGACCAAGACCTTTGTATGTGAATGGTTTCTTTTAATTTATTTATTTAAATTAAATTTGTTGGCCAGTGAGACATCTCCTCATTAATATGTAGGGTCTGCATGCCCAAAGATTATTTTATGTAAAAACCCCTTTTACCCCTCACCTGCGTGTGAGATAAATGCATATGTAATGGATGGAGCTCCCAAGCTAGTGGAGGCGGCTCAAGTCAGGAGCCAAGGTGAAACCAATCCAAGGAGATACAAAGGTGGACAGGTGGAAAGCTGTAAACACAAACCCGAAAGGTTCAAGTTGTTTCTCCCCTAGGTCTTGGCTTAGTTTATCAACAACTAGATAAATTAACCAATAGAACAAGCTCATGATCATGCCATTTATTCTATTTCTGTCAGTTGCATGGTTTATTTATTGTGGGTGTGTTTTCACGATCACACAATTAATGAATTAAACGAGCATGAAAGATGGAACTAAAATAAAACTAGCTTATACATAAATATTATCTTAGACATGGTTAATCACTTAGGTATATCCCACTTAATATTAAGAAGCATGTAATCAAAGATAATAAAATGGAAATTTACGTATAAGGATAAAATCCCTCAAAAGAAATATTATATTGGCATAGCCTTCCATAATCTTGGTTAGAATCGAACCATAGTTCAAGGTGATTGACCAACCCTAGTTGGGGTGATTTCAATTATCAAGGAATTATAATTCAAGGTTTTGGGTTTACTTGACTTGGTTTGCATCAAGGGTTGAATTCCAGAGCAGGACTTGGTGTGACCAAGAGGCAAAGGTTGAGGAAATCCAAAATAAAAGGATTTTAGGATTGGGGAGTCCACTCAGTGGATCAAGGAGCTGCGAGTTAATGCAGTTGAAATTTGGAATTCCTACCTAAAACCCTTCAATTTTATTGACCAACCCTAGTTGGGGTAATGCGAAGGGAAATATGTATCCTTTCCACTAGAATATTCACGCAATAGAATATTCTGAAGTCAATGGTGAGGGATATTGGACTTCGATAAAATAGTGGGAGACTAATAAGTATTAATTTATTTATTTTTCTCATTTTTGTAATAAAGTACTAAACCTTTTCTCATCTTAATTTGTAGAAACGGAAAGAAAATGACTTCAAACATATCATTATGCACCATAATCGAAAAGGAAAACCTTCTCACCAGCACCAATTCCCAAGAGTGGCAGAGGCATTTACGCGTCGTCCTTTGCCACGAAAGAAAATTGTATGTGCTGGAAGAGAATATTCCAGTTGCACCTGGGAAAGAGGCTAGTGATGAGGAATTATCTCTCTACATGAAACACATGGATGATGCCACAGATTTCCAGTGTTTCATAATATCGGCCATGTCTAATGAGATCATGAAGAAACATGAAAACATGGACGCGTATAGCATGATGTCTCACCTTAAAGATCTCTACCAAGAGAAGGAGATACAAGAGAGGTATAAGATCTCCAATGTTTTATTTACCACGAAGCTTGGAGAGTCTGCGCCAGCTGGGCCTCATGTAGTCAAGCTTATTGGCTACATTGAATTCCTGGACATCTTAGGGATTAAATTCCCGGAGGAGTTGCATACAGATCTCATCCTATAATCACTACCCAAGACCTTCTATAGCTTCATTGTCAACTATAACATGAGAGACAATGAGAAGAGTCTGTCGGATCTTCTGACCTTGATTCTCCAGGTAGACAAGGACATGGGGCGTGACAAACCCGCATTCCTTATGGTGAACAAGAAAAGGAAGGACAAGGCAAAGGGGCAAAAGACTTATAAATGGTCTGAAGCCCCCGAGCACCGTCCCTCCAAGAAGGGGAAGATACAGAGGCAGGGAATGGAACGAGAGGCAGTGTGTTTTGCATGTGGAAAGTGGGGCCACTGTAAGAGGAACTGCACCCAGAAGCGTGGGGATGCTAAAGGTGCATTTGTTATCGAGTGCAATATTTCTATTTCTACACATTGGGTATTAGATACAGCTTGTGGGGCTCACATCTGTATTCAAATGCAGGAACCAAGTAGATTTAGAAAGATCGCCATAGGAGAGGTGGATCTTTGAGCTGCCAATGGCGCAAGGCTGGCTATGTTGGCTATTGGCGACTATCACCTCTCATTGACAACTGGCATGATTTTGGTTTTACAAAACTTTTATTTTGTTCCTAGTGTTACCAAGAACATAATTTCTGTATCTTGTTTGGATATGTATGGATTTTGTTTCAAGTTTGGAAATAAGGGTCATCTATTTTATAAGAAAAACATGTGTTATGGTATGGTACATTTGAATAATGGTTTCTATGTATTAAATTATGAAAACCAAGTGTTGGCAATCGATAATGAAACAAACTCACATGACTCATACAACACCCATTTATGGCATCACCGCCTTGGTCATGTGAATGAGAAGCGCTTGAAAAAGCTCTGTCAATATGGATATTTAGACTCTACTGAGCTAAAACCACTTGATAGATGTCATGCTTGTTTACAAGGAAAAATGACCAAGCCGCCTTTTGGTGGACAAGGTGAAAGGGCCATAGAGCTTCTAGGATTGGTACACATGGATGTGTGTGGACCATTTCCAATAAAATCTAGAGGTGGATATTATTACTTCATTACTTTTACTGATGATTTGAGTAGATATGGCTATGTCTACTTAATGAGGTATAAGTCAAAGTCCTTAGAGAAATTTAAGGAATTCAAGAGTGAAGTAGAGAACCAGCTTGGTAAGAAGATAAAGAATCTTCGATCGGATCGAGGTTGAGAATATCTGAACCAAGAGTTCATTGATCTTCTACGGGAGTCTGGGATTCTATCTCAGCTCACTCCTCCTTATACACCACAGTGGAATGGTGTTAGTGAAAGGAGGAACTGCACATTGTTAGACATGGTGAGGTTGATGATGAGTCATGAGGATCTTCCATTATCCTTTTGGGGATATGCATTACAAACTACAACATACACATTAAACCGAGTACCAACTAAGGAGGCAAATGGAATTCCATCCGAGTTATGGAATGGAAGGAAACCTACTTTTTGAAACACACATGTATGGGGATGCGAGGCGTTTGTTAAGGCCTTATCAGGCAAAAAACTAGCACCCCGGGGCATGAAGTGTATCTTTATAGGATATCCCAATGAAACTAAAGGATATTACCTATATAACCCTCAAGACAATAAAGTGACTGTCGCCAGACAAGCCGTCTTTCTTGAGAGGTAGCACATCCTCAAGAAGGATAGTGGGAGAAAGATTGACTTCGATGAATTTTATGCTCAAGATACATAGGAGTTGGTACAGGAACAAGTTCTACAGGTCCCCGTGGAAGAGGTTCCAGAAACACAAGTACTGCGTAGGAGCACAAGAGAGGTAAGGGAACGAGAGAGATTTGGTTTCCTAGTCATCGAGGATGGTGAATCATTATTGTTGGAAAATGATGAACCTCTCTCCTACAAGGAAGTAGTATAAATCATAGAAGCTGCAATATGGCTAGAAGCTATGAATTCTGAGATGGATTCCATATATCAGAACCAAGTTTGGGTTCTTGTCGATGATCCAGTTGATGTAAAGCCTGTTGGATGCAAATGGGTCTTCAAGAGAAAGCAGTACATGGAAGGTCAAGTTAGAACCTATAAAGAAAGGTTAGTGGCTAAAGGATTCAGACAACGTCAAGGAATTGACTATGATGAAACCTTCTCGCCAGTTGTCATGTTTAAATCCATAAGAATCACACTTGCCATAGAAGCTTACCATGACTACAAGATTTGGCATATGGATGTTAAAACAACATTCCTTAATGGGAACCTTCAGGAAGATGTCTATATGACACAACCAAAAGGGTTTGTGACACTAGGTGAATCCAAATGGGTTTGCAAGTTGCAGAAATCCATTTATGGATTGAAGCAAGCATCCAGGTCATGGAACATTCGATTTGATGAAGCTATAAAAGAATTTGGTTTCATTAAGAACGAATGTGATCCATGTGTTTATAGGAAGTTTAACGGGAATGCGGTCGTTATCATAGTAGTATATGTTGATGACATATTGCTTATTGGAAACGACATACCAGCCTTACAGTCAGTTAAGGACTGGTTGAACAAGTGCTTCTCCATGAAAGACTTAGGTGAAGCAGACTACATTCTAGGGATCAAGACCATTCGTGATAGATCCAAGAGGCTGCTTGGACTAAGTCAGAGTACATACATTGACCAAATACTAAAGAGATTTAGTATGGAACAATCCAAGAGGGGATTGGTTCTAGTGTCACATGGCTTACATCTTTCTAAGAAAATGTGTCCTCAGACACAAAAAGAGAAATATAGAATGAGTAAGATCCCATACTCTTCGGCTATAGGATCCATAATGTATGCCATGTTATGTACTAGGCTTGATGTTGCCTATGCACTGAGCATGGTAGGCAGATATCAAGCAGATCCAGGAGAACAACATTGGACTACTGTTAAGACTATCCTTAAGTATCAGAGAAGAACGAAGGATATGTTCCTGGTGTATGGATGAGACGAAGATCTTTTCATCAGAGGGTATGCTGATGCTGGTTTTCAAATAGATCAGAATGATCTGAAGTCACAATCTGGATATGTTTTCTGTCTCAATGGAGGAGTTGTGAGCTAGAAGAGTTCAATGCAGCCAGTTGTCACCGATTCTACAGTGGAGTCCGAGTATATAGCGGCTTTTGATGCAGCCAAGGAAGTCGTCTGGATTTGGAACTTTGTCCAGGAGCTTGATGTGGTGCCTAGCAGTAAAGATCCTATTACATTGTATTGTGATAATACTACAGTGGTGGCTCTTGCAAAAGAACCAAGGTCACATCAACGGACAAAGCACATACTCTGGAATTATCATCTCTTGAGGGATTTCTATCAAAGGGGTGAAGTTGCAGTAAGTAGAGTGTCCACGGAAGAGAACGTGGCAGACCCCATGACTAAAGGCCTATCTCATAAGAAGCATGAATATCATGTGAGAGCTAGTGGGGTAAAGGTTGTTAGCAGTTGTCTCGAGTCCAAGTGGGAGTCTGTTGGAGTTGGTGGCCTAGAACCAACTACTTTGTACTTTATTCATTAATAAATGCCTTATAATATCTTGATTGTTATTCTGCGTGACAATGCATGTAATAATGTCCTAAGGAAATCTGTTTCATTAATGGGTCATAGAGTATCCCTGCTATGATGAGAACCCGGAAGTGCCATAACACTGTTCTTAAATATATGTTCTATGGCCAGATGATATTATTTGAGGGACACAAATAATACAAGCCATTAGGGGTGAGTACTCATAAAACTTCGAGGAACCTTCTCATGGTGTGTGCCCTTGGTAATATCCAGGAGGATATTATGAGAACGAGACCCGCCAGTAGCAAATCTACATTTCATAGTGTCATTGGATGTTCTTATCTGCGGACGTGTGTATTGTTCCTTAGAATTTAATATTATTATTAATGGTTATTATAACTCACGCACTTAGATGTATTGACGAAAACTGTGATGACACACTATTCGTAGAGAGGTAGGATACGTTGGGTGCATCACGAGTAATACTGCATTAATAGATAATGCGAGAAAGGATTTTTCCCTTCTATTCCATAATAGAATTAGATATCTCAGGCCCTTTGATGGAATTGATATAGACTAAATAAATCCATGGCCATGGTAAGGTAAGGGCGAGTTCAATTCCGGGAAGTCAAAGAAAGAATAATCGAGCACATGGGTTGATGGCACTAGCATGCAACCCGCTTGATTGGAGATATAGTAAAAAAGGTATTATATTACACGGTAAGCATTCGTAGGAGGTGACACGTCATTGCAGCGTTAACTTCTTTCTCTATGGGTGCCTTGGCGTGTTGCTAGATGCTAACCTTGGACTTTAGGTAGGCTTTGCCTAATGCCACTGAGAAAGAGGCCTAGAGGGTCAGACACTAAGTGTGTCCATATATCTCAGTTAAATATTAATTTAACAAGTTAAATAAATATTATTCCCGAATGTGGTTTAATAATTACTTAAGGATGCCTGATCGCATTTATTTAGACACTAGTTATTCGAGAGAATATATTGTGGGAAAAATAATATACATATTTATTAGCGAGTAATGCAGTTAAATTTATTTGAGAAATAAATATCCATTACTCAAGGTCTATTAAATATGGTGGAGGAAATAAATAAAATGCAAAATAAAAGTACACGCCATGTATATTTATATACACGCCGTGTAGTTTGTTTTCCGGGATTCATGAGAAAAATATTGTTTATTTAATTAAATGATATTAAATTTAATACGTTAGGTTCATGTCAAGTAATAATGATAGTCAACTGTCATTATTAAGACATGGGGTATTGCTAAGAATTAAATGAAATGATTAAATGCTTTCGAGAAATTAATTTATTTTATTATTCTAAGTATTATAATCCCAATTACATGATTCTCATAGCAAGATCCATTGTTGTGCACAACGGATTTGGAAATACTCTCAAGCCAAGAGATAATTTCCTTTCCACCAAGAACTCTTTCAAGTTACAAGAGTGAGATCCTCCACCAGATCAAGGCGGTTGAAGGTGGATATCGCAAGCGAAGGCTCTTCCGCACTAGCACCCGGAGATCCCTTCAGCGATGTCCAGAGATACGTGGAGCATGTGTGGATCACCGCTAGAGGAATCCTGTACTTGGATTCTACAATGCAACGACGGATCACAAGATCGTGACCGGAGACTCCAACAAAGAAATAATTCCATCGAAGTAATTCTAATGAATTAATTAAATTAATTATAATCAACATATGATGATCATATCTCAAGGGTTCCATGACTCTTCTTTTCTTTTTCGTTCTTCGTTCTATTCTAAAGATTCGGCATTTTAAATTGTGATGGATCTCAGATTGAACGTTGTTTAATGTTAAAATTAAAGTTGGGAAAACCCACCAATGCGCTTCCGCTGCACCCAAAACCTACAAATTCAAGGTAAATTATTTAGATTAAATCAATATAATTTATTATATCTCTACCTATTTTAAATAAAGAGGAAAGTGGGTTGAATATCTTGATAAATATGTGGTTATAATGGGGGAAGATATTTAATTTTAATTAATACCTATAATTATGGTAAAATATTTATTGTTTTAAATATACTTGGGAATTTTAGATGAATAAAAATTAGTTAAGACTCAAATAAATTGAAAGAATTCATGAGAAAACAAAGGTACTTTTTTATGGGAATGGGTGAGATTGGACATTTTTCTAAAATATTCAAGATTAAAACTAAAAAAATAAATCCTTTATGATTAAAGAATAAAGTAATAAAAAAATTAGATGTTAATTATTGATAAAAATCAATGAGTGTTTCTCACAAATTTAGAAGTCATGCTATTAAAATTAAAAGGAAATAAAATAAGTAATTTTGAATGATGAAGTAAAAATTTGGTGTGTAATTGGGACACATGAAGACTTATATTAAGGATTTATGGAGATATTAAAAAAAATATTATTATATAGAAAATACTAAAATGAGTCTGATGATAAATCCCACTCAATAGATAATATTTTTTTACTGTGATTATTATTTTCCATGTTTAATTAAATCTATAAGATTTTAAATTACATGATGTTTAATAACAAAAAAATATTGTTTTTAATCCATGAAGTGTTCATGGAAAATATTTCAAATCTATTACATTTTTCCCTTTCTTGAATAAGATGATGAATATTATGTCACAATTGATGTGAAAAATCAAATGAGTTCCAATATTATCTCAAATAATTAGATCACTTCATGTAAGAAAGAAAATAAATAATGATAATGATAATTTTTTTGAAGTGACCCTAAAGATGACTAAAAACGATATCACATGGGTACTTAACAAAGTGTACACATCACACATGGCAAAAAATGTCATTTTTTGAAAAACATGAAAAGTATAGTGCATGTAACCATTTGATTCAACAATGGTGGTTATGTAAAGACAAAGGTTATTGAAAAGACAAAGGTCATTTTTAACGAGTCAATGAATTCCGAAGTTCTCTCTATGGATGACCATGAATACAATTTGTTAAGTATTAGTAAATTGTGTGACTTGGGGATTGATTTTGTATTTATCAAGAAGAGTCATGAAATTAAAGGAAAAGATAGAGGATCTAAAATGTAAGAAAACATATCAAATTAAAATATTTATAATATGTGCAATATGGATAATAGATGTTACCATATGGTGAAAGGTAAAAATTATTTGAGGAATTGATGATTTTTTCTACATTCATTAAAATATCATTGAGAATATCATGATATAAAAGGCTAACAATAATGTTATAATAATAATAATAAAAATGGAGAAAATATTTTATGTACGTATACAATAAAATACAATGATAAATATCTATAAAAACATAAAGAAAAATAAATTTTTTTCTTGATATGATTCACATGGATGAGTGTAACCCCATGAATAAAAAATCGACAAAATTAAGAATATATTATGTATTTTTTGTTGAATATTACAACATGATGTCATGAATAATGAAAATATTCACCAATAAATAAGTAGAGAATTATATAAAAAATATTAACATCTTATTGAATGTTCGTATGAAAGAACAATTAAAAAATTGAGTTTAGATAATTATATGAAGTAAAATTCTATTTAAATGAAAAATAATTAGAAAAAAAGAGATTAAAATGAAGACTCGTCGAATTGGTGTAAGTAAAAAATTGAGTTACGGTATAAATAAATCTCATAGTGAATAATATGGTGAAAAAATTGTTTATTGAAAGAGTTTTTAAATGAAATATCATGAAGAAATTGATTAAGAAACTATTTATATTAATAATAGATTCTTACAAAGACCTAGTGATAATATGACGCCTTATTAGAAGTGGTATGAAAAGAAACCACTCTAAATCATCTTAGAGTCTTTGAGAGATCATTTTATCTAAAAATAAAAAAATATAATTAGAATAATTATATAGATATACCAGGTGAAAGAATATTTGTTGGTTAAACTATAAAGGTTATGGAATACAAATGTTTTAATAATATCCTTAATAAAATTATTGAAAGTTGTAATGTAAAATCTGTGGAAGAATAGCCCAAGAAGGAGTGTTATAAACATAAAACAATAGTTTATATGTTTGATAATGTAATTATGAAACCTATTAGTAGTTCACATGAGGTGGATTTTTTTGAATCAAAGGATAAATATGAATTCAATGAAACTTATTTATCAAAACATGCTAAAAATAATGTTAAAATTGATTAATTAAATATCCTTAATGAAATATATAAACCTATATAATCAAAATGGATGGATATAACTGATAAGAAAACATTTCTACCCCTTCTGGAGTTAATATTTTTTGAAAGGGAAGTAAGATACAGTTCATGGGTCAATGAAATAGATAAATAACTTTAATAATTTAAAGAATAAAACATAAGAGTTTGTAAGTAGTCTATATTTAAAAAATATAGTAGAAAACAAATGAGTATTTTAAAAAATATATGAAAAATGAAAAAGTGATATGAAATAAGTCATAAAATATATGAAAATGGTATTCCGAACCAAAGGTTATTGATGTTTAAGATCATTTTATACTATTAGAATGACTTGAACCTATACTGTTGTTATTTATAATAAAATCCATTCTAGAATATGAAATGTTCAAATGATCATGACAACTATTTTTTTAAATGGGGTGATTAAAGATGAAGTTTAGATTGATCAAATGGATGAATTTAATATTCATGAAGGTAATGGAAAAATATATCATTTGAAAAAGTTATTTTATGGATTAAAACAAGACCTTAGATAATTTTACAAAAGAATTTATTTGTATATGCGAAAATTAAAGTTCAAAGGCATTATATTTAACCATAATTTATTTATGAAGAGCATCGAAGACGATCAATAAATGATAATTATATACATGGATCATATTATATCTAGTGGAAGAAAATATGAGATATCTTAATAGTTTATATATTTTATAAGAACTATATTTGAAATATTTATGATCAGATAGCACATTTTATCTCTGAATTCAAGTAACTCAATATGGAAATTAAACATTTAATTATCATATTAAATATGTTATAAAATTATTAAATATTTAGAATATATGACATAAATATAATTTTCAGCATCTGTTGTTTTTAGAACTAAGTTGAGAAATAATGAAGATAATAAATTAGTAGATGAAACACTTTACAAAAAGTTTTAGGTTTGATTACTCTTATTAGTAGGTTTTATATTTATAGATGTTGCTTGACCAAAGATAACCCTATGTAACTTGTAGTGTTCATGTAGACTGGCTCTCAGTAGGGCCCCAAAACATTAATAAATCATATTACAATAAATTCAAGAGCAGGGATCACTTTTTCAACACCTTTGTGAATGGAGACCATGTAACCCTAATCTAGGGAATGCAAAACCACCCCAATTCTCAAAGGAAGGGGTGGTATAAAATTCGATCAAATAATGAGTATATTCTTTAATACTCACCATATAGAGAAATTAATCCTTCCCTTTTGTGGAAATTATGAATTTACCTAACATTCTAGGGATTGAGTTAGGTCATAAACTGATACAAAAAATAGATGGAAATACACTTCTAAGAATCTAGTTGGATAAAAGTAATGCTATAGTTATGTTTAATAACTTGACCCTCATTGTTTAATTTTATTTAAATAAACCTATCATGAATATGTGAAGTATGTATATTAATTCTTCTTGTAATCTCTTAAATCCTCCTATAGTAAGGCTTATTGATTCCCCTTTATTTTGTTATTGACCTTCAATATGATTAAGAATTCACTACAACATGTTCCCTGGAATCAAATTTCTTTGAGAATTATCGATCTATTCTTATATAATGGATACGTGAGATATCTTCAAGAAATAACTCTACCTTTGTAGATATGTGGATCTATATACCATTATTACCATTTCAATTCTATAACCTACCAATTATATAAGTGATTGGAGGTCATATTAGTAGGTTCTTATGAATGGAAAACAAAGAATATGAAACACCCTATCTCTCCTATTAGGTGTGTGGTGATATATTTTAATTCCCCATTTTTAATTTTATTAAAATTATTTTTGGAAGTGACAATAGTTTCAAAAAATCTATGTATGAGTCAAATATTAGATACTACAGCCTTTGTAAATTTCTAGGCCATACATATGTTTTGTTCCATAAGGAAAAGGATAAATATGAACCTTCTACGAATAACATGAAGATTATCTCTAATGGGGATGACCTTCCTTCTAGTTCATCAAACATAGTGTGATCTCAAAAAGGAAAGTACTTGGAGGATGATCCTAGGATATTAATTAATAAGTCACCATTAAGGTCACAATTAGTAGTTTTCTTGTTACTAAAAAATTGAAGACCATGAATAAGGAACACAAGACTTTGGTTTTGGCTTCCCCCAGTGATGCAAATCTATTTGATGGTTATGATCAATATTAGACTAGAATGGTTGTTTCTAGATATTTTTAGTTTAAGGGTATTACTACTATCCAAGCCAGTGATTCCCCAATTAATATTTCTAAATTCTTTGTTGGATAAGTGACTGAGAATCCTACCATGGTGGGTGATCACCATATATATATATGAGACACCATTGATGGTTTTCAAGGACCTAATAGTTTAGATGAATCAGTATGGTGTACTTATTTCTAAAACTAAAAAGATGAATAATGATATCATTAGTGGTTGGGATAGTGATTATCTTCAAACCTTTGTTCCTTAATAAGTAGCAGTGGTAGTGATAGCCTCTACCAATCTAGATAATTCCAATATTAAATCCAAATATTCTGAACTAGATCAAATTATGAAGTATGTAGATGGAAATTATGTAGCTATTAAATTTAAACCACATAATGCGCTGCCTTTGGATCTAGTTCCGTATAAAGTTTATAGTCCTAGTATTAAATGAAGCCCCCAGAATAAAGAGATTATCCTTGCTTAATAGGGGGATATATATGGGATTATACTAACATGTACAAAGAATATTTTATGAACAAGAAATTACTACTCTAGTATGGAAAGGCCAACGATCACTTGGTTTATTTTTAAGATGAATCATGAATATAACAATGATGGTGGGGAAATTTGGGACTTGGTTAACTCTTCAACCTTCATGAGGAAAACATGAAAAAAGGGATATAGATTCTTTTAATGATTACACTTTAGGTTATATTAATCTCATCCTTACCCACTTAATTCATTTAATAATGAAATTAGATATGGAGGAAAATTATGATAGCAACATTAGTGATGAAAATATTGTTACATTGAATAATGATGTTCCAAATAAAGTGATAGATTCCATGATTGATTTCTTCTAGGGATAATTCAAGGATTTAAATTTAGGTAATGCTTCTTAAAAAAAGCATCTCATATAACATAATTCCTTCGTGCTTATGGTGGATGATAAGTTATCACCTTTTATTAACTCCTCAATTTATGAAGATTAGTAAGGTTGTTTTTTGGGATGGTTTTTGTTTTCCAAACTATGTTTCTTTACTTATTTTGTTCTATGTTTTTACTTTTTTTGTGGTACTGATGTTGGTGTTTGGGATGGTTTTGTTATATTTATTTTCCATTTTTAAATTCTTTTTTTATAATTATCCATTGGATGAGGGGTATTTCACACATATCATAATTTCTATATGAGAGGTCTATTTTATTTGATCATTTTTGGTTGAATGGGTTTTATGGGAGTGTTATGATATTTGTTTTTTTGGGGTTTTTGAGTTTTGGGAGTTTATTTCTTACCTCTTCGCATTTTTTCATGGGTCCTTATTTATTTTTTACACATTCATAATAAATTCAATTTGTTAAAAAAATGTTTAGTATTTTATTTTTAGAATAATACAAATAAAGAATAATTTATAGTTATGAAGAGGGTAATGATATATGTTGAAGTAGATCTCAACTACATATTTCATTATATAGTAGAAATGAATAAAATTTTCATGAAATATGTTGATTTATATTGCGTTGGGGATGTTATGTATAAAGAATCCACAAGTATATGTGAATTTAACATTAGAAAAAACATATTAGATGACTAATAAGGAAACATGTTAGTAATTATTTAAGTACAATAAATGTTGAGTATATTATAACTATAAAGGAAATCCCTAACAGATTTTATTGAAATATTATCTAGAGGAACATGGAGAAAAATTAATGATTCCAAGTACTATGTTACATTACAAAAAGTATTTAAATTGATCTCATTAAAATCTAGTACAAAAATCTCATATAATGAAAGTTTAAATTTAATACCACTTCACTAAATATATTGTGGAGAAGGATATTTTTGAAGTAGAGTTTATTAGAAGAAATAATCCAATTCCTAGAATATTCACTAATCCAATATTAATTCTGACATTTGAGAAGCATTAGTTGAATCTCAATGTTCAAAAACCTCCTTTGTTTTTAGAAAGAAAACAAAAATACCCTATCCTTATCATGAATTTATTTCTAAAATTCTATATTCACGGTTATATGTTATTTTATCCTTTTTCATTATTATTAAAGGGAGATAAATTTGGAGAAAGTAATGAAAATATCAATAAGGGGGGGGGGTATGATCCATGGAGATATATGATTTATAGTAAGTATTATGAATTTTTGAAAATGGAAAGTGGAATTCATTTATTGGGGATTTTATAAGTAAAATGGTTTAATAATTGGTTTCATATAATGTTTCAAAAGTGGAATTGTAATGGTAGGAGTACTTGGTGGTTTTAGAGATTTACATTAGAATTCTTATGAATATTTCCAATCACTATTTTTCAATAGGCTTAAAATTTATGATTAAAATTTATTTAGTTATTTGGATATGTTGTAATAAATGGTTTTATCTTGATGTTATGTTAAATATTTTTAAGAAGACAAAAGGGGATGATTTCTGAAACTTATAGTGGGTATTGATGTTGAGTGATTTGTTTCATGGAAATTACTATGAATAAGTCATTAAAATGTATTTATATCACTTTTTATTATATTCAATATATGGATGGTTCTAAGGGAAAAAATATAAGAAATAACATCTTGGTTATGGTCATGGTGGGTGAGGTGAACATTTTCTATTATCGTTTTGAATGAGTTTACTTTTTTTTGAGTTTTCTACCAGTAATAAATTAAATATGAGAGAAAAATAACCATTATATTTCAGATTTTAATCACCATAGTGTTTTTGAGATAAAAATAGGGACTAAAAACACTAAGGAATGATGGTAATTTTAGGATAGGCGGTTAAATGTTACCTTTTATAAAATGAAAAGTGGAATGTAATATCATTATGGTATTGGTTTTTCATGAAGATGATGATGAGATAATACATGTATAAAAATAGATATTAGATATGAATACATTGATAAATGAAATCAATTTTTTAAATTGATGTATAAATGGAATTGCGAAGGTATACACATATTTTTTCACGGTTTTTTATCTAGGTTTATAAAAAATGATACTATATAAGGAATAAAATTCCATATAATATTAAAAAATTATATTTTAGTTATATATAAAGATATAGAAATTAGTATTAATTTATTAGAATTATTAATTTGAAGGTGTAATTTTAAGAGATTCTACATGACCAAGTTAAACTGTGACTTAGTGTACTCAACATGCCATAGTTTTACCTATAATAGAATAAAATATATTTTTATATCTTCCATGTATATGAAAACAATAAAGGAATATTTTGTGGGTTGAATTAATAGTTAAGAGAAAAGTTTGAGCACATTTTTGATAAATATGACACATGGAGTAATCATGGAATACTTTATAGAATTGAACTAATCCTATCCATTAATGGTAGGTCATGGAATTGAAGGGATTATAATATAGTTGTTATGGTATAAATTAATTGAGAGGAACTTAATATAGATTAAAAAAATAGATAATTTTGAGTAAAAAAACCATACAAAATTCCATTGATGACATGTTATATTGAATAATACGGACACTATTTTTATGAAGTATTAGAGTTGAAGAGTTACACCAATCCTATTTAAGTGTTATAACATTGATATTTATCATCATATGAGTCTATGAGCCTATCATATTATATATTTTTATTAAAATAGTTATTGAAGAGATTAGAATAGAAGGTGTGACTAGGACTAGATAAATAATCAATCCTAGATTATTTTAATCACATTAAGTGTGTTAGTGATTGAAGTACAACAATACCTTTCTATGTATAATATTTGGATAATATAATCATATTGAAGGGTAAACTAAGTAAAATACTTATAATTATTCCTTTTATTTAATCACTAGGTTGTCGTGATATATTATTTGTT
The DNA here is from genome assembly GCA_963277665.1 of Viscum album. Taxonomy (NCBI): domain Eukaryota; kingdom Viridiplantae; phylum Streptophyta; class Magnoliopsida; order Santalales; family Viscaceae; genus Viscum; species Viscum album. The sequence goes on along the minus strand of OY728140.1, from coordinate 815,425,140 downwards.
TTGAGATATTTTGTTGTTCTTCTTAAAAAGTGAGAAAGATCCATAAATAGAGTAATTAATGAAAATAATTTTTAAATCAATGATAATATTGATTCAACCACTCTCAAGATGATTTTACTCAAGTGTGATCTTTGTGATAATACCTAGATTTATACATCACTCCATATCTACCTCAATTCATATAAAATATACATTGTCTCTAAATGATATAGTAATTTAATTTCATTTTAAATTAGAGGTATCCCCATTAGCTTAGATTTCCAACTATAAACCACTATGTCACTATAGTAACTTTAAATTTCAACCATATGGATATAAAATTATTATATCCCACTACCTGAAACATCCTACACCCCATGAAAACAATGTACCACTTTTGATAGGACCAAATGTCAAGAATATTCAATACAGTTCCTTTAGACCCATGTCAATGATGGTTTTTGAGAATACAATTATTTTTTAAGATATTAAAAAAATCCATACCCAAGAACCATTTCATGATTTAATTTTATAAATAATTTTAGTAATATATTTTCTTAAAGGTTATATCTTGAAAATTTTCATGGTTTCAAATCATAAGGTGGTTTTTTAAATGGTCACGCCTTAAACCATTACAATTTTAATCCTTTCCACATTATGGTTTTTCCTCAAGGAAATATAGTTTCTATGAACCATGGAAATTTTGGTCAAAACTATGATATGAAAATATTGATTTTATGATTCTTAGTTTTTTTATAAGAAAAACTATAGAGTTTTTCCAAAAACATGATTTTGTTTTGAAAATTTATGTAAACCATGGTCATGATTCTAGAGAAACTCCAAACTAGTTTTAATTGTAATTCCCTGACCCCAGTTACCCAAAGTCGGTGCATTATTACATATCATTGGCATGATCACAAGAAAGATCAAGTCTCGAAAGACCGATTAGTTTAGTAGCCCTAGAATAACTAGATACATTCATAAAGTTTACAATACATCATAAAGTGAAAACTACTACAACAACATCTTGTCTTCATATCCCCTCATACTATCCATACAGGTCATTCATAAATTACTTCTTCACATCCTGGGAAAAATAAAACATTGAAAGGGGTGAGCTCAGATGCTCAGTAAGGATAACAATATAGCGGAAACTTTCATAAATAATCATAAACATTTAAGGAAATGTATAACTAAAACAAAAGCGTTTTAAACTTGAACTTCAGCATAATATGACAAAGATAAAATTAAATAATGACATTTAATTATTCACATGGATATTCTATTAGTCGAATAATCACATGAAATATCAATAACCACTTTTATAATGATGTAATGTATAATGCCATACTATCATAACCACATAGTCAAGGCCTCATGCCAAGACTACAAATAAGATTTTATCAAGGCCTTGTGACAAGACACTAGTTTGTCTCATGATACCTACCAATGCATCGAGGATATATAGTGGGCTCCACCCTTCACTTATTAAGTCCAATGCATTCCTCATATGATTAGGTTTAAACATAACATAAACATTCGTATTAAAACTAGCATACGAAATGTCAATACATTCTTTATAAACCATGAATGGTATAAAAATAACACATCCACAGTCAAACATATCACAAAACCTTCAATACAATATGGAAGTTTTGTATCATAATAAATCAACTTCAAATAAGCTTAAAATCCATCAAAGGATGTTGACATAGATGAAATCAAAACTATTTGAGAGAAATATCTATTGTTTTGAAATCATTTAAAAGTCACATAATTATAAAATAAAACATTTACTTTGAAAATATACTTATAAGCTTGCAAGGGAAGCTTCTAAGATTTTATAATGGCGAAAAATAGCCGCACCTGCCGTATAAGTTTAAAAAATACATTCTTACCTTAATTCTGTCGAAAAGGTTAAAAAGGACCTTATTTGGAAAATGACAAAAAGATTCCTTTATAAACCTCTTATAAAAATTCAAAAAATGGTATAAATGAATTTAACCCATATTTTGTAAAATACCAAGAACGTTTTGAAATAAATTTTTAAGAAACATGGATGTGGATGATAAAGAGGTCCCAGTAGATAATTTTGTATAAACAACCTCGGATAATGAAGAGATTGTGAAATAACCCTTACCTTGTACTTTTACTTGGTTGAGGGTAGATTAAAATTATTTTATAATGGTGAAATAACTGTTATTAAATTATACAAGAATCATATACATTAATATGATATCATATATGATCTTTTAACATTTCTTTGTTAATAATATCTTAGTATTATCGTCGTTTTGGGTGTTAACTTACTCATTTTATTTTATATGTTTTCTTACATAAGCCATGTTTGTTATAGATAGGTTGTACATTATTCATATCCAGGATGATATCAATTCCTTAAACATTATTTTTAATCATCAAATGATAATTATACTTGAATGGATACGATGGGGAATGAATCTCATCACGTTCGTGGAGACGGTAGTCCGTACGTACACACGAGCGACAATATAATTCTTTTGATATTAAAATAATATATAATTGGATAGTATATCATATATAGAAAATAAAAATCATGTTATATTTATTATTTACATGAATTAAACATCATTATTATACGCATCCAAATAATAATATTTTGAATAACAATTACACCACGACATGGAGACGGTAAGCCGTACGTATGCACGTATGGTGACATGTCATTAAATGATGGATATAATACTGAATATTGTTGCACCATATTTATAATATCATCACAGTATATAGAAGATACTGGAGTTATTATTTTATAATGGGAATAACAAAGAAATAATAAGTTGAATAAGAAATGAACTTGAAAGAGGGTGGTGAAAACATTACCTCTTAATCGGGTTCTTCCTTTTGATTTGATCAAAAGGGCTCCTTAGGTTGGATTTATGATCCAAATAAGGCCTATAGGATGCATTGAGGGAAGTTTAGAGATTATTTTGTTAGGGGTTGTCTGAGCCCAAAGGGTTTGAATGTGTGAATTAGTGAGAAGGGGGAGTGCCCTTTTATAAGAGGGGTGAGGGGCGCCTTTGGAAAAGCTAGAAATATTATTTTATAATAAATTCATAATCGGTTTCTAATGGATAAAAAGTGTATTATTTAAAGTTTAAGGTGGGGATAGGTCTAAAACCACTCAACCAATAGGTTTTAGACAGGTTCGGGACACTATATTAACCTTATATTTTAGTTTTTACTCTTAGTTAATTAGTTTGACATTTACCATGTCACTTTGTATTTTTATAATATATAGTTAATAAACATACTATATACATCCAAGATACCCCCAAGTGGTCCATTAATTATACAACTATCATGATATAAGTCTCTTTGAAGAACCATAGATTTTTAGGAATTGAATATCAATTAATAATATAATATTTGTTTTAAAAACTCATTTATGTCAATTTTGACACTATTCAATAATTTATTTTTGTTAAAGTCTTAAAAACTTTATTAATCTTAAACAAATTAATTTAAGAAATCCTATAATTTCATATTAACCAATAAAATTCATGTATGTCATCAAAACTTTCAAATTATATTTATTTTAACATTTATAATACCAATTATTTGATTCTTTCATTAATAAGGAAAATACTTTATCATTATTGTGTCATAAATAATATTAATTATTAAATGTCTAAAAATTATCAATAAAATACCATTATGTAGGAAATATTTTTATATTTCTAATTAATATTTATAGTTGAAAATACAACATATATAAACTTATGTAAAAATTGTTTTACTAAAAGATATATGCTTAAGTCATTTTTGTATTAACTTTAACTTAATTAATATAAAGTGTCATTATCACTTACAAGTGGATCCATGGGGTCCCAAAATCAACCAAAAGATTCCCATGATCGGGAATGTATCCACCAATAAGGTTAGGACACGTTTTAGGGTAGTTTATTATTATTATAATATTATTTTTTACCCTTATTTACCAGATTTACCCTTTAACCATAGTAAATAAAATATTTACCGAAGTAATTATTCAAAATGTCTAAAAATAAAAGTTACCTATTTACACAATTTGGACATCCAGATTCTGAATATGTAATCCATTTTTTCAAATTCAAAACATAGAAGTGGCAGAAATTAGTTTAAAATTAATTCCTGCTGTCAAAACAAAAAGCGTGTTTTTAAGAAATAAAAACTATCAAAAGATTGACACTTGTTTATGTCCGATTTAATTGTGAAATTATATCCAATGACAAACATTGTATTAAATGGATAAAATATATTCTAAATATACTTTAAAACCACTCAAATTCAAAATTTATGACTATTAATTATTTTGATTAAAAAAGATGTTTTTAATTAAAATTTAGTAATTTTCACTATTCATCATAATATAAAGGTTATCCGAAAAGTACCAAAATTTCAGCCTAGGCTTAATTCGATATTCTGAATCCAAAAATGAAGTCAATTTTGAGAGATAAAGTTCATAAAATTTTAAAAGTGGGTATTACTATTCATAACGACTATTTTGATTGGTTGTGGTGTGTGTTAGAACTCGAAGTTGCACACAACACTTGCTACTGTATTATTCAAAGAGAAGTGTACTGTGGAATCTTGGGGTTTTACATTCTCCCCTCCTTCAAATAATTTTGTCCTTGAAATTTCTAGAATACTACCGCGTGAAAAGATTTGGGTGGTTCTTCATCACAAGTTCCTCGGGTTCCCACGTTGCCTCTTCCATCTTATGGTTTCTCCATAAAACTTTTACTAGAAGATTTATTCAGTTTTTCAGCACTTGTTCTCTTGTATCAAGAATCCTGATGGGATCTTCACAATAAGACAGATCGGGTTCCAGTTCTAATTCCTCATAAGTGAGGACATGTGTTGGGTCAGGCATGTATTTTCTCAATAGTGATATGTGGAACACATCGTGAACTTTGGAAAGATTTGGCGGCATTGCCCAATGGTAAGCTACAACCCCAATTCGTTCTAGAATTTTGAAAGGCCCGATATACCTGGGAATAAATTTACCCTTCTTATCAAAACGTATAACTCCCTTCTAGGGAGACACCTTCAAGAAAACATGATCTCCTACCTGAAATTCCAGATCCTTCCTTCAGTTATCGGCATAGCTCTTCTGCCTACTTTGAGATACTTTGATGTGGTTTTGGATCACCTTCACCTTTTCCATCATTTCCTCCACCAGTTCTGAGCCTATAAGTTTTCTTTCACCAACTTCATCCCAACAGGTAGGTGTGAGACATCTCTTTCTATATAACGATTCATATGGTGCCATCCGAATACTTTAATGGAAGCTATTATTATAGGAAAATTCCACCAGAGGTAAATATTGATCCCACATACCCTAAAAGTCAAGTGAGAAAGATCTCAACATGTATTCTAAGGTTTGAATAGTCCATTCTGATTGTCCATCTGTTTGAGGGTGGTAGGTAGTGCTCAAACAAATTTCAGTATCCAAGGCCTTTTGAAGACTCTTCCAGAATCTTGAAGTAAAATGGGGATCACGATCAGAAACAATCGATAAGGGTACTCCATGAAGTGTCACAACTCCATTAATATATAGTATTTCTAGACGTTGAAGTGGTAGATCTTCTCTTATAGCATGAAAATGTAGTGACTTGGTAAGACGATCAACAATAACCCATATTGCATCATTCATTCTAGGAGTCTTTGGCAGTCCCATGACCAAGTCCATCGTAATATTGTCCCATTTCCACTCCGGTATGAGAATAGGTTTCATGACTCCTCCAAGCTATTTTCTTCCAGCTTTCACTTGTTGACAAAATATACATCTCGACACAAAATCAGCAATCTCCCTCTTCATGTTGTCCCACCAAAAATGTTCCTTCAAATCTATATACATTTTGGTGCTCCCCGGGTGTATAGAGAAATTGGAGCTATGAGCGTCATCTAAAAATTCCCTTTTTAGATTAGGTATATCGAGAACCCAAAGTCTCTTCCCGAATTTCAAAATTCCTTCTTCATACAAAAAGTCTCTCAATTTTCCATCATTCACAGCTTTAATCTTCTTTTGAAATTCTTCATCATCGGTCTGATAACTCTTAATCCTTTATAGTAAAGATGGTTTGGAAACCATTTGAAAAAGCATTGATGTTTCACCTTCCATGGTTATTCCCATGTCAATCTTCACTAGATCCATGAAAATTGGATCCCTTTCAATTCTCATATTGTTCAAAACTCCAAGATCTTTTCTGCTCAAAGCATCTGCAACCTTATTTTCCTTCCCCGGGTGGTATTGCATCGTACAATCATAATCCTTGAGTAATTAAAGACATCTCCTTTGCCTCATGTTGAGTTCTTTTTTGAGAAAATATAATTCAAACTCTTTTGATCAGTATAAATCTCACATTTTTCACCATATTGGTAGTGTCTCCATATCTTCAAAGCAAAGATCACATCTGCTAACTCGAGATCATGAGTAGGATAGTTTTTCTCATGAATTTTCAACTATCGTGATGAATAGGAAATAACCCTATCATTCTGCATAAGGACAAAACCAAGTCCTTTCTTCAATGCATCACTATAAATAATGAACCCATCATTCCCTGATGGTAGAGTAAATATCGGAGCATTATCTAATATTTCTTCAGTTCTTCGAAACACCCTTCACACACTTTTGTCCAAACAAATTTAACACCTTTACGTGTGAGCTTTGTTAATGGGTTATCCAACCGAGAAAAATTCTATACAAAATGTTTATAATAACCTGCTAAACCAATAAAATTGTGTACCTCGGTTATAATCATCAGTGCAGGCCATTCTTGGATTGCCTTGGTCTTAGAAGGATCAACAGAAATTCCATCTTTAGAGACAATATGGCCAAGAAATGAAATATCATGAATCCAGAATTCACACTTACTAAACTTCCCATATAATTCATGTCTTCTCAGAGTCGTCAGGATAATGCGCAAGTGATTTTCATGATCTTCATAGATTTTGGAGTATACCAAGATATCATCAATAAATACCACTAAAAATTCATCTAGATATTTCTTGAAAACTCTATTCATTAGATCCATTAATACAGAGGGAACATTTGTCAGCCCAAATGCATTACTGTAAGCTCGTAATGCCCGTACCTGGTTTTAAATGATGTCTTCAGAATGTCTTCCTTCTTCACACACAACTGATGGTATCCAGACCGAAGGTCAATCTTTGAAAACTATTGAGCTCCATGCAGTTTGTCAAATAAATCATCAATGTGAGGTATGGGATACTTGTTCTTTATTGTTATAGCATTGATCTCCATGTAGTCGATACATAACCTCATAGATCCATCTTTCTTTTTAACAAAAAGAACAGGGGCTCCCCATGGAGAAACACTAGGGAGAATAAATCCCTTATTACTCAATTCCTCTAGTTGTTTCATTAGTTCAACAAATTCCACAGTGGCCATTCTATAAGGGGTATTCGATATAGGCCTTGACCGAGGAATTAAATCATTAGAAAACTCAACTTCTCGTTCTGGAGGATGTCCAGGTAAATCTTCCGGAAACACATCTACATATTCTTTCACAATAGGTACATACTCTATTTGAACATTCTTTTCCTCACCCACAATCATTTCATTCTCTTCCTCCCAAATAATTGAATTTAGTTGAGCTACTGGGGGTGGATCTAGATAAGAATTAGGTGGGGAAGATTCTTCTCTAAAGATAAGGTGTTCCTTATCATCATCATAAAAAATCATAACCTCCTTCTTCTTATAATAAATCTTCGCATCATGGTCTGAAATCCAATCTATACCGAGGATTATATCAAACTCAGTCATAGGTATGATGATGAGATTAGCGGATAAAGAAAATTTATGTTCTCTAATAGGGACTGATTCACAAAACTTTGTTGCAATGATACTTCCCTTAAGAGTTTTAACTGACAACTCCCTTGTTAAATCAAATTGGAAATATCTAATTTTCTTAGAAAACTGGGAAGATATGAAACAATGCGATGATCCAGAATCAAATAATGCATTTTCTAAACTTGAGGAAACCATTAAATTACCTGCCACCACGTCTTTCAGAGCTTCTACATCAGCAGTAGTGATAGTATAAGCTTGGCCTTGATCCCTTGTCAATTTATGAGGTAAGTTCCCCTGAATCTTAGGAAATTCATTTGAATAATGTCCCATCTCTCTGCAGTTGTAGCATTGAACATCGTTAGCCTCTTTCTTCCCCTTACAATCACGAGCTTGATGTCCTTTTTACCACACTTGTAACAGACTCCCATTTCCTACAAGAAAGTACCAGGTTGTTTCTTACCACATTTACTACAGGATGGATATTCAACTTTTCCCTTCTTCCCCTTATTTCCATTCCCAGAGTGATCAACAGATCTCTTCTTCTCTTGATTTTCTTTAAAGTCATTAGACTTAGACAATTCATTTTCTGTCTTGATATCATACGAGACAATATCTTCGTACGAAGAGAAGGATTGTGACACTAATTCTCGACGAAGAAATGGTTTTAACCCATCAAAGAAACAATCAATATTTCTTCTTTGGTTATGTATATAATCTCCAGCATACTTTGCTAACCTTGTAAAGTTAGCCTCATACTTTGCGACATTCTCATCCTCCTTTTGTCTCAGACTCAGAAATTGCCTTTCCATATCTGCTCGATGGTCACGAGGAAAGTATTTTTCTAAGAAAAGATCTTTGAACTCCCTCTATTCCATATTTAATACTTCATCATATTCCTTCGTGTTTTGAATCAATGACCACCATTGATCAGTATCTCCAGTGAGGTGAGAAACTTCCATAAAAACTTTTTCCTTTTCACTACTCCCCAAAGCCTGAAATATTTCCTCTAGGGAACTTATCCATTGCTCAGATACTAATGGATTTGTACTCCCATTGAATGTTGGTGGTTTCTGCCTCATGAAGTTATCTAACATTGATCCTCCATGCTGTGGATCAGGGTGCTCCATATGGGTAAGGATATTATTCATAACCTAAGTGAGTTGTCCCACTATGGTGATTAGCTGATCAGCACCAGTTTCATCACCAACTCCACTATAATTATCTTGAGAAGGAGGGCAATCCCTACATGGAGTGCATGCATTGATATAGTTTCCATTTCTTCCACTAGGTTCCATTTCTAAACAATGGCATAAACTAGATCAGTTCATGAATCAAAATACATAATTCCATACTTGTAAAACACCTAACATAAATTGAACTATTTATGGATATAATCCATAATCATAAAAATATTTTCTTTGAGTAAGTATATACTCATAAACCCTTCATAATGGTTTGTAAAGAAAATGATAATTATCCTAAGCATATCCCCCGGGAGTGTTGTAACCAAGAGTGCAGCAAGGCCCGTTGTTGTGCACCAGTTCCCGTTCAAGTCTAGCTCAAAGCGGTGTTTTCGGTGTTTACCCCAAGGTACATCTGTGCCAGAGCCGCCTCTACCTTCTCATATATAGACAGGGATTTATTACTCGGAAAACTCAAAAAATATCTACAATACCAAAGTTCTAGGAAGTTCTTCTATACTAATCCTCAAAGTTCATCTTAGGTCTATGTGCTCTAATCAGAGATTATCTAAATCTAGCTTCCAAGGTTTGTACTAAACTTCCTCTGATACCAACTGTAACGCCCTGACCCCAGTTACCCAGAGTCAGTGCATTATTACATATCATTGGTATGATCACAAGAAAGATCACGTCTCAAAAGACCGATTAGGTTTTTAGCCTTGGAATAACTAGATACATTCATAAAGTTTACATTACATCATAAAGTGAAAAATACTACAAAAAAATCTTGTCTTCATATCCCCTCATACTACCCATGTGGTTCATTCATAAATTACTTCTTCACATCCTGGGAAAAATAAAACATTGAAAGGGGTGAGCTCAGATGCTCAGTAAGGATAACAATATAGCAGAAACTTTCATAAATATTCATAAACATTTAAGGCAATGTATAACTAAAACAAAATCCTTTTAAACTTGAACTTCAGCATAATATGGAAAAGATAAAATTAAATAATTCCATTTACTTATTCATATGGATATTCTATTAGTCGAATAATCACATGAAATATCAATAACCACTTTCATAATGATGGAATGCATAATGTCATACTATCATAACCACATAGTCAAGGCCTCGTGCCAAGACTACAAATAAGATTTTCTCAAGGCCTTTTTCCAAGACACTAGTTTGTCTCATGAGACCTACGAATGCATCGAGGAGCTATATTGGGCTCCACCCGTCACTTATTAAGTCCAATGCATTCCTCATATGATTAGGTTTAAACATAACATAAACATTCGTATTAAAACTAGCATACGAAATGTCAATACTTTCTCCATAAAACCTGAATGGTATAAAAATAACACATCCACTGTCAAAAATATCACAAAACATTCAATACAATATGGAAGTTTTTTATCATAATAAATCAACTTCAAATAAGCTTAAAATCCATCAAAGGATGTTGACATAGATGAAATCAAAACTATTTAAGAGAAATATCTATTTTTTTGAAATCATTTAAAAGTCACATAATTATAAAATAAAACATTTTCTTTGAAAATATCCTTATAATCTTGTAAGGGAAGCTTCTAAGATTTTATAATGGAAGAAAATAGCCGCACCCTCCGTATAAGTTAAAAAAAGACATTCTTACCTTAATTCTGTCGAAAAGGTTAAAAAGGGCCTTGTTTGGAAAATGATAGAAAGATTCCTTTATAAACCTCTTATAAAAATTCAAATAAGGGTATAAATGACTTTAACCCATATTTTGTAAAATAGAAAGAATATTTTGAAATATATTTTTAAGAAACATGGATGTGGATGATAAAGAGGTCCCAGTAGATAATTTCATATAAACAACCTCAGATAATGAAGAGATTATGAAATAACCCTTACCTTGTACTTTTCCTTGGTTGAGGGTAGATTAACCTTCTATATAATGGTAAAATAATTTTTATTAAATTATACAAGAATCATATACATTAATATGATATCATATATAATCTTTTAACATTCCTTTGTTAATAATATCTTAGTATTATCGTCGTTTCGGGTGTTAACTTACTCATTTTGTTTTATATGTTTTGTTACATAAGCCATGTTTGTAATGGATAGGTTGTATCTTATTCATATACATAATTATATAAAGTCCTTAAACATTATTTTTAATCATCAAATGAGAATTAGACTTGAATGGATACGATGGGGAATGATTTTCATCACGTTCGTGGAGACGGTAGTCCGTACGTATGCACGAGCGACAATATCATTCTTTTGATAATAAAATAATATATAATTGGATAGTATATCATATATACAGAATCAATATCATGTTATATTTATTATTTACATGAATTAAACATCATTATTATACGCATCCAAATAATAATATTTTGAATAACAATTACACCATGACGTGGAGACGGCAAGCCGTACGTACGCACGTATGGTGACATGTCATTCAAAAAATGGATATAATACTGAATATGGTTGAACCATATTTATAATATCATCACAGTATATAGAATATACTATATTTATTATTTTATAATGGGAATAACAATTAAAGAAGAAGTTGAAGAAGAAATGAACTTGAAAGTGGGTGGTGAAAACATTACCTCTTAATCGGTTTCTTCCTTTTGATGTGATAAAAAGGGCTCCTTACGTTGGATTTATGATCAACATAAGGCCTCTAGGTTGATTTTATGGAAGTTTAGAGAGTATTTTGTCAGGGGTTGGCCAGGCCCAAAGGCTTTGAATATGTGAATTAGTGAGAAGGGGGAGTGCCCTTTTATAAGAGGGGTGAGGGGAACCTTTGGAAAAGCTAGAAATATTAATTTATAATAAATTCATAATCATTTTATAATGGCTCCAAAGTGGATTATTTAAAGTTTAAGGTGGGTATGGGTCTAGAACCACTCAACCAACAGGTTTTAGACTGGTTTGGGACACTATATTAACCATATCTTTTAGTTTTAACTCTTAGTTAATTAATTTGACATTTACCATGTCACTTTGTATTTTTCTGTTATATATTTAATAAATATACAATATACATCCAAGAGACCCAAAATTGGTCCATTAATGATACAACTATCATGATATAAGTCTCTTGGCCGAACCATACATTTTTATAAATTGAATATCAATTAATAATATAATATTTGTTTTAAAAACTCATTTATGTCAATTTTGACACTATTCAATAATTGATTTTTTTTAAGTCTTACCAACTTTATTAATTCTAAAAAAATTAATTTAAGAATTCTTATAATTTCATATTAACCAATAAAATTCATGGATGTCATCAAAACTTTCAAAATATATTTATTTTAACATTTGTAATACCAATTATTTGATTCTTTCATTAATAAGGAAAATACTTCATCATTATTGTGTCATAAATAATATTAATTATTAAATGTATATAAATTATAAATAAAATACCATTATGTATTAAATCTTTTTATCTTTATAATGAATATTTATAGTTGAAAATCCAACATATATAACTCTATGTAAAAATTGTTTTTCTAAATGATATATGCTTATGTCATTTTTGTATTTACTTGAACTTAATTAATATAAAGTGTCATTATCACTTACAAGTGGATCCATGGGGTCCCAAAATCGACTCAATGATTCCCATGGTCGGACATGTATCCACCAATAAGGTTAGGACACGTTTTAGGGTAATTTATTATTATTATAATATTATTTTTTACAATTATTTACCGGATTTACCCTTTAACCATGGTAAATAAAATATTTACCGAAGTAATTATTCAAAATGTCTAAAAATAAAATTTACCTATTTACACAATTTGGACATCCTGATTCTGAATATGGAATATATTTTTCCAAATTAAAAACATATAAGTGGCAGAAATTAATTTAAAATTAATTTCCGCTGTTAAAACAAAAGCATGTTTTTAAAAAATAATAACTATCAAAAGATTGACACTTGTTTATGTCCGATTTAATTGTGAAATTATATCCAATGACAAAAATTGTATTAAATGGTAAAAATATATTATAAATATAATTTAAAATCACTCAAATTCATAATTTATCACTATTAATTATTTTTATTAAAAAAGTTGTTTTTAATTAAAATTTAGTAATTTTCATTATTCATCAAAATATAAATGTTATCCGAAAAGTACCAAAATTTCACCCTACGCATAATTTCGATATTCTAAATCCAAAAATGAAGTCACTTTTGAGAGATAAAATTTATAAAATTTTAAAAAGTGGGTATTACTATTCATAATGGCTACTTTGATTGGTTGTGGTGTGTGTTAGAACTCGAAGTTGCGTACAACACACGCTACTGTATTATTCAAAGAGAAGCATACCATGGAAGCTTGGGGTGTTACATTCTCCCCTCCTTCAAATAATTTCTTCCTTGAAATTTCTAAAATACTACCACGTGAAAATACTTGGGTGGTTCTTCAACATAAGTTCCTCGGGTTCTCACGTTGCCTCTTCCATCTTATGGTTTCTCCATAAAACTTTTACTAGACGAGTCGTTCGGTTTCTCAGCACTTGTTCTCTTGTATCAAGAATCCTGACGGGCTCTTCGTAATAAGACAGATCGGGTTCCAGTTCTAATTCCTCATAAGTGAGGACATGCGTTGGTTTAGGCATGTATTTTCTCAACAGTGATACATGGAACACATCGTGAACTTTGGAGAGATCTGGAGGAATTCCCAAACTGTAAGCTACAGCCCCAATTCAATCTAGAATTTCAAAAGGTTCGATGTACCCGAGACTCAATTTACCATTCTTACTGAAACGTATAACTCCCTTCCATGGAGATACCTTCAAGAAAACATGATCTCCTACCTGAAATTCCAGATCCTTCCTTCGGTTATCGGTATAGATCTTCTTCCTACTTTGAGTTGCTTTGATGTGGTTTTGGATCACCTTCACCTTTTCCATCGTTTCCTACACCATTTCTAGGCCTACAAATTTTCTTTCACCAATGTCATCCGAATGGTTGGTGTGCGACATCTCTTTCCATATAACGCTTCATATGGTGCCATCCGAATACTTGAATGGAAGCTATTATTATAGGAAAATTCCACCAGAGGTAAATATTGATCCCACATACCCTAAAAGTCAAGTGAGCAAGATCTCAACATTTATTCTAAGGTTTGAATAGTTGGTTCTGATTTTCCATTTGTTTGAGGGTGGTAGGCAGTGCTCAAATGAAGTTCAGTATCCAAGGCCTTCTGAAGACTCTTCCAGAATCTTGAAGTAAAACGGGGATCATGATCAGAAACAATCGATAGGGGTACTCCATGAAGTCTCACAACTTCATTAATATAGTCTTTCTAGACGTTTCAGTGGTAGATCATCTCTTATAGAAAGAAAATGTGCTGACTTGGTATGATGATCAACAATAACCCATGTTGCATCATTCATTCTAGGATTCTTTGGTAGTCCCATGAAAAATTCCATCGTAATATTGTCCCATTTCCACTCTGGTATGCGAAGAGGTTGCATGACTTCTCCTGGCTATTGTCTTCCAGCTTTCACTTGTTGACAAACTATACATCTTGACACAAAATCAGTAATCCCCCTCTTCATGTTGTCCCACCAAAAATGTTCCTTCAAATCTCTATACATTTTGGTTCTCCCAGGGAGTATAGAGAAATTAGATCTATGAGCATCATCTAACAATTTCCTTTTTAGATCAGGTATATCGGGAACACAAAGTCTCTTCCCGAATTTCAAAATTCATTCTTCATACACAAAGTCTCTCAATTTCCCATCATTCATAGCTTTAATCTTCTTTTGAAATTCTTCATCATCGGTCTGAGAACTCTTAATCCTTTCTAGTAAATATGCTTTGGAAACCATTTGAAAAAGTATTGATGTTTCATCTTCCATGGTTATTCCCATGTCCAACTTCACTAGATCCATGAAAATTGGATCCCTTTCAATTATCATATTGTTCAAAACTCTATGATATTTTCTGCTCAAAGCATCTGCCACCTTATTTACCTTTCTCGGGTGGTAGTGTACCATACAATCATAATCCTTGAGTAATTCAAGCCATCTCATTTGCCTCATGTTGAGTTCTTTTTGTGAGAAAATATACTTCAAACTCTTGTGATCAGTATAAATCTCTAATTTTTCACCATAGAGGTAGTGTATCCATATCTTCAAAGAAAATATCATAGCTGCTAACTCGAGATCATGAGTAGGATAGTTTTGATCATGAATTTTCAACTGTCGTGATGCATAGGCAATAACCCTATCAGTCTGCATAAGGACACAACCAAGTCCTTTCTTCGATGCATCACTATAAATAATGAACCCATCATTCCCTGATGGTAGAGTCAATATAGGAGCATTGATTAATCTTCTCTTCAGTTATTTGAAACATTCTTCACACTCTTTTGTCCAAAAAAATTTAACCCCTTTACGTGTGAGCTTTGTTAATGGGTTGGCCAACCGGGAAAAATTCTGGACGAAAGGTCGATAATATCCTGCTAAACCAATAAAACCATGTACCTCAGTTATAATCATCCGTGCAAGACATTCTTGGATTTACATGGTCTCAGAAGGATCAACAGAGATTCCATCTTTAGAGACAATATGGCCAAGAAAAGAAATCTCTTGAAAGAATTCACACTTACTAAACTTCCCATATAATTCATGTCTTCTCAGAGTCTTCATGATAATGCGCAAGTGATTTTCATGATCTTCATATCTTTTGGACTATACTAAGATATCATCAATAAATACCACCACAAATTCATCTAGATATTTCTTGAAAACTCTATTCATTAGATCCATGAATACAGAGGGCGCATTTGTTAGCCAAAAAGGCATTACTGTAAACTCGTAATGCCCGTACCTGGTTCGAAATGCTGTCTTCAGAATGTATTCCTTCTTCACACACAACTGATGGTATCCAGACCGAAGGTCAATCTTTGAAAACTATTCATCTCCATGCAGTTGGTCAAATAAATCATCAATATGAGGTAGGGGATACTTGTTCTTTATTGTTATAGCATTGATCTCCCTATAGTCGATACATAACCTGATAGATCCATCTTTCTTTTTAACAAAAAGAACAGGGGCTCCCCATGGAGAAACACTAGGGAGAGTAAATCCCTTATTACTCAATTCCTCTATATGTTTCTTTAGTTCAACTAATTCCACAGTGGCCATTCTATAAGGAGTCTTCGATATAGGCCTTGATCTAGTAATTAAATCAATGGAAAACTTAACTTCTCATTCTGGAGGATGTACAGGTAAATCTTCCGAAAACACATCTACACATTATTTCACAATAGGTACATCCTCTATTTGAACATTACAGTCATCACCCATAGTCATTTCATTCTCTTCCTCCCCAATAATTGAATTTAGTTGACTACTGGGGGGTGGATCTATATAAGAATTAGTTGGTGACAATTCTGCTTTAAAGATAAAGTGTTCCTTATCATCATCATAAAAAATCATAACCTCCTTCTTCTTACAATAAATATTCGCATCATGGTCCGAAATCCAATCAATACTGAGGATTATATCAAACTCAATCATAGGTATGATGATGAGATCAGAGGATAAAGATCATTTATGTGCTCTAATGGGGACTGATTCACAAAACTTTGTTGCAATGATACTTCCCTTAGGATTTTAAACTGACAAATCCCTTTTTAAATCAAATTGAAAATATCTAATTTTATTAGAAAATTGGGAAGATATGAAACAATGCGATGATCTAGAATCAAATAATGCATTTTCTAAACTTGAGGAAACTATTAAATTACCTTCCACCACGTCTTTCGGAGCTTCTACATCAGCAGTAGTGATAACATAATCTTGGCCTTGATCCCTTGGCCTTTTTTAGGTAAGTTCCCTTGAAATTTAGGACATTCATTTTCATAATGTCCCATCTCTCTACAGTTGTAGCATTGAACATCACTAGCCTCTTTCTTCCCCTTGAAATCACGATCTTGGTGGCCCTTTTCACCACACTTGTAACAGACTCCCATTCACTTCAAGTAAGTACCAGGGTGTTTCTTCCCACATTTACTGCTGGATGGATATTCAACTTTTCCCTTCTTCCCCTTATTTCCATTCCCAGAGTGATCAACATATCTCTTCTTCTCTTGCTTTTCTTTAAAGTAATAAGACTTAGAGAATTCATTTTCTGTCTTGATAGCACATTAGAAAATATCTTTGTACGACGACAAGGATTGTGACACTAATTCTAGATGAAGAAATGGTTTTAACCCATCAAAGAAATGATCAATATTACTTCTTGGGTTACGTATATAATCTCCAGCATACTTTTCTAACCTTGTAAAGTTAGCCTCATACTTTGCGACATTCTCATCCTCATTTTGTCTTAGACTCAGAAATTGCCTTTCCATATCTACTCGATGGTCACGAGGAAAGTATTTTTCTATGAAAAGCTCTTTGAACTCCTTTGATTACATATTTGATACTTCATCATCTTCCTTCATGTTTTGAATCAATGACCACCATTGATTAGCATCTCCAGTGAGGCGATAAACTTCCATGAAAACTTTTTCCCTTTCACTACTCCCCAAACCCTGAAATATTTTCTCTAGGGAACTTATCCATTTCTCATCTATGAATGGATTTTTACTCCCATTGAATGTTGGTGGTTTATACCTCATGAAGCGATCTAACATTGATCCTCCATGCTATGGATCAGGGTGCTCTATACGGGTAAGGTTATTATTCGTAAACTGAGTGAGTTGTCCTAGTATGGTGATTAGCTGATCAGCACTAGTTGCATCACAGCTCCACTATAATTATCTTGAGTAGGAGGGAAATCCCTAAATAGAGTTTATTCATTGATACATTTTCCATTTCTTCCACTAGGCGCCATTTGTAAACAATTTCATAAACTAGATCATTTTATGAATCAAAATACATAATTCCATACTTGTAAAACACTTAACATAAATTGAACAATATATGGATATAATCCATAAACATAAAAAAAAATTCTTTGAGGAAGTATATGCTCAAAAACCCTTCATAATGGTTTGTAAATAAAATGATAATTATCCTAAGCATATCCCACGGGAGTGTCGTAACCAAGAGTCCAGCAAGGCCCGTTGTCGTGCACCAGTTCCCGTTCGAGTCTAGCTCAAAGCGGTGTTTTCGGGTTTTACCCCTAGGTACATCTATGCCAGAGCCGCCTCTACCTGCTCGTATCCAGATAAGGATGTATTTCTTTGAAAGCTAACAAAATATCTATAATACCAAAGTTCTAGTAAGTTCTTCTATACTAATCCTCAAAGTCCATCTTAGGTCTATGTGCTCTAATCAGAGTTTATCTAAATCTAGCTTCCAAGGTTTGTACTAAACTTCCTCTGATACCAACTATAACGCCCCGACCCCGGTTACCCAGAGTTGGTGCATTATTACATATCATTGGCATGATCACAAGAAAGATCATGTCTTGAAAGAACGATTAGTTTAGTAGCCTTGGAATAACTAGATACATTCATAAAGTTTACATTACATCATAAAGTGAAAACTACTACAACAACATCTTTTCTTCATATCCCCTCATACTATCCCTGAAGGTCATTCATAAATTACTTCTTCACATCCTGGAAAAAATAAAACATTGAAAGGGGTGAGCTCAGATGCTCAGTAAGGATAACAATATAGCAGAAACGTTCATAAATAATCATAAACATTTAAGGCAATGTATAACTAAAACAAAAGTCTTTTAAACTTAAACATCAGCATAATATGGAAAAGATAAAATGAAATAATTCCATTTACTTACTCACATGGATATTCTATTAGTCGAATAATCACATTCAATATAAATAACCACTTTTATAATGATGGAATGCATAATGTCAGACTATCATAACCACATAGTCAAGGCCTCATGCCAAGACTACAAATAAGATTTTGTCAAGTACTTGTGTCAAGACAGTAGTTTGTCTCATGAGACCTACTGATACATCGAGGAGATATAGCTGGCTCCACCCGTCACTTATTAAGTCCAATGCATTCCACATATGATTAGTTTTAAACATAACACAAACATTCGTATTAAAACTAGCATACGAAATGTCAATACTTTCTCCATAAACCATGAATGGTATAAAAATAACACATCCACATTCAAACATATCACAAAACATTCAATAAAATATATATGTTTTGTATCATAATAAATCAACTTTAAATAAGCTTAAAATCCATCAAACGATGTTGACATAGATGAAATCAAAACTATTTGAGAGAAATATCTATTTTATTGAAATAATTTAAATGTCACATAATTATAAAATAAAACATTTACTTTGAAAATATCCTTGTAATATTGTAAGGGAAGCTTCTAAGATTTTATAACAGCAGAAAATAGCTGCACCCGCCGTATAAGTTAAAAAAAGATATTCTTACCTTAATTCTGTCGAAAAGGTTAAAAAGGACCTTGTTTGGAAAAAAACGGAAAGATTCCTTTATAAACCTCTTATAAAAAGTAAAACAAGGGTATAAATGAATTTTTCCCATATTCTGTAAAATATAAAGAATGTTTGGAAATACATTTTTAAGAAACATGGATGTGGATGATAAAGAGGTCCCAGTATATAATTTCGTATAAACAACCTCGGATAATGAAGAGATTGTGAAATAACCATTACCTTATACTTTTCCTTGGTTGAGGGTAGATCAACCTTATGTATAATGGTGAAATAATTGTTATTAAATTATAAAAGAATCATATACATTAATATGATATCATATATGATCTTTTAACATTGCTTTGTTAATAATATCTTAGTATTATCGTCGTTTCAGGTGTTAACTTACTCGTTTTCTTTTATATGTTTTGTTACATAAGACATGTTTGTTATGGATAGGTTGTATATTATTCATATCTATAATTATATCAAGTCTTTAAACATTATTTTTAATCATCAAATGAGAATTAGACTTGAATGGATACGATGGGGAATGAATCTCATCGCATTCGTGGAGACGGTAGTCCGTACGTACGCACGAGCGACAATATCATTCTTTTGATATTAAAATAATATATAATTGGATATTATATCATATATACAGAATAAATATCATGTTATATTTATTATTTACATGAATTACACATCATTATTATACGCATCCAAATAATAATATTTTGAATAACAATTACACCACGATGTGGAGACGGTAAGCCGTACGTACGCACGTATGGGGACTTGTCATTCAAAGGATGGATATAATACTGAATATGATTTCACCATATTTATAATATCATAAAATTATATATAATATACTGGAGTTATTATTTTATAATGGGAATAACAAATAAAGAAGAAGTTGAAGAAGAAATGAACTTGAAAGAGGGTGGTGAAAACATTACCTCTTAATCGGGTTCTTCCTTTTGATTTGATAAAAAGGGCTCCTTAGGTTGGATTTATAATCAAAATAAGTCCTCTAGGTTGAAGTGAGGGAAGTTTATAGAGTATTTGGCCAGGGTTTGGCCGATCCCAAAGGATTTGAATGTGTGAATTAGTGAGAAGGGGGAGTGCCCTTTTATAAAAGGGGTGAAGGGCACCTTTGGAAAAGCTAGAAATATTATTTTATAATAAATTCATAATCAGTTTATAATGGATCCAAAGTGGATTATTTAAAGTTTAAGGTGGGTATGGGTCTCAAAATACTCAAACAATAGTTTTTAGATAGGTTTGGGACACTATATTAACCTTATCTTTTTAGTTTTAACTCTTAGTTAATTAGTTTGACATTTACCATGTCACTTTGTATTTTTATATTATATAGTTAATAAACTTACTATATACATCCAAGAGATCCCCAAGTGGTCCATTAATGATACACCTATAATGATATAAGTCTCATGGAAGAACCATAGATTTTTAGGAATTGAATATCAATTAATAATATAATATTTGTTTTAAAAACTCATTTATGCCAATTTTGACACTATTCAATAATTGATTTTTGTTAAAGTCTTCAAAACTTTATTAATTCTAACCACATTCATTTAAGAAATCCTATAATGTCATAGTAACCAATAAAATTCATTTATTTCATCAAAACTTTCAAATTATTTTATTTTAACATTTATAATACCAATTATTTGATTCTTTCATTAATAAGGAAAATACTGCATCATTATTGTATCATAAATAATATTAATTATTAAATGTCTAAAAATTATAAATAAAATACCATTATGTAGGAAATATTTTTATATTTATAATGAAGATTTATAGTTGAAAATCCAACATATATAACCCTATGTAAAAATTGTTTTTCTAAAAGATATATGCTTATGTCATTTTTGTATTTACTTTAACTTAATTAATATAAAGTGTCATTATCACTTACAAGTGGATCTATGGGGTCCCAAAATCGACCCAAATATGAACATGGTAGGACATGTATCCACCAATAAGTTTAGGAAACGTTTTAGGGTAATTTAGTATTATTATAATATTATGTTTTACCCTTATTTACCGGATTTACCCTTTTACCATGGTAAATAAAATATTTACCGAAGTATTTATTCAAAATGTCTAAAAATAAAAGTTTACTATTTACACAATTTTGACATCCTGATTCTGAATATGGAATCCATTTTTCCAAATTCAAAACACAAAAGTGGCAGAAAATAATTTAAAATTAATTCCCGCTGTCAAAACAAAAAGCGTGTTTTTAAGAAATAATAACTATCAAAAGATTGACACTTGTTTATGTACGGTTTAATTGTGAAATTATATCCAATGACCAAAATTGTATTAAATGGTAAAACTATAATCTAAATATACTTTATAACCACTCAAATTCATAATTTATCACTATTAATTATTTTTATTAAAAAAGTTTTTTTTAATTAAAATTTAGTAATTTTCACTATTCATCAAAACATAAAAGTTATCCGAAAAGTACCAAAATTTCACCCTAGGCTAAATTCGATATTCCAAATCTAAAAATAAAGTCTATTTTCAGAGGTAAAATTTATAAAATTTCCAAAAGTGGGTATTACTTTTTATAACGACTACTTTGATTGGTTGTGGTGCGTGTTAGAACTCGAAGTTGCGTACAACACACGCTGCTGTATTATTCAAAGAGAAGCGTACCATGGAACCTTGGGGTGTTACATTAATTTTCAATATTTATTTTTTTAATTATTTACTAACAATGGATCTAATTCCACTGAATGGTTTTATAGGACATCAATATAATCAAATAAAATAAAATAAGGATAAAAACACACTTATAGGATTGATCATGAGAGTAAATGACAAAATCAAATGAAAAACAATAAAAAAAAGCATACATAACTGTCCATGAAAAATAATCACTCAAATTGAGTTTGATTATTATCCCTTAATGGTAATTATGGTACTCCCACCTCCAAAGGTATCCAATGATCGAAATGGAACCACTGAACACCTTTTTGGGACCCTTTCTCCTTCAAAGGCCTGCTACTACCTCTGCCTCAAAGGTAAATGAAGATAAGATTGAGAGAGATATTTTTCTGCCTGAGAGTAATGTATAGTTTCCAAAATGAGTTCCATACACACCCGTAAAATAAAAATATTTTATTAAATTATGGATCCATTTAGATTTAATTTTTTTGATGCATTATAAAATGACTAATTTTTTCTTTGCAATATGGTAACATTTTTAATGGTAAACTCAATAATTATTTTATTTTTTAAAATGATTTTAACATTAGATTAATTTATACATCATTATATGATATTTCATAAGCCTCAAGGAACATGATAAACATTATAATAGAGTTGTATGAATGATATATCCTATATAATTCACCATTAACACCATTATATAATATAAATAACCATGACATTACACAAAGCATGATATATTGACCTTCACCATGAAATATTTTATTATTTATTGTATATATCCAACATGTAGGGTTCTTTATCGATGTATTTTATTGAGATGCATTTTTACAATCATAATTTTACGTAATATAAATTTAGGATATCTTCTCTAACTAATAACATATAATCAATATGTAATATTAGAAATACCAAAACACTCAAACATCCCACTTTTATACACAAAAATCATTAATGTTGTTAATGAAACAAAAATCATTCATTTCATAATAATATTGAATGTTACAACTTCAAGAATCATTATTTAATCCATATATAGAACATTAGAACTTACATAAGTTAGAAAAATCAATTTTATCTTTAAAACCTTGTAGGTGTATCATATCCACATCCTCTACCCTCCATGAAAGTTTTTTTTGGTAAAATACGCTTTCACCCAATGGGTCCCAACCCATTAGCTTCCAAACTTAGTTAGTATACATGGAGTAGATTTAATCCATTATGAACATTAAAAATTTATAAAAATCATTAATCTTAATGGAATTTCAATATGTAGTTTGTTTAGACTATATAAATATTAATTCATGCTCATTTTTTAAAATATATTTATATCTCCCAGGATCCTGATGAATAAGTGTGCACATAGATCATTAAACATAGTATCATATTTAATCAAATTTAATCCTAATATTAAGTAGTTTCAAATAATCACATTGATGTACCCAATAAAATAAGGATATGTATTTCCTGGTTAATACCTATGACTTGAAATGGTGTTGGTATTCACAATACAAAGGTTTGGTATGGGAAAAAATCGTAGGATAACTTTAACAACATAATGGGGGTACATAATGAATCATGAGAGGGATCAATGAGAGTGAAAGAGGAATATAATCACTTGGAAATCATTAAGGAATTAATATGGATAATTAATAACTTAATACAACATGAAAAATTGGAAATCAAAATTCATAAGACAAAAAGGGTGCTTGAATAAAAATTTCTCATGAAAAAATTGCAGGAAAAGTTTGGCAGCATAATAGAGGTACAAAATGAATCATGAAAGGTTTTATGAGAGTGAAAGGAGTATCTCATCACGTGGAAATCATATGTTAAGTAAGAGTGATTTTAAAAAGAATATCACATAAATAATAATTGTAAGACAAATTGAATTACTTAAAGAAGGAACTTGAATAAAGAGGAGAAGGAGAAGATACCATACCATGAGAGGGTATTTAAAAAGGATTTTGAGGAGAATTTTGAGAGGTTCAGGAAAACATGGGAGGTATATATGGAATAATGTGAAGATTAATTTGGAATCTAAATGAGTGATAAATTACACTTTTAAATTGAATTATCTGTTTATTGATAAATATTGTATTTTTCTGAAAAAAATAGTTTTCTGACCCTTATAAAAATTAAATTTTAACTTCATAAAATTATATTATTTATATTTAATATATACTATTTAATAATTATATTTGATTTAAAATTTCATTTCTTTCAAAAAAATATGTAATTCATCATAAAAAAATATTTAATTGAAATTATATATTACCCAAATATACAATCTGTACTTATCGTGTCAAAATATTTTTTTTTCAAAATAATTTATTTAATCATTTTTAAAGTAAAAACAATAAGAAATAAAAATAATTTTTTTATTAAATATAAAATATTCATATTCATAGTTTTATATTTGAGATACATAGTACTTCATTACACTAGAAAACACACTAAGGGAATGATGTACGATAATGATATTTTATTATGGTGGTTCAACGAAGATGGTTTGGGTCATGATCTCTAAGATCATGAAATTCCACCATAAACAATTTCACCCATTATTTAGTTTTTGGATCTTGACATGGAATTGGTCAAGGAAGAATCAATGTGATTTTATCTCCCTTGTAAGCTTTGATAAATGGGCTTCATAGGGTATGATTCTAGTGGTCGAGGCCATCACTTCTTCCATCTGTGTCAATTAGATTTATCAAAAACCATAATATATAATAATCATAAGATCACTGTTAAATGGCTATATTATCAACATTTATTATGTTTAATAGTCTTTTAAATCCAATAGGATATGACTAGAGAAGTGAATGTGTTTTATAGAACCACATTATGTAATAGGGAACTTAATTCAATCATAAATGGAATTTTATTTATAAAAGTTTATGTCATTACATTATTCCCCCCTTTATAAATTTCACAAATGGAATTTTAATTTCAGACGCTAAAATAGATTAGGGTACTTATGTTTCATTTACACTTCTTTTTTCTATGTTTCTTGTTGTCACAACCTGAACCAAAAGGGCCCGGGCTGCAATGCCCCAAGCCCTCCTCCAATAGGCCAGGGGATGGAGGCCAGTGCTAAGTAGGAATATCACATATATGGGAGGAATTTTCCTAAAGTACGTGTATGAATTCACCCACAAACACCTCTATGAAATAATGTAAAAATATAAAAAGTTAGAAACTAAAACGAATGCATACATCTATCCCAAAACAAAGTATAAAAGAATTACTAAAAATGTGAAAGGGCTAAAATAAACACCCAATAGAAATTGTAAAATAATACAACCTACTCAGACAAAGGGGATCACTAAAAAAATAAACAATATGAAATCTCCTTGCCCCAACTTCGGTAAACACCACGGTCATTCTATATCACTATGATCCATCTTCCTCGAGTCCTATGGGGAGTCCTTAGAAAGGCCATTGGTCTGAACAACAAAAAATACATTCAGTAAAGGACTATGTAGTTGTGAGTATGAAAATACTCAGTAGGTGACCCAAAAATGCAAAAGAAAAGGGAGAAAATGAAAGTAAATAGTCTACTCGAACTATCCATAGGGAACCTAAATGAGAGAGAAACTTCATGTCAAACCATCCTTAGCTATACATGACTAGTTATCTCAATCCAAAAGGGGAGGAAACCTAGACATGTGAAAACACCATAAGGACTCCCAGAATCACCCAGATATACTCATCTTAGAATCCAAGTCTCATGTGGTTCTGACCTCATAGCCAGCTACGTAATTCTACTCAAGGCTCTAAAGGTAACACACAACCAGCAGAACATGATCCATGATCTCATCCATCCTTGATATAATCCATCCGAGAGATACAATCCATTGGGAACAAATCTACCATTCCAGATGGAATGTCTAATAGAATGCGCTCCATCGAAAAAATCTCACTAGGCCAAACTATAGTTCCCAACATGAGTGGTCCTTCCAACACTAGTTGTGCCTTGCATATGGTAGAAATAATAAAAGTGGAGGGGTCCATCCCTCAACAACTTTCATAGATGAGGGATCCCTAATCTAAACTATGCATCATGTTCATCCTCTATAATGAGAGAGAACTGAGGGACACACACCTCACCACTACCCTATAGTCAAGGGAGTACTATCTCTTAACCATCCAGCAAAACCTTTATCACTCTGGTATAGATTGGACCACACCTCAACTCATCGAGGAGAAACAAACTCCTAACTAGGTATGACACATACCTAGTGGAGGGGGTTTATCCTAATAATCGTACTCAATAGCCGAAGGAGCTCCAACTCCAGTGGAAGACCCTCTCCCCTCTATTACTCAAAGACAGGGGAGTACTACTCTATGGATGAGGACCCAAACCCTGATTCGACAGGGGAGTACTACTCAAAGGATAGATGACCCACACCCTACTACGGTAGGGGGTGAAACTCTATAGATAGAGGTTCCACACCCTGACATGATGGGCGAGTACCCGTCTACCGACATAATATATATGGGGGAACCACACCATCACATGATAGGGGAGTACCAAACCTAGGATTGAGGACCCACTCCTTGGTATGAAAAAGTAGTACCAACTCTTCCAGAGCAATATGTATAGAGGACCCGCACCCAAGAATGGCAGGGGAGTTTTGACTCCAAGGATAGAGAACCAGTATCCTAACATGGTAGGGGAGTGTCTTCTCTATCTAAATGTCACATATAGAGGACCCGCACCCAGAAATGGTAGGGTAGTACCAACTCCATGGATAAGAGTAACCACTCTCTCATCCAAAATGGGAGTACATACTCTATCTGTCCAACAATTATTGAGGGCCCACACCTTGGTATGATAAGGGAGCACTATCTGCAACTACATAAACAATATGGGGAACCCACACCCTTGTCCGATCGGGGAGTACCATCCCTGATAGAACTACCACATGGGTAAAGAACCCGCACCCACGATGTGATTAGTCACATCTCTAAAAAAGAAGAGTGGTAAGGGAAACCTACACCCTAATAAGATAGGGGAGTACCAGTCTTATTATCTCTCTCTAATTTCCATACCGATCTACAGCATCGGTCAAACACCACTAAAAGGAGCATCACAATTATTGTGCCACACATTGTAACACTAACCTGGGTAGGGGACCCACACCCTGATACAATACAGGATCACTTATCTACAGGTGTAAGGAGTTTAGGACACCCACCTCCTAAGGTGATAGGGAAGGGTAATGACCTCAAAGTCAACCCAGTGATCCACCCTGAACACTACCTAATGTTAAACACCGATAATTCTGCATTGTGATTGAACCACTCTACACCATTTATCATAGAACAAAATAGAAGTCACCATTATGATCTACATGGAAAACTACTTAGGATAGGATAGTCACAAGAATAAATATGTACCCCATAGAAGGAGATATAAAAGGCATAAGATCCCAAGAATACTTCACGAAAGTACACAACATGCACTGGGTTCCACAAGGTGTGTGTACCCACCTAGGATTTTAGCCATACCCCTGACTGCATGGCTTGGCTATCCATGTAGGCATACACATCATTTCCTATATCACCCGACCCCTGGTCATGTTCTTCCTCCACATAGATCGACTATCTGTGTCTCTCACATGATGTGCATCCCATAATACATGGAATGTCCCAATTCCCTGGCCACTTGGATGTGTCTCTTTCTTATTTCCATATCTAGTACCCCGTGTCTATGTACTTTGGCTATTTACTTTCACACAACCATTTACTGTCACACAGTTACCCTAGCCATGTCCTCTGGCCACATGACATGGGGTCACCACACAACATGTACCCCTGGTACACAGCTTATAGTCTCCAAAAGTTATCTTCCCTGAACGGGAAGAATACACAACATGTCTCAATGGTTTACACACACTATAGATGAGAATTCTGATGGGAATTTTCCTATGAGTCACCCGATTCACTTCAGTTTCCCCAAAAACCTAAAAATAGACCTAGAAGGGATCTCTAGAAAACATAATAGGGATCTACAACCTTAAAAATGTTTAATAAAGGAAATTGATACTAAAACTAAAATTATCCTACCTTGATGAAAAAAGACCAAAGCTTTGGGTGTAGAATGATGCCTTGATCATGATTCTCCTCAATCTAGTGACAATCGACGTCAGAAACAGAGATCAGTAACACCTTTTCACTTTGATTCGTCTCGGTTATTTTAATCGGCCAAATAGAGAGAGGATGGTTGTGCCTCTTCCTTGTTTCATGCACATGAAATGGGGTGGTGGAGGGTTAAAAATTGATTTTATTAAATTAAATCAATTAACATCCATTTAACACCCTACCGCGAACTCGCCTCCGACCGAAATCCCAATGCTAATAAATTTTTATGTCATACCTAGGTTAAACACAACATTATGAACTCAATCGAGGTCTCAAAATTCCAACCTAAGATTCTGCTCGAGAGTCACTCCACATTTAAAGATAAAATTTGTATTCATGAAGGAATATATTTATTATTTTTAATATCACAACACAGAGGCTCTCCGGGCCCTATAATATCACACTGACTCAGTGACTTATTATGGAAATATTCATAGAAATATTCCAAATTCTTATAGGTTAGAACCCAAGTCTTAAATTTTCCCAAAATTTGGATTTTCTTCCCTGAAAAAAAGACTAGGAATAAGGGAAAGAAAATGATCTATCCACTAGAACTCCCACATCAGCAAGCTCACAAAGGGTTCCTATGCCACTTACAAGCATGCACTTAGGGGAACCGCATAGGTCAAAACACACCTAGGTCCAGCTCTTACCTAGCCTATATCATTGAACTAATGAAACATGTCTCCTCATCTATGAT
This sequence comes from Viscum album, assembly GCA_963277665.1. Classification (NCBI taxonomy): domain Eukaryota; kingdom Viridiplantae; phylum Streptophyta; class Magnoliopsida; order Santalales; family Viscaceae; genus Viscum; species Viscum album. The sequence goes on along the minus strand of OY728140.1, from coordinate 815,396,141 downwards.
ATGTGGAGAAAAACCATGCCCCATAGTCCATTTGAAGTCATAGGATATATAGGTACACCACCTTGTTAACCTGATGCAGATACTAACATAACCCCATAGGTAACATCAACCCCTAGATGAACTACACCACCACTATAACAACCCTTCTATTTATTACACATTAATAAATGTTTTATTACACTTAATAAGAACCATAAGATCAAGAGGTCTAATGTATTTTGGAAATTAGGTACATTACATAACAACTTAAAACATGAAAGAAACATCTTTATTGAAAACTTCTTTATCATGACCAAATCATTCCTTCATACTTAACATTGTATGGGATAACCTAAGGAAATACATAAGAAATTGGTGAGATATAAAGCAAAGTAAGGGAATAATCAAGTCATAACATGAGGAAGACAATACATGTTATACAATATGCATATTAATGGAGAATAAAAGGAACATGAATAATAAGTCATGATATAGCATGATAATCTTAACATGAGAAATGTGGAAATAACTTAAAACACTACATCATAAAAATAGGTTAAGGATATACCCACCAAGACATCATGGTGGAAAAATTCCCATAAAGGAATCAGGTAAAAAACCTTTCTAAATGCGATGTATCATGATACTAACCATTATCCAATGCATTGGAGTGCTATCGGGGTACACCATTCATAACCATTTCATTCTCATTCTTAAGTGTTCCACATAGATCATATAACATGGATTCATTCAAAATAATAATTTATTACGTGATAAATGAATGTGTAATACATACATTTACATCCCAAATCAATAAGTATATGTGAATAAAGGTGAATACCTTGATAGGGAAATGGTTATGGTATTCACTACACAATTATTTGGGCAAGGAAAATTGCATTGCAATTTTGGAAACACAACAACATCAAATATAAATTCATAAATTGGGTTGATTAGATATAAAGGGGTATCTCTTTATTTAGACATGACATTTATAGTAGGAGGTATGTGGAAAGACATTCCCCAATATACGTAATTGGAAATAGAAGGTGTAACATAATAAATAAACATTAATAAAGTGGATAAAGGAAAGAACTATCACAAAATTTTGGCATGGTAATAGGTGTGAATAAAGATTAATAGGAGAGATAAATGAGAGTGAAAGGGGACTTAATAATTTATAAATAAAATGGAAATTAAGGGGAATATGGGAGAACATATCCAAACATAATAAAATGGAAATTAAAAGACACTACCTAAAAGGTTTTCTTGATAAAAAAGGAGAGTGAATATCCCTTAAAACAATTTGGTATAGTGATGACTTAGATAAAGATAAAAATGAGAGAGGATAAATGATCTATAATTAAGATAAAATCAATTGGAAAATAGGGGAAGTATTATAAATAAATTACAAAATAAAAAATTGATATTAAGAAGAATAATTTCAATGAATGTGCTTGAATTGAAAGAGGAGAGGAAGGTGAGGATCCCTTACTTGAGTGTATGACTCCAAAGGCTTGGGAGGGGCTTCTTGAAATCTTGGGGGTTACTTGGAAGGACTATAGAGAGTATAGGGATGATTTTTATCATGCTAAAAATAGTTTTAGTTAAGATAAATGGGATATTGGGTGCGTTTATATAGGGAAAGAGGGGGATTTCGTTATAATTTTGTTTCTTGACACTACATAATAAAATATCCCAAACTATAAACCAACCCAAAGTTATAGCCCATGGTTTCTACCAAATAGGAGTGGTTTAAATTAATTTATATGGAAAAGTTCCCAATATAATAAAATAACCCCATTTCTTATGTGGAGGTGAGTCACACTCTCAAAGAAATGATTTTAAAATATGAAAATATATTAAATGTCTTGTAGGATTCATTAAAGCTATATAAAAAATCAAATAAACTTAAAAAAAATTATATTAAAGGAAAAACATATATTTTGATGAGTATGTATTTTATAGTATTTATTACATCACTATTAGGCCATTATAATTTCATAAAACATATTGTATATTTATATAATATTTAATTTTTACCCAAAAATTTAACTGTCTTAGAAAATTATGAAAAAATAACTGTTTGATAAATTCAACATCTCTATTCTAAATAAATTATTAATTTTATCTAAATCATTTTATAAATATGTTAATTCTTACTTTTAAAATAAAAATAGACATTTATTGAAAATGACGAGTTTTTTAAAATAACATTTTTTGAGCCCTTATAAAAATTACATTTGACTACATAAAAATTATATGATAATTTATATTCAATGAAAGTTTTATAATGATAATATTTTATTAAAATTTAATTTATTTCAAAAAACCATTAATTAATTAATTGAATTTGAATATTAACAAAAAATATAGTTTGTGCTTTATTATATCAAATATGAATATAATTTATAAAGTAACAATAATAGGATGAAAATGTATTCATTATTCTATAAAAAAATGATGTACATATTACTATTTCTAGGGTCTTGATACATATACCTTTAATACACCAGCATACGCCCTAAGAGTAAGGTGCGCGATGACGGGGCTTTCATGGGGTCATCCAGTGAACATGGTTTGGGCCATGATCTCAATGATCTTGAACTTATTCTGTAAACAAATTAGCTTATACTTAAGTTATTGGATCTTAGCTTGGGACTAGTTTGGGGAAAATCCCAGAAATACTACCTCCATCAGAAGATCTGATAAATGGGCTTTATAGGGTATGATCCTACTGTTTGAGGCCATCACTTCCTTTTTTCTGTGCTAAAAGGATTTGTTAAATCCCTATATTTATATTTGTCATGTGTTCAATGGATATATTATCAATGGTAGATCTATTAAACTATCATTTAAATACAATTGGATATAACAAAAAAAATAAGTGCAAGTGTTTTATATAAATATAAGACATTGAATAAAATCAAAAAGGTGAATTTTATTCATAGTAGTCTGAGTAATTAAAATATTCCCCCTTTAGAAATTTCTCCCAAAGAGATAATTCCACCCAATTTGTAAATCAAAGATCACTGTTGACAAATCCAAATCATGCATGTGATAGTTTTTCTCATTAATTTTCCACTACCTTAAAGAATAGGCTATTAATTTTTCATTTTTCATCAACACATATCCCAATCCCTTTTTCAAAGCATCACTGAAAATTATAGAAAGTCCCCCACCTGTGGGTAGTGTGATCATAGATGTAGTGATAAGCCTCATTTTCAACTACATGATGATTTATTCACATTAATCATTACAAGAAAATTTGAATCCCTTCTGAGATAGATTGATAAGAGGGTTTGACAATCATGATAAATTTTTTAGAAATTGACAATAATATCCAGTTAACCCAAGAAAAATATGGATATCTATCACAGATGTTGGCCTCAACCATCGTTAAATTTCTGTTGTCTTTAAAGGATCCATATATATCCCATTTCTTGTGATGATATTCCCCAAGAATGGGACTTCCTTCAAATATAACTCACACTTGTTATATTTTTCATAGAGATTATCCATTTGAAAGGTCTTTAGAATAGTTCTCAGACACTCCTCCTGGTCCGCCGTGGGTTTTTAATATATTAGTATATCATATATAAAGACTTCCACAAAATTTTCAAGATAATATCTAAATACTCTATTTATCAATTACATTAACGTTTCTGGATCATTAGTGAGTCCAAATGGAATCATGATGAACTCATAATGACCATACCTCATACGAAAATATTTTTTTGAGATACCCTCCTTCTTTACCCTAACATGGTAATATCCTGATGGTAGATCCAACCTAGAGAAGTATTTTTATCCACATAGCTGATATAAAAATTAATAAATCCATGGAAAATGATATCTTTTCTTTATCATGATCTTGTTGAGCTCATGATAATCAATGAAAATGTACATTGACCCATCCTTCTTCTTGATAAAAGGGACTAGTGCACCCCATAGTGAAGCACTTGGGTGTATGAATCCTTTATCTATATTCTTTTGTAGTTGTTTCTTCAGTTCATAAAGTTACAAAATAGCCACCCTATATATATTCTTGAATATTGGAAAGGACCGAGGTATAAGATCGATTAAAAATTCAACCTATCGGCTAGGGGGAAGACCAGGAAATTCCTCGAGAAACCCATCATCATATTTCATCACAATAGGCATGTCTTCAAGGATGATCCTTTCCATAGACTCAATCAATTGAGCTTGATATTATTTATAAGAGGGAAATAATATCCATGCTTGAGATGATGGTTCTAAAGAAGAATCATCCTCTTCCTTGTACTTGTATAGAATCAGGGGTCAATTCTCTATATGGAGAGTGATTTTCTTCTCACAAAAATTTATGTTGGCTCTATATAGGGAAATCTAGTCCATGCCTATAATTGTATCAAATTCCATAAAATTGAGTTTTAAAAGGTTTTCTAGGAATTTCAACCCACAAACATTGATAGGGGAGGAGTTATATACTTGGGGTTCAATAATTTCCCCATTTTCTATTTTCATCGACATATCTACTTCCATGTTTTGTGGTGGTGTTTGAATAGTTATACTAAAAATTTTTGATATGAAGGATTGTGTAGAACCAAAATAAAATAGTATATTATCTATTATCGAATTAAAACTAGCATACCTATCACCACTTCATTTTTAGGATTCACTTCAGTGGTAGTGATGGGAAAAACTCACCCATTCTTCCTTGGAGGTTGTTGGTTTCCTCCTAAAACCCTTGGCTTAGTGCACTGGTTCAAAAAGTTCCCTGGTTACTTATAGTTAAAGAAGTTAACAATGAATTGAGGGTTGAATGAATAATTCATTTCCTCTTTCACATTGGTGCATTTCTCCTGTCAGGAATCATTGGCCAGTTTCCCTTCTCTTCGGCACCTAAAGCATTTCCTTATTCCCCTTAGGTAATTTTTGTGGTTCTTCATTCCGCACCATTGTCAAGTGGGATGCTAAAATTTCTTAGCACCATAGACCACTAGAATCAAACTTCACTTTTTGATTCTTATACCCATAATACCCTTGGGATTATCTGATCTACATTTTGACTTTGAGGGAACATCAAACAATTTCTTCATAGTTATAAAAGTCATGAATCACCAAGGATTTTCATAGACTAGGCTTTATCCCACTGAAGTGGTGGTCAAACTTGAATTTAGGGGTAACAAAAAAACTATAGTTGCATCATGATAGTCTTATAAAGTTTTCCTCATACACTCTAATAGATTATTAGTCTTTTTTTTTTCTAGAGTATAATGGAATTTATTTCCATTTTAGGATAGAGAGTGAAAGGAAAATATTTATCGACAATCATTTTCTGAAATTCCTTCCACTCAATTATTTCAATATCTTCCTCAGGATTCATATACTTAATCAATTTCCACCACTGATTATATTCTCCCTCTATATGATAAACAACTATAATAACCTTGTCTGGTTCATAACATTGAAGGATGAAAAATATGTTCTCAATGGAGTTGATCCATTTTTCTTCGATTAAGGGATCAGATGATCCATTCAAATTAGGAGGCTTTTGTTACATGAAGCTCTCGATTATGGGTTGTTCTATCTTAGGGGGTTTTGGAAACTCCTCTTGATCTAAGTTTCTATTTAGAACATGATTTAGCTGAGAGAGTATCAGGATAATGTTTTTGATTCCTACTCCCACTAGATTGGGCATCTCATTGCGGTAGTAATCACATTTCCCTTCGCATCGGTTGTTATATCAATTCACTTATTAATATCCATTGTTTAGAATAAAAAAGGAAACTAGTGATGAGTATATTAAATAATTAAACACATAAAGTGTAATCCAATTAAATTAAAGGGATAACTTATAAATTATATTTAACTCCTTAACTTATGAGTTTATAGGCTTCAATCTATATTATCCATGATATATTTCCTAACATATATTCTTATGGGAATTTTTTGGTCCCTTAATAATGTCTTATAATGAGAATATGAATTTTCCAAATCATATCCCCTTGGAGTGTCAAACCATGTGTGTAGTAAGGCCTATTTTCATGTACTAAATTACCCTGAGTCTGGCCCGTAGCATCTTATCAGAGTTGTTACCCCTAGGTAAATCTGTTCCAGAACCACATCTACTTGTAGTAACTAGATAGGGATTCATTTTCTTGATAAACCACATAATATATACTTAAAAAATATTGGTAAATTTTTATTATACTTAGTATTATACCTAAGAAATTGTCTAGAGTTCTCTAATCCTAAGGATTTCACTAGAGTTTTCTAATCCTAATCCCAAAAATAACTAAACCTCCATCTGATACTAACTATAACAACCCTACTCTTTATTAAACAATAATACATATTTTTTTACACTTTATAAAACTTAGAAGATTGATAGGTCCAATGTATTTGGAAAATTAAGTACATTACATGATAAATTAAAACATAAAAATCAATATCATTATTGAAAACTTCTTTAACATGACCCAATCATTCCTTCGTACTTAACACTGTATGGGATAACCTAAGGAAATACATAATAAATGAATGAGATATAAAGACCAATAAGAGAATAATAAAGGAATAAATGAGGAATACAATACATGTTATACAATATTCTTAACAATAGATCATAAAAGGAACATGAATAACAAGTCATGATATAACATTATAATCTTAACATGGGAAATGTGGAAACAACTTAAAACATTGCATCATAAACATGGGTAAAGGCTATTACCATCAAGAAATAATAGTGTAATAAGTACCATAAATTAATTAGGTAAACCCCCTATCCCAACATGACATATCATTATACTAACCATTACCTAATGCATTGGAGCACTAGTAGGGTACACCCTTCATAATCATTTTATTCTCATGCTTAAGTGTGCCACACAGATCAAATAAAATGAATTCATTCAACATAATAATTTATTCCACAGTCAAGGAATATGGAATAAATACATTTAATTCCCAAATCAATAAGTATATATTCCTAAAGGTGAATAACCTTGATAGAGAAATGGGTATAGTATTCACTATATAATTATTTTGGCAAGGAAAATTGTAGTGCAATTTTGGCAGCATAACACCGTCATATAGAAATTCATAAGATGGGTTGATGAGAGGGAAAGGGGTCTCTAATCATTTAGACAAGAGATTGAAAGTATGAGGTAATTGGAAAGACATCCCCTAACATATGTAATTGTAAATAGAATGCATAATATAATAAAGAAACCTAATGAAAGAGTAGAAAGGGAATAACCCTTACAAAATTTCGACATGGTAACATTTGTGCATAATGGTTCATAGGAGGGATAAATGATATTTAAATTGACTATAATAATTTATAAATATAATGTAAAGTAAGGGGAATGTGGGAAAAAATATCTAAACAAAATAAAATGGAAAGTAAAAGGCATAACATAAAAGGTGTGCTTGATAAAAGAGGAGATTGAAAGATCCCTTACAAAGATTTGGCATAGTAACAGCTTACAAAAAGCTCAAAATGAGAGAGGATAAATGATATATCATTAAAATAACATCAATTATAAATTAATATAATTATTATAACTAAATTAAAGTATAATAAATTGAAATTAAGAAGACTAATTTCAAAGAAAGTTCTTGAATGGAAAGGAGGATAGGAAGGTGAGGATCCCATACTTGAGTGTGTGACTCAAAATGCTTGAGAGGAGATTCTTGAAAGCTTGGGGTCACCTAGATAAGACTATAGGGAGTATAGGGAAGAGTTTCTTCATGATATAAGTATTTTTAGTGAAGAGAAATGGGTTATTGGGTGGGTTTATAATGGGAAAGAGGGGGATTTCTTTATTATTTTGGGTTTGGACACTACATAATAAAATATTCAAAACCACAAAACATATAACAGTTTTAAACCATGGATTATCAAAAATGGTATTGTTTTATATTATTCTATAATACTATGGTCCAAACATAATAGAATAATCCCCTTGCTTATGTGTAGGTGAGTAACACTCTCAAAGAGATGATTTTAAAATATTTAAATATATTATATGTCTTTGATGATTCATTAAGGATCTATAAAATAAATAAAATAAACATAAAATTACATTATTTTAAATGGAAAAAATACATTTGTTATAGGATACCTTTTATAGTAATCATTACATCACTATTGGGACATTATGATGTTATAAAACACACTGTATATTTATACAGTATTAAATTTTTACCCAAAAATTTGACCGTCTCAGTTTATTATGGAAAATTCACAATTAGATAAATTTGAAATCATAATTACAAAAATAATATTCATTTTATATAAATAATTTTATAAATATGTTAATTTTCACTTTTAAAGTAAAAATCAATATTTATTGAAAATGATGGGGTCTTCATAATAACAATTTTTTGAACCCTTATACAAATTACATTTGACTTCAGAAAAATTATATGATAATTTAAATTAAATAAAATTTATTTAATGATAATATTTTCTTAAAATATTATTTATTTTATAATTCATTTAATTAATTAATTAATTTTAATATTATCGAAAAATACAATTTGTGCTTTATTGAATAAAAAATAAAAAATTTATAAAGTAGAAATAATAGTATGAAAATATATTCAATATTATATATAAAAATAATGTAAATATTCTTATTTCTAGGTTCTTGAAACACATACCTTGAATAAACAAGCATACTCCCAAAGAGTAAGGTGCGTGATGGTGGTGCTTTCATGGGGTCCATCGGTGAATATGGGTTGGGATGTGATCTCGATAAGCTTGAACTTCTCTCATAAATGGTTTCTCTCATGCTTAAGTTTTTTGATCTAATCTTGGTATTGTCATAGGGAAAATAAAATAAATTCTATCTCTCTCAGAATCTCTGATCAATGGGCTTCATAGGGTACAATCCTACTAGTTAAGTCAATCACTTCCTTTTTCTAAGCAAAAAGGATTTATAAAAACCCTATATTTATACTAATCATGTGTTCACCCACTATATTATCAAAGGTAAATATTTTTAATGTCTCCTTAAATTCAATTTAATATAATAAAACAAAATAAGTGCATTTGTTTTCTATAACCATAAGACATTTAATTAAATCTAAAGGGAAATTTTATTCATAATAGTTTGGGTCGTTACAATAACTTTCTCAAGCATCTAGTGTTCGGGTAAATGCCTAGCACATGAGGGTACCAATGAAAAAAGAGGGTTATGAAAGTGTAAACATTGGGTCTTATTGGTACCTTCATCTATGAACCTCCAGATGTAACACAACTCGCCAAACCAAAAACACTGCCACACCCACTAGTGGAATACTAGATGAGTATGGATGGGAGGAAACTAATCCATACTGCAAATACATTATAGGGTCTAACTATATCACTAGAGAATTGTTCTAGGTAAGGATCTCCCTCCCCCAGGGCTACCAATAATAAGGGTCAAGCAGAAAAGCTCCTCTTGAAATTCTAAGACCTACTCTGAGACTCTATCATACAACCCTACCTCAAACATACAAGTCTAAAGAAATCATCCACCACATGTCAACACTATCCACATTAGGTGGAACTAACTCACCCACATGGTTTCAATTGCATAAAAAAAACACATCTCGGTGGGGAAATCATCCCTCGTGATTTCAAAGATACATCAAAAAACACCCACATAGGGTTCTACTGATGCCTTTCACCACCCCAGTTAAAGATCTACGAAGAAGAGGAAATAAAAGAGTACCCCATAGAAGTTTCTAACAATTAATTACTACAGAAAATATAAAGTATGTAGAGCATAACTCTATTCATCCTCAAATCCTCTAGGTTAAATTCATCTATATACTATATCTATCCTCGCCCCAATCCTTCAACTACTTGATCCGGGCTAAAACCACATGGGAATAGTGGTGGCAATACCTCAAACCACCTGCCACCACCTACTGCTCTGTCAGCTCCACCATGTTCTCCATCATGGGGAAATCCCTTCTCCAAACTCTACCTCTGCCAAGGTATTCCATCGACCAAATCCATCTCAACATCATGGTTGGTTGGACAATATTTATCAAGATGTACCTAGCCACCTCAAGTGTAACACTGCCTCTCATGCGACTGACCAGATCCTTGTCATAAATCTTACACTACATGACCATGTTCTTGAGTCTGGGCATGGGTATTAATATTGTGCCAAGATCCTATCAACAAACATCAACCAAATACTACAAAAACCTCAAACTCATTACCACAACTGCGGACCACATACACTTATTCCTCTTCTATGAAGAACTCTACTAAAAAAGCTCGCTCTAGTACCCCTGCAAAAGTGGGAAGGAACAAGGAAGCCACACCAGATCAGATGTCTCTGTGGAGGCCTTTCTCAATGGTCTGAGCTCCGATGAATGGGTCTTGAACCATATGCAAAGATTATTGATAAAGTTATGTGAACCTTTCTGAGTACTCTATCATAGTCATTCTACCCTATCAAAGTTGTAAGAAGCTCCAATAAACAAACTGATCTCAACGTGGCTAGGTAAAACTCTTCCCTAAAGAGATTATCAAACTCCATCCAAGTAAGAATCATCTCATCATGGTTTTACATCGCTAGAATCCACCATCTCCCGACCAAACCCTGTAGAAGGATTTTCAATAGGACCACCATCTGATCATGATCTCACAAGGAAGAAAACTAGCACGACCACCTCAAGCCAGTCATCAGTGAACTAGGGGTCTGAATCACCAATGTACCTCATAGGTCACTTCCTCTAGAACTCATGTAGTTTAATCAACTTGTGTACTTCCTCAACCTAAACTTCCAGCACTTCTAGCTAAATGAGTGTTGACTCAACTGGAAGACCACCTAGAGGTACCACCTATGAACCTGTTCCCTATAACTAAAGCCTCGTCATAGGGTGGACCATCATCAAAATCACACTATGGAACACTGTCTAGATTTCATTGTGGTGGAATATTGAAATAGATTCATGACATGACATGGTCAATGAGTATATCTTGGGAGTTTACTCATGAAGGATAAGGAACCCACAACCCAGTCCTATATGATGAATGTAACATTATTTCCCTGAGACTAATGTCCTAATGTACTAAGTCAAAAAATAGGTTTTTAGAGTCTTGCTGAATGGATATGTCAACCAAAACACCAACACTCTAACCTTTGGCAGAGATCCAAACTTGAAACACCAAAACAATATCTTTATTAAACCCAAAACAAGCTCATGAAATTGCGTTCCCAAAGTATAAACCACCTCTGATACCATTTTTTAAAAATCCTACCCAATGGGGCATGGGATTCTACTCCCCAATCCCACCACTTATAGGCTAGGGTCTGGAAACTAGCACCGAGTAGGCATATCCCTTATATGAGAATACTTTTCATAAAGTACCTATACACACTAACCCTCAAAAACCACCGTAAAATAGTGAAAAGATTTAAAAATAAGAAAACTAAAATTCATGCATACATCTATCCCAAACCAGAGTACAAAAAAATTACTAAAATTATAAAAAAAATAAAACTGCATTCCCACCACAACTATAGAAGCATCCATCTTACTCTAAAGGTGGGGATCACTAAAAAAGAAACTATTATAAAGCTTCTCGACCCAGCTTGGGTAAAAACCTCACTATGTCTAGCTCACTAAGCTCTTCCTGCCTCAGATCCTCTAATGACTGCATTGAATGTATTGTGGTCGGTACAAGGCACAACATGTGTAGTAAAAGACCATGCTGGGGTGAGTATAATAATACTCAGTAAGAAACCTTAAAACCCAAAATAAACGGGAGAAATTGAAAGGCAATAGTCCACTTTACCTATCCAGAGGGAACCTAAATGAGAAAAAATATTAATCTCGGACCATCCAAAGCTATACATGACTAGTCAACTTAGTCCATAAGGGGTGTCAAACCAGAAATGTGACAACATTGCAATGACTCCCAAAAATCACCTATATATACCCATCCCAGATTAAAATTATCATGAGGTTATGACCTTAAATCATGATACAATATTCTAATCAATGTTCTAAAGGTACCACATAACTAAGATAACACACTCCATGAGCTTATCCATCCCTCATGGCACCCATCTAAGAGAAAAAATCAATTGGAAAAAACTCTAACATTTCCGATGGTACATTTGAGAGAATGTGTTCCATTATGAACATATCACTAGGTAAAACTCTAGTTCCTAGCACTAGAGGGCCTACCAAGCACAAATTTGTAAGAATACAAGTGGAGAGTCCTACCCCTCATCTCTTTACAAAGTTGAGAGATCACTAATCTAAACTATGCACCGTGTTCATCCTCTCTAACAAGGGATAATGGAGGGACCCTCACATCACCACTACCCTATAGTTTAGGGAGTACTATCTCCTAAATATTCCATGAAACATCTATTGTGCTTGTAAGGAGTGGCTCACACCTCAACCCGTTGAGGGATAACTAAATCCTAACAAGCTATCACACATAACCAATGGAGGGGCACTCTCCTTGCAATTATACTAAAAACATAGGGATATCCAACTCCAATCAATGAACTGATCCCACTGCTTCTAAATGATGGGGGAGTACTATTATATAGATAAGGACACACAACCTCGTAGGACTGGGGAGTACCACTCAAAGGATAGTGTACCCACACCCTAATATGGCAGGGGAGTGAAACTCCATAGACAGAGGACCCGCATCCTGGCACGACATGGGAGTACCACTCTACCAGCACAATATCCATGGGGGACTGGCACCATTACACGACATGGGACTACTGACCCCAAGTTAAGGGACCCTCTCCCAAGTATGATAGAGGAGTACCAAATATGTTGAAACAATACATATAAAGGACAAACACCCTTGAAAAATAGGGAAGTTATGACTCCAAGGATATATGATCCACACCCTAACATGGTAGGGGAGTACCCACTCTATCTATACGTTACCCACATCCTAATATAATAAGGGAGTTCAAAATCCATAGATAGATAACCTTCTCCCTAGTCCAACAAGGGTTTACCTACTCTAATATTTCAAAAAATAATGGAGGGCCCAAACCCTAGCATGATAGAGAAGCACTATCTCTAACTATATGAATAATATAGGGAACCGGTGCCTTGGTCCAATAGGGGAGTTCCATCTACGAGATAACTATCATATGGGTAGAGAAACCACACCCATGACAGGGTGAGTTCCATATCTACCAAAGTAGAGAGGTAAGGGAAACCCATGCCTGGATACCACAAGGGGGTACCAGTCCCAGCGTCTCTATCTAACAACCACACCAATCTATAGTATCGATCAAGAACTATTGAAAGGAGAATCAGAATTATTGTACCTCACATCGTAACACTTACATGGGTAGGAGACCCATACCATAGTACAATATGGGAGAACTGCTCTACTAGACTAAATAGTCTAGGGGAACCACCTCCTAAGGTGATAGGGAACGGTACAGACCTCGAAATCAACCTAGTGATCCACCCTAATCACTACCAAAGTTTAAACACCACTACTATTATTTCATGATCAAATTAAACCACATCGTATCTCATAAGAAATAATGGAGTCCACCATAACATTCTATGAAGAAAAATACTGAGGATAGGGTACTCACAAGCCTGAATCCAAGACCTAGAGAAGGGAATAAGAGCCTCAGCATTGTTGGTGAGGACTCAACAAGTGCATCCAAGAGACCCTTGTTCAAAACTGGGTGGAGACATAATTTTCGGGTTACTATAGAATTACTGTAGTATGAACTATACCATGCACTATTCGGTACTATAGAAGCCGAAACTATTCATCCGTCTGGGATTTCAGGCCACCGGTTTGGGCCTCAGGTCATTCAAGTCCTTTGAGACACCAAAGGCCTTTGGGCAAGTAAGGATTTTGGGACACCTCAAGTCCTTCGGGCCACCTTAAGGCCTTTGGGCCACTTGAAATTGTGCTTAATGACCAGAAAAACTCTACAAGGAGAAAAGTCTAGATAGGGACTCAGAGCAGGCACATTTACCAGATCAGAAGCTAAGTAGATTTTTCAGAAAGATAGGGTATGACATTTCCATCAGGACCAGCCTGTGCAAGAATGGGAAGCCTAGATAAACAATCCATGAGAAGGTGGAGAGTTTACATCACAATGAAAAATCTGGGGAGGATCTGTTCCATGTAGTTATAGTCTGTATATTTTCTTAAGACCTACGAGTCATGTAATTTCTAATACTATAGGCCTTGTAAGGGTTCCCCTCATCCCTTGAAAAAGGGGTTATCAAAAATCAATAAAAAATAAGTCCTTTATACCATTTATCCATGACCCAGATATGGAGATACATAAGTTAGGATATCCCAATAAAACCTCACAAAAGTACACAGTGTGCATTGGGGTCTATATGGTGTGTAAACTCACCCATACAACTTGCCACACCCCTTAACATCATAGCTTGTCTAGTTATGTAGGTGTACAAAACATTCATATCCAATACATGGCATTCCCTTCTTCACCAAGCCCCAAGATGTGTTCTTCATCCACACAGCTCGACTAGTCATGTATCTCACATGACGTGCATTATATAATACATGGTGTGTCCCAATGTCCTAACCACTTTCCCTTGTCAATTTCTTATGCCTGTATCTAGCACCTCGTGTCTAGAACCCTATGTCTATGTAATTTCACAAGACCATGTATTGTAACATGGATACCCTAACCATGTCCTCTAGCCACATGACATGGGGTTACTACATGTCATGTAACTGTGGTACAAAAAGTGCATTCCCAAAAATATATCTTCCCCATACAGGAACACTAGGTGTGAATCACTGGTTTACACACTGTGTAGATGGAAATTACGACTGGAATTTCCCTGCAAGTCACTAGATTCACCTCATTTTCCCCCAAAACATGAAGATCGACCTAGAAGGGATGTCTATAAATCATAAAAGGGGTCTACAACATTAAAAAATCCAATGAAAGGGGATCATGATTAAAAATAAAATCTTCCTACCTTAATAGTAAAACACTGAAGCATCATGTGTAGAATGATGCTTGTATCATGCTCCTCCTCAATATGATGATGATCGACATCATAAATAGAGATCCGAAGCACCTTTCTACTTTGGTTCAGATCAGTTTCATCCATCGACTAAATGGATAGAGGAGGGTTGTTCCTTATTATTTCATACACACCAAATGGGGTGGGGGAGGGTAAAATTTTATTAAATTAAATTAAATCAATTGACTCCATTTTAACACCCCTCCACTGACTTGTCTCAGAATGAAAACCTAATGATAACAAATTTTTATGTCATGCATAGGGTAATCATGAAATTTTGAACTCAACCACAGTCTCAGAATTCCAATCCGAGACTCGGATCAAGATTTATTCCATATTTCATAAGAAATTGCATGCATGTGCAAAAATATATTTAATATTTTTAATATCACCATGTTGAGGCTCTATATCCCTCAAAATATCGTGCTAACTCATTACCTAACTTAAAAAATATTCATAGAAACATTCCAAAGTCTTAAAGGTCAAAACCCAAGTCATTAAACTTCCTCAAACATGTGGTTCTTCCATAACACTTTTACCATTTGAGTTTCCTTATTTCATAGAAATTTTTATCTATAATTGAATATCTTCACTATTTACTTATCATATGAAAGATTATTTTACAATGGTACCACCTTTGGATTTAGTAAATGTGAGGGGTCTAGTATATAATTTCTCAATAGGGGTACATGGAACACATAATGTACCTGAGATAGGCTAGGTGGGAGTGTTAGCTGATAGGCCAATTATCTGATGCGATAAAGTATCTCAAAGAGACCAATGTATCTAGGACTAAGCTTTCACTTATTTACAAACCCCATGACTTTCATCCATGGAAATATATTAAGCAAAAATTTATCATAGAACTCAATATCTTAGTCTCATCAATGATTGTTTGTATAGATTTTATTTCAATTTTTTTTAGATTTTATGTTACATTGAACGGTTTGATCCTTTTCTATCATCTCTTGGATAAGATTAGGTCCCATTAGCTTCTTCTCTCCAACTTTATCCCAACATGTTAGATTTAAAAACCTCTTCCAATATAGATCCTCATAAGGTTCCATTTGAATACTAGAATGAAAACTTTTGTTATATGAGAACTCCACTATAGGAATTTTTTGATCCCAACATACTTGGAAATCCGTTGAACATGATCAAAGTATATCTTCTAGAGTTTTAATGGTCCTTTCATACTGATAATCCATCTGAAAATGATAAGCTATTATTTCCAATGATTTTTCTAGGGCATACTTCCTCACATGTTATCATCCACTGGAACATGTTGTTTTACCCACATTCCCACTTTCCAAATGCAGGTGGAATATATCACTTTCTCAGTGATGTCCTCTCCTTGATCAAAATAGGATGATAGGTTTATCCTTCCATGCATTCATACTTGGAATTTATCACCTATAATGGGTCTCCCTTACATATGAAGACATGGTTCATAAAGTTCATTCATGGTTCCATCTCTTTGTGTACACTGGTTAATTGCACCGCTTCTTTCTGGGAATTCCAAGGGGTCTTTATAGGGCTGCAACCTTCAGTTAGAAGGGTAGTCACCTTGGGAATCGCTGGCATGTCTGGACACCAAAACATTGGTCACCTATTTTCTTCATCATAAAGAGGGATTCTCATGGGTGTGGAACTTGATTCATCCCATGTCGGTCACAAGGTATCTATTTTCAGGGGGATGTATTTTGAGGTTTTTCTTAGACATCCCATGTTTAACATGAGTTAATCCACGAGTTTAACATCTTTCAAAGATGGAGAGGATGACTAGAATTCATGAAAGAGGCAGATTATAGAGGATCATCCCTAGGAGGGAGTACCTGAATGGTTTACCATATGGGTGGATAAAAATGCTGATGGAGGTGGACCCTAGGTGGTGTATCAAAAATAGAAGGTATCACACTATTAAGGGGTACGTCTCTTGGAGAGAGGAACCAAATTCTACCAGATGGATGGGTTAGAATGCCCAATGACTATGGACCTAGTGTGGTGTGTCCAAAGAAGGGAAGATGGAACACTATGAAGGATAATATGGAAACCGTTGAGCGAGGATCAAAGAGGTGCAATCCTATAATAGTGATACCAAGGTTTACCATTGGGAAGGATTGAACCTCAAAGAGGTATCCTACTTACCCTGCCTTGGTGGCAGGGATCAAAACTCATGTAGTTCGATGGATGGTGTTCAAATTACACATTAGAGCTACCTAGGGTACTACTAGGAGCATCAATGATGGATGAGGCTTACGTATAGGAACAAACCAGATAGATGGCATGATTTCACCTGGATGTGGAAACCTAGGTAAGAATCGGGATGGATATGGATGGAGTGATGGGGTGGAAAGGATGAAGCAAATGGGTTTTTAGGGGTGTTGATAATGAACTTCAGGGAGGTTACCTATGTATCCAAATTGGTTGGGAATCAAAGTCAACATATTTCTAAACAGGGGCATCGAGGCTTACATGTGGAAGCAACCCATGAAGGTGGAAATAGGGGTTTACTCCAGAAGGGATTCCCAATGTAGGTGAAGAAATATGTCACAATCACTACTAACCTCTAATCCCACATGATTCATGGTCATTTTCAGAAACAATAGGAAGTAGTAGTCCAGAATGTTGCATCATTAAAGGTACGTTAGCAAGATATGGTGTGGGGATTACATGTGGAAGAATCCCAGATGGATCTCATTCCATGAGTAGGATCTAATTCCACATTAAGAATATCTTACTTCCATGTAGATGATCGGGAATGGAAAATTCCTAAGGTGAAGCACCCCATGTGCATTTCACTAGGTGAGGCTATAGTTTAACATCATGTGTTGAGGACGATGGCCCTGATCAGTTTTATGTCCTACAACATGGAGAGAGGGAACTCACTCCTTACCCCTTGGGATTACATAGCTAACCCTCATAAACCCTTATGCAAGGGAAGGAATTAGTAATTCTAGGATAAGATGGTGTGGAAGAGTGGTCACCCATGGGTTCCATGTTAGTATAGCTTTGGTGAAAATAAAAATTCATTTACATAACTATGTTGAAAAGAAGGAAGTTGGGAAATGAAATAGATAATTCCTCGTGAGGGATCAAGAAATCACAGTGTACAAGCCTAGAGGATGGCACATAGGAGGGTCTCACAAAGTATGGGGTCTCGCTGAGAGGTGCTTCACAAAGCTTATGTGCTTTGAAAATCCCAGGATCCTTGTGAAGGAAAGGGATTCATGAGACATGGTGATTTTGCATTAACATAAATTAAAGAGCTAGGAAAGAAGTTATTTGTGAAGGATGAATGATCGGAGAAGCCTAAAGTACCTCAGAGGGCCTTTTTCCTCTTCTAAGGATAGAGTCCTTCATGAAAGGCTTCACTACCTTAGGTAGAGGCACTTAAAAACAAGGGAAAGGGTGTTCTGTGATGCTATAGTACCTTGGGTGATTCATTTTCCATTTGGTTTATGGTTCTCAGGTGATTTAAAAATGGTATATCAGAAGGTGAAAGGTTAGGGGTAGTCATTCCTTAGGAGTGGAAGGTGTTAGATATTTATAGGCCTAAAGGACTCATGTTGCTCAGAAGTGTGCCGTGAAGCAATCAAGTAACCATGAAGGGTCAAGGATAAATCAGACACATGGAACCATCCATCAATTTCTAGCAGAGGAGGGAATTAAACTTTAAGGAGTTCTATCAATGCCCCACACGGACACGGTGGGAAAAGGACATTTGTGAAGGAGATTCACAAGGGAGGCCCTTTGGGTGATTTTATGACTATTTGAGCTCATATTTATTCTCTAACAACCATGTTCCTTCTCTTATTCTCCCAGGATAAGTATTTTAGTGAAAAAAATGACCCCATCAGAATGGGATCCAACTGGAAAAATTAGGGTTGGATTCTGAGGGTAAATAACCATAACTACAGGCAATCGTGAAGATGGATCATGATGAAGGCGTCACGATGTGCCTGGGCATGAAGGCTTCCATAAAGCTAGGCCCCCTGCGCACCTATAAATATAATTCAAGGGGACCCCATATATACTATATCTTCGTTTCAACTTTGCTCAATATCTCGATTCACAAAGCTACTTCACCATGAGAAGAGACCTTTGCGAATCAGGTTTCTAGGTCCCTTCCTCTGCGAATACTTCTCAGTGAACTGAGGCATAATTATCCACTAATGGTTATAGAACCATGGTGAGTTCACCAAGGATTCACTATTTGGTGCTCCAGGAATGAACATCACAAATAATTTCCATGAACAAACTAATAAATATTCATAATCCTTAGATCTAATGGCCGCTCAAGAAGATGATTGGGAGGTCCTTATGGATGTCACATGGAGGGAATAAATGAAAAATAACATCATGATTGGGGAGTATGTATGGATCCACTCAGACCATGAATAACTTCTTGAACTGCTTTTAGAATCCCAGAGAGATTATCCTTTATGCAAGAGGTTACCATTTTATGAATTCAGTCTAAGGGATGATGTCTTCATCCCACTGAAGAGTAAGGACGAACCATCTTACTGGTTCCCAAGTAAACTAGGATAGTACCAGTGGCACATGGATATTGATTGTCACATATATAATGATGAAACAACTATAATAGCTGATTGTATCTACAATCATACAAATTACATTGATTTGAGGGAGTTGAAAGTTGAGGATTCTCCACCACAATATCATAAAATCATCAAGGAGGGCCTTAGAAACCCAGATAAGGGGTAGACCGATGAATGGGATCTACACCAGGGTGGAAACTTCATAGAATAATTGTCCTATGCCTATTAGGTATGTGTTTTATATACATATTTTGGGAAATAGTTTAGGTGAGTAGACCTCTAGGAAGAAACGTGGGATTCTCAGTTCTATATCTACCAACTGCAAGAGATCATGCTCGAACTGCTGAGTAGATGGTATTTAGAGACCAAAATTTTCCATCTATATCACAGATAGGTCAGTATTAGCCATTGGGACCTCTATAAAATTTCTAGTATCCCCATCATATGGGGAATGTACGAAGAATTACTCCCCAAGGAGAATGCATGGGAGGATTAGGAGCAGATTCCATGTTTAGAAAAAGTGTTATTGGATATGGTACTAGGCACTACTAAAGAAAATATGGGGATGAGAGATATCCACTTCAAGTATGGGTTTAGGTATTTCCTGAAATACCTAAAGTAGGAACCTACTAAGGGGGAAGAGGATTCTAGAAAAATGCTAACAGGGCCCAAATCCTATCTAAGGGGAGCTCAACGAGGCTAAGAAATCTCTTACTGGAGGGCCCTAGAGGATAGCCAATGGAAACTGTGGGGGTACAACATCAAGACCGAGACTCAACCCATAATTAGGTTAGATGGGTTCATTTCTACACTTATATATGAGTAGATGATACTAGTGATAGATGAAAACATAAGACATTACCAATAATGTTTATCATGGAATCAATGCTAGTGATAGGGCATCACATCAATTTTGGGATCCTGGGGTTGGAGAAGCTATATAAAGTGCTTAGACATATCAATGAGGGAAAGAAGCCACCACAGATGTGCAGACCACTCAATTTACTATATAGCTGGGTGGAAGTGCACATGAAAGGCTATGAATAACAAAATACCATCTCCCCTCTAGAGAAGAACTCCTGACCATCATTTATGACTATCTAGGGAAGTTTACCATTCATTCTTGGCTTGACGGTGGTGCCGATCAATGTCAGGTTGGATGATAAATTCACGTTTCACCCATTCTATATACTGATGGGGGTAATAAATGATGATGACACTGAAACTAAAGTTTTTTGGTCACATATTATATCTTTCCGAGGTAGAGTGCTAGTGGCACAGGTGGACTGCGAGCCGATCTACGAACCATAAAACCTGCATCAGTTTTCATGGCAGTTCAGGTGTCTGCAGCAACTGATTTTGAAGGTCTACCTAAGAGTGAATCATAAATACCACTCATGTATGATGAGGTTACTCTGGATCATGTTCACATAGGAAGATAAAAGGATGTGGAATGATCCACTACCATCCACTACTGTATATGGTCTGGTTTATAAGCATACAATGAGATGAGAGGCTTCCTACATGTGCGAAATGCTGAGTGAGTGGACCATCTGGGACAATGAGGGTGTGGTACCTCCACTTTGAGGATGATCCCAAATAGTGGAAAGAGAATGTCATACGGGTAGTGTTGGCGCATGTTGTGGTGATCGAGATGTAATAGCAGAACTGATGGTTCAGGGACCTTAACTGGCTAGAGATGAAGGAATAAGAGAAACAACAGCAGGCCCAACACTCCAAATTGAGCAGACTCAGGAGTAAGAGGATCCATCAAGGGGGTCCTGAAATATATCTTCACAAGTTTATGGGAAACAGTTTTGTCATGTGTACATACATGAAATCGTCATCTTCTCTGAGTCTTGAGAGACTAGGATGTCAAAAGACAGTTCCCTGACACCTGCGGGCTATAGGATCATTTGAACAGACATGGGATGAATCTGGTTAGGATTGGGTATTCCAAGGTCATCTTCCTAATGTCTCAGGCATAGGGGGAACAATTTGTGATTGAATTTGAGGACTTGGTGCATTATTGGGGCACTGGGCGTCCAATGAAAGATCAAGTGAGGGTACTTATAGACATGCAATCTCCTCCAAAACTACCATTAGATGATCTAGAAGAGATCTATCCCTTTTCTGATGAATGTGATAGATCATAGGGGGAAGATTACAATGAAGGGAGCCACCCTGGATGATAGAGAGGTTGTAGAATTGGAGGAATCCTCCTTGGAGGAATTTGATGAAGTTCTAAAAGAAATATTTAAGTTATTCTCTTATGTTTTACCTCCCCTTATGATTCATCTTGAATCATCAACTGAAATCAATTTTTTGTAGGAGAATCTTGCATAAGGGACCTCTACTGATGGGGATGGAGGTGGACCCATGAGTGCGGAGGAATGTGATCTAGAGCCTGCATCTAGAATATAAGAGGTTTTAGGGTTGAAGAGAGTTTAGGAAGTCAAGGTATCCACCTCAAAATCTTGGTATCCCTCAATCATATGCTAATGTCCATGTCCAGGTATCTCAACGGTGATAACTTGAGAGTACGACACACCACTGATAGACTTTCATAAGTTTCTTTCCTTATAGAGACACATTTATTTTTTCTTGATCAGGTTTACTAAAAAGTTTTCTATCTAAACAGTGATGGGACTAGTGGGAGGTATGCTATGGGAAATGGATAGAGGATACATGATCCCTTTTCCAATAGGGGAACTAGCCCATGCAGAGCTGGTTGTTTGAGATGACTAGGTCGCAACCTCTGGTGATTGGTCAGTTGTGACTACTGGTGATACCACTAGAAGGGTGGTACTCGAGGATGATTGGGATGAAATTTTCGATGTGTGTTGAAGTGAATATGACTGACCTAAAAACATGGAGTCCATCCCATCTAGAATAACACTAAAAGAGGATTCTATTGTTGAGATCTTAGCTTTATTTTTGGAGTACAGACCTAAAAATCATGAAGATATGGATGAATCAGATTCTAATAGAGCTGAGGAGAGTCACATGGTCCAATGAAGGGTGTGGAATTGCATAAAGTGTTTCATTGATACCCCAAACACACAAATAAATATCCAGATGGGATTACTTCTCCACTGGTTTCATAGTCTGTACTCCATAGGGGTAGACACTTAGGATTCCCATTCACTAATTTGTGACTCTCTTGCTGAGAAGATATAGAAAAGCAGTTGAAATCTAAATATATCTTGACATTAAGAGAAATATGACAACATTTGGAAGATCCAGGAGTCTAAAAAAGAGATCATGTTCCTAGAAGAACGAATGAACGAGAATTCATACTTCATTACCACTCAATAAAAACTTTTCATATGATTGAGGGTTGAGCTGGTGAAATCCCAAGAGAAAATGAGATAGGCATCACATCAAGTGGATGATCTCCACGCTAAACCAGACTGGGCATAGATCAAGGACGATGAACTCCACTGAGAAGCAGATGAGGAAGGTAGAGATATTAGGCAGTGACAATATATCCTGGGAACGACAGACCAAAGGTTTTTAGAGATAAAGTATTCAATCATAGGATAAGATCCATCGAGGAACATTCCCAGTATTTATGAGATGCTCCATTGTGTGAACTTTCCCTACCACTTCCACAATGTTGTATAGTTTAATAATTTTTGTATACGTGGTTACATTATTTCATTCTATTTAATTATTTTACTCCAATCATATTTGTGAAACAACTAATTACCAATCCCTAAGACCTCATGGGTCATGCAGAGTGTGAGAAACAAGGGATGACCACATAATCATTCACTTTGTATGAGAGTTTCAAATAATTCTCTAACACTGAGGGTATTCTATCACTACTGGAAATCCTAGTTTTACCAACGGTTATATCCCAACGGTTTACTAAACCGTTGGGAATAGCCATCTATACCAATGGTTCTCAGAAACCATTGGTATAGATGGTTTTATAAACACTTTTACTAATGGTTCATTATAACCGTTGGTATAGAGGATTTTTTGCCAAAGGTTCTATGAGAAACGTTGGTAATAGTTGGATTTCGGTGACCTTTCACCAACGGTTCTCATTGAACCGTTGGTAAAGGTTTGGGCTGAATGTATATACCAACGGTTTTTAAAAACTGTTGGTAAAAATTTCCCCCAAATTGGCAGTAGCCCGTCCTCTCCCCCATTCGTGATCCAGAGCCCTAAACGGGAGCTATCGGCGATTTTGGAGGTGCTTTCGGTTCTCTTCCTCCATCCCTTACAAGGTGAGTTATTTTCTTTAACTTTCAGTTTTTATTTTCGATTTTGATGTGTATATGTTTCTATTTAGGATGAGACCAATTTCTATTCTCATATTCCCACCCAATTTATGTTCCATCCCTATTTATGTTTCAGTTCTTTATTAAATTCCATGCATATTCCAGCCCATATAGATTGCATTAGATGGTTGTCTAATTTTTTGATGTGCCTTTCATGTTTCATTACCAAGAAATTTTTATTATATGTTATCAAATTCAATCACATGTTTAGTTTTAACATTCATAGTTACTTTATTATCTTGTGTCAATAATTTATATTAATAATCTTTTCATATATTCCATCATTGAGTGTTTTTACTTTTGCAATAGAATTCCAAGCTCATGTTACTTCATAATGATTATTTAGATTTCAAAGTGTTTTATTTTTCATGTTAAATTTATTAAAAAGTTTTGGGGACTAATTAAAGTTATTAGATTCCAATTTCCATGCTTCTATTCTTGTTAAGAATTAAATGAAATATGATGGTTGTAATTAAATAAAATTCAATGTTCCATTTTTATCATGTATGGGTGATTAATAAATTGGAATGTGACGAACCATATAATTGAAACATTGTTGATGAAAATTATATACCAAAAGGTTATTGAATAAAAGTTATTCTTGTGAATTTCGTTACATCATAGATAAAATGGTTGTGGTTATATGAGAGATACCTCCGATGGTTCTTTGATCATTGTTTTATGGAGAATGAATGGTTTAGGTCCGGTATTAATAGTAGCTTCCAGTGAGACCATTTTAGTATAAGGGGAAATGAGATTATGATCTACAAGGGGGTGATTGAGTTGGTAGAGACTAAAAATTGTTTTTTCCTTGTGTTAAAGAACCATAAATAGAGTGTTCCAATTAGGTGGTCATCAGTAAAGTCGTAGGCAAGATTTCCAAGTCCTGTTTCATGAAGTAGAATATGTGGTGCTATAGTGGTTTTGGATTGTTTGAGGTACTCTTAGTGTATTATAAACCCTCATTTGTTCCATATTCATTTAAATTGATTTAATATCATTTTTTTCACACACACCATTATATCCTATCAAACTATATTTAGAGTGTATTTTCATTCCTATGGTGTTAAATATTTTAGTAAATGTCCATACTAGCTTCTTTTATGTGTTCTAGGGGTTTAGACTAATGACAGGGCTGTATGATTATTGTGGGGGTATTCTTTTCATATAAATATACCTATACACCCCGACCCCCTTGGACAACCTAACCACCCCCACGGACAGCCCGCCCACCTCGACACCCCGACCCCCCTAGATAGCCCCCACCCCCTGGACACCTCCGACCCCCCGGACAGCCCCACCACCCCCTATACACCCCGCACCCCCTGGACATGCCACACCCCCCTTGGACAGTCCCGCCACTCCCATGATCCTCATCCTACTCCTCATCCTGATCTACTTGAAGAAGTTAAAGTATAAAACTCATATACTCCCAACAAGACCCTTAAGGATTATGTATTCCTTGATCCACTTCCAATATCTTACTGGTCAATCCTTGAATATAGGCATTAGAAATTTTGTATCTTATTTTCTTATATACACTGTATTTTGTTGTATTTCTTAATATGATTCTCATATAGAGTAATGTGTCAGTTATGCTTTTATATAGAGTAAACAATTTTCATTTACGTAAATATTTTTTTGATTAAACTTTAATATTATTGAATTGCTTTGAAATGACTTATTGCGATTTTTTACAGAATGGATAGAAGTTGGATGTACGAAACTGATCGGATTTCAACTGATTTTCAAAATAATTTGAACATCTTTCTAGATTTTGCATTTGAAAAGGCTTCAGATAGTGGTCGCATACTCTGCCCATGTTTTAATTATGTTGGAAGACCTTGGTTGAGCCGTGAAGCATTTAGCTATCATATAACCAAATATGGTTTCCAAACAAACTATTATGTGTGGTATCACAATGGAGAGAAAATGGAATCTCAAAATGTTAATGATCCAAATGATAGGACTGAATTGGAGAGTTTGATATACGATCAATTTCCATTTATTCGACATCATGAGAAGGAAAGGATGTCCATCCAACAAGATTTCGATACAAGCACACATGATTCGTCCAATGAAAATGATGATGTTGATAGGGTGATAAAATTGAATGATGCTGTGACGACTCCAGTATATCGACAATGTGATAAAATGAAAAAGTTGGAATTTTTAATCCGATTGTTTCATGGGAAAACTATGTATGGGATTTCAAATACTGCAATTGATTACATTCTTAACTTCTTGAAGGACTTAATTCCAGATGATGCAGATATTCCATCAAACCACTATATGGCATGGAAGTTGGTTGATGAAATTGGATTCTCAAAAAAAAATTCATGCTTTCCCGAATGATTGCAGCTTATTTTGGGAAGGAAACTACTGAAAGAAATGATTGTATAAAATGCGGAACCTCCCGATGGAAGCCAAAAGATGATGGAACACCATCTCGTGTGCCACAAAAAGTAATGTGGCACTTTCCATTGATCCCCATATTACAGAACATTTTCATGTCTGATGAAATATCCGTAAAAATGCGATGGCATGACACTGAGAGAAAAAAGAATAATGAAGAGTTGGTTCACCCTGCAGATGGATTTGCATGGTAGAGATTTGATGCTCGATATTCTGAATTTGCAGCTGACGTGCGTAATGTGAGACTGGGTCTTTCATGTGATGGTTTTAATCCATTTGGGCAGATGCTTACTTCGCACAGCACATGGCCAGTTTTCATACACATTTATAACCTTCCCCCTTGGTTGTGTATGAAAAAGACTTACACTTTCTTGAGTATACTAATATCTGGCCCTTCTGATCCCAGCAATGATATAGATGTATACATGCAACCTTTAATAAAAGAGTTGAAAATTCTTTGGGATGTGGGTGTGCCCACATACGATGCATGTTCGAAAGACATATTTTAGATGCGTGCTGCACTTATGTGGACTATCAATGATTTTCCTGCTTATGCAATGATGTCTGGATGGAGCACAAAAGGAAAATTGTCATGTCCTATTTGTATGAAGAATACTCGATCGAGAAGACTGAAATATCATCGTAGTTTTAGTTTTATGGGACATCGATGATTCTTTCCGATGAACCATCCATATAGAAACAATCGTCGAAGATTTGACAATACCATGGAGAATGACGATCCACCTCAGCGTATGTCTGGAACAGATGTGCTTAATGAATTGAAAGATTTCAGTTATTCATTTGGGAAGAGTGTAATGAAATCTAGAAAGAGGGAAAATGTTTCCAATTATACCTATTACAATTGGAAGAAGAAGAGTATATTCTTTGATTTGTCATATTGGTCAACCAACTTGTTACATCATTGCTTAGACTTAATGCCCATTGAAAAGAATATATGTGAAATGTTGATTTCGATTCTTATAAATGTCAAGGGGAAGACAAAAGATGATTTACGATCTCGGCGCGACTTGGTAGATTGGGGGATCAGACCAGAATTGCATCCTGTCTGTATCAGTGAAAATAAATGGCAAGTTCCATGTGCTTCTTATGTGATGACTCCTGTTGAAAAAAATCAATTTCTGGAAGTGATAGAGACTATTAAAGTTCCTGATGGCTATTCAAGCAGTATATCAAAACGGGTCAACAGAAAAGAGTTGAAGTTGAAATCTTTGAAGACTCATGATTATCACATCCTTTTGCATGAGTTGATTCCAATAGCAATCCGTCATCTCTTGTCCAATAATGTTAGAGTCTCAGTTATTCGGTTGTGCTATTTGTTTAGAGATCTTTGTGCTAAGAGGTTGTCCAAATCCCTCATGCAAAAATTGTTGGCAGAGACACCATTAATTTTGTGTGATTTAGAGAAAATATTCCCTCCATCATTTTTTACATGCATGTTGCATCTGAATGTCCATCTTCCGACCGAAGTACTTCTTGGAGGACCAGTTGCTTTCCGTTGGATGTATCCAACTGAAAGAAACATGTGCACATTGAAATCATATGTTCGGAACATGAATTATCTTGAAGGTTCTATTGTGAACTATTACTTGGCTCAAGAATGTATGGATTTATGCTCAATGTATTTGTCTGATCATACTACGAGAATAAACAGACCAATGAGAAATGAAGAAGAATAGTATGGGAAAATTGAACCTAGTTTTCCATCACTTCCTCAGACAGGAGGAATTCCGGGATCATATACATTGATAACATTAAACCTTGAAGAGCGAGATATGGCACATCGCACAGTGTTGTTCAATTGTGATTTGTTCGATGAGTATATCAAGTAAGTTAATTATACATGTATCTCTTATCTTATCTCTTGTAATTTTAAATATTTTTCAAACTATTATTATTTTTATCCACAGGGAACATAAATAATTGATATATAGAAAGCATCGTTCTTTATCTTTGAGAAAGAAGGAGACTTTGCATAGAAAAGGGTTTTCTGCTTGGTTGAAATTGGATGTAAAAATATTTCTGTAATAACTAAATAAAAATAATATTTAATTAAGTTTACTATTTGTTTATATTTCAGGTATCAAGTTTGCCTACAGACTCTGTTTCTGAGGAAATAAGAGCTTTGTCTTTTGGTCATAATACCATGGTTCGTGCTTGTAAATCACTTGTGATCAATGGATACAAATTTATTATCACTGAATGAGCAAGAAACATGAGAACACAACATAATGCTGTTATGCTAACTGCCACAACAGACTGTTATGCCAGTTCATCGGACACTAGACCTCGTTCTGAAAATTTTGCTTATTATGGTGTCGTAGAGAAAATAATAATTTTGGATTATTACTCGCATGGTCGAGTCACGATGATGAAATGTAAATGGTTTGATTCAATGATGAGGAAAGGCACCTTTATTGATGATTTTGGATTTCGAGTTATTGACATGACTCGCACTCTTGCCACCGATGAACCATATGTATTGGCATCAATGGTGAAACAAGTTTTTTATGTCAAAGATCATCGTCATCCTAAATTTAATGTAATTATTGAAGTAAATCCCAGACATGTTTTTGATGATGGTGATGATGAAGTTATCACTATCCCTACTAAAATTGGAAGCAATCCGTTTATTACTTATGATGACCCCAACAGCTCAATTTTCAGAGTTGATTGTGAACCCGAAGTTGTGGTGGGAAATATATAGAATCATACAGTCGTGTTATCACCTACATGTTTCACCAACATCATTCAGAGTGTGTATCCTAGTACTTACCTTCATAACACCATAAATCTTCTATTTCATTATGTTATTTTTATCATAATGGTTTTTCTATATTTTGTTTTTTGGGTTACACATTAGTTATCTGTTTCTAATTACTTCCATATTTGTTTTCATTGCAGGAAATGACACCCATTGAAGAGAGGCAGCGGAAAAAAGATGACAGATAATAATCGTCGCATGGTATAGATGGGTGTTCCTCCACTCATCCCTGTTGTGAGTATTTTATTTCAAATATAGATATTTCAATAACTTATAATATCATGTGTTTACTTTTCTGTCAAACTTTTTTTCAGAATCCACCCCCTAGACGACAGATATCTGATGAGGATCCTGATATTGCTCCCAGTAGAGAGGTTGGTGGTAGGAGGTGGGGTGGTGTTAGAGATGGACGATCATCTAGTGGTCCCGGTACTGAGGCCGGTGGTACGATGTCTCGTGGGGCGAGAGTTAGATGACCCACTACCACATACGTATCTTCTACACCCTATTTTGATTCTGGCGTGTCTTCAGGGACATATGAGATATTTCGAACTCCGATGTTTACACTACCAGCTGGCCAGACGTCTATGCCATAATCTTTTGCTTCTGGTTCATTATCTTCGGGCTATTATATTCCACCTTCTTCGACTCCTGTTGCGACACAGTATGTGGCTGAGGAGCATACACTGAGGGACACTCCACCTGTACAGGATATTCCTTCAGCTTATGCACCCATTGATCTGACTACCACAGGTATATTTATATAACTCTATCAAATTTTTATACCAAAATTTATTTTTATTATAACTTGTATTGATATTATTTTTCTTTAATAACAGATTCATCTACAGATAGGAGGCGGGGGAGGGGCGTACTCTCTTGCGTGTGGTACGGAACCTCCAGACACAGTTGATGGTTGAATACAATATTGATGGACAAATGATTGAGAAATCTGGGCAGCAATGTCGGGGTTTTTGGCGACGCTAGCCAAATACTCCGATATCATTCCGGTCAGCCCTCTCTCTTGGAGACATCTGCCACCCGAAGTCAAGGATAACGCGTGGGCACAAATATGGGTAAAAAATCTATTGGATTTAATGTATTATATTTTTGTATTTAAATGAACTAATCAATTTGGTTTCAGCTTCGGTTTAACTTCCCTGATGGCGAAGGTGCACGACCAGCACGTTTAAAAGAGCTAGGAGAGCTTTGGAGAGCTTATAAGCATGAGGTGTATGTTGGCTGGTGTGATAGAGTGGGCACAGAGATAGAGACATTACCTATCGTGGATGACTACCCGATAGAGCAATATCGCCAAATGATTACCCATTGGGCGACTGCCAAATTTAAGGTATTAATCTCATTTGAGTTATTTAAATGAGAGTTTTCATATTTTGCATTAATATAATCTTATTAATTATTAATCACTATTTAGGAATCTTCTGAAAAAACAAAAAAACATTGATTCAAAGCAATACCTCCACACTTTGGGGCGCACAACTATGTCAGATCATGAGAGGCAGCAGGTACGATATAGTTTTTTATAATTTTTCTTTAGGACTTTCCCTTTTTAGTGGATCGTACTTAAATTATGTGATTTATTGAATAATGAATATATGATTATACTTTCACTTTATATTGTTTCAATGTCATTACAGAAGCACAAAAT
The DNA here is from genome assembly GCA_963277665.1 of Viscum album. NCBI lineage: Eukaryota > Viridiplantae > Streptophyta > Magnoliopsida > Santalales > Viscaceae > Viscum > Viscum album. Next base: position 815,365,424 of record OY728140.1, on the reverse strand, counting down.
GAATATTGAAGGACGTATCCCTCGAGCAAAATTGTTTTGCTCGAGTAGAAGAAAAAAAGATGGAACTGCGATAAATGAACCGACCCAAGAGAAGATTGTAAGTTTTAATTTGTTTATTTCAAAGATTAATATATAATTTGAAATTTAGTAATCTATTAATATTTTTTACAGGATTATTTAGAGGATCTTGATGCCCAGGAGCCTGACAATTTTGGGCCACACGATCATTTATATCATGTTTTGGGAGATGAGCACTCTGGTCGAGTACGCTGCCGACCTGGTAAGAATATAGTCCCAACGAGGTATTGGTCGTCTCCAGGTATCCATTCTAGTACCACCGAGTTGGAACAGGTCAAGGAGTATGCAAGACAGTCTGATAAAAGGGTCACAGAGTTGGAAGTAAAAGTTCAAACAAGAGACAGAGAATTTATGAAACTGAAGAAAGCATTATATTCATCACTTCCACCAGAGGCTAGTGCGGCTTGTCATACATTTATGTCGTCGATGGGTGCATCATCCAATGCACTAGGCGGAAGATCTAGTGGCGATCGAGATGATGACGTTCCTGGTGATGACGAGGATGCTGAAGAGGAAGAGGGAGAGGATGAGGATGTGGACGAGGGTGAGGATGGGGCCGAGGGCGAGGATGGGGCCGAGGGCGAGGATGATGCCTAGGACGAGGATGAGGCCGACGATGAGCATGGGGATGATGATGAGGATGACGACGAGGACAGATATGGCGGCAAGGATGAGGCTGATGATGATAGTGGTGATGGTGATGGTGATCAGAGGTAGATTGATCCATTACATTTTTGAATTCTGTATAACTCTTTATTTTTGAACATGGTTTTCCACTTTGGGGTTTTCCTCTGCTTCATAGGGACGTTGCATTCAGATTCTGTTTTTTGCACTTGATTCTTATTGTATGATTAGTCTACTACCTAGACCTTTAGTATTCCTTGGTACTATGATACTCATTTTTCTATTTTTTTTACTTAGCTTTCTTAGTTAGCCATGTATTTCATGTTTATGCATGTGTAAAATGATATAGAAAATGTGCTTTGAAGTAGTGGCTGACACCACTCAAAGTGTCTAACTTTTATTTGAAATGGACAGGATTTTAAGTGAAAACAACAACTGGCATATGGAAAATAGATCAAACGCATTCGGATTCTATTTAAACTATAGGAAAACGATCCATGGGTCATATGTGATGTTTACAAGTCAACCCCTCCTCAATCCGAGGTCCGGTGTGGCCGGTACCACTCAAAGTGTCTTTCTTTTGTTTAAAATGGATGCGCTTTTAAGTACAAAAAACCACATACGGAAAATGGACCAAACACATTCGGATACTATTGATACTTTAGGACATGTATACATGGGTCATATGTGACGTGTACGAGTTAACCCCACCTCAATCTGAGGTGCGGTGTGGTCGGCACCACTCAAAGTGTCTAACTTTTATTTGAAATGGATAGGATTTTAAGTGAAAACAACAACTGGCATACGGAAAATAGACCAAACGCATTAGGATTCTGTTTAAACTATAGGACAACGATCCATGGGTCATATGTGACGTGTACGAGTCAACCCCGCCTCAATCTGAGGGCCAGTGTGGCCGGTACCACTCAAAGTGTCTTTCTTTTGTTTAAAATGGATGCGCTTTTAAGTAAAAAAACCACATACGGAAAATGGAACAAAGGAATTAAGATACTGTTGATACTTTAGGAAATGTATCCATGGGTCATTTGTGGCGTGTAGGAGTCAACCCCACCTCAATCTGAGGCGCGTTGTGGTCGGCACCACTCAAAGTGTCTAACTTTTATTTGAAATGGACAAGATTTTAAGTGAAAACAACAACTGTCATACGGAAAATAGATCAAACGCATTCGGATTCTGTTTAAACTATAGGAAAAGGATCCATGGGTCATATGTGACGTGTATGAGTCAACCCCGCCTCAATATGAGGGCCGGTGTGGCTGGTACCACTCAAAGTTTCGTTCTTTTGTTTAAAATGGATGCACTTTTAAGTAAAAAAAACCACATACGGAAAATGGACCAAAGGCATTCGGATACTGTTGATACATTAGGACATGTATCCATGGGTCATTTGTGATGTGTACGAGTCAACCTCGCCTCAATTTGAGGTGTGGTGTGGCCGACACCACTCAAAGTATCTAACTTTTCTTTGAAACGGACAACAGTTTAAGTAAAAACAACAACTAACATACGGAAAACCGACCAAACCCATTAGGATTCTGTTTAAACTGTAGGAAAATGATCCATGTGTCATTTTTGACTTTTACGAGTAAACCCCACCACAATTCGAGGTGCGGTGTGGCTGACACCACTCAAAGTGTCTAACTTTTCTTTGAAATGGACAACAGTTTAAGTAAAAACAAAAAAAAAACATACGAAAAACTGACCAAAGGCATTCAGATTCTATTGAAACTTTAGGAAAATGATCCATGCATCATATGTGACGTGTATGAGTCAATCCTGCCTCAATACGAGGGCCAGTGTGGCCGGCACCACTCAAAGTGTGTCACTTTTCTTTGAAATGGACAACAGTTTAAGTTAAAAAACAACTTCCATACAGAAAACGGACCAAAGGCATTCAAATACTATTGATACTTAAGAAAATGTATCCATGGGTCATTTGTGACGTGTAGGAGTCAACCCCGCCTCAATCCGAGGGTCGGTGTGGCCGGTACCACTCAAAATGTCTTTCTTTTGTTTAAAATGGATGCGCTTTTAAGTAAAAAAACCACATACGGAAAACCAACCAAACGCATTTGGATTCTATTGAAACTTTAGGAAAACGATCCATGAGTCATTTTTGACGTGTAGGAATCAACCCCTCCTCAATCAGAGGCAAGGTTTGGGCGGCACCACTCAAAGTGTCTAACTATTTTTTGAAATGGACAACAGTTTAAGTAAAAACAACAACTGACATACGGAAAACGGACCAAACACATTTAGATACTGTTGATACTTTAGAACAAGGATCTATGGGTCATTTGTGATGTGTACGAGTCAACCCTGCCTTAATCCGAGGCATGGTGTGGTCGGTATCACTCAAAGTGTATTTCTTTTATTTAAAATGGATACGCTTTTATGTAAAAACAACCGGCATATGGGAAACCAACCAAACACATTCTAATTGTGTTGATACTTTAGGAAAATGATCCATGGGTCATTTGTGATGTGTATGAGTCAACTCCGCCTCAATCTGAGGCACAATGTGGATGACACCACTCAAAGTCTCTCTTTTATTTCAAAAGAAAATCATTTTAAGTGAATACAACTGAAATTTACACTCATCAACGATAGTCGCAAACTATTTTTCATGAGTTGGGTAGTTTCACTAATGGGGTCATAAGTGACGAGACTCCTACGAAAATACCTTTTCACCATATATTATAAACAATACAAGTTCAATGCAAAATTCATCACAAATCATTACATACCCAAACCTAGGATCACAAAAAAATGGATTTTAGCCAATTTGAAATTATTATTCAACTCTAATAGATATTTATCAAACTATTCTTCCTATTATAATTTGATGGGGAGGTGTGCTGGTTGGGGGGTTGTGCATGGGTGAGGTGAATTACCACCGGATGATTGTTCTCATATGTGTTTTTGGGCTATTTTTGGTGTTTTTTATACTGTTTGAAATAAGTATGTGTTTTTTGTGATATTTTTTACACAGGTGTATAGTGGAGGGTATATTGAGGGCTGTTGTGCAATGTTTTTTTTATACAGGTGGATGGTAGGGCTAATGTAGGGCTTCTGGTGGGCTGTTGTGCAGCAGCTCTGGAAAAGGTTATACCAACGGTTCAGAACCGTTGGTATAATATTTTCTAGAAAAAAGCTATCCCAACGGTTTAGAACTGTTGGTATATCCTTTTCCAGAATTCTGAAAAGCTTATACCAACGGTTCAGAACCGTTGGTATAGCTTTTTCCAGAATTCTGGAAATCTTATACCAACGGTTCTAAACCGTTGGGATATCTTTTTCTGCAGAATTCTGGAAAAGATATACCAACGGTTCTAAACCGTTGGTATAAGTTTTTCTAGAATTCTGGAAAGCTTATACCAATGGTTCAGAACCGTTGGTATAAACTTTTCCAGAATTCTGGAACACCTATACCAACGGTTTAAGTGCAACCATTTGTATAGGGATTTCCTCACAGCTTACTAGCCAACGGTTTGGAAAACCGTTGGTATAGTCTATACCAACGGTTTTCCATCCTATACCAACGGTTTTAAACCGTTGGTATAGCCTAATTTTCCAGTAGTGTATTTTTTAATGAACACCTAGAGTATCTGGGTTTAGAGTGGCTATGAACAGAGAATAAAGACCTTGAAATAACCAACTTGCTTCCCCCAACATGTGCTAATTTACTAATAGGATAGCGCCAAGGGAATTGGAATCTATATGAACAAAAGGTAAATGAGAAATGTGACTCTTGATACCCAATATTAAAAACACAATGGGTCTAGAATCATTATATATGAAAAATTACTGACCATGTTTGAAATACAGTATCCATATTTCTTAGCTAGTAGTTGGGGAAAAAATGAGGGTCAATCGCTGACCATGTTCGAAACATGATAACTTTCTTGAGGTGTCATTTGAAGTCCTCTAGAACATTGGCCCAGGATGGTAGGTGAGCTGATGCGGTAGAAAACCAGGCCATTAGGGGGTCCCTTAAGATATGGAAGAGGATCCAAATGGGGGGCACAAAAAGCATGAGGATGGATTGATGGGTTGTTACAATGGATTCTAACACTCTCGTAATTATGCCACCATGGATTAGAACATGTTTTAGTAAGAATATAGTTCTTAATAAAGATCAAACCTATCTTCTAGGGGAGTGTAATCTCAGATACTGAGTGGTAGAAAAGGATGTGAGAAATACGGTAGATAACCAACAACATGAAAGGAAATTTCAGGTGAGGGACATTATGTGAGAGCTAGGGAGGCCTTACAATTTTATGTCATACAAACAAGGATGATGAACACAATGTTTAAAAAATATGGTAAGGATGATGCATAGAACAATTTAATGTGATGTGGTTAGTATGTCTCCTATAGTTTAATTTTTTTGGCATGTACACTTCACATATTTTATGTTCATAGTACCTAAACCTTGAAAAATAATTCATAGTCATGTGGTATGAACTGTAAAAATTTCTATTCCTAAAGTAATTGTGTGGCACAAAGGAAAGAAAAATGAAGTGAAAAATCCCAAAGAGGCTTGCGTACTGCACACATATCAGGAAATAGATGGGAAGAAGGCTTTGTAGGAGATGCATATGTACTGTGATAGAGTGACAAAGTCAATGTGAATGATGCTCTAAGGGGATCAAGGCCATAACACACTTCTCTATAAAGGATCCTATATTAAGGTTGTAGATTTTAGACCAAGAAGGACTCATGTGTGGCTTGAACACATCGGTACACACCACACCAAAATTCCTAATCCCACATGAGTCATGCTTGGTGTGGGAAACAAGGAATAGTATGGGGGCTACATGGAATGTGGAAGCACACATTAGAGTGGATGAAAATGGTAGAAATCCACCAAGACATCAGATACTGGAATGGAGGACCATGAATTTCAATGTCCAGATCAAGGGTGACTAACATGTAGGGATAAACTATTGACCATGTTAGAAATATAGGGACCATTCCTATATCAATAAATAATGTGGAAATAAAATGTAAGATCGACTGCTAATGAAGTTTGAAAAAATGGGATTTGTAATTATTTCTATAGATCCATTAGGTTGTTGGCCTATAATAGAAGGTGATCCACAAGGTGTCATGTGACCATTGTTGTTAGAGGGTCCTTTTGGATTTGAAAGATGATGGAGGCCCAAATCAAGAAAGGCTTGATGTATAGAAAGGGGTGTACCAAAAAGTGGGATCCAAACCCAGGAAGTGAAAACAGTTGAAAGTTGTGTTTCTAGGACTATGGAAGACAATTTAAATTCATGTTACTTGGAATATTATTGAGACCAATGGTGCATGGGTTGGATGAATTTGTGACTGGTACCAATGAAAAAATGTATAGGAGTCACTATGTATACCATGAGGATGGGAGTAAATCCACATTTAGTTCTAAAGCACAATGTCATAGAAAACCAGCACTGGTGGAGGAAATCCCCTCTGGTGAGGTAAATATAGACTACTAAATCTATCTAGGGTAGGTTGGTAGTTTAACATCATGTGTTGAGGATGTTGGATCTTAGTTTAAGGTCATGGAGTTTAGAACATCATTGGGGAATTATCTCAAGTGGGTATGTTTAGTGTGGTGCCATAAGAATATCGATGTGAATGAGGGATAATGAAACATAGTACCCCAAAAACATCCCTAAAAAAATATAAATACATTTGAAAGTCATGATTCTTGGAATAGACTAAGGCTAAGGGGACAAAGGTTTGATGAGCTTGTGACTAGGCCCTAATACAAAATTCGTGGGCATCACTAATTATCTTATGAGGATGAGAATAAGGCCACACATAGTCATTAGAATACCATGCAGTTTATCGTCATGAGGTTAGGACAAAGATAATACAACATTAAGGGACTAAGATATTATGGTTGTGCCCAAGGATTGAAACCCGGGCATCACTACATATCCTAAGAAGGTATGAATCAAGCCACACATAGTTTTGAAATATGAACCCCTTGAGTAGGTCTGGCCCATATATAAGGAGAGGAGTTATCTATCTCTCTCTATATCTCTGTTCTTCTTCTTCTTTTTCATATTTTTTATGGCTGAACTAGGAAGGAAACTCCATAAATCACTACATATCCCATAAGTATGTGAATAAACTCATACGTAGTTTTTACATATGGCATGGTAGATGATTTGTACCATAGGCGATGCTATATTGGGTGAGAACACAGCTATGTAGTGCCATTTTTTGTTGTACGGCCAGGATGATAACGCTAACTCAATTTAAACTCGTGTGAATAGAATGTGGGTATGTTCCACTTTAGGTCATTCTAGATGAACCATCAATGTTGTGTAGTTTAAATTCATGTAGCAAGGATGGAGGGGTTCTTAGTTTAAGCTCTCAGAGTTCAGACCATGGGTTAATGTTCCAAAAGTCGTATGCATAGTGTAGTGTCATGATAGACTCGACATAAATGGTGATCACAGAGGATTAACACCACAAGAAAAATCACACAGAGAGTCTCAAATATAGTTTAAATTCATGGTTCTTAGACTTGAAATAAATAGTTTAGGGTCGTGTTTCTAGGACCATGTGGTCTTATTTTAATATCATAAATTTTTTACCAAGGGTCATGCTTCTTAATTGGATATATGTAGCCTCGATAGGTGATAAAACCAATGTGAAGGGTGGATAAGAAGTTCCATATCCACACCACATATTCTGGAAGATACATTCATAGAGTTTAGAGTCATGATTTAGGGACTTGAAATCCTACATTAAGTTCATAGAGTTCGGACCATGGGGTAAGCACTCCTAGAGGAATATTCGTAATGCGGTGTCACAAAAAATCCAACATGAAAGATAATAGAGGAGGCCCACACACCACATATTATCTCCTTAGGTATATTTCATATAGTTTAAAGTTGTGATGCTTGAACTAAGTTGAGGCCAAGGGGATGAACATTTGATAAAATTGATTCTGGGACTAAATAAAAAATGTCTAGGAATTACTACATATCCCATAAGGATAGGAATCAAGAAACATATAGTTCTTGATGAATGGTGTGGAAAATGACCAATTCCAATAGTGATGTTCTCTCAGGTGAGAATATTGAGGTGTTGTGCTGTTTTTAGTCTTGTATCCAAGATGATAATTATTAAGAAGTTTAAAGCCATGGAAATAAGACATGGGTGATATATAGTTTAACGTTCTGCGACTAGGATGAAAAAGTAGGAAGTGTTCCAAGGGTGGTGTGTATCACATTGAAACTATAACCTGATGTGGAAGAGGACCAAACAGGTATAAATGCCATGAATTCCCAATGAAAACTTACTCATAATTTAAAGTCTTGATGTTTGGACTCGAGTGCCTAGTTTAACGTTATGTGCCTAAAATAAAATGTTACACAATTTATCATTATGCAACAAGGATGGTGCAGTATAGCTTAACGTTATGTTGCAAAGATGGTGGCTAAAATTTTATTACACAAAATAATATTTGAGTAAATTGGCACTGGTTGGAGGTGTGATGTGGTCCCCATCCATTGTGACAAAATAATATGCACCTTTAGGATAGAAATTTGGAATGATATAAGGAAACACCCATTTAGGATTCAACTTTGTTTACTTCTTTCTTTGTATCATCAGAATCCTTAGATCCAATACAATGTCACCTTGAAGAATGGAGTGGAGATGAAATTTATTGTTGAATTCTCTAGGTATATTGGTCTGGTGCCTCTCTATATTATGCATGACCCGAAGTCTATTCTCTTCAATGGATTCCAAATTAGCTAGACAGAATTTTGATACCATGTATGGAATATGTTGGTCATAGAAAGTTGTTTGGATAAATGAAAACTTAATCTCAATGGCAAGGACTGATTCAGTTCTATACACCAAGGAATATGAAGTCACCTGGGTGGAATTCTAATTCATCATCTGATAATACCAAAGGGATTTAGGAAACTTGTCCATCCAACTCATCTTATTTTTGCCGACCATATTTTTCAGAATGTTAGATAGGGTTTTGTTTAATTCCTTGATCTGTCCATTTTCTTGTGCTTGGTAGCAGGAAGTATGGTTGGACCGGATACAATGCTTGGAGTAAAACTTCTCCAGCTCAACTGCTTGAAAGAAGGTTCTATTTTTGGTGAGAATGGAATGAGGGAATATGAATCGATAGATGATGTGGTAGCTCATGAATTCAATAACCGATTTAGATTCCTTGAGGAAAATATCTTTGACACACTTAGAAAATAAATTTGTTATAGTTAGAAAGAACCTGCACTTGTGATATATTTCTGGTGGATATGGTCCCATGACATCGAGTCACCATAACAAAAAGTTCCACGATTAATTTGCAGTATGGAGAGGATCTAGATGTCTATGAATGAAGTTAGAAAGTATATGACCCACATGACACCTCTTAGAGAACTTGATACAGTCATGGACCATGGTGGGCGAAATTAGACCAACCTATGAATCTAGTGTGAGAGAATCGACCTGCTAGATGACATCCCCAAGAACCATCATGAACTTTATACATAACATAAGGAATCTCATCTCCTTGAATACAATGGAGGATAATTCCATCAAACCCATATTCTTATAGAATCTTCTCAAGGTTTGGACCACTATAGAGGGTGAACTGTGTAAGAACCCAGTTCTTGTTTTTGAGGTACGGGTTTCTTCTCTTCATTTTTCCTTAGGTATTTTGAGAAAATAAGGAAAATGGGGAAAAATACCAAATTTTGTGGGTACACATCATGTACTTTTCCATATGCCGTGTACTTTGGCCGTGTGGGATGAGTACACAGGGCGTGTAGCCCTGTCAGCAATGAAAGGTGGAAAAACCGACTACACGCCATGTAGTGGGTATTTACACACCGTTTATTCAGTCGGAAGGTGAACAGTATGGAAGTGGAGGCAGCCGCCAGTGGAGAAACAGTACACGCCGTGTAATCAGGACTACACGTTGTGTACTCATGTCGACAGATGAATAGTTCGGCGATGGGAAAAGTAGCCGCCAGAGGAACAGTTAAATGAGAAAAGTACACACCGTGTACTTGAGAGTACACGCCGTGTAGTTTTTGTTTCACTTAACATGGGCAGTAGCCTCCTATATTCATAGAGGAAGCTTAGACGCCATTTGGAGCTTGGGAGGACGGACGGAGCTTCAGAGATCTCCCAACCACGCACTGGAAATCCGTCTTTGCTTCTTTCAATCACGTTGGGACCGTGCGGGTAAGCTCTCCCTTCTCCTTCCGCAGTTATTACAAATTCTTCCTCTAAGGGAAGTTATTTAGGTTTGAATGTGTTGTTGTTATTCCCAGATCCACTTCATTCTTGGGCGTTTCTAGAAGCATCGTTCAAGTATACTGATCAGGGGCGATCGAGGTAGGTGGTATGGTGTTTAAATTCTAACTGTTTTGTGTTTTTGTGTACCGTTGTGCTACGAACCCATGTTGGGGTGTCATGTGGATGAGGAATTGGCTGTTTTAAATACCTAGAATTGTATAGGTAATTAAATGTAATTATAAAATGCTGTTTGGGATCACTACTTGGATCCAGGACCACCCCGGGGGTGAGTTCCTCTATTTAGCCATTTGGCCTAGATACCCGAGGGTATGCCATGATTATAATGTGTATTTAATTTTCTTGAGAGAAAGAGTATATAAATTGCATGTTTATGCTTTGCGCTCGGCCCTATTACTTTCTTAGCCTGCAGGCAGTGTTTCTTTTAGCCTAAGGGAAATATTTGTTATGCCTGTGGGCAGTAGATTCTATGCCTATGGGCGACACGTCATACGCCTGAGTGCAATATTCATTTTGCCTGTGGGCAATCACCTGCGGGTTTTGATTCTGGTTACCTGAGGGTAAGTATGGTATTTCTGAGGATAGTATTATCATGAATACTCACCACGGTGAATTTTATATGTTATACTTTCCAAGTTAAAGAATTGTCTTGGCAGGGTTAAATGAATAATAAAAAGGAAATATAACTGGTAAAGTTAGTTATTTTTGAGTACTTCTTAGTTTATTGCATTTACTACTACACACTGTTGTTGCACATTTTCACTGACAGTTGGGCACAAGCCATTGGTGGGTACCTACTGGGATTTATTTCTCACACCCTGTTTGGGTCATGTCTTCAGCCCAAACAGACTATATTGTTTCTGGTGTCGATATGGGAAAGAGTGCATATATAGGTACATGATTGTAGGAAAGGAGTTGGAGAGCATGGGACCGAGATTAGGCTTGTGATGATGCTGTGTTCTGTTTACTCAGCTTTGTTTTTTTGGTTATACCTTGTATTTTGATTTGTATTGTATTGATTTTCAGTGTATCCTATTCTGACTACTTTCATAGAATTAGTGACATGCTGCATATTTATATATATTACTTATGATTATCTTTTACTCCAGTTGTCCATTTCAGTTTTATACTGTCTACTACTTCCGCTGTTGTGTGTTATTTATCTTCTCCGCTGTACTACACTTTGACAAATGAGGGCATAGTTTCCCCACTATCAGACTTAGGCCCTCACTGCTAGTCGGCAGCCTCTGGAATTTGGGGAAATGTGATTGAGGTCATGTGACCAACCGGGTTTGGGGAACCCGTTGAGTGGCACCCGGATCTAGGATGTTACAAAGTGGTATCAGAGGAGTTCTTTTCTTTGACTTACTATTTGGAGCCTTATTCAGGGATAGGACGGAAATGGTAGTTGGTAATAAGATGTGCCCGGGAGTAGCTAACCCATGTATAGGGAAAAGCCAGTCTACCTTGGTTATTGCAATTTTTCTGATTTTTCAATTTTACAGTTGATTTGATTTTCATCATTGGGTGACGCACTTGTGGTGTGCTGTTTATATTTTTATACTAGGTTCTATTTAGTTGCAAACCGATGAGATGAGGGTATTCCATCTCATGCATCATTTAGGCACATTCTAGAAATCACATTTCATGCATTCTTCCATGCCATGTAGTTGCATTAGAAATTTCATGTTGTTGTGATAGTTGTTGTGCTAGAAAAGCATGTTGTTGTGATAGATTCTTTGATAAATAACTGCTATTTGATACGGTATTTTTGTGTGAGGCCTTGATATAATGAATTACATACCTTGACTAGCGGGGATTATGGGCCCTCATGAATTGGAAGTTGGCACTTAGGTGTTGGTTTCAGTGTTTTTTTGGGCTCTAGAGAAGTTTCTAAGGCTTGTTGTCCAGAAAAACCCAGAATACACACCGTGTAGTTTTTACTACACACATTGTATTCTTCTGTTCGGGAGGAAGAGACATTTTTTTTGAGTACACACCGTGTACCCTAAGTACACGTCGTGTAGTAGTTAGCTGTGTCATAGGTCGTGTGGGCAGAGAAACGTGATGAGGAAGTTCTAGAGGGAACACGCCATGTAGTTATTTCGCATGCTGTGTTATGTGGACCCTGTGGCCACTCGTGTAACTAACAACCCGGAAGGAGGAAATATTTTCTTGTACACGTCATTCCAGTGATGAACACTCTGTGTAGTTTAACCTAGGGACCCTGCCGTGTAGCTAACAAACACAGGCCGGTGTTACCTCTTCTTGAACATGTCGTGTACTTGTGGGACACGCCGTGTAGTCTTGACCAGGGAAAGACCGTGTTGACCTAGCCATGTGTCTAGGAAGATGAAGTGGTGTACACGCCGTGTGTGGGTGTAACACGCTGTGTAGTTTTAGCTCAGTGGTCAGCCGTGTCACTAAAAACATGGGCAGTTGGAAATTAATTTGTACATGCCATGTCTATTTAGGACACGCCGTGTAGTTTTGTTTAAAGGAGAGTCGTGTAGCTAAGCTATGTAGAGGGACTCGGGCAGGGAGGAAAATTCAAGTACACATCATGTTTGTGGAAAACACGTCGTGTGTTTTGAGGTGTTACACGACTAGTTTTGGAAGAGTACACTCCCATGTGGAAGACTTGAAGAAACATGCCATGTAGTTATTATACACGCAGTGTAGTCTTGTTTTGTAAAACTTGAAAGTTTTCTTTTCCTTGTTCCCTTCATACACTCCTTGTTTTCAGTCCTTGATAAATCTTGATCTATGGCGTGCGTTTGACCTTATAGAGTCATGCCGATGAGATTTCCACTGGTTGTTCGCCAAGATAGTAGCAACGATTATACTCTTGAGATGGTAGGCCATGGGCTACAAGTTGATCCTCTAGTAGTGCTAGGTGCGGCGCCAGCTGTTATACCGGACTCAGGCGCAGAGATGTAGTTCCGTGAATGCTTCATGCTGTTCATGCAGACCTTCCAGGGAGCACCGCAGGACGCCACATCTATGGAAGAGCAGACGCGTATATTCCAGCAGCAGCATCCGCCTACGTTTTCAGGGGATGGCAGACCACATGCTACATATTCATGGATGGATTCAGTGCAGACTATTTTCAAGCATCTTGAGATACCTCCATGGTAGAGGGTCAAGCTCACGACTTATATGCTATGTGATTCCACCAATAGGTGGTGGGATGTTACCACCTAGTCTGAGCATCACCGCGACGTGGCATGGGAAGATTTTTAGGCAGCTTTTTAGGACTTCTTCTTCCCCGAGACGTTGAGGGCAAATCGATCTCAAGAGTTCATGAATCTACAACAAGGAACCATATCAGTGAAGGATTACTCAGCTCTCTTCATCGAGATTCAGCATTTTGCACTCGTACTGGTGGGTGATGAGATGTTGAGGGCCAGACGATTTGAGGATGGTCTTTGATATGACATCCAAGCTTTGGTGAATGTTTTCAGGTTTCCTACAGTGAACTCTATTATGAACAGGCACTGATTACCGAGTTGAACCTACGGGAAGCTAGTGGTGTGGGCCAGGGCAGTTCGACACCAGTTTCTGGTACTATTTCTACCGGTAAGAGGAAGAGGCAGATGGATTTCTCTCACAGAGGTAGTACTAGTCATAAGAATACTTCAGGTGGCTAGGATTTTGGATACCAGTGTGGTAGATAGGGGTACATGAGATCTCAGTGTCCTCGAGACCCGGTGGAGTTCCGAGCTTGCGGCAAGATGGGTCATCTGTAGTGCTTTTGCAGGGTGTTCCCACTAGTGGCTAGTGAGAGGGGTTCTGTGCAGACTCCACGTGCGGGAGCAGGACCAACAGCTTCTTACCAGTCAGGCAACTGGGATATGTCAGGACATACATGAAGAGGTGGTGGTCATGTCCATGGTATCCAGACACTAGGATATTAGAGGCAGTAGGGTGGGATAGCTCATGGTAGCCAAGATGTGTCACAGGGCCGCGACACTGGGCAGACATATGCAGTGCAACAGACCCAACAGGAGCAGGATCCCAGACTTTCTACTATCAGAGGAACTATTTTAGTTGCTTCTGTTTTGTCTTCTATAATTTTCGATACGGGTGCTACACATAGCGTTATATTTGTGCTCGTTGTGGAGAGCCTTGGTCTCAGTGTTTCTTCTTCTTCTGATGTTATGACGCTAGACACTCCGTTGGGAACTAGAACAACATGTGTGCATCAATACAGGGAGTATCCCTTAGAGGTTGGTGGGTGTCACTTTCTATGGGACCTCTATGTCTTAGAGATGGCAGCTTATGATGTGATTCTTAGGATGGACTGGTTGGTACCCTTTCAAGCCTTTGTATATTTCTATCGTCTCAGGGTGAGTTTCACATCACCAGAGGGAAGAGAGTTTCTATAAAAAGGTGAATGGGATGTCCAGGCGATCCGAGATGGACCTGAGCATCATGGGCAAGGTGGTGTGATAGCCCAGATTGTGAGTTTATATCTGGATGATCGGTGGACTTGTTAGAAGGATTTCCATCCAGTGGTTGATCATTTCAAGTATGTCTTCCCATATGACTTTTTGGGTCTACCTCCGAAGCGAGAGGTGGATTTATCTATTGAGCTTGTGCCTGGAGAAGCACCAGTGTCCATTCCTCCTTATAGGATGGCTACACCAGAGTTGCAAGAGATCAAGAGACAGTTAGAGGAGTTATAGGAAAAGTATTTCATCTGACCCAATACTTCTCCTTGGGGTTCTCTTGTCCTTTTTGTGAAGAAGGTGGATGGTACCCTCAGACTTTGTGTGGATTATCGGAAGCTAAACCAGTTTATGGTTAAGAACCGATATCCCTTGCCGAGGATTGATGATCTTTTTTATCAACTTTGAGGAGCACGAGTGTTCTCAAAGATTGACTTGAGATCCGGATATCCTCAGTTATGCGTTAGACCATCAAATATACTTCTTACAGCTTTTCAGAGTAGATATGGTCTATACGAGTACTTGGTTATGTCATTTGGACTCATGAACGCGCTAGTAGTTTTCATGGATTTGATGAATCATGTGTTCCACCCTTATCTGGATTTCTTTGTGGTAGTCTTCATGGACGATATCTTGGTGTACTCTCACACTCGACACGACCATGCCACCCATATTGAGATTGTTTTGAGTACAATGAGATAGCATTATCTATATGCTAAGATCTCAAAGTTCCACTTTTGGATAGACCAAATACACTTCCCGGGTCATATCATCTTAGAGTCAGGAGTTGTCGTGGACCCATAAAAAGTGAGAGCAGTAGTTTCATGGGAGCATCCTAAGAATGTGTTTAAGATAAGGAGTTTCTTGGGGATGTCTAGTTACTACAGGTTCTTTATACAGGACTTCTCCCGCTTAGAAACACCATTTACGAGGTTGAATAAGAATGGTGTGAAGTTCGTTTGGTCAGAATCTTGCGAGACAACCATTCAGGAGCTGAAGAGAAGGTTGACATCAACATCAGTCCTGATACTTCCAGAGCAAGGGAAGAGCTATATAGTTTACTATGATGCATCAAGTTTTGGGTTGGGAGAAATGTTGATGCAGGGAGATCGAGTTGTTGCATACGGGTCTCGGAAGTTGAGGCCACATGAGAGGAATTACCCAATGCATGACCTCGAGTTGGCTGCAATTGTTCATGCATTGCGCTGTTGGAGAAATTATCTCTTGGGAGAACATTTTGTGATTTTCACCGACCAAAAAAGTCTCAAATATATCTTTACCCAGTGTGAATTGAACCCGAGACAATGAAGATGGGTCGAATACCTTCAATCCTTCGACTTTGAGATTTCTTATACACCTGGTAAAGGTAATGCAGTAGCTGATGCACTGAGTAGAAGGACTCAGATACAGGCAGTGCAGGAGGCCAGTGGTGAGTGAAACCTTATGGATTTATTCTCTGAGATTCATTTGGAGGTGAACGACAGTCAGGGGAAGACCTATCTTTATTCCTTAGCTGTGACCTCTACCCTCCTGGATAGAGTGAGGATGAGACAACTATCTGATTCAGAAGGCCTAGTCCTATGGGAGTTGGTGGCAAGTGAGGACACTCCTCCTAGATGGATGGTAGGCGATGAGTAGGTACTATGTTTCCATGGATGAGTATGGGTTACAGGGGATATATGCGAGGAGATAATACGGGAGTTTCATGCTTCAGCTTGGGAAGTGCATCTCGAAGTTACCAAAATGTACCATGACTTGAGACATCAGTATTGGTGGCCTGGTATGAAGAGTGAGGTAGCTCGTTTTGTTACAAGATGTTCCACCTGTCAGCAGGTGAAGGCAGAGCATTAGAGGCCAGTCGAACTGTTACAGTAGTTACCCACCCCATAGTGGAAATGGGATGATGTCACGATGGAATTCGTGATTGGGTTGCTGAGGCCACCAAGAGGAAATGAGGTCGTGTGGGTTGTTGTGGAAAAACTCACAAAGATAGCTCACTTTTTACCGATCAAGGAGACCTTCGGTGTTGACAAGATCGAGAAGTTTTATATCTGAGTGATAGTTCATCTTCATGGGGTTCCTCTTTCTATCGTTTCAGATAGGGATGCCCACTTTATGTCTCGTTTCTGGTTGAGTTTTCAGAGGTAACTGGGTACATAGGTGCTTCTGAGCACAACTTACCACCCTCAGAACGATGGCCAATCAGAGCATATGATACAGGTGCTAGAGGAAATGCTGTGTGCATGCATCCTGGACTTTGGGGGATCTTGGGAGGGGCACATTCCCCTAGTCGAGTTATCCTATAATAATAGTTTTCAAGAAACTATTCAGATGTCACCTTACGAGGCTTTATATGGTAGGCCATTCCGATCACCCTTGTGCTAGTTAGAGGTAGGTGAGGAAGCTTTGTTGGGATCATGCCTTGTGCACGATACATTAGAGCAAGTACAGTTGATATAGAAGCGAATGGCTACTGTGCAGTCTCATCAGAAATCTTATGCTGATCGCCAAAGACGACCCTTGGGTTTCGTGGTCGGGGATCAGGTTTCCTTTCATGTTTCACTGAGGTTGGGACATAGGTGAATCAGGAGACAAGGTAAACTTTCACCAGGGTATGTGGGGCCGTTTGAGATTCTGGAGAGAGTCGTGCCGATTTCCTATCGTTTTCAGTTACCATAGAGGTACCGGGCCATGCACGAAGCCTTCCATGTATCTCAGTTGTGCCGTTATCATTCAGACCCATCTCACGCCTTTCATCCTATAGAGGTTGAGCTTCAGATCGATGCACCCTTTGAGGAGCATCTAATTCTTATCATTGATAGGAGCACGACGGTTCTCCGAGGCCAATCAGTTCCTCTCGTACGGGTGCTATGGCGGCATGGCCGAGTTCAGGATGAAACTTAGGAGCGGGAGACCAACGTACATGCTCAGTGGATAGGGTTGTTGTAATCTTTATCTTTACCACCTTTGGGAGGGCAATTCGGGGAAAAATTGCTTTAAGGGGGGAATTTTGTAAGAACCCGATTCTTGTTTTTGAGGTACAAGTTTCTTCTTTTCCTTTTTTCCTTATGTATTTTGAGAAAATAAGGAAAATGGGGGAAAACCCAAAATTTTGTGGGTATACTCCGTGTACTTTTCCACACGCCATGTACTTTGGCCGTGTGGGATCAGTACACAGGGCGTGTAGCCCTATCGGTGATGAAAGGTGAAAAAACCAACTACACGCCGTGTAGTGGGTATTTACACGCCGTGTATTCAGTTGGCTGGTGAACAGTAAGGTGGTGGAGGAAGCCGCCAGCAGAACAACAGTACACACCATGTAATCAGGACTACACGTCGTGTACTCATATCAACAGATGAACAGATCGGTGGTGGGAAAAGTAGCCGCCTGAGGAATAGTTAAATGAGAAAAGTACTTGTCGTGTACTTGAGAGTACACACCGTGTAGTTTTTTTTCACTTAAAATGGGCAGTAGCCTCCTCTGTTCACAGAGGATTCTTAGAATCCATTTGGAGCTCGGGAGGACAGCCGGAGCTTTGGAGATCTCTCGACCGCGCACCGAAAATCCGTCTCTACTTCTGTCAATCACGTTGGAACCGTGTGAGTAAGATCTCCCTTCTCCTTGCACTATTCTTACCAATTCTTCCTCTAAGGGAATTTATTTAGGTTTTAACGTGTTGTTGTTATTCCTAGATCTACATCATTCTAGGGCGTTTTTGGAAGCGTCGTTCACGTATACCAATCAAGGGCGATCGAGGTAGGTGGTCTGGTGTTTAAATTCCAACTGCTGTGTGTTTTTGTGTACCGTTTTGCTACAAACCCATGTTTGGGTGTCATGTGGCCGAGGCCTTGGCTGTTTTAAATACCTAGAATTGTGTAGGCAATTAAATGTAATTATAAACTGCTGTTTGGGATCACTGCTTGGATCCAGGACCACCCCGGGGGTGTGTTCCTCTGTTTAGCCATTTGGCCTGGATACTCGAGGGTATGGCATGATTAAATTGTGTATTTAATTTTCTTGATAGAAAGAATATATAAATTGCATGTTTTTTATTTAGGCTCGGCCTGTTTACTTGCTTAGCCTACGGGCAGTGTTTCTTTTATCCTGAGGGAAATATTCCTTATTCTTGTGGGTAGTAGATTTTGTGCCTATGGGTGACACTTCATATGCCTGAGGGAAATATTCCTTTTTTCCTTTGGGCAATCACCTGTGGGTTTCAATTCTGGTTACCTGAGGGTATGTATGGTATGTCTGAGGAAAGTGTTTTCATGAATACTCACTGTGGTGATTTTTATATGTTATACCTTCCAAGTTAAAGCACGGGATTGGCATGGTTAAATGAATAATTAAATGGAAATATAACTGGTAAATTTAGTTACTTTTTAGTACTACTTAATTTATTGCATTTACTACTGCACACTGCTATTGCACATTTTCAATGACAGTTGGTCACATGCCTTTGGTGAGTGCCTACTGGGATTTATTTCTCACACTCTATTTGGGTCATGTCTTTGGTCCAAACAGACTATATTACCGCCGGTGTCGACAGGGGAATGAATCCCTATACAGGTACATGATTGTAGTAGAGGAGTTGGAGAGCATGGGACCAATCTTAGTCTTGTGAAGCTACCGTGTTCTGTTTACTCAGCTTTGTTTTTTTGGTTGTACCTTGTATTTTGAGTTGTATTGTATTGATTTGAAGTGTATCCTATTCGGACTACTTTCATATAATTGGTGACAAGATGCATCTTTATATATATAACTACTAATTATCTTTTACTCTAGTTGTCCATTTCAGTTGTATAATGTCTACTACTTCTGGTGTTGCATGTTATTTTCTTTTCTAGTCTGCTAAACTTTGAAAAATGAGGACATATTTTCCCCACTATCAGACTTGGTCCCTCACTGCTAGTCAGCAGCCTCTGGATTTTGGGGAAATACGCTTGAGGTCATGTGACCAAATGGGTTTGGGGCACCTGTTGAGTGGCACCCGGATTCGGGACATTACAAACTGCGCTGCATGCTAATAGATTCACTCATGTTCGAGTCGATCTAATGGGATATTTCCTTGTTGGAGATAATTAATGAGGGGAGTCATCCAATCAGAGGATTATTCCACCACATGCGGATTTGGATGCCCTAATGTGGAAGCATCAATGGTGAGGTGGTTTAGCTGCTGGTTGTCATCAGTGTTTGGAGTGATAAGTGTGATGAACCTACAATGTGCCACATGGATGAAGAGATCATCTTGGTCGGGCTCTATAATGGATGAAGCTAACCTGGCTAGGGAATCATCTCAACCATTTTTTGACTAGGGAACATGAGTTACCTATGGTCTAGAATTGAACTGGGCCATTAGCTAGTGAGTGAACTCCAACAGAGGCACAAGCTCAAGCTTCCTGACTACATAGTCTCCCTTGATCTGCTTGATGACTCGATTAGATTCCCCTTTCACATGCAGGTGGGAACATCAATCTTGAGATCTATCTTGAGACTAGTGATGATATCTTGATACTCTACCTCCTTTTTTGGTGAATCCTTCTAATAGTAGTAATGGATAAGGTAGAAAAACCCATGTAGATGTGATTATGAAAATACCCATACCAACTCTATTAAGCCTGGTATCATTAAGACTCCTACTTTTTGGGCTATAAGAGG
Organism: Viscum album; assembly: GCA_963277665.1. Taxonomy (NCBI): domain Eukaryota; kingdom Viridiplantae; phylum Streptophyta; class Magnoliopsida; order Santalales; family Viscaceae; genus Viscum; species Viscum album. The sequence continues at coordinate 815,345,303 of OY728140.1, read as the reverse complement.
CACCAAAAAAATTTATATGTCAACATGACATAGCCTTTTACACAAAGAGGATTCCCTTATCTGAAAATTCAAGATCCAGAGACTGCTATGTGGGGGCTGGATGAGTGGCCAAAAAATTTTCCAGTGCCTGACCCTTGATGACCTTTTGCGAAATGAGTCTAATGTAGAACTACTTAAGAATAAATTCCTAATGAGTTATATGAATTTTCAACATAGGTTGTTTTAGGATATACTTTAGTGGATCTATATGAGATACTAGCTGTATCTCGTGATGTTACAGATAGTGCAGAAAATTCTTCTCTACAAAAAATAGCATGAGGCTGCTTTTATTGATAGGAGAGTATCTGGACTCTAGGACAAGGAGAATATGAATGAGATAGTATAAACTATTTTATATCCCTTCATTTTTCTTCTGAGAGATAAGGGATCTAAGGGATCATTCCAAGGTGTCACATAGAGGAATAATAGCTTCCTGGAGATGGATGGCATTAGAACAAGAGGCTATAATAGACACTAATTTATCTCCACTAATGTGATCTGGAACTCTTCATCTCACTAACAGACAACACCATTCTTCATGATTTGGGAAAATGTATTACACTTTCCAAATAGATTCATGATGTATCAATGTATGTAGGCTAAGTTTCCTTGAAAGCCTTTGAGTTCCCATAGGTTGATTGGAGGAGGCATCTGGATGATAGCCTTAATCTTCTACGAGTCAATATCAATGCCTCTGCATATGATGAAGAAAATGATAAAACTATTGGAGGTAACCCCAAAGGAATAGTTTAAAGGGTTCTTCTTCAGATAATAGGAGAATAGGAATCTGAACACTTTATCAAGATCTCTAATATGGTCCTGATGCTAGTGGAATTTGACCATCAAATCATCCACATAGCATCCCAATATCATCCCAAGGAACAGTTTAAGGATGAAGTGCATAGAACACTGATAGGTTAATTCTCCATTATTCAAACCGAAAGGCATTAACTAATAGAAGAAGGATCATTGCAGTTCCCTGAAAGTGGTGGACTCTTCATCTTTCAAGGCCATCCATATCTAATATGTCCCAAAATACCAATCCATGAAAGAGAGATAATGGAACCGGCAGTGACATTGATCAAAAAATCTATTATCAGAAGAAGAAAATCATACTTTGGGGCCAAAGAGCCAATACCCTAGTGGTACAGGATTTTGCTTGGAATCCAAAAGGCCCAAGATCAAATCTGGGCAGAGGCTAATTTTATGGGTACTATAGCAATACTATGGCAGGGCACTGTAGCAGTGGTGTAACTATAGCAGCAACGACACTATAGCGGCGGAGGGACTGTAGCAGGTACTGTAGCGGTGGATGTACTGTAGCTGGTACTATAGCAGTGTGGGTACTATAGTAATACTATTCACCGAGGGGGCCTTTGGTCCAAAATATGGGCTTTCAAGACTTGTATTCAGGCCACTTGGCCTTGGGTCTTCATGCTATGTAATGGTTCTCCCTCTACCCAGTCTAAAGAGGTCTCTGATTTAAATAATTAATTGAGGCTCTAACCCCAACCTTTAAAAAAAATCACACTTTGAGAAATGGAAGTTGAGATATTGGAATTTGATGTAGACTCTGATATTTCTATGCTTATTTATGATAGTTATGATATTATCAGACATCTTAGGTACTAAGATTTATTGAAAATGTTGGATTTTATGAGCTTATCAACTTTGGCTTCAACCATGGTACCATGAGAGGGGTGAATCTTCTAAGGGGCATTATTAAAACCATGTTGAATTACCGTAATACTGAGATGGTGGAAATATACGTGAGGGTATAGGCCTAGAATCTTTTCAAATCTCTAGAAAAATACATCACGATGTTGCTTTAAGAAATCCATGTACTACTGTTTCTCATTAGAGGGCATGAATGAACTGATCAACATTGTCCTTGGGTCTGCCTCAGTACCTAGATTCACCTATACCAACTCATCGACAGTGGTGGAGACTCCCTCTTTAAACATGGGAGGAGAATCTTCTAAATCCAATTTATTATCTGAGGTAGGTGGATAAATGGGGAGAGATAGTTCGTCCAAACTAACTAATCCTGGAGGAACACTGACACCCTCTTGGGCAGATATGGAGTCCTCACTAGGGAAAACTTTCTTTGCAGAAATCATGGTGAAAAAAGATATCACACTAATTCCATCAAGCCTTCTACCAAGGGGTACATGTTTGATGTCATAGTAGTGGTGGAGGGTAAGTTTGTGTCGGTTCAACCTAACTCGGTATAACATGCAAGTGTGGCATACAATCATAGACATGGGGAGAACATCCCAATACCTCTTAGGGGTAGGTAGTTTTAGTATCACTCAATACTGACTCGTGTAAGAGTATGAGTTAATCTATTTATTTTCCATGAATCTAGGGATGTGACAACATCTTCTGTCAGAAATAACAAATAATTTCCCAAAATATGGCATCATATCCTCCAAATAGTGAATTGGGAGGATGAATGCATCATCTAGATATGTGCATGGGTCGGCCATAGTGGTAGTGTGCTCAATCTCATTAGTCTGAATCTATTTTTACTTACTCTTGTAGTAGTTGAAATCCAGATAGTGGGACTCACAGGAGGAAATGGGAGATGCATCTCCATGGATCCTGGACACTCGATCATTGAAGGATTACTTGAGGCATTGGGGATATGAAGAGGGAACTGATGCATGTAGATGGATCTAGGGTCTACCCATCAGTCAATTGTATGTGGTATCCTATGAGACAACCATGAATTTAGTGTCTGAAACTAGGTGAAGAAAACTAGGTCTTCAAGAAGATTCTTCCACTCAACATTTTCTTAGTTATTTTATAACCCTAAATCTTCAGTTTAGTGAGACTCAGATATTCTTTAGTAATTCCTTGCTTGCAGAGCATCCTAGTCAGGATTATATTGATCCTAGAAATTGTTTTGACTAGGAAATAACAAAATTACACTCCATTGAACTAGCAAGTGATGTATAGTGGGTATATGTGCCCCTATATACGATAGCCTTCATCTTCTCCTAATAATGAAATTATGTCTAGAAATTATGCTCGCTCAAATTACATGACCTGAAAGGCCTCTGCAGCTACCACCTATGCCTCAAACTGGAGGGGGATATTCAAGGCCACTGTGTGGGCTTCATTCATATCTTATGATATGAGGAGGGCCTCAATTTTCTTGAAATTTATAGGAATACAAGTGTGGTGATTAACAACATAGTACTACTGTGCTAGGTACACATTTCTTTCAGTATGTAGTCTCTCTTTGGTAGGAGGTATGACATGTGTTGTTGGACAAACCGATGGATTATGGGTAGTGCTAGAAATTTCATATTTCTCATCAGCTGAACAATGAAAGATCACTACCAGATGGCTATTGATTAATTGATTTCTAGACACATCTAAACATGGATGATCACAGTGTAATTGTGGATTCTCTTCTAGTTCGAGTATCACGATCGATGATGGTAGTGATTCTGACAATATGGATTGAGAGGATTGTGTCTACTGAGCTCTACATTATACCTGCTATCTATTCTTGGTAGTGTGTATGGATTTCCTTGAAGCACAATCCTTAGAATTATAAAAATTCACATATCCATGTTTATGTCGATGATAGCATCGACCAGGGAAATTAAGAGGACATGCTTGATACTCCTCCTCGTCAAGAACCATATAGGGATCCACCAACTCAGCGATATACATAGAGGTATACTATTGGTCATCATCATAGGAGTCTTCAAATGTTGAGTAGACTATGGGGAAAATTACCATATCTAGGGTCATGAAATGGATGAGTGTTCAATATGGATTTGTCATTGGACGGGGAATTTTCATTCCCTTATGTCATTGAAAACTACTCTTATGAGAAATAGAAGGTTGTGTTGTGGATGCATAAGCGGTAGATGGAGGAAGTGCAATGACCTCAGGTGGCTCAAATCAATTCAAACGAACATTTATGACACCATGGCGATGTGCAATTACTATGAGAGCTAACAAATCATCATACTTATGAGTCTCATGGATGGAAGCCTGCTTCCATTCACCTTCACCATTATTGTCAAGCTTGGTAGAGATTCAGGCCACCTATATTGGAGAAGGACCCAACCTAACTACATTGGTATCAACTTAGTCCAAGACCCAATACTTAAACACATAACATCGTTTGATGGTATTTTCAAATATTATGTGATAATAAAAATAGTTAGGGCAATCAGCGAACTCAGCTTCCTAGGGCTTCTTAGATTCTATAAGCTTCAAAGCCCCTTACTCTATGGCACTACTGAAATAATCGAGGACCTAAGCCATAGAGAATGAGTAGGTTTCGTTTCTCCTATCTAGGAAGGGATCTTTGAAATCTTGTCCTTGGGAAGGGGTTGTAGCCTAATGATGGGAGGGAGCATGATTCTCTCGCCTAGGTGGAAGTGGTGCATTATGTGTTGGCACCTAAAATTTTTGCATTGGGAATTTCTAATCCTGATGTTGGGTTTGAGATTGTTTCCCTTGATGAGGCTATAGACGAGGATCTTCTAGTAAAAAATATAGTGGATTGGGGGCCTATATATGTTCAATGGAGACATCATCTTCCTTAGATGATCTTATCATAGGAGTATGAGGAGGTAACAAACGCGTCTGTTTAACTTGTTGTAAGGATTTATATAGGTGAAGATCCTTGTCGGAAAAAAATCATGAAATCCACATGAAAAATTATGAGTGATGAGGGATGTAACCAATTTATTTTTGACATTCCCTAAACAAATATTTAGTAGATTCTCTTAAGATAATTTCATATTGAGTGAATATGTGAGGCCCTTCCACTGGGAAACAAAGTTGGTGACTCGCTCATCCAGAAATTTCTTGCACTTGAAGATGTTTCCAATACTCATCTTTCACATGGTAGAGATGAACTAGTAGATAAACTACCAGTGAAGATATTCCCAACCAAAAATGGTCCCAATGAGTAATTGGTTGTAAAAAACAAATGCAGGCCCTTCCAATGACTATAAAAAACATTGGAGCTTGGCTAATTCCTGCTAATCTGGGGTTCCTTACATAGATATTCACCTAGAGATGAATTAGGAAAAATACTACAATGGGTCACCCATCCCGTTTAATGGGAAAAAGGTTGGATTCCCAAAATATGGGGGGGGGGTGATATCATGTCATCCACACAAGCTGGATACAGCTTACCATCAGGTGGGTTTCCCACCTATCACATCTCCTGACCATCAAGGCAAGTAGTCAGAGAAGATATCAGATCATCTTAGTGTAAATTCCTATCTTGGTGAGTATTCCTAACCACTAGTGTGTTTACAAGATTATCATCATGATAGGAAGGTGTAGAAACTCATAGAGTGGCTAGAGAAATAGCTAGAGGAACACTTAGAGTAGCTTGTGGAGAATATTGAGTAGTGGATCGATTTAGATCCGGAGGGAGATTATCATAATGATTAGAAAGTTTTTTAGAAAAATACCATGAACATTTTCCATATAATTCAGTATCTACCTCATCGTGATAAACAAGATTGTTTAGATTGATAGGGATAAACTGGACGATAAGGACTCACGACTGCCCCTGCTAACCCAATGGAGGAGAGAAAATAATGTGTGGATGGTCAACATAGTCCAAACGTCACTCTGTTAGATGATCCACAAGTAGATTTTCAATAAGACCCTATCTGTGATCTATTCAAGCAAGGTGTCCATGGTGAGAGAAACCTATGTATCTTGAATGAAATCAGTTGGGTCAAAGGGCTTAGAGGTTTTTATATTTTCTTTACCCTTTTCCGTGTTCTTACCAATATGAAATGAGCCCTAAGGATCTCCAAGGTCACAAACCTACCTTTTCTGATGAGTGAGGACCCCCATATGAGTTTCCACCTAATATTGAGTTACTACAGGAGGTGAGTACTCTTCATCAATACCTACCTCTATTTTATTTTCCTTGAGTGCATTAAGATTATACATATTCACTATGAATACAACTGATGATATATCCTTGATGTTACATAGTAGTTCTGACTACTGTAGGATGAGTTAGAACTAGATAGAAACATACTTCCCCCAACCACATATCTGCATATGTAGAAAAATTTATTCAATGATTCTATGAAGAATAATGAATCTTTGGATGCATATTCATTTAAGGTTTTAGTGGTAACTAGGCGTTGTATGATTTTGCAACACTGAAAGTGTTTCCAACTCAACCATACAACATTGTTGGATGATGTTGTCTAAGTGCTCTAGAATCTTTGAGTAGAACAACTTATAGTCATGGAGGCATAAATGCATCACCTATATAGTCTGGAGAAGTCAAAAAAATCTCTTCCTGAGTGCGGGTCTCTGGAATATTGATGTTGAGGACCACATTCAACCATAAAACCACAGAAATCTAGTTAGGAAAAAGAGTGTCCCACAAACTCCCATGCTTGGAAGTAGGACTTGGATCTTGGCTACCCCAGGCTCCAATCAGTGCTGGCTGAGAAAATGGAAATTAAATGGATGCGGACCGCAGTGGTGGTGGACTAGATAGTGGAGAGATTACTCAATGAACTGAAATATCACTGCATTTTGGGTCATCTCTCGGTGGCAGTGCCATCCGCATCATCATCATATCCGTGTAGGTTAGGGTGCTAACCACTACCTCATATGAGAGGGTAGAGATGATCATAAATGAATCCACTGGGTGCTCATGGTCTATCATATCCTAGAAATATTCTCCATGATCTCATGTAGGGGTAGTGAATCAAGATGGTGATGATAGAGATGACTGAACTATGAGACACTCGAAGGGATCCAAGAATTCCTCCTCATGCATATACATGTGAAGAGATTCAGGGATCTTGTGAATATCACCTTATGGTATAAATAATCTAACCTATAGGGATCCATCCATAGTCTTTGTTATAAAAGACTAAGGGGAATTATCCATCATCAATTTAACCTCGTCTTTAGAATCTGAGAAGCGAACGAGATCAAAAATGAATTGGTGTTTCCCAGAGTTATTCCTTTTGCAGCGACAGTTTTACCTTCTACCCTGGGATGGTTCTTCAGGGTAGATAAGTACCTCATCACAAGGAGTTCCTTCATACTGGTGAGGGATAGAGTGGTGAGGGCCTCTGCTTGAGCTTTTTGGGATATGAGGAGGACCCCCCATGTTGATTTTCCACCAAAGTGGGGAGAACCTCCACATGGAAAACTATGAGAGTGGGGAGGAACTTTATTTAGGGTGTTGAAAAAGCAGGGAATCATCTTCTTTGATGAGATGTGGTGCGAGGAGGTCCCTCAAATATATCAAAATATACAAGGGGAGGACCTCTGTGTTAATACACATGACTATAGAGAGGACCTTCATACTAGTTGCTGGATATGCGGGGAGGAACTCCATGGTGAAGAGTGCTGGAGTGGGGTAGACCTCTACTTAAGCTGATTGAAACATGGGGAGGACCTCCATGTTGCCTTCCTGTGGCATGGGGAGGACCTTCGTGTTGGTTGGCAGTGATAGCATGAGGAGCACCTCCATACTGACCATTGATGAATTAAGGAGGGACTCTAGTTTAATCATTTCTAGAGTGAGGATGACTTATATTTGAGCTAGTGGAGACATGTGGAGGACCTCCATAATGATAGCTTAGGGAGTCGGGATTACCCCCACTCTGGTTCCCTCTAGTATGGGGAGGACCTTAGTACTAGATGGTGACGGAGGGAGGAGGAACTATGCTTTGGTTGATACTTCTACGGGGAGGACCTCTACTTGAGCTTGGAATGGCGTTAGGAGGATCTTGGCATTGATGGTCCATGACATGGAGAGGACCTCCTTATCAGGAACCATAAGCATGGGGAGGACCTCCGTACTGGATGTCAATAGACTAATGAGGACCTCCACTTTGATCGATGTTGAGAACATGTGAAGGACCTCCATAATGGGTGTGAGAGCGGGGAATACCTCCACTCTGGCTGGAGATGGAATGAGGAGGGCCTCTGTATGGATCTCATCATCACGAGTTGGACCGCAACAACTGTGGGTGGTGTCTACAACCAAAAGAGTCAACCTGACCTTCTTGTGATGTAACTGAGGTCTCAATTCTGATCGAGCATTGGAATGTCCCTACTTTGAAATGGAAAGGATATGGTGGAATGAACTGGGGGTGGCATGGGCCACTGAATCCATAGAATATGATTCATATTGATACAAATCCCCCTAATATTATGCCCGAAATATGTGTTGGGTCATTCAAACTACGTCTGATGGTGCAGGGGTGTAGTCCACCTATTCCTCATCCTGGAAGAGTGATCGTTGATACCGTTGACGTGTCTTGGCGGGACCCCTCCTTGGGAGCTCCTGAGTAATGGTCATAACCGGGATGACCCTAGCACCCCTACCTCCTCAACACATGGGATCAATTCATGATATCACTCTGGGGAGAGTCTCTCAAAGTGGTTATATGTGAGAGTGGGGAGTAGTGGGTCTTTGTGAGACCCTTGGGGTGGATGTGCTAGTGAGGTATAAATGAATCCATGTCCCGGTGGACCATGTATCCTATAGGAATGAACCCCTATTACTCCTACATTTGTAATAATGAGTATATCAACCTCATATAAATTATCTTTGTGGGTGAGATGGGGTGTGGGAGCCCCATAGCCATAGTCATGGATGGATTCATAGTGGTGGTGGGGTCATGCGAGATTGTTGTATTGACATGTCTCCTGCCCCTACGTCCTTGGGTTGGGGGAGATTGATTTTATAAGGATTGGGTCTAATAAATAAACAAGATTCATCTAATAGTATAGATATCATTAAAGCAATTCCCAATTCCCTAGAATCTTCCAATATTCCATGGATGAAGAAAGAGATCCATGTTGACAGTGTCACAAACCGGAATGCACAATGATGGATTACCCCAAATTTTGGGGAGTTCTATTCAATGACCACTATTTTCATGGAATGAACAAGCCATAGATATATTGATCTAGTGAAATTTATGTCTATGGATTTATTGAGCTATACTAATCACCATGCTGAGTAGAAGAGTTTCACATCAAGTTAATCATTTATGTTTTCGATGCTCTTGCTGAGGCATTCCGCCTCACTTATTATCATCTGCTGGAATGTGTTTAATGACCCTCATTACTTTTTTACAAAGGTTGGTGGAATTAAGCACTTTCTATGTGATTTTTTTCCTTGTTCAAAATGGAATTATGGGATGTCGATTCCTCCCTCCATGGATTCCTCCTTGGAATTCGTCACCCAGTCTAGGTCTCCCTTATAGATTAAGACGTGGTTCTTGAAGCTCATTCCTAGAGTCATCTATTTATGGATGCTAATTAATTACACCATTTATTTCTAGACATTCCAAGGGGTATTTAGAGTTCTAAAACCTTCAGTCAGGAGAGTATTCACGTTATACATCACGGGCATGTCTAGACATTGGAACATTGGTCACCTATATTCTTCCTCATAATAGGTCTTCTCAATAGAGTGAAACCTAATACATCCCATGTCAGTTACAAGGTATATTATACTAGAGTCATTTATTTTTAGGTTTTCCTTAGGAATCCCATGTTTAACACGAGCTAAGACATAGGTTTAATGTCTTGCAGAGATGGAGATAGGTTGATCATAAATCTTGACAGAGGAGGACTAGAGAGGTGCATCCCTAGGAGGGAGTACCTACATGGATTACTGGATGGATGGATCAAAATTACTATTGAGGTGGAACCTGGGGGTGTCTCATAATGAGAAGGTATCACACCATGAAGGGGTATGTCCCTAGGAGGGAGGCACCAATGTTTAGAAGATGGATGGATTAGAACACCCAATTAGAGTGAAATCAGGGTGGTGTGTCCCATAAAGGGAAGATATCACACCACAAAGGATGATTTGGACACCACTATAGGTAGACCAAATAGGGGAACCCCGATTAGGGGGAGACCAAGGTTTACCATTGGGTGGGATTGAACATCAAAGTGGTGTCCAATATACCCTGCCTATGAGGTAGGGATAAAAACAATCATAATTTTATGGATGGTGTGGGGATTACGCTTGAGAGATGTTGGGAGTACCTATTGGAGAAATGATAATGGATGAGGCTTATATGTCAGAACGATCCAGATGGATGATATGATTTCACTAGGATGTGGCAGCCTGGGTAAAAATAAGGATGGATATGGATGAAGTGTTGGGGTGGAATGGATGAAGAGGATGGGTTGTTAGGGATGTTGGGATTGAACCTCATGGAAGTTTCATATACATCCCAATTGGTTGGGAATCAAATTCCATGTAGTTATAAATATGAGAATAAAGGTTTGTACATTGATGTGACCCCTGAATGTGGAAACTGGGGCTTAATCCAAGAGGTATGTCTGTTGGGGGTGAAGAAATATGTCACATTCACCACTAACCTATAATACAATGAGTTTCATGCTCAGCATGATAAAAAAGAGGAAGTAGTAAGCCAGACAGTCATGTCATGAAAGGTGCATTAACGAGAGATGTTGTGGGGTTTAGGTGTGGAAGAATCCTGAATGGATCTAATTCCATGAAAGGAGGATCTAATTCTAGTTGAGGAACATCTCACTCCCATTCAGATGAGTGGGTGTGGAAAATACCCAAGGTGGAGCACCCCATGTGCATCATACGAGGTGAGGCTATATTTTAACATCATATGCTGAGGATGGTGGTGATGTACAATTTTACGTATTGCAGAACGGATAGAGGGGAATCACTCTTTATCCCTTCGTCTTATATAAAAGATAATCATCAACCCTTGGGGAAATTAAGGCATCAACAATGCTAGTATATGGTGGTGTGTAGGTTTAGTCTATCATGGGTTCTATGTTAGCGTAGATATGATGAAAAGAAAAATACATTAACATACTTATGATGAAAAGAAAGAAGTAGGGAACCAAAAGGAAGATTCCTCACGACGGATCAATAAATCACTATATAAAATATTGTAGGGATGCATGGAGGAGGGTCTCATGAAGTAGGGGGGATCACTGAGAGGTGCTTAATAATGCTCGAGAGGTTCGCAAATTCCAAGAGCCTCGTTAAGGGTAGGGCTTTACAAGACATGGAGATCTTTCTTTGTCATGAAGTTAGAAGCTGGAAAAGGAGTGATTCATGAAGGATGAATGCTCTACTAATCCTTAAGTACCCTAGAGGGACTTATTCCTCCATGAAGGATAGAGGCCTACATTAAAGGTATCTCTACTTTAGGTAGAGGCACTTAAGAACAATAGAAAGGTGCTTTCACAAAGCACCGATATGTTGGGTGATTCATTTTCCATTTGGTTCATGGTGCTCAGGTGCTTTGTGAAATGGGAGATCAGGAGGAAAAAGGTTGGGAAAATCCTTGCCTTTATCATTGAAGGGGATGGATATCTATATGCCTGAGGGATGAACAATGATCACAAGAATGTCGTGAATAATGAAGGGTGATATGAAGGGCAATGAATCCATTGGACTTGAAAAGTTGTTAGTCAACTGCTGGTCATAGAGGGTGTCAGACTCACAGGATCTCCACCAGCACCCCACACGGTCATGATGGGAAAGGGACCTCCATGAGGTATCTTCATGAGGAATCCCCTTTGGGTGATTTTGGGGCCATTTGAGCTCAGATTTCTTCCTATACGGATGTAGTACATCTCCATTTCTCCCATGTAATGTATTTTGGCCCCAATAGTAGTGCTAAAACTCAATTATGTATTCAAATATTGCTAAAGGATTATCCAAAACCTTAATTTAAACCTCATATATTGATCATATATAGTAGACAATGGAACTCCATGAAGTTTTACCACTTCTATTATGTATATCTTGGCATGTTGGTCAAGAGAAAAACCTTCCTTGATAGTAATGAAATAAAATGCCTTGTTAAGGTGATCAAATACCACACATATGGAATTTTTTCCTTTATATTTCCTAGGGAGTGCTCCTAAAAAATATATTGTTATTCTTCCCAATTCCATACTAGTATGGTAAATGGTTTCATCATACCTTTATACTTCTATCATTCCTCTTTGACTTGCTAGCATAGTAAGCATCAAGATACAAACCCCACAATATATCTCTTCATTTTTTCTGACCGGAAAATCTGATTCGAATATCTATACAAATTAGTAATTCTTGGATGAATAGATAAGGATGATATATGCACATTATTAAAAAGTTTCTTCTTCAGTTATACTATTAATGGCGAATATATTTGGGTTACAAAACCTATAACTCCATCTTTAGCAAAGTTGAACTCTATAATTTTTTCTACTTTCTTCTGTAATAACTATAATCTTTCTCATCCTCCTTGATTATCTCAAGAATATATGGTTAAGAAGTTATTTAATAATGTAAGAACCCAACTCTTCTTTTCAGTTATGTTTTTCCTTTTTCAGTAGTTTTTGACAAAAGAGGAGTTTCTGGAAATTTTTGAAGTACACGTAGTGTACTTTATGAGTACATGTCGTGTAATTCATTTCTGCAGGAGGCCGTGTGTTGGCCGTGTCGTGGACACACACACGGTTGTGTTGGGTGACATGGAGGCTACCTAAAGAAGAGTATGAAAAGGGCAAGTGCACGCCATGTACTTTAAAAGTACATGCCGTGTATTTTTTTTCATTAAATGGACTCGGGTCACGTCTAATAGATAGGGGTGTCTTCTTCTTAAGCCGAAATGTCCCAGAGCACCTGTACGACACCAAAAATTCCCTGAGCCCCCGATCATTCATCCGTTCTCAGAATCGACCTCCGTCATTTTTTTTGGAATCGCAGCGGTAAGCTCTTCCTTCTCCTAGATTTTCGTTTCATGATTTCTCTTCTTTTCCAAGTTACCGTGGTTTGAACGTTTTAGATGTTTTCCTAGATATACGACATTCTAAAGAGAATAAATCTTTGAGGTTCAAGTATATTGATCTCATAACCCTGAGGTAGGTGGTTTATGCCTTTTTGTAGAAGGTCTTCGAGTTTTATGTGCAATTTTTCCCAATACCCTTGAACGGGGTATTGCACATTTACTGTTTTAGCCCTATTGTTTTCCTTCTTTGCTTGCATGCATGAGTAGAGTTTATTGTTTGTGAAAAGAGAATTTTTCTGTGATTTGGATGTATTTACCATGATTTTTTTTCCTGTATTTGACCTTTGGGTCTAGTTTGCCTATTAGGCTGTTGTTTACTTTTCCATGCCTGGTATTATAGGATGGTGTGCCTGTTCTTCTATTATGTTGTTGTACTGTAGAATTCTATCCAAGTTGTTCTTGAGGTTTACATGGGCCGTTACGCATTGCTACACTTTCATGACTTTCACAGGGCCATGAGAACCAGGTGTATAGACCGTAGAGAGAATTGACATTGAGGGAATCTCTAGAATGTCTTTATATTTATACGATGCAAGACCACATGGGGAATTCACGTTGAGTGCTTCACCAGAGTGTCTGTAGTTCCTCAATGTGAGATATAGGGGGAATTGACGTTGAGTTCTTCCCCAGAGTTCCTTTAGTATGATACGAGACTATAGGGGGGAATTTAAGGTGAGTGCTTCCTCAAAGAGTCCATACTTTAGCTGAATCAGAGGGGTGAGACTGTGTGTGCTGCCTAGAGGGTTGCTTATACTTGATAGGTATACCAGAGGGGATAGGTTGTGGGTACTTCCTAGATGGTTACCTGTTGTGTTATCTTTTTTTCTGTTGCAATCTATGTGGTGTTTTGAATTCTTAAACTATGGATTGTTTACTGTTTAGTACTTCCTTGTTTATTGCTTTCTATACTTTTACCTTCCATATACTCACTGACAGTTAGGCACAGATCATCGGGTGGTTGCCTACTGGGATTTAGTCTCACAACCTATTTGGGCCATCCTTTTGGGCCTAAATATATTATATTTCTGCAGGTATAGACAAGGGAAATCACCCTTCGACTTTAGGTACTTGATTGCATTAGAGCTGGAGAGCATGTGACCAAGCTGAGGCTTTCGATGCTGAGGAGTTGCTCATCTTTTTTTATTTTGTACTTTGGTTTAGTACTATATTCAGCATTTTGACTTGTTAGGATGTTTTCCTAGACATACATGTATCATGCATCATTTATATACATTTTTTCTCCAGTTTTTTCTTTATCAGTCTTCTGTTGTTTCCTCTTGTTGGATATTTACTGCTTCCGCTATTGTGTGTTGTTTACTTCTACTATGTACTCTGCCAATGAGGTCATAGTTTCCCCACCATCCCACCCAAGGCCCTCACTATTAGTTAGAAGCCTCTGGCGTTCGGGGAAATGCGCTTGAGGCCATGTGACCAACCGGGTACGGGGCGCCTCTAGGTGGCTTCCGGAACCGGGACGTTACAAAGTGGTATCAAAAGAGCTATTTTCTCTTGATTTACTGTTTGGAGCCTATAGCCAGGGATAAGACGGAATAGGTACTTGGTAATAAGCTATGCCCGGGAGTAGTTAACCCGTGTATAGGGAAAAGCCAATCTATCTCGTTTAATAGCAATTTTTATGGTTTTTCAATTTTACGGTTGATTTGATTTTCACCGTTGGGTGATTCACATGTTTTTTGTGGTTATCGTTGATGTTATTAAGGTTCTATTTCTGTCGCAACCTGATGAGATGAGGGTATTCTATATCATGCAACATATAGTCACTTGTTATAAATCACATGCCATGCATTCTTTCCTTGTCATATAGGATGCATTAGCGATTGCATGTCACTGTGATAGACGTTGTGTAGAATATGCATGTTGTTGTGATAAATTCCTTGATATAAATACCTTCTGTTTGATAGGGTATTGTTTTTTGTAGATATTTTCTTGAATGAACATCAAAATTTGGTTCTCAAGGTGTTATGGACCCTCATGGACTAGAATTTGGTGGATCATTTCCTTTTTTCCCATGTTATAATGTGTATAAGATTCCAAAAATTGATTGGTGGGGAGTATGGACCCTCACATATCAGAATTTGGCACTTTCAATGCTCATTTCAGTGTTTTCTGGGTTCCAGAGTAGTTTATGAGGCTTACTATCTGGAAGAACCCAGAATACATGTCGTGTAATTTTAAGTACATGCCATGTGTTCTTTTGTTCAGGAAGAAATAGTTTTTCTTAAGTACACACTGTGTACTCTATTTACATGCCGTGTAGTATCTGACTGTGTCATAGGCTGTGTGGCCAGAGACACGGGATGGGAAAATCTAGAGTGAACACACCATGTATCTTCCCTATACGCTGTGTCATGTCGACCCCATGCCACCCGTGTCACTAACAACACAGGTTGGCCGAGTCGTGTCTAATACACATCGCCTGCCGTCTAAACATGCCGTGTAGGCTGACCCAGGTACCCAGCCATGTTATGAACAACATGAGTCTATATTATTATTTCACGTACATGTTGTGTATATCAGGAACACGCCGTGTAGTTTCAGCTATGTGTTTGACTGTGTCACTAACAACACAGGTCAGGTGAAGCTTGTATGGTGCGCGCTATGTCTACCTTGAACACACCGTGTAGCCTTGTCTTAGGATAGCCGTGTGGCTTAACCATGTTGAAGTACCCAGGAAGGGGAAGAGGATTCAAGTACATGCTGTGTGTCTTGGGAACACACCATGTGTTTGGGGTGTTGCACAACCATCTTAGGAAAAAGTACACGCCCATGTGAATGACTTAAGGGAACACGCCGTGTAGTTATGTATTGTAAAACTTGAATGCTTCCTTCTTCCTATTCCCTTCTTATGCTTCTAGTTTTCATTTCCTATTAATTATGATCTAAGGTGTGTGTTTGACCTTGTAGAGTCATGCCACCGAGACACCCTCCAGTTTTACTCCAGTTTCCAGGTAGTGATCAGACACCAGACATGGATGATCAGGGACCACCTACAGATCCTCTTGTTGTACTAGTCTTGGCACCAGGATTTATACCTATTACCAGTGCTGATGCACAGTTCAGGGAAGGTTTAATGAGGTTGATGCAGACTTTTCAAGGAGCGCTGCCTCCTACCCTGTCAATGGCTGATTTGACGCGGGTCTTCTAGCAGCAGAATCCTCCCACATTCTTAGGGGAAGGAGGACCTTAGGATGTAGAGTCGTGGATTGAAGCCATGCTGACGATATTTGAGCATCTAGAGATGCCTCCAGAGAGGAGAGTCAAGCTCGCTACCTATATACTATGAGATTCCACCAAGAGATGGTGGGATGTGATCTTACAGGTGGGTCATCAGTAGGTTATGGATTGGGAGGAGTTCCAGCGCATCTTCTATTACTACTTCTATCTGGAGACCTTGAGGGCCGACCGAGTTCGGGAGTTTATGAGCCTTGAGTAGGGTACCCTATCTGTTATGGATTACTCCTCTCGTTTCACCAAGCTTCAGCATTTCACACCCTTCTTGGGAGGAGATAGGTTATTTCTGGCAACGAAGTTTGAGGATGGCCTCAGACAGGACATCCTCTATTAGGTGAATATCTTTAGGTTGACTTCCATCGCTTCCATAATCATGAAGGCACTAATCACGGAGTGGAATCTAAGGGAATATGGGGTTGTGAGCCAGAGCGGCTCGACATCTAGAGTTATTGCTCCTCCAGCTGATATCCAGAAGCGCCGTAGGGAGACTACACGGGGAGATCTGAGTAGGCGGGATGCATATTCTGGTAGCCAGGTGGTGTGCTACCAGTGCGGGAGAAGCGGGCATATGAGGCCGCCGTGCTAGAGAGACCCAGTGGAGTGCCAATCTTGCAGCATGTTGGGACACCTTCAGCATTTCTGTCAGATCTTTTCACCAGCAGCTGGTGACAGGGGTTCATCTATGACTCCTCGTGCAGGAGAAGCTCCACCAGTTTCTCACCAGTATAGGAACTGGAGTTCTTTTGGCCGTTCAGGCCGAGGTAGAGGTCGCGGCCACGGTGGTTAGTCGCCAGGCCACCAGTGACAACTGGGTGGATCAGCTCAAAGTGTTTATGAAGGGTCACAGGGCCGCGGAGCTGGACAGACTTTTGTAGTAGAGCATACCCATCAGGAGCAGGATCCCGGCTCCTCTACGGTTCGAGGTACAATCCTAGTTACCTCAGTTTTATCTTCACCTCTTTTCAATACTGGGGCTACGTGTAGTTTTATATCTGTCACTATTGTAGATAGCCGTGGGCTCTGTATATTTTCTTCTGCCGATGTTTTTACACTAGACACTACGTTGGGGACAAGAACATCTAGTGTACATCAGTGCAAGGAGTTCCCTCTTAGGTTTGGTGGGTGTCACTTCCTTTGGGATCTTTATGTTCTAGAGATGACAGGCTATGATGTCATTCTTGGAATGGACAAGCTAGTTCCCTTCCAAGAAGTCGTCGACTATTATCGCTGCAATGTGAGTTTCATATCACTAGAGGGTGGATCTTTACTTCATAAGGGCGAGTGGGATGTCCAGGAAAGCAGAGCGGGTCCAGAGCATCATGGGTTATGAAAAGTTACATCCCAGATTTATAGTCTTTATCTGGATGACCAGGGGTCTTCATAGTTAGACTTTCCTCCAATTGTGGATCTTTTCGAAGATGTCTGTCTAGAGGATTTTTCAGGTTTGCCTATGGAGCGTGAGGTATAATTTTCTATTGATCTTATTCTAGGGTCGACACTAGTGTCAATTCTTCCTTATAGGATGGTTACACCAGAGTTACAAGAGATCAAGAAGCAGTTGGAGGAGTTGTAGGCCAAGGGTTTCATCCGACCCAGTACTAATCCTTGGGGTTCACCTATCCTGTTCGCGAAGAAGGCAGACAGTACCCTCATGCTATGCGTGGATTATCGGAAGTTGAACCATTTTACAGTCAAGAACTGATATCCCTTTCCTAAGACTGATGATCTCTTTGATCCGCTTCGAGGAGCCGGGGTGTTCTTAAAGATTGACTTGAGGTCCAGTTATCATCATTTTCACGTTAGACCATCTGATATACCTCTCACAGCCTTCCAGAGCAGGTATGGTCTATATGAGTATAAGGTTATTCCATTCGGTTTCATGAACGCGCCTGCAGTTTTCATGGAACTAATGAATCGAGTGTTCCATACATACTTGGACTCTTTATTGGTGGTCTTTATGGACGATATCTTGGTGTGCTCTCTCACTCAACAAGACAATGCCACCCATCTTGAGATCATTTTGAGTACACTGAGAGAGAATCAATCATATACCAAGCTCTCAAAATTCCACTTTTGGATGGATCAGATTCACTTCTTGGGTCATGTTATTTCAGAGTCAGGAGTGTCAGTAGGCCCAAAGAAAGCGAGAGTAGTAGTTTCTTAGGGGCATCTGAAGAAAGTCTTTGATGTGCGGAGTTTTCTAGGGCTGGCTGGATACTATAGATGTTTCATACAAGACTTTTCATGCTTAGCAGCACCACTGACAGGTCTGACCAAGAAGGGTGTGAAGTTCTTATGGTCGGATTCTTGTGAGTCAGCCTTTCAAGAGCTGAAAGGGAGGTTGACTTCAGCACCAATATTAGTCTTTCCAGAGCCGGGAAAGAGCTATACCATTTACTGTGATGCATTAGGTATCGGCCTGGGAGATGTGCTTATGTAGGAAGATGGAGTTGTTTCGTATGGGTCTCGGCAGTTGAGGCCACATGAGAGGAATTATACGATGCACAATCTGGAGTTGGCAGGTATTGTTCATTCCCTACACTATTGGAGACATTATCTTTTGGGAGATCGCTTTGTGTTTTTCACAGACCACAAGAGTCTCAAGTACATCTTCACTCAGTGTGATCTATACTTCAGAGAGTGCAGGTGGGTTGAGTACCTACAATATTTTGACTTTGAGCTTACCTATACGCCTGGGAATGGAAACACAGTGGCTGATTGTTGAGCAGGAGGACTCAGATACATGCAGTTTGGGAGGCCAGAAGTGAGTGGCAGCTTATGGCTATGTTCTCTGAGATGCATTTGGAGGTGCACGATAGACAGGGGCAGAATTTTCTATCTTATGTAGTTGTTATGTCTACCCTTCTTGACCGAGTAAGAATGAGTTAGCTATCAGATTCTGAAGTCCTAGTCCTATGGGAAATTATGTCAGGAGAGGATCCTATTCATGGGTGGACCATAGGTGAGGATGAGATCTTGCGATTCCAGGGATGCGTATGGGACCCAATAGATAAACGCGAGGAGATGATGTGGGACTTTCATTCCTCAGTTTGGGTAGTTCATCGTGGTGTCACCAAGATGTATTGTGATCTACATCGTCAGTATTTGTGTCCATGTATGAAGAGAGATGTTGCTGGTTTCATCATGAGGTGTTCCACTTGTCAGCAGGCGAAGGCAGAGCATCGGCAACCAGTAGGGATTTTGTAGCAGTTACCCATTCTCGAGAGGAACTAGAATGACATCACAATGGATTTTGTGATAGGGTTTCTGAGGTCTCCTCAAGGGAACAACATAGTATGGGTTGTAATTGACAGGCTCACGAAGGTTGGTCACTTCTTGCCGATCAAGGAGACCTTCAGCATTGATGAACTGGGGCGGTTGTACATCTGAAAGATTGTATGTCTGCATGGTGATCCACACTCTGTTATTTCAAATAGGGATGCATGTTTTACTTCTCGAGTCTGGAAGGGGATTCAAAAGGATTTGAGAACATATGTACTTTTTGAGTACATCTTACCATCCCTAGATAGATGAACAGTCCGAGCGCACGATTCAGGTTCTTGGGGACATGCTCCAAGCATGTATTTTGGATTTTGGAGGTTCTTGGGAGAAGCATATACCTCTGGTGGAGTTTTCCTAAAATAATAGTTTTCAAGTGACTATTCAGATGGCACCATATGAGGCTTTTTACGGTAGGCCATGCCGATCACCCTTATGTTGGATGGAGGCAGGAGAGGCAGCTTTGCTGAGACCTCGTCTTGTTCAGGAGACCACATAGATGATAGAGTTGATTCGGAAGAGGATGGATACTACACAGTCTCGTCAGAAGTCTTATGCTAATCAGCGGAGATGACCTATGAAGTTTGAGGTTGGGGATCAGGTTTTCCTACATGTCACACTGAGGTTGGGACACAAGAGGATTAAGAGACAGGGTAAGCTTTCACAAATGTATGTTGGGACGTTTTAGGTTTTGGAGAGATTTGGACCAGTTTCCTATCAGTTGTAGTTACCTCAGAGGTACCAACCTATGCACAACGTCTTCCATGTTTCTCAGCTTCGATGATAATTTTCAGACCCGTCTCATGCCTTCCAACCTGAGTAAGTCGTGTTGGAGGTGGATGAATCTTTCGAGGAGCATCCTATCCAGATTGTTGATCACTGTACGAAGGCTCTCCATGGCCGGTATGTTCCTCTGGTATGAGTGCTATGGCAGCACGAGTGGGTGCAGGACAAGACTTGGGAGAGGGAGACTGATGTACGATCGCGGTGGCCGGAGTTATTCGGGGTTTCGTCTTCTACACTGCGTTAGGGAAATTTTGGGAAAAATTTATTTAAGGGGGGAATTTTATAAGAACCCGGATCTTCTTTTCAGGTATGTTTTTCCTTTTTCTGGAGTTTTTGAGAAAAGAGGAGTTTCTAGAAATTTTTGAAGTACACATCGTGTACTTTATGAGTACACATCGTGAACTTTGTTGCTGTAGGAGGCTATGTGCTGGCCATGTCGTGGCCACACACACGGTCATGTAGGGTTATGTGGAGGCCACCTAAAGCGGAGTACAAAAAGGGAAATTACACATCGTGTACTTCAAAATTACACACCATGTATTTTGTTTTTTTCATTAAACGGACCGGGGTTGCGTCTAATGGATAGGGGTGTCTTCTTCTTCAGCTGAAACATCCCAGAGCACCCGTATTATGTCGAGACTTCCCTGAGTCCCTGATCGCGCATTCGTTCTTTGAATCAACCACCGTTGATTGTGTTTTAATTGTAGCGGTAAGCTCTTCCTTCTCCTAGAGTTTTGTTTCCTAATTTCTCGTCTTTTCTGAGTTATCATGGGTTGAATATTTTAGACATTTTCTTAGATATACGAAGTTATAAGGAGATTAAAGCTTTTATATTCAATTATATTGATATCCTAACCTCGAGGTAGGTGGTTTGTGCCTTTATGTAGAAGTTATTTGATTTTTATGTGCAATTTTGCCCAATACCCTTGAACAGGGTATTGCACGTTTACCGTTTTAGCCCTATTGTTTTCCTGCTTTGCTTGTATGCCTGAGTAGAGGTTATTGTTTGTGAATAGGGAATTTTGATGTGATTTGGATGTATTGTACATGCATGTTTTTTATGTATTTGACCTTTGGGTCTAGTTTTCCTATTAGGCTGTTTTTACTTTTCCATGCCTGGTATTATAGAATGGTGTGCATGTTCTTCTGTTATGCTGTAGATTTCTAGACAATTAGTTCTTGAGGTTTAATTGGGCCATTACGCGCTGCTATAATTGGTTGACTTACAATGGTCCATGAGAACCTGGGGTATAGACCATAGGGAGAATTGACGTTGAGGGCTTCTCCAGAGTGTCTTTATTTTTATATGATGTAAGACCACATGGGGAATTGACGTTGAGTGCTTCTCCAGAGTGTTTGTAGTTCCTCGACACATGCCATAGGGGGAATTGACGTTGAGTGCTTCCCCAGAGCACCTTTAGTATGATACGATACTATAGGGGGAACTGACAGTGAGTGCTTCCTTAGAGAGTCTATACTTTAGCTGAATCAGAGGGGTGAGACTGTGTGTGTTTCCTAGAGGGTTGCTTATACTTGATAGGCAGGACCATAGGGGATAGGATATGGGTATTTCTCAGAGGGTTACCTATTGTGTTATATGTTTTGCTGTTGCATGCTATGTGGTGTTTTGAATACTTAAACTGTGGATTGTTTACTGCCTAGCGCTTCCTTGTTTATTGCTTTTTGTACTTTTACCTACCATATACTCACTGACTGTTAGGCACAGATCTTCAGGTGGTTCCATACAGGGATTTAGTCTCACACCCTATTTGGTCCATGCTTTTGGGCCCAAACAGATTATATTTCTGTTGGTATAGACAAGGGAAAGTTCCTTTCAACTTCAGGTACTTGATTGCATTGGATCTGGAGAGCATGAGACCAAGTCGAGGCTTGCGATGCTGAGGATTTTCTCATCAGTTTTTCTTTTGTACTTTGGTTTAGTACTGTATTCAGCATTGTGACCTATTAGTATGTTTTCCTAGACATAAATTTATAATTCATCATTTATATACATTTTTTCTCCAGTTGTTTCTTTATTAGTCTTCCGTTGTTTCCTATTGTAGGATATTTAATACTTCCGCTATTGTGTGTTGTTTACTTCCACTGTGTACTCTGCTAATGAGGGAATAGTTTCCCCACTATCACACCCAAGGCCCTCACTGCTAGTCGGAAGCCTCTGGCATTTGGGGAAATGTGCTTGAGGCCATGTGACTAACTAGGTACGGGTCGCCTCTAGGTGGCTTCTGGAACCAGAACGTTACAGATAAATTTAGAATGAATATAATTTTATTATTACCATTTTTATACTTTTCATTTCCAAGAATATTGAATCCCTTGATATCCTCATCATTGATAGAGTTATGAGATCCTTTTTACTCAGAGTATCTTCCACTTTTTTTCTTTCCCAAGGTGGAAATGGATTGAACAATCATAATCCTTGATCAGTTTTACCTGCCTCCATTGGTGCATATTAAGATAATTTTGTGTGAATATATACTTGAGGATTTTATGGTTCATATATATATCACACTTCTCCCCATAGAGATAATTTTAGAAAATATTTAATGTGAATATTACTATAGAAAATTATAGATCATGAGTTTAGTAGTTATGCTAATGGATCACTAGTTGGTGGGAGTCATAGGCTATCACGTTTTCATTTTACATAAGTACACAACCCAATACCTTTTTTAGATGCATAAATATAGATCAAAAATCCCACCCCACTAGTGGGTAATATGAGTAAAAGTATAGTGATTATCCTCTTCTTTAGATATTTAAAAATTTAGTCACATTCATCATTCCATACAAATTTGACTCCTTTATAAGTTATTTTAGTTTGGGGGATTTAAAATTGTGAAACTTTTCTAAAAAATTGATGATAATACATTTATAATCTAAGGAATCTATAGATTTCCATCACATAGGTTAGTCTAGGACACCCTCAAATCATCTTCGCTTTTGATAGACCCATAAATATCCCTTTACTAGTGATGAAATTCCATTGTAATTTTACTTAATCTAACTATAACTCAAATTTACTATACTTTTCTTACATTTTTTCTTTCTTCAAGTTCATCTATATTGTATTAAAATGGTCCTAATGTTCCTCATTTCTTTTGAAGTATATATGAATATCATCAATAAGAACAACCATAATTTTGTCGAGGTAATCCATAAAGAATCAATTCATTAGATCTATAAATTTTTATAAAGTATTAGTGAGTCAAAATGTAATTAATATGTACTCATAGTGACTGTAACTTGTATGAAAATAAGTCTTGGAGATATCCGCCTTATTTATGTTTACTTGATAATATCTCAACCGAAGACCTATCTTAGAGAAATACTAGGTTCCATGAAGGTGATTGAACATGTAATAAATCTAAAGTAGAGGATACTTTTTCTTTATCATGATAGTGTTGATATCATGATAATAAATATGGAGCAATATTAAACCATCTTTAGTACTAAATAAGAGTACCAATTCACCCCACAGTGAAGCACTTAGGCATATAAACATTTTATCCACATTCTCTTGTAGTTATTTATTTAGCTTCTTGAGTTCCACAAAAACCATTATATACAAAGTCTTGGATATTGGAAAAGATCCATGTATAATATTGATTAAAAATTCATCCTCTTGTATAGGCGGAAGATCAAGAAATCATTTAGAAAACACATCAATGTATTCCCTCACAATGATAATGTCTTCAATTTTGATCTTTTCCTTAGTATTAATCATTTGAGATATATAATCTTTATCAAAATGCAATAATATCCAGGCTTGATATGTTGGTACTAAATAATATTCGTACACCTCCTTGTACTTGTATTTAATTGGAGGGAGATTCATAATATAGAGGTTTATTTCATTCTATATATAATTTATGTTACATCTATATAAGGAAATCCAATACATACAAAAAATTTCATCGAATTATTCTAAAGTGAGCATGAAAAGGTTCACTGGGAATTTTAGATCACAATTTTTTATAGGTGAGGAGTTATATACTTGGGATGCAATAATTTCCCCATTTTATGTTTTTGCTGATAGTTCAAATTATATGCTTTTAGGAGGTGTTTGAATGGTTCTACTAAACTTGTGATATATGAAAGAGTGTGTAGAACAAGAATAAAAAATTATGCTTTCTATTATTAAATGAATAACATGAATACTTCTCACCACTTCATTTTTGGTATCCACCTCCAGAATTTGGATGACATAAGATGGAACTTTCTCTCTAGGCCTTAGGGGTTTTTGTCGCTGGTTTTCATCAACAAACCTTGGCTTAGTGAACTGATTTTCGTAGTGTCCACGTTCCTTTAAGTTGAATCATTAGACCATGGGATCTGGGTTGACCAGATAATTACATTCTCCCATCTCATTATTAGGTTTCTCCCACCAATAAGTGCTATCTAGGTGACCTTCCTTCCTGCACCTAAATGATTTCTTCACCCCCTTCAAGGAATTTGTGAGGTTCTTCTTTTCACCCCTTTGAAAAGTGGGATGTTGAAATTTCTTACCACCATTAGATTTATCCATTGCACCACCATTATTAAACTCCAATTTCCACTTCTTATCCCCATGAGAGCCTTAATATTTGTTGATATCCATTTTGAATTTGAGAGCACATCATAAAATTTCCTCATAATTATTAATGTTATGAATGGATAATGGTTTTAATAAACTTTTATTAATTCCAAAAAAAAAGTTATCAACATTATATTCAGGGGTAACAAAAAAGATGGAGGTATCTTGTAAAAGTCTTGTGATGTTTTCATCATACACTTTAATAGATTTGTCATCATTTTTCTTGATTCTAAGGAAGTCACTCTCCATTTTCATTCAACTAGTTTGGGGAAAATATTTATTGTATTTTTTTGGAATTCATTCCACTCCATCACATCAATCCCC
This sequence comes from Viscum album, assembly GCA_963277665.1. Classification (NCBI taxonomy): domain Eukaryota; kingdom Viridiplantae; phylum Streptophyta; class Magnoliopsida; order Santalales; family Viscaceae; genus Viscum; species Viscum album. Next base: position 815,320,199 of record OY728140.1, on the reverse strand, counting down.
TCATAAGATATTTTATTTTTTTACTAATGTACACCATCGATTAGATTATCCTTCCATACAATAAACAAACCATATAAACTTCCCTTTCTCCAAGCATAAAAGCATGGAGAAGATATTTTCAATAGATATGATCCATTTTTCTATATTTAAGGGATCAAAAATATCCACTAAAAGTCAAAGGCATTTTTCAATTAAAGGTATCTATTTCAACTTTCTATTTCTTAGGGGGATTTAGGGTTTATTCCTAATTTAGGTTTCAGTTCAAAATTTGAGTCATTTAAGAAAGTATCTTCATGAAGTTCATTATTCCTTCTCCTATCATTTTGGGAATCTCATTGGGACAGTCATCATAATTTCCCTCACATTTTTTGCTAACTCAGTTCCTCCAATTTCAACCCATTGACTAGAATAAATGGAAAATTAGTGATGATAATTTTAATATTATTAAACACAAAAAATTGAAACAATAAATATTAAATATATAACTCATATATAACATTTATTCCTTAACCTATTAATATCTAGGATTTAATCTCAGTTATCAATGATCTATTTCCTAATATAAAATCTTATGGTAATTTTTGTTCCTTTAATAATGGTTTTTAATGAGATTATGAATTTAAAAAATCATATACCTTGAGGGTTTTAAAATAGGTGTGTTATAAGGAATGTTTTCATGCACCATTTACTAATCAAATCTAGCTCAATATGGTGTTTTTGGGGTTTTTACCCCTAGGTGTATCTTTTTCTGAGCCACATCTACTTGTAGTATCCAAATAGAGATGTGTTTTCTTAGAAACCACTTACTTTAAAATTTACCAAAATTTAGGGATGTTTATTTTTTTAGTATTATCCCTAATAATTTTTCTAGACATTTCAAATCATAATCCCCAAAATAAATTTAATTTCCTACAATACCAACTATAACAACCCATATATTTAAGACACTTTATTTCATGATTTAATACATTAAGGTACACATAAAACAATCCCAAAATATCACTAAGACTAGTGTATTTGGGAGATTAAGTAAATAGCACATTAACATGATATATGGATACAACAACATCATTTAAAACTTCTTTAACATGATTATATAATTCCATAGATTTTAAAACTACACGTTAAAACATACAAACATACATAAGAAAGGGGGGAGCTATAAATCCCAATAAAGGAATAAAAAAAGAATAAAATGATGAATATATTAAATGTTAGTCAATATGAATTTTAATGGGAAATAAAAGTGGTTATAATCATAATACTGAAAAATGAGGCATGATATAACATGATAGCACACATACAATAAGATAATGTGCAAACAACATTAAACATGACATCATAGACATAGGTCAAGGCTAACTACCAGGATATAATAAAATGGTGGAAAACTAACATCATGGATTACATTTACTCACTAATCCCATATATTACATGTAATGAGGCAAAAACATTACTCAATTAATTGGAGTTCTATATAATTCTGGTCACGCCTGTCACTTTTATATCATGTACATGCATAAGTGTTATATATAGATTATTCGACATAGGATCATATTTAATAAAATTAAATACCATAAATAAGGAGTGCAGAATTCATACATGGATTTAAAAAATTAAATAATTATAGGTATTTATAGGTGAATAAAAATGAGTGTAAATGGTGAAAGTATTCACAATACAAAGGTTTTTCATGGAAATAATTGTAGGATAATTTCAACAGTATAATTGGGGAACATAATGATTAATGATATGGATTAATAAGAGTGAAATGGAAATATTATATCTTGGAAATAATAAGGTATGTATTATGGGTATGTTTGAACTTAATTAAATATGAAAAATTGGAAATAAAAAGTCATAAGACAAAAAGGGTGGTGAAATAAAAGTATATCATGGAAAAATTGAAGGATAATCTTAACAACATAACAAGGCTACATAATGAATCATGAGAGGTGTTAATGAGATTTAAAGGGGTATATAATCAATTTTAAATAATAATTTTAGTAATGGGTACATGTAAAATCATATCCCATCATTAATAATTGGAAGAAAAAGGGAATTAAAAAAAGAAAGTTCTTTAATAAAGAGGAGATAGTCCCTTAACTTGAGAGGGTGTTTCCAAAAACTGTATAGGAGCTTATTGATAGATTGGGGGAACATTTTTAGGGTTTTAGAGTGTAATGGGTAGTTTAATTTCCCGAATAATGGTTTTTTAGTGAATATAAATGGGATATTTTGTGGGTTTATATTGGAAAATAGTGGGGATTTATTTATTATTTTCCAAATTTTGGGTTTGGATTCTATACAGTAGAATAATAAAAACTAAAAATCTTACCATGGGGATATGATTTCTACCAAATTGAAGGGTTTTACATTATTTTATTAGTACATGAACCGATAAAATTAAAATAAAACACTTGGTGATGTGGAAGTGAGTCATGTTTATTGAGAATTGATTTTGAAAACTATAAAAATATAATACAGGTTTTGGAGGATTCATAAAGGGTTTATAAAATTAATAAAGTAACATAAAAAACACATTATTTTAAAGGTTAAATATATATTTGGTTACGTAAACCATTAATGGAACATATTAAATCACTTTTTTGTCACTATTTTGTCAAAATACATACCATGTATTTATAGAGTATTTAATTTTTACTTGGAAATTTGATTATCTCAGAAAATTATGAAAAATCCACTATATAATAGTTTAAAATTTTTGAATCCAAAAATAATATTTATTTTATCATAATAATTATATAAACATGATAAATGACACTTTTAAATTAACATACCTATTTATTTAAAAATACTAGTTTTTTGACAATAGTAGTTTTCTGACCCCTATAAAAGTTACATTTTCACTGCATAAAATTATGTTATACTTTATATTTAATATATAATATTTAATAATAATATTTTATTAAATTATAATTTATTTAAAAAATTATTAATTCAACCATAATAATGTCTTAATTGAAATTTCATATTACCCAAAAATATAATTTGTGTTTTATCGTATCAGAATATCATTTTTATCAAAATAATTTATTTAATAATTTATAAAGTAAAAAATAAGTTATAAATATAATTATTATTTTATTAAAAATAAAGTATACATATTTATATTTTTAGGGTTGATATAAAAACCCCTTTATTACACTATTGAATTTTCTAAGGGTAAGGTGTGAAATAATGATATTTTCTTAGGGTGGTTTGGCGAACATGGTTTATGATGTGATATCGATGAGATTAAAATTATCCCATAAATGGGTTTTATCATGATTTAGTTGTTGGATTTCATCTTGGTATTGGTCAAGGGAAAATAATAGAGATTTTATCTCTCTTATAATCTCTGATAAATAGGCTTCATAGGGTATGATTCTATTGGTTGAGTCCATTGCTTATTTTGTCTGTTTCATTTAGATATATCATAACCCTTAATACATAATAATCATATGATCACTATTCAATGGATATATTATAAATAGTCATGATTATTAATAGTAGTTTAAATCCAATAGTATATAACCAAAGAAGTGCAGGTGTTTTCTATAACCACATTAAATAATAGGGAACCTAATTAAATCACAAAGGAAATTTTATTTATAAAAGTTTGGGTCATTACATCCTCCCTCAATTCTATTTTATTTTTATGTTTGTGTTCATAAGAAAAATGGTTGATGCACAACTGATATTTAATACCCATGAGTCAGAATTATAGAAATTGATTTATATAACCTTCATATCTATATACATATCATTTCACATCATATAATCATTATATCTCATCAAATCCATATATGCATTCATACTTCTAATGATTTAGTTTTAAATCATATTACATAAAATAAATTAATAAGTTATAAATATATTAATGTATAACACCATATATAATTAATGATTTTTATAACTTACCCATCAATAAAAGGAAAATATAAAAAAAATATCCAATTACTTCTCTTGAATAAGGTACCAGAAATTATTTCATGCAAATAATTATAATCACATGAAACTAAAATATCAAGATGAGAAAGGATGATGCAATATATAATGAAACCCCGATTTTCAAGTTAGTTCCTAAAATCTTGTTGAGTTAATAAGTTTTTCCTTATGAATTTACCATTTCTTCATACTTGGGGGAGATTGGTGAGTCAATAAGGTTTACTTATGACTTTACCATTCCTTCTTGTTTTGAAAATCACGAACACCTTATCTCAAGGAAAATCTCATTTACCCTATGTTTTACTTCTATAATGAAAATTTTCCTTCCCCAAGGAAATTTATCCTTACCATGTTATTCATTTTTCATTATCCTGTCTAAGTGTAAAAGTTGGTTTCATAACTAAAACCATGGAATCATATAATACTTAGATATAGAGAATTCTGTTTTCAGACTCCGAATTCAGACTCTGAGTTCTCTGAATTCATACACTAAACTCTTCTGAGTTCTGACTCCGGGTTCTCTGAATTCAGACTCTGAACTCTTATGAGTTCTGACACAGAGTTATCTGAATTCAGGCTCCAAACTCTTTTGAGTTCTGACTCTGAGTTCTCTAAATTTAGACTCCAAACATTGTAAGTTTAAACTCTGAATTCTCATGAACTCTGGCTCCAAACTTTGTAAGTTCAGGTTATGAATTCTTGTGAATCCAGATTCTGAATTTCCTTGAAATTCAAACTCCGAAATTCTATATAGTTCAGGTTCTGAATTCCTTAGAAAATAGAATCCGAATATCCTTGTATTATAGACTCTGAATTCATTTTTTGTTAGACTCCGAACTTTTATTTTCTTACATTCTGAATATTTTATTTTGGTTATGTAATCATATTTTTTATTATACTTGTTTTTGTTACAAAACGATGTCATGAATTCAGTTACTAACTAACCGTTGTTTGAGTGACACGTGTACAGGTCCCTCCAAAATTCAAGGAAAAATATGACCATTGGAAGATGGATCTGACAATTGGTGTTGTGCCTATAAATAGGATCTCATTTGAAAGAGCTCGATATTGTTCTATGACTCTAGAGATTACATGTTGTTGAAGTGATTTCTAGAGAGAGACTCTCATTGCTTTGTGCGTAATGAACTTCTTTTTCAGATTTTATTTACGCGGCTCTAATTGTTTCTGTGTACAATCAAGGGCTTCAAAGGATAAGAAGACAGAGGTGTCGACTACCTTGAAGTTGAGGGCTTCCATGATGAGGAAGATAGAGGTGCCGACTAGATTAAAGTTGAGGGCTTGCGGGGATGGCAAGACAGACTCCGATCTTTGAATCGAGGGCTTACCCTAGTGTGGGTAAGATAGACTTTTTTTGAAAGTATAAATCAAGGGACCTTTATCCAAGTTTGTTGGATACCCTTCTCTTTGGGTTAAAAGATTTACTACTTGTTACTTGTTTTGTTACAAGTTTTCTGCGGCATTTTATTTGTTGAGGAAAGTATAACTATATTATACTTCCTTATACTTGTACTCTGATTTAGTGAGATTCTATAGGCTTTAAGTTAGAATCTTTATCTTTGAAAAATTTTGTTAAGTTTCATTTTCCAGAACCATATTTCTTGATTCACATTCTCAGAATCATATTTCCATAATCTAGCAAGTGTATAGAACTAGAGGTTTTGTGAATTATCTTGTTTAACCTTATTAAACATAAAAATCTTTAAAAGTTACAAAGGAATTTTTAAAAGTATACAATTCACCCCCCTCTTGTATTTTAAGCATAATTCGATACTTTATTCAGTATCTCTATTATTTCGATCCTAAATTTGGTATTATAGAGTATATCATACTCACATACCATCTCAACAATTGGTATCAGAGCATTGGTTCAATCTGAATTAATCTCACGATTAGATTCAGAAGTGATTTAATCTCATTCTTTTCTGAAATCAGTTTTTCAGACTCATAAAGTTTGGATTCATATTTTTCTTAGAAACACTCTAATTTTATTTTCTTGGGTGAGGAATATTTTATTTGTTTACTAAATTTATCTATTAACAAGTTTTTGTGGAAAGATTTTTCTATAAGATGGCAGGAATCAATACTGGTTCCATAGAGAATCTCAATCCAACAAGACCACCTATTTTTTATAGGAATGATTATGAATATTAGAGAGATCACATGAAGACTTTTATTATCAATACTGGAGTTGATTATTTTGTTATGCTTACTGGAGGATATAAAATCCCGGACAAGGAAGTTAGTACCTTCACCAATAAATAAAATCATGAATATCAACTAAATTATAAGGTACGCAATACCTTGCTTTATTCCAGGACTAGAAATATATATATCCAAATTTCATCCTGTGAAGCAGCAAATTGTATTTGGAGGAAACTTGAAGTTACTCACTTTGGAACCTCTAAAGTCATTGAAACTAGAGAGCCATGCTCAAAGCTGAATATCATGATTTTGTTTTCCTTATAGAGAACCCATATGTAAGGTGAAACAAAGATTCATAAATATTGTGAATATTTTACAATAAATTGGTGATAAAGGATTAGATGATGAATCTCTTGTTGATAAGATCATATACATCATGCCCAATGAGTGGGAATCCAAGAGGACTTCTATTGATGAGAACAGAAAGCTTACTCAGATTACTCTTTATGAAATTTTTGGAACTATTCTTCAACATGATACTAGAATTAAGAGAGATGTTGATAATGTAAAGAAGTAGAATGGGAATGGTAGTGTTGCTTTTACTACAACTTCAAATCATATGAAAGACAATACTCTTGAGGGAGTCACTATATCCAAATCTAAGAAGGTTGTTATCCAATCCGAATCAAGTGGAAGTGAATCTTCAGAAGTTGAGTTAGCAAATCTTGCTCGAAGGATGAACAAGATTGTTGGACAAAAGAACTTTCATTCCAGATATAAGAAGAAGGAAAGTAAAGATAAGAATTATTCATAAGTTACATGTTATGAATGCAATAGAGCTAAACATATAAGACCTGATTATGCTATGCTTAAAAGAAAAGAAATAAAGGAAAATCATTCTCAGAGAAATAAAAATAAGTACTACAAAGATAAAGATAAGAAATTATTGAATGTTAATGACACCTAGAGTGCCATTGGTGGTGACTCTTCAGATGAATCATCAGATTACGAATATTCTGGATAGAAGAATCTTGGTCTAATAGCTAGAATACCTACTGACAATCATTGTTTAATGGATAAGGTACACAATGCTGAATCAATGGCCAATGTTTCTTTAAATGAAAATTGTAGTAATGATAAATATTTTGAATCTTATGATGAAGAATCTTCTTCTTATGAAGATAATACTTTACCTACTTATGAAGAAGTTTCTAGGTTTTCCAAGCTCATTGAGATTGAGAATTCAAAACTCATAAAAAATCTTGATAAGGAAAATTCTACGAATACTATTCTTACTAAGTAAATATCATATCTTTCTCAAGATCTTGATAAGAAAATTGTTTATTTTGAAAGTATTTAAAAAAATCTTGAGGAAGTAAATTCTGATAAGAATAAACTTTCTAAAGATCTAGAAAACATAATTTCCAAGAAAAATGTTTTCGAGCCTAACTCTAGTTCAAAATCAGATGTTTTAGAAGACAAGAACTTGGTTATCAAACTAAAATCCGAAATTTTTTCTTTGAGGAAGTGTTTGTTAAAATTTACCTTAGGTAAGTAAAATTTTGATAAGATGTATTCTCAAATCTGACCTCTAAGGAATAATGTTGGTTTTGGTTATACTATTTCTAAACCGATTTTTAGCAACAATTATTTTGTTCCTCAAAGTGATTTTTTCTGCACTAAGTTTCAGTGTGGTAGACACTTAGAAAAAAATGTTCCTTAAACAAAACTCAGTCTTTAGGATTTCATAAAGCCCATTTTTCTAAGAAAATATGGGTGCTTAAAATTTTTCTTTCTGAAATTTCTGGATCCAAGAAAGTTTGGATTCCGAAAGTCTAACTCTTTTTTTTTCAGGAAAATAGGGAAATTACCAACAAAAATACATGGTACATGGATAGTGGATGTTCCTAGAATATAACTGGTAACAAAAACTACTTTGAAAAGATTATCAATATGAAAGGAGGAAAAGTAACTTTCGGAGATAATGCTCCGAGAGAAATTATTGGTATAGGTAACATCATTCTTCTTGGAAAAATGTTGATTTCAAATGTTTTATTTGTTAAAGGTATTAAGAAAAACCTCATTAGAATAAGTCAATTATGTGATGAAGGTTACCTTGTGAATTTTAGGAATGACAAGTTCTTAGTACACAATTCCAAGGAAGAGTTTATTCTTTCTATACATAGACAAGAGAATGTATACACACTAAACATAGAAGACCTTAGGATCCAAGATCTACTTTTCCTTAGTGCAATGTAAGATCATTCTTGGTTGTGGCATAGAAGGTTAGGTCAATTTAACCTTAAGAACCTATGAAAACTTTCTAAGAAAAGATTAGTTAAGGATCTACCGGAGCTTAGATTTGATTCTTCAAAAGTTTTTGATCCTTGTCAATATGGAAAGAAATAGAAATCATGTTTTAAATCAATTGGTGAAGTCTCAACAACTGATGCATTACAGTTAGTGCATATGGATTTCTTTGGTTCTACACAAACTAGTATCATTGGATGAAAGTATTATATATTTGTGTAAGTTGATGATGACACTAGATTTACGTGGGTCTATTTTCAAGAAAAGAAGTCTAAATCCTTCTCGTATTTGAAAATTTTTAGATCCAAAGTTAAAAATGAGAAAAACCTTCCATTGAAAACTAGTCATGGTGATCATGGTGGAGAATTTCAAAATTCTTATTTTGAAACTTTTTGTTGTAGAAATGGCATTACTCATAACTTTTCAGCACCAAGAACTCCTCTATATAATGGTGTTGTTGAAAGGAGAAATATAATTCTTAAAGAGATAACAAGAACCATGTTGAGTGAATATTCTATTGTAAGACATTTTTGGGATGAAGCTATAAGTACTTCTTATTATACTATAAATCGAGTTTTAATTAGACCTTTTCTTAATAAAACTCCTTATGAGTTATGGAATGGTAGAAAACCTAGACTTTCCTACTTCAAGGTTTTTGGTTTAAAGGTATTCATACTGAATACTAAAGATAATCTACATAAATTCACACCAAAATCTGATGAAGGAATTTTCTTAGGATACTCCACAACTTCTAAGGCTTATAGAGTTTTCAATAAAAACACTTGTATCGTTGAAGAGACAATACATGTGAAATTTGATGAAACTAATCCTTTTTTTTAAAGAACGCCATCCTAAATATTCGGGTGTGTTTTCAAAAACTAATTATCAACTTGTGATAGAAGATCCTTCTGACAAGGAAAATTCCCAAGAAAATATTTTGTGAAGCATTTACCCTAGAAGATTTTCTACCCTATGTTGATGAACAAGTTTTACAAAACCCAAATTAGTTGTTTCTAAATAATTATCCTAGTGATAGTATCATTGGTGATGTGAATCAACTGGTAAGGAATAGAATTTTCTTATGAAATGAAGTAGAACATCTAGCATTCCTTTCCGGATTAGAACCAAAAAGCATTGATGAAGCTTTAGATGATGATTATTGGATAAAAGCTATGCAAGATGAACTAAATTAATTTGAAAGGAATAAATTCTGGACCTTGGTTGAAAGACCTAAGGAAACTTCTGTTATTAGAGTAAAATGGGTGTTCAAAAATAAGTGTGATGAAAATGGAATCATAGTTATAAATAAAGCTAGATTAGTTACTAAAAGCTATAATCAACAAGAGAGAATATACTATGAAGAAACCTATGCTCCAGTAGATAGAATTGAATCTATTCATATCTTACTTGCCTTTGCATCATTCTTCAATTTCAAAAATTTTCAAATGGATGTGAAATGTGATTTCCTTAAAGGTTATGTTCAATAGGAAGTTTTTGTTGAACCAACTCCTGGTTTTGAAGATAAAAAACATCCTGATCATGTTTTTAGACTTACCAAATCTTTTTATGGACTTAAGCAAGCCCCTTGATCTTAGTATGATAGAATTGCATGATTTTTGCTTCAAAATAACTATGTCAAGGGAAATGCAGATCCAACCCTTTTTATAAAGAAAGATAAGAAAAATGTTTTGATTTTTCAAATTTATGTTTATGATATTATATTTGGTTCAACTCAGTAATCTTTAACTAATTCCTTTGCAGATGTAATGAAATCTGAGTTTGAAATGAGTATGATGGGTGAGTTAACATTTTTCCTTATTTTTCAAATTTCTCAAAAACCAAAAGAAATATATATATCCCAACATAATTATATTAAATATCTTCTTAAAAATTATGGATATGACAACACTAAGAGTATTAGTACTCCCATTGGTACCTCAAACACACTTGATCTTGATGAAGCTGGGAATCCAGAAGATCAAACGTCTTTTAGAGGTATGATAGGAAGGTTACTTTACTTGAAAGCTAGTCATCCAAACTTATTGTTTTCAGTATGATTATGTTCAAGATATCAATTCAATCCTAAGGAATCTCATTTAAAGGCAATGAAAAGAATTTTTTGCTAATTAAAGGGAAACATGGATTTAGGACTCTTCTATACTTATGGAAATAATTTTGCTTTGAAATTTATTTCAGATGCTGACTTTGGTGGATGTAGAATGGATAGAAAGAGTACATCCAGAACTTGTCATTTCTTAGGAGATTTATCAGTTTCTTGGTCATCCAATAAGAAACACTCAGTAGCACTTTCCACTACTGAAGATGAATATATAGAAGCTGGAAGTTGTTGTGCTCAAGTGTTGTGGATGCAACACACACTCAATAACTATGGTACGAGTTTTACCAAAACACAAATATTGTGTGATAATTCTAGTGCCATTTTTTTAAGAAAAAACACTACACATCACTCTCATGAAAAACAAATAGATATTAGGCATCACTTTATTAGGGATCACACACAAAAAGGAGATATCATTCTTCAATTTATCAGAACATAAGATCAACTTACTGATATTTTCACAAAATCCTTACCCTCTGATAGATTTGAATAGATTAAACAGAAGTTAGGAATGATAACCGTAAGGTAATCTTTCATGTTAACTTCCTATTGAACCAATATCCTTATAGTAATAAACTCATTTTCATAGGGGGAGTACATTTTTTTGTTTATTTAAAAATTTTCGTAGTTAGTTTTTCAAATTTTTCGTAATGAAAAATTTTATAGTTAGTTTTTCAAACTTTTCATATGGAAAATTTACGTAGTTATTTTTTTAAACTTTTTGTAATGAAAATTTTTTCAGTTAGTTTTTCAAAAATTTTGTAATGAAAATTTTCATGGTTAGTTTTTCATATTTTTCGTAATGAAAATTTTAATAGTTATTTTTTCAAATTTTTCATAATGAAAATTTTCGTATTTATCTTTTCAAATTTTTCGTAATGAAAATTTTTGTAGTTAGTTTTTCAAATTTTCGTAATGAAGTTTTATCATACTCAAAATTTTTGCAATGAAGGTTTTCATACTTAAAATTTTCGTAATGAAGATTTTCGTACTTGAAAATTTCGTAATGAGGATTTTCGTACTTGAAATTTTCGTAAAAAATATTTGCGTACTCAATTTTTTTTTGTAATGGAGGTTTTTGTAGTCATTTTTTTAATCTAAAGTTATTCAAGAAGAATATTACCTATTAAGAATAATCTTCCTAGTAATCGGAAAGATATGTTTCTTTCTTGAGTTTTTGTAATCTCCTTTTACTTTTTGGTAGTTTCTTTTGTTTATTTTTCTCAGATTCTTGTTTCCTTAAATCTGAATGTTTTATTTTAAAAACCTCAAAAGATCGGATGCTACCAAGTTTTCCTTGCAGCTATCATTTCAATCATTAGATCTGATCAAAATATTTCTCAACCATTACATTGATATGGGAAGATAAATTTTCACATCAAACACCTATATAAAGGACCCCCGAAGGGTTGTCCCACATCGATTTCAAGCCTTTGCGTACAGAAACTCTTCCCCCCATACAAAAGCTTATTCCAAACTTCTCAGAGTTTTCCTAAGTCTGAATGTTTGTAGAATAATCCTTTCAAAAATACATGTCTACTGTCAATCCGATTCCACAGTGGAAAGTATATAGAGAAAGGTTGGTGCATCCGAATTTCTTCTATAAATATGATTCTCTAATCTCTAAGAACATCAAGATTAATGGATGGGAAAGTGTTTGCATATCAAAGACAGGGGCTCAAGACTTGGTGTATCAAGATCTGCTTATCGAGTTTTATGCGTTAGTTAGCTTCTTTAAGGAAGAAGGCAGAGAGAAGTTTTCATTAAAAAGATATGGAAAGACCTATTCTCTATCTTATACAAAGGCATATAGTTTGGTTGGAGTTTCATTTGAAGGGAAAGCTGAATTTCGTTCCCATAAGTTGCTCGATGTTCAAGGAAGTTTTATCAAGGTAAAATATATGGAGTGTCTTGGACTTACAGATATCAAGACTTTGAAGATTCCTCACCTCTCAACAAATAATCGGATCCTTGAATTGTGGGTTCAAGGATTTATCATTCCGAGAAAGGGTGACAAGGACACCATAAAGAAGAGTGATATGTATATCTTGGATTTCTTAGTAAACCAAAGGAAGATCAACTTGATGAAGCATATTCTCATTACGATTGAGAAAATTAATAATGGGAACTTGAAAGCTCAGATTCTTATGTACCTGGCCACTCTTTCCAAGCTTATTATTCAGTGCTTGGAGTCTTTCAAAATCCCTTGTATTGAAAATTCATGCTGATTAGTGATAATACTCTCAAAAGGATGAAATTTGGTTTGTCTAAGGAATCAGGAGAATTCTATGATCTACAAGAGGAGTAAGATAAAGGTGTTCCAAAAGAAAAAGAAGTGGCTGAACTATCAATAAAGGTTGAAAATAAGAGGAAGTTGAAGGAAGTGGAAGAAGTTGAGAAAACCCCTAAAGCTAGAGAATCTCAATCCGCACCTCCAAAGCCCAAGAATCAGAAAGCCTATCTAGATGTGGTTGTAGAAAAGTGGAGGGAAGACAAGAAAAACTGGAAGGAATAAGAGACAAAGATTGGCTTGGATCCTACTGAGGCCAAGGCTTTGAAAGAGAAGACTGCAGATGAGATTGAGAAGAAAGACAAGGAAAAGAAGCAAAAGAAAAATATGTCCAAGAATGAGATTGTGAAATCCCTTCTAAGGGATACTGAAATAGCATCCAAACAAATTCTGGTACCAAAATCCTTCCTAGTACAACCCTTACCTTAGACTCCGAGGAAGAAGTACATGACTCTGGAAAAATCCCAAGAAAAGGTTGTTGACCAGAAAGAAGCTGTGAAAGAAGTTAAAAGTAGTGATGACACAACTAATTTGATTAAGAAAGTTGAAGACTTTCATGAGAAGGAAAGTGCTTCAGAGAAATTGTCAATCCAGACCTCTCAAGATGGATCTTCAAATATCTCTACTCCTGGGTTAGATGAAAAAGCTGAAGATGAAGTGAATAAGATTTCTGAGGAAGAAAGTTATAATCAACATTTCATTCATCTTGAAGATGCTGAGGCAGGAGCTGAGAAGGAGAAAATATATGATGATAGAATTGTTCAGTTGTCAAATAGTGAACATGAGTCTCCGGATGAGGAAGTTTTTCCAAGAACTGATATGGGGAAACATGTGGCTGAGGATACACCTACTAAAGTTGTTTTAAGGAAAAATGAAGCTGGTGGATCTTCGAAGAGGAAGATTTTCAAGCTAGAGAATGATTCCTCACCAAGTAAACTCTCAGATTAGGAATAATCAGCCCTAGGACGTGATTTTTTCATTCAATCATTGAAGAAGCTTGTTGACACCATTCTGATCGTTCCAATCATTGACTCAAGATGTCAGATGATCCAACATAGCATGAATCAAAAATCGGATCCAGTATCCATGGTGATGGATAAGTGTGACCAACTTGAGGCTGATTTCAAAAACTTCTTCATTAATTACGATGCCCACAAAAAATCTTATACGAAAGTGATTATCTTTTCAAAGAAAATAGTTGAATATTTGAGAGATCTTGATGAGTTTCAACATGAAGTTAAGGAAGATTTTGATAATGAAGATAGTAAAATCAAGGATCTCACGACTAGCTTTAAGGAAAAGATAAAACTTGAGCAGGATACCCAGATTCATGAGGTAAAGGATCTGAATGGGAAGATATATTCTATTTCCCAAAGTTGGAATAGGGAAAGGGATCATCAGATCGAGATCTAAGAGAAGCTATTTAAGCAAGATGAGTTGTTGAAGGCTTAGGCAGAGGCACTGAAGGATCAGGAAGAAAAGATCAAATATTTAGAGAACAAAGTAGAGTATCTGGATTAGATCCTAAAGTAAGAAGAGGAAGACCATAAGGAACTAAAAAATATGAAAACCATTGTGAATAAATTGATACCCAGGGAAAAGGTAGGAAAATAGACCCAATTTGATCTTTTGTTGTATTTTTTATTCCTTGTACAAATTTTTCCTATCTTAATAAAATTTTGGTTTCTCATTTTGGTTTGCATGATTTTTACTAATATTTCAGGTACTATAATTTCTTTTCCATTCCCTCAGTTTTTTTTGAAAATCACAAAGGGGGAGAAAGGAAAAATAATGCTAAGAAAAGAAGAAATATCCCTAAGTAAGGGGAAGTTTATCTAAGGGGGATTTTTCATTATAGAGATTTCCGTACTCAAGATAATGAAAAATATCATTCCGTAAATCTATAATATGATCCTTAGTGTTCCAAAGCCTAAGGGGGAGTTAGTCATATTTATCATTGTCCATGTTTAAAGGGAGATAATTTTTATTTCAAAGTATAGAAAAATATTTTCTAAGACCTTATAGTATTTTTTGTAAGGATGTTTATGCTTTCCAAAAAGGGGGATATTTTTGAGTCAATGAGGTTTTCCTTATGAATTTTCTATTTCATCATACTTGGGGGAGATTGTTGAGTCAATAAGGATTCCTTATTACATTACCATTCTTTTTTGTTTTGAAAATCACAAATACCTTATCTCAAGGAAAATCTCATTTACCCTGTGTTTTACTTCTATAAAGAAAATTATCCTTCCCCAAGGAAATTTATCCTTACCATGTTTTTCATTATTTGTTATCCTGTCTAACTATAAAAGTTGGTTTTATAGATAAAACGTCAGAATCATATAATACTTAGATATAGAGAATTCTATTTTCAGACACTGAATTCAGACTCCGAGTTCTATGAATTCAGACTCCAAACTCTTTTGAGTTCTGACTCTGAGTTCTCTGAATTCAGACTCCAAAATCTTCTGAGTTCTGACTCCGAGATCTTTGAATTTAGACTTTGAAATTTGTAAGTTCATACTCCAAATTCTCATGAACTCTAACTCTGAAATTTGTAAGTCCAGGTTCCAAATTCCTGTGAATCCAGATTCTAAATTTCCTTGAAATTCAGACTCCAGAATTCTATAGATTTCAGGTTATGAATTCCTTAGAAAACAGAATTCGAATATCCTTGTATTATAGACTCAGAATTTATTTTTGGTTAGAGTTCAAAATTTTATTTTCTTACATTCCGAATATTTGATTTTGTTTATGTAATCATATTTTTTCTTACACTTGTTTTTGTTACAAAACGATGTTGTGAATTCAGTTACAAACTAATTATTTTTTGAGTGACATGTGTATAGGTCCCTCTGAAATTCAAGGAAACATATGATCGTTGGAAGAGAGATCTAACTGTTGGTGTTGTGCCTATAAATAAAAGCTCATTTAAAATAACTCAATACTATTCTATGACTCTAGAGATTACATGCTATTGAAGTGATTTCTAGAGAGAGACTCTCATTGCTTTGTGCGTACTGAAATTCTTGTTCATATTTCCTTTGTTCGACTCTGATTATTTCTATGTACAATCGAGGGCTTCTTGGGATAGGAAGAAAGAGGTTCCGACAACCTTGAAGTTGAGGGATTCCATGCTGAGGAAGACAGAGGTGTCGACTACCTTGATGTTGAGGGATAGCAAGGATAGAAAGGCAAACTCCGATCTTCGTATTGAGGGCTTACTCTGGTGTGGGTAAGATAGACTTTCTTGAAAGTATAAATCAAGGGACCTTTATCCAAGGTAGCTGGATACCCTTCCTTTTGGGTAAAAATATTTACTACTTGTTACTTGTTTTGTTACAAGTTTTCCGCTGTATTTTATTTGTTGAGGAAAGTATAACTATCTTATACTTCCTTATACTTGTTCTCTGATTTAGTGAGATTCTATACACTTTAAGTTAGAATATTTATCTTTGTAAACTTTTTAAGTTTCATTTTTTGGAACCATCTTTCCAGATTCACATTCTTGGAATAATATTTCTAGAATCTAGCAAGTGTATAGAACTAGTGGTTTTTTGAATTATCTTGTTTAACCTTGTTAAACATAACCGTCTTTAAAAGTTCCAAAGGAATTTTTAAAAGTATACAATTAACCCCCCCTGTTATATTTTAAGCATCATTAGATACATTATTCAGTATCTATATTATTTCAATCCTATATTTGGTATTATAGAGTATATCATACTCACATACCATCTCAACATCTCTGAGGACGGTACAAACACCACCCCAAATTTCCACTATTCATAGATCAATAATAAGAGATATTTTAATTTAAATAAAACTACAATGCCTAATATATTTATATATATATATATATATCAAATCAACCATCTTTATTGAAATTAAAAATAAATAAAAAATCATAGTCTTGGTTGAACAAAACTAAAAACATTCATTATATAAATAAATTATATACATGAATTTTTAATAGGGATTTTATATATGAATTAATAATTCAAATGCAAGCAGTACAATATAAAAAATTTATACAATTATAATAATAAAAACCATGAATATAAAACCACAACACATTTTCTCTATATAATAAATATTATACAGAGGATTTATTAAAGCTCATATATTGAACCACACCATGGTTTCCAAGAATAATAATTTTTTCAAAGTTCATACCGTGAACCATGACTTGTTAACATTTTCTATGTCATGGTTTTGTATGATGGAAATATAATTTCTATCAACCATAATAATTTCATTCAAAATAATGATTTGAAAACATGTATTTTTATACTCTATTTTTCAATAAGAAAACATATGATTTTTTATCAAACCATTATGTTTCTACAAAACTATATAGTTTTACTAAACAATTTCATAAATCATCACATGGTTATATGAACCATGTTCATAGTTCTAGAGAAACAGCAAACTAGTTTCCATTTTTCAATCTTTATCTTATCATTTCTTCATCAACACTCACACTAATACCACTAAAGGGTTTATAGGACATATCCATACCCAAATATAGTGAAATAATGATAAAAACCCAACCAAAAGATCAATTGGGTAAGGAAATGATAAAATAAAATATAAAATATAAAAATTCATACCTTACTTTTCACGATGAATCTTATATAATAGCGAGTTTGATTGAGATCCCTTGGAAGGAATCAAAGGGCTCCTGCCAATAAAGGTATCTACTATTCAAAGTGAAATCATTTAATTATTCAATGAGATTATTTCTCTTTCAATGGTGTTCTATCACCTTCTAATCAACGGTAAATGAAAAGAAGTATTTTGGAGAGAATTTAATTATATATTATTAATCTCAACTATATTAAAATGAGGCCCATGAAATCCCTTAAAGATTAATCATTCATTAAATGAAGGAGCCCTTTTATTTTAAACCACTTTATACATTATAAAAAAATATGGATTCCTTTATAATGATTATAGCGAACACATATTTTTTATGTGACTGTTAAAATCCTTTAACTATCACGAAAACATTTTTACATCATCATAATATGTTTCAAAAAGAGAATAA
The DNA here is from genome assembly GCA_963277665.1 of Viscum album. Taxonomy (NCBI): domain Eukaryota; kingdom Viridiplantae; phylum Streptophyta; class Magnoliopsida; order Santalales; family Viscaceae; genus Viscum; species Viscum album. The sequence goes on along the minus strand of OY728140.1, from coordinate 815,302,316 downwards.
AACATGATGATCAATATAAAAATTTTATCTAGATTATATCCCATGTCATTTAACATGAATACCATGACCTCGTATAAATAACCATGAAATAAAAAAACCATGGCCTAGTGATTTTCACCACATTATGGTTTATGATTTAGTGTATATATCCAATATTTATCAACATAGTTTTTTATTATTTAGGTATATAGTGCATCGCTTTTTCCCCTTTTGAAAAATAATTAATGAATACATTAAAAAGGGGTAGTATAACTTAGGATTGGTATTTAATGAGTTCTAGACCATTTTAATCACAATGAGAGTGTTATCAATTCAATAAAATGAATAATTTTTATTTTTACTTCAAGGATTATTCCATAAACATTGGAAGGTGAATTAAGTAAAATCCACATGTTCTTATACTTTATTTATTTACTTGGTTACAATGATCTCTTATTTGATTTTATATATTTTTTATTCCTTAAAAAAGGGAGAAATATTTATAAATTGGGTAATTAATGAAAAAAAGTTTTAAATTATTTACCATATTAATTAATACCTCACTTTTTACAATTCTACTTAATTAAGATATTGGTTTTAAAAAGTGGCATCACAGTCGAAAAACTTTTTTAGCAGATCTGCCATTTAAAGAATAAATATTTGAATTTTGTAAGTGATAATATAATTATTGAGAATGTAATTTACTATAAATGATATCTAATATTTTAGGAGATAAATTATCTAATCTAGGAAAATAAAAAATATATACATCTTAGATCACTCAAATTAGAATTCTATATGATAACCATGCATGGGATTGAGATCAGTGATGAAATGATAGAAAATTTTACTGAAGTAGATAAGAAATTTTTTAATGATAATGAAAAGTAAACGATAAAGATATTTTTAGTAATATTTAAATTAATGTGATGAGTTTCTTATCCTGGAAGGATATATTAAAGTAAAATATATCAAAATTCAGGTTCCTTAAGAAACAATTAAATATTTTAAATGCATGGAAAACAAGCTGTTTATGAATTATTTAATTGAATTATTGATGTAGTTATATAATTGATTGGACTAAATAAAAATATTATGGATTTTTAGATTTGACAGGAAATATTAATAATTCTTATATCACTCTATAATGAAAATATCTCTCCAGTAGAGGAAATAGATCTCAATAAGTTGATGTTGAATGTTTTTTAATGAAATTAGGTGACATATGAGATTTGAATCAAGATATAATGTATGTTGGGTCTTACCTGATTATTAAATATGAAATTTATTTTAATGAAAAATATTGATATAGGTAAATATGGTTAAGACACAAGTAATGAGTTCATGCCACTTCTTGAATGAAATTTCAAAATAAAAAAAGAAGGTTACAAGGAAAAATACATTTGACTTGTTTAAAATGTAGAAAATTTTGGCATATTTATTTTTTTTCCAATAAGGAATAAATATGATGAATCTAATATTTATTTATTAATAATAAATTCAAATAATAAAATCACTATAAATGAGTACAAAGTTTGTTATAATAAAAAAATAGAGATAAAATTTTAAATAACAATTTATGTTAGTAAAGGAAAAAATTCTGATGAATATTCATCATCAAAGGCGAATGAAACTGAAAAAAAAAATATTTACAATATGTGTTGGTTATAATGGTAGATAAAAAAATTGAAGATGAAATTGAATATCACCAAGAGGTAGTTTCTTATTTAAACATTAATCTTAAAGGAGATCTTAACGGGATTAAAGTTTAAATAAATAGAAATAAGAAAATTAATGACCTGATAAACAAATAAATTGGATGCATATGAGATCCAAAACATGAAATTAAAAGTACTTAGAAATTGGTTGAATAAAAATATTTAGTGTATGAAAATTTTAAAAAAATATCTAAATTAAAGGTAAAAATTTAATATAAAATCAAAATAATTGATGATATTACTACTTGCTTTGAAGAAAGAAGAAAGTCGATTAATTATCTTGGAGTATAATTTGTTATAATGAAGTAATATATTGAATTAGAATTAAAATATAGAATGATTATAAAGTAGTATTTGTTTAAAATGTACTAAGACATTTTGGATAAATTAAAATTATTTTAAGCCTCAAAGAAATTGATAGAATTCATGAGAAAAAATAAACTTTTCCATGGTCATGGGTGTGCTTGGATGTTATTCTAAAACATTCAAGATGAAAAATAAAAAAATAAACAATTTATGATTTATGGAGAAAGGAATGAAGAAGGTAGATGAGAAATGTTAATAAAAATCAATGAGAGTTTCTAGAAAACCTGGAAGTTACGATATTTAAATTTAATGGAAATAAAAGTATGAATTTCTAATGACGGAATGGTAATTTTAAGGATACATGGGTCAAATGATGACTTATTTCAAGGAGGAAAAGAGAAACTATGAATATTATAATATATAAAAAATTAAAAGGAGGTAAAAATTAAATCTCACTCAATATAAGATAACTTTTTTTCATGATAATTATTTTCCATGTTCTAATTATATCCATAAGATGTTCAATAATATTGGATATATGAATAGAGTTAAGGAAGAAAAAATTTAAGAAAACATATCATGGTTATAGTCATAGTTGTTGAGGTGACCATTTTATTTATTTTTTTAAGTATTTTTTTATGTATTTTTACCAGTGATAAGTTAAATTTGAGAGAATAATAATTATTTTATTTCATGGTTTAAATACCATTGTGGTGTTTTGCGGAGAAATAAGTACCCGAAACACTAAAGAATAATGGTAATTTTAGCAAAATTAGTTAAAGTCTAACTTATATTAAATGAAAATAGGAATGTAATCATGTTATGGTATTGGTTATTTATGAAGATTATGATGAGTCAATCATTGTATAAAACTAGATATTATATATGAATACATTGCAAAATGAAATCCATTTTAAAATTGATGTATAAAATGGAATTATGAAGGTATAAAAATATTGTTCCATCATTTTTTATATATGATAATAGAAAAATATTCTATGAAGGTAATACCATTCCATGGAATATTAAAACATTCTATTTTAGTTATATATAAAGATATGAAAACTAGTAGTGATTTATTAGATGTCTTGATTTGAAGGTGTGATTTTAAGATATTTTACTTGACTAAGTGAAAACATGACTTAATTTCCTCAACATGTCATGGTTTTACCTATAATATAATTAAATATATATATATTTTTATCACCCATGTATATAAAGTCTCTGAAGGAATATTTTATGGGTTACATTAAAATTTAATGGATATATTTGATCACATTTTTGATAAAGATGACACATAGGGTGATAGTGGACTAATTTGGATATTTTATCGAATCCTGTATATTAATGTCAGGTATTGGAAATTAAGGGATTATAAAATGGTTGTTATAGTATAAATGAAGTACGAGTAACTTAAGATAGATTAGAAAAATAGAGAATTGAGAGTACAAACAACCATAACAATTCTATTATTGATATGATATATTGAATAATATTAACATTATTTTTATGAAGTATTGGAGTTGAGGATATAAAATAATATGGTTTAAATTTTATCACATTTATATTTTTCATTATATGAGCCTAACAACCTATTATCATATATCTTTTTATCAAAATAGTGATTGCATATATTAGAATATAATGTGTCCCTATATTATATCCCTACATTTTCGGGAGATGTATCAAACTCATTTTTAGGTAATATTTTTCCTTGTTTTGAGTATTCCTTATTTTGGGATTATCTTGGGCGTGTTTGGGTGAAATTTGGATGTTTTTGGAGGGTTTTGGGTATTGCATGATTGGTTCACATTTTTTCCAAAATGTACGCCCTACCCCATCAAACCATGCAACCCCAGAAAGAGAGGTATTACACTATTGACACATGGTTTATCAAACTGGGCTCCCTATTAGGAGTAACTATGCACCCCCATAGGATAGGTACATGGTTAGGGTGCACTGTTTGGAAAACTGTGTGCCCCTAACTAGAAAACCGTGCACACGGTTTTATTATTTTAAAACTTTGTTTTAAAATTCCCGAATCCCTCTACATTCACCCTAATTCCACTCAAATTTACCCTATATGATTTATCTAATTTTTTAGAATATTGTAAGGATTACAAGGCCCTCCAACCTCAATTTATTACAAATTTAAGATCCATTGATAGATCTTCACCTCTCCCAATAAGAGATTATTATCCGGCGTGGTTTCTTTTCTCTCTTTTCTCTCTTTACTGATAAAAGGGGATGGTTTTGATCTATTGGTGATGTTTTTATATCTATGTTTGATTGATCTTGATTATTTTTGGTCTTTTATATAGGTTTTTATTCTATATCTCACTCTTCTTAATGATCTTGGTTGTTCTACTTTAATTGGGGATTTCTGTTGGTGATATTTCATCAATGATCTTGAGGTAGGTGGTCTAAATTTTATTCCCATAGTCTTTAATTCTAATTTCATGTATTTTTTGTGGAATTTAAATTTGAATTTTTGAAAATTGAATCTTTAAATTGAATTAGTTAATTAATTAATTAATTAATTAATGGAATTGGTTAGTTGATTTTTCTATGTGATCATGATGTGAGATGAACTTGGGAAAATTTAATTTTGTAAATATGATTATTCAATTGGTGAATAATGTGACATTGAATTTATTAAGTTAATTTATATATGATAATGAATTTGGATAAAGTTTAGGACATTTTATTTTGTGGAATTAGATTAATTAATTTGTTAATTAACTAATGGAATATTGTGATTTTGGAATTGATGGGTTATTGGGAATTTTGATTTGTCAATTAACATGATTATGAATTAATTTAGAATAAGAATCACGAGTTAATGGGATTAACCTTAATGGTTGTTGGGTTATATGATCTAAATAATGTGAAAAATGGTTTAACAGTGAATTTATCATGTTATTCACTGTTATTAAAGTATGAACCCTGTTTATTTTGATAATTGAGATGGTATCCTAGATACCAAGTGATAGAAATGGGGTTAATGTTGATCAACCTTGATTTATGTGATACATGTGATTTTTTTGTGATTAATATATAAGTGTGGAAAACTTAATGAGGCTCCAAATACCCATATGTGATTTTGAGATGTGGAATAGGGACTAAGGTTCCAAATACCCATATGAGATAGCGAGTATTGGACAAGGACTGAGGATCCAAATACCCATGTGACATTGAGGTGTGGGATATTGAAAGAGGATCCAAATACGCACAGGGTGTTAGACACAACATTCTATGCCCATAGGATTGAAATTGGAATATGGATCCAATTGTTTGTGATATGAATTTAAATTAAATGATAAATTATATTCATGTTATTGTGATATGTGATATCCCTTGGGGATAATTCAGAATCCAGCATGGGCCGAAGAAGGTATTTGTGGTTTGGGTGTCCTCAGGAACCAGGGGGTTTATGTGGTTAAATAAAGAATAATTAAATATGTAAACTGCTGATATTGTTTCTTGTGTTTTAGTATTTAGATAACTATGTACCATGTTATTAACTAGATAATGTTTTAGATGTCATTGGTGGTGGACTACTAAATTTTACTCACACTGTACTCAGGTTGCCTTTTCGATACAAGAATAGACTTCATGTTTGTAGGATAGGATAAGGGAAAGGGCCCTATGTTAGATGGATGAGTCAGGATAAATAATGGATGAGGGAACTAGACATGGTGTTAGGACCCACTTGGGGGAGTTTTTAGTTTCTTTATTTTGAGTTTTCATTTTTACATCTGACACTTATTTGGAATGACATATCTACTATTTAGTTGTGGATATGCCTTTTAGTTTTTGTTTATCATGGGATACTAGTTTTTTCTTATTATTGTATTATTATTTTTGTTAAATTTTGTCGATGGGTTATTGATTTGTTATTTAAATTGTTGTTCTATTTTGATAAAGAAGGTATAGTCTCCCAATTTTGATATGTTATACCCTTATTTCTAGTCTGTAGCCTCTGTCATACAAGGAGGCACACTTGAGGTCATTTGATAGACCATCTTAGGGAACTGATGTGTGGCACCAAAGTGAGGATGTTACACCCTATTACATGATAATGATTCAATACTAAACAATTTTAATGACATTAAGAGTGTTAGTGATTCAATTTAAACAATTAATTGCTATGTATACGTTTTGGATTGGAATATTAATATTGGAGGGTAAACTAAGTAAAATCCGTATATTCTAGAATTTTATTTCAATAATTGGCTATTGTGATATCTTATTTGTTTTAACATGGTTTTTATTTTTAAAAAAATGAGAAAGATATATAAATTTAGTAATTATTGAAAATAGTTTTTAAATTAGTGATCACTTTAATTCACCCTCTCTTAGGATGATTTTACTTAATTGGGATATTTGTGTTAACACTGAGATTTATAAATCACCCCATAGATACCTCAAGTTAACTAAAATATAAATTATCTCTAAATGATACCCTAGAATAATTTTAGGGTAAAATGAGGGGTAGTGGTATCCCCAATGGATTGGATTTTACAACCGTCAACCATTATATCACTAGTGTCAATTTACATGTAAACCATACAAATCCAAAATATTTAAATCACACTATCTGAAACATCATATACTCCATATAAAATATAAAATATCTATTAATACAACTAACTAGGTTGATTTAGTGATCTAAAAACTCTTAATACGCCAAATGTTAGTCATTTTCTTGAAATCCTATTGTGGTTTATTAGATACATTTTTCTTTATTTTATTCATTAATTTTTTTCTCCCATTATTACCCTTTAATGATATGTTAATACTTTTATTTTATTTTTATCTTCCTATCTCAATGTTTTCATTTATATCAAAATGGTCAAACTCTACCTGATAGTCACATTTTTTATATTTTTGGATTATATCTTCACTACATCAATTATCAAAATAAACAATATAAAAATTCTATATGGAAGATTATATAATTTTTTGTCAATTTTTTCATCAATAAAAATAATACCATGAGTATAACAATCAATTTTAAACTAATAAATTATTACACACCTTCAAATTTTACTAATAAAAATCACACTTATGGAATGAAGGAACCCAACTATTAAAAACTGAAAAAATAATGAGAGGAACATAAAACTTTGATTAATACCCTCGGAGTAGATTTTTTTTATCTTTATGTTCATGTAATTACCTGTTATGATTTTGGAAGATAAACTCACCCATTGTTTAGTAAGAGAAGAGGGGTTGACTATATATATTATATTTTTTACCTTTGTATCTCATGAGTTTAAATCATTATCTAAAACATAAAATGGGGTCATAATGTAAATCTTAGGAGAAAATTGAAGGATTTATGGGGAACCTAACTTAATTAAACTCTATCTAAACCCCACTTAAGGCATGAACTAGTAATATTTTGTATTCCTTGATTTATTTGTATTTAATTTATAAAAACATTCATATTTACTAAAATTATGGATACAATTCAATTAGTATACAATATAAAATTACACCTTTGTGAATAAAATAATTGATTAAGCCTTATAACAAGGGGAAGGACTAAGGAATTGAGGGTAATTTAAATTATAGTTCCATTAGGATCATTGGATGAAATGTTTAAACTATCTTCCCAAATAAACTTAAAAGAGTTACATAATGAAATTATACCCTCATACTTTAGAAAAACATTATATTTTAATATAAATTTATTTCCTTGAATAAAAGATTAAATATTAATATGACCTTATATTATATTATTCTTTAATGATTTCATTTAAAAAAATACTTAGGTGGAATTGAATTTAGTTATTCATGATTATGGATGAAACTAGTTGATTTGATAGTGGTTTTTAAATTTTCATATATATATATATATATTAGAAAAATATATAATTCCTGAATGAATCATAAAACTTCTAAATAGAACTTTTAGAAAATCTAATACACTATCGAGACTATTTAAAAAACAATCCTTTATATTGTTCATGGTTTTTAATTATGGAAATATTTCTTCTTAGATTTCATCTCTAGAGAGCTTTCTACAAGTATTTTCCAATGATTTTTCAATATAAATGAATTCATGATACTCTTTCCCTTTTCAATTATTTATTCATACCACAACATGTTTTTTGAGAAGATCGATTCCCCCATCTCCTGTAGTGATTTCAACCCCTAGGATTTTTGAGAAGTTACTCTTTAATAATTTGATGTGTTCGATAGCTTATAATGAACACAACACCAAAGTGAATATTTAGTTTATACTATAAAAATTTGAATACATTTTTAAATATTAAAATGAAATGAATTTTTAAAAAGGGTTTGAATCCACTTAAGAAAATAGAATTGATTCTTAAGAGATTGTTTCGAATTATTTTGTTGAATTATGAATTTTTATTAAATTCAATAATTTTTAGATAATGATATAAAAAAATGCATTGTTAAAATTTAAATAATGATATATAAAATAAATTAATAACATCTATATAATTATTAATCAAATATAAGGAATGGTAATTTAATTATTCATGAGTAAACAAAAAAATTTTGTTTTAAAACATTGTTTTTATTTTATATTATATATATTTTATATGAAAGATAAATTTATTAAATTTATAATTTTAATTTTAAATAAATGAAACTTATTTTTAATTCAGAATTTAAAAAATAACTTAAGATGAAATTTTTAGATTTTTTTGAAATAATTGATTTTTGGGTGAATAGTGAAAAAATACTGATTTTACCAATATGATCATTTTATGACATTATTATGATATAATAATGGGTGAAAAGTTTTAAAAAAAATTATAGACCAAATATTCAATTAATATATAATATAATTAATTTAAAAATAAAACGTTGAACTTAGAAATATATGTTTGACATTTAGGAAATCCATGTAATGTTTTTGTTCAAATAAAAACTATTTTTAATTGTTCTTTTTTAATCAACTATTCAAATGGTTAATTTCAGTTTTAGTTTGGTTTTAAATGAAAATAAGTCTCATTTGATCAAATATAATTTTATTATTTCATGGGAATCATCATTATATTGATTTTAGTGTAAAATAATTTTTATACATAAAAATTCACTTTTCTAATAATAGATTTTCATTGTGTTTTGTGAAATTATATTAAAATTAATTTTTACCACTTTAGGAAATTTAATGATATAAAATTTATTCCATATTTTGGATCTTCATATTCCAATTATGTAATAAGTTTATTTTAATTTTAATGTCATAATGAATAGAAATTGTGGTAAAACATTTTTTACCATAGTTTAACTAAAAGGAAAGTATTAAAATATATTTATATTTTTTTATAATTTGATTGTATAAGTATATTTAGACAATAAAATATCCAATATTTAAAATTTTACTAAATTATATCCACTTTCCATGAGAAATACATTAATTATATTTTAATGTTTTTAATATTTATAAGGGTCCCCCTCCCCTAAATTATAAAAGGGAACATTCTCTTATCACCTATACACACCACTAGAGCACCTTAGATTAAAAAATATATACCCAAATACATTTTAAAATATCTTATACATGTCTTAGAGATTTTATTCTTCCAAAAATACCCACCCAAGAATCCTTTAAGGGTTTTTCCATGGATATTCTCCAAGGAAGATGGCTATGTTCTTACCGACCATTTTCATGTTTCTTCCTTCTTAAATATACTCCAAATATAGAAAAATAATTATATCAATATATTAAATATTATTATTTTTTATTTTAATGATATAAAAATTTTCTTTCTCATTTCTATCTAGTGGAAAATGTAAACATTGGTCATGTGTATGTGTTACATATTGCCTTCACAAAGATTTATTTTTCATTTTTCATTATTGTATCTCATAAATAGTTATATAGATGAATTTAATTAATATATATGGTTTTTTATAATATATTTATTATTCTATAAATATAAATTATTTTTAACATTTCTTTATTTTCTTCTATTGAAAAATGGATACATCACCCATGTGTTTGTGCAGACTACCGTCTCCATAATGAGATTCAATTAATTTTAAATCACCACCTTACATGGATTATTATAAAATTGTATATAATGAATAAATATTTTATTTATTAAATTATTAATCTTTTATAAAATTTATATTATCAATATACAATAACATGTTCTTACTCATTCAATTATTATAACATGTTCTTGTTTTGGTTTGTTTTACCACCTACATGAACATTGATATAATGTTTATTCCATGAATGATTAAGGAACATTATATACTAATTATTATATGTAATAATATATAATTTATGATTTTTTCATAATTATGGGGTTTTATTATTTAAAATTATATTTACCTATAAATTCAATTTTTTGTTAAATTCAATAATCCTTGAAAAAGGGAATTTCAAAACATTCCATGATATCTGTTAACATAAGTTCCATAAAGTGACTATTAAACACCTAGAATACATAAAAAAAATTACTTGAATATTCATGAACATAATGGTGATGACGAAATCAGTACCATGTTATAAGGACGAGAACCTTCAAATTTGAACAAGCATGGAAAACTAAAGAGTGAGCACAAAAATATTGATTTTAACAAAAAATTACTATTAAGTGGGTAATAATAAATTTTAAGGTAAAAATATATATTAATATAATTATGAATATGGTTCTAGTAATGATGTATAATATGTATACACTTTTTGTACAGGAGGATAGAACATGTTCGACCAAGAAAAAGTCCGAGGTAAGAGGATTTTTAACCTAATTTTGTTTCATTGGATAATATCACATCTCTATTAACTATGTTATGAAACGATTATGTTTTTTATGACATATAATTTTTTATGTTTCATTAAAATTTATTTTACGAGGGTTTATTTTTTTTCTATATAATTGTTTCATTGATGGATTCCTCTTTAACGGATATAAATCTTTGCAAGGGTTTATCATCTCACATTTATTTATTTTAGACATATGTTATATTCACCATTTTTTTATATTATGTGGTGTATATAATTCCATATGGATGTTTTTATCACACTTTAATTATGTTCAAAGGATTTAAAAATCCATCTCATGTTTTATCTTTCATGGGATTTGAGTAGAAGAGATACCAATGTTGTAAGGGTTTCCTCATCCCAATTTCCCATCAATGAGTTATGTTCTATTTTCAACCCCATTTTTATTTTATATGGTGTATATAATTACCATGAATATATTTTATAATTATTTTCAATAAAATTATGAGGATTTACTAATCCATTTATGGTTATATATTTAATGAGATTTTAATTCAAATGTTATCAAAATTGTAAGGGTTTATGAAAAAATATCACTTTCTATCAAGATTATTTATGTTTTAATTTACATTGTTCAAATTTTTATATTATTTTTATGGTCTCAAATTTCTAAAATCCTTCCCTTTTTGTTTTATAAGTCTTGGAAGAGTCAGGATGGTTCTTGGATTCGTTTCCTTATTTGTTATTCTATATTTATTCTCATGGTCTCTTGATTGACCATGAGACATGAATTTTGTTAATGTGGTTAGTTTGTTCCTTATTAAAATAACTTTTTGTATTCTTTTGGTCACATATTTGGTCAAGCAGTTTATTCTCACAAATAGTTGTCTTCTTCATGAAGTTGGTTGGTTTGGTTGTGTGGTTGGTTGGTTTTTCCACGCAGTTAGTTGGATCCTTCATGTGGTCATCTATTTTATTTATTATGGATAGTTGTTTCCTTTATACAATCTGTATTTTCGTGTGATTGGTTGGAATGACTAATTGGTAGTTCATGCAGTTAGTTGGTGAGGTTGGATTAGGTAGCCAATTTATTTAAAATTTCCAGATTTCCTAGAATACCCCAATGTCATTAATATGAATTTTTAACAGAAATATGGGTTGGAGGATTTAAGTAAGGGTTTTTAAAGGATTTTTCAAATGAAATAATTATATCCTTACATTTTATTAATATTGAGCTATTATGTGAGTCTTTATGTATGAATTTAATTGGATATGAAATTATGATTTAATTAAAGTTTGACTTGCGGTATGAGATCCTGAAGGTTTTGTATATTTTTTTTCTAAAACTAAAATATTTCATTAATTCAATCCTTCTTTATTTATATTGAGGCCAGAGGCTTTCTATACGTTTTACTTGGATTCATGGAACCCTTCTATAGTTAGTCTGAGTTCTTCCTATGCTACTTCCAACTTGTGCTCGTAGCCCCTATTTTGGTGCAGTAAGTCATGTGTAACTTCTTTCTTTGAGGAAGGGGATATTTTCACTTAAATTTTATTTATGTAATGTTTTAACTAACCAAGATTTGGAATTATCTATTTAGATGGGTGAGATTAACATTATTAAGATAAAATATATATATTCTCTAGGAAGATCATTGTTTAATTAACTAGAAATTTTATCATAAAAAGATATATAATTTCATGCTATTGAATATAGTAATATATTATTTAAATTATTTTAGTAATTAAAATGGTAAATTCATATATTTTAGGTTAAAGTGATAAACCTATAAGAATGTAAATTATATAGGATATTGAAAAATTATAACCACATAAAGTACCCTTTAATCAACATAATATTTTTGAGATAGAATTATCAGAATAATTCTGGATATGATAATTGAAAACGAAATTATGAAAAAATAAGGATAATTGATATTTCTTGATGTAAGACTTAAATTAATGGTTGGGTATGTGATCAAGTGTCTCCTTTAATGTTTCTGATTCTTCCCTTGTTACTTATAGATATTCTGTTATATGTTTTCTAGTATTGGTAGTGTTCTTATTACTCTGTAGCATGATTCTATATTTTGGGAATTGATTTTAAAATTAAATTATAGAATAATAAAGGAATTTATTAAATGGAATAGGCACGAGCTGTATGATCAGTGCTCTTCTCAGAATTGATAAATATAAAAATAGTGGTTCGAAGAATGTTTATGATTTCAGTTAGATATGAATAGAGACTGCCTTAGGTTTCCTTGTTGTGGAGAATCGATGTTCAATAAACTAGTTAATTAAATATGGAATTAAAAAGGTTTTTTTTATTAAATATAATCATTTGGGACTGAGAAATCCTATTTTATTATGTAGGAGGCACAACTTCCTCAATTCTATGGTCTTAGTGACTTCTTCATGTGCATAAAATTATACATTGAGATATTGGTGGGATCTTGGTATTTAGAGCCTTTTTTTATTATTGATATCTCAATTGTGGTTGGGAACCTTTAATGAGCTAGGGGATGGAGGACTGGGGCTCTGATGATGATGGTTGAATGGATTAATGGGTTGAGATATTGAGTTTATATTAATTATATTATGTGCAGAATCCAAGGAATGCTGTGATAAATAATTTCAATGAGGTTGGGGTAGATAATTATTATGTGAAATGGTTTGGGACACCAGGAAAAAGATATGAGATTAGAGTTAGGATTTTCAATTGATTTCCATAATTCTTACTTGATGCATATTTAATAGAAGAATGTTATTTATATAATTAATTATAACTTCTAAATCAATTTTGATTATATGAACTATAAGTGCATCTTTTATAGTGGTATCTTAGGGTGGGTCCTAGAGTACTCAGATGATATGAAATAATAGAACATGTAATCAATGAATGGGTTTAGTTCATAGTATACTTAGATTATGGTGGAATGATTTAAAATATATCAAGAGGATTAATAGTGTCATAGAAACTAGTATTTAATGATTAAAGAATTAATCTTTGAAATTTAGTATGGAATAATATTAATTAATGGTTAATGGATAAATTAATATTGAGTTTTATAATTCTATGATTATTGATATATATAACAAAGAAGTGGTAGGTATTGTCCATACTCTTATCAAGATGTGGTGGTTTTGGCTTCCCATGGGTGCACATTTATGGGTTGTGATGGCTTGAGATAATGAAGGCACACAAGAGGTGGTGGCTTTTGGGCATACACATGGTTTTGGATGGAATGATTATGACCATGATATTGATGTGGATTTGTGGACTGATGTTAGAATTAGATGTTGGGATATGTGTGGTGATGAGGTAGGTAGGTTCAAGGATGGACTCACATGTTGGATTCCTTATTTATAGGAGGGATGGTCATACAATGTGTGGCATTGGTACAAGAGTGGAAAAAACTAGTAAAGGAGTGAAGGTGGGGTACCTTCATTTATATATATATATATATATATTATTTTGATATATAATGGTTAATTATATACATTACTTGGCGAGTGACCCATATTGAGGATATGAAACTAGTATTACCTATTTAAGTGTTGAGTTAGTTTCATTTGTTTATTCACTGGGATTTAGTATGACTCTTTCAAATTTTTCATGATAAGTTTTAGGCATGATCCTATTAAGTATATATGTTATGTTCATCCTATGTTTATATAAAATATTTTTCTAGTCATAAGGGACATGTTAGTGTCTGGGTTGGACATTACTAGCTTGGGAGTGTTATTGAGAGGCTGTTTGCAGTAGCTGGAGTTCAGGGTTGCTAACTAGGATTTAATTTGGTATACCAATTTTTATTTTAGTTGTAATATTTTATGCTTGAAATTTGGGATTACTTATTATATTTATTCATTTGGAGTTTTTTGGTGCATTTCTCATCTTATGTATTAATCCTTAAATTATATAGAGGATAACACCTCCCTTATGTGTGATTTATATACCCTTGGTTCTAGTTTCCAACCCATGGCCTAATGAAGGCAGGCTTAAATTTTATATATATATATTTATTCATCTTTGTCCTAAGAGTGGTACCTTTGGAGGGATTTGGTTGTGAAAGAGTGGTATTAGAGTCTGATGGTTATGCGATAGGATTATGTTCAGGTTTAGGTACTAATTAGGATGAATTAATTTATAGGGAAACAATTTTGATTGCGATTGCGCATGCTTTGAAAAATGGAGACTTTCTAGGACATAGTATTTTATGATCACCTATAATTTGATTAAAAGACCTTAAAATTTACTAAACATGTTTAAAAAATTATGTTTATTGAAGGGTGGATCCCTAGATAAGGATCATGCATCTTATTATTATATACACATGTTCAAAATGGTAATACAATGGAAAATAATTTGAAATGAATTAATGGATAAATTAATTAAGCTTAAAATGATCTTTTATCTTGGGTATAAGGGTTATTGATGTTTTTTATTTTACATATATGGAATGATGTAAACATCCCCATCGGTTTTTTCTAGAATATGTTCAGAACGATGTTCTAGAATATCACCATATAGTGTTGGATGATGATGATGATAATTGGATGAGGAAACATAGAGAGTTCTAGGGATATGGTTTGTAGAAGTATGAGGGATTAGTTTTATATTGGGATAAAGAGGATTGGATGGAGGAGGAAGTGATATCCTTCTACTATTTCTATGCTTGGATGGAGAACTATTTTTATTTTAGCTATGATGATACTAATTTTTTTAACTCATTAGTGATGTATTGTTTCCTTTGGGATTATGAGGAGTTTGTTTTTTAGTTATATTAGTTCAGGTATTGGTTATAGACTAAGTTTTTATCTTTTACCATTAGGGTGGATTATCATCAAGAGATAGTTAACCATTTACATAGTATTTCTAGTGTTTGTGAGTTCAATATCCACTAAAATACCATTATATGAGATTATTTAGACCTTATTCCAGAAGAGGAGTCTAGGGTGATGCATTCTGAGAAGATTTTCATCTAAAGATCTAGTTCTAGGTCACCCATTTTCTATTGATGTCATATGGTTAGGTAATAATGAAGGAAGATGTCATTAAGAGGATATTGGATAGGGATGCATAAACATGATATTGTAGTTTCTAAGACCCTTCGTATTAAATAACTATAACATAGAGTTCTCTATTTTATGGATGGAAGAAGAAATTTCAACTAGCATGGATAAGATTTCACTATTATTCAACTCATCTCACTAGAGATATAAGTTCTCAGACCATTACTAGTGGACTGAGTTTTTTTCATATGGAGGTCATGGACATCATAAGATAGAGTGTTAAAACTTCCATAGTAGTAAGCATATAGATGGTGGCCCATTCCCAACTCATACTTTTTATAAGTATCATCTGAGGCAGCAATAGCAGCATGCTGTTCTAGATGACGGTCAATAGAGAGTGGATGTGGTGGGTAAAGGAAATCCCCAAGATATTCTTAATCTCTAGTGATATCAAGTATATCATGGCCATGGGGGTAGTCTCCATCAGATCCTTATAGGTTGTGACACTAGGCATGGTCAGATGCATGTTGTAGCATTTCTAGTGCTAGGTGAGATAGATGAAATGCAAGGCATTGTTTACCTATTTTCGACATGGGTGTGTGCCTTTATTGATTCGGGTGTTACATAAACCTTTATTTAACCTATCATAATACATTATTTGGGAATCATGGTGGAGATGATTCCTATTCTCTTGGAATTTACAATTCTAGTTAAAGTACAATATTTCTTATATGATATGTACAAATATTGTGACCTAGTGCTAGGTAAATATCACTCTTTGTGATATTTACTATGTCTTCAGATACAGCCATACATCTTCATCCTAGGAATGTATTTGTTGTATTTTGTGTGGGATATCTAGTATTTCTTCAGTAGACATATCAAATTCTATGATTTTTATAGATAACAAGCTATATTTTTCACTGAGTGAGACCCTCAAATAGGTTTTAGGCATGTTGAGTCTCTATATTTCTTGATAGATGAGTTGATGATGAGTTCACTAGAGGTTTAGACAATAGTGTTTCCTAGTGTTATTTAAGAGTACCTAGATTTCTTTAATGAAGAGGTTGTGCCTTTACCCCTATACATGAGATCTAGTTGGGATAGATCTATAATTATGTGCTTCTACTATATCAATGTCTCTATATAGGATTGAACCTTTTTATTTTATAGAATTTTGGGTTCATATCAATGATTCTTTGTAGTGGGGATTTATTCAGCCAACTGTGTCACTATGGGGGGGTCCATTTATATTTATAAAGAATGCATATGAGAATAAGTGGTTGTGTATCATTTATATTCACTTAAATCAAGTGATAATAAAGAACCACTATCATCTTTCATGGATTATAAATCTATTTTTTTCACTTAAATGAATCTAGATAGTTCTCAAAGATCAATTTATTGTTGTAGTATCATCAGATATGGGTGAAGGGTGTGGATATTCAAATGGCTACTTTCTGATGTTGTAATGGGAATTTTTTTTTGATTTCGTTAAGTGTAAAAAACACTCTAAAAATGTTCATTTGATTTATGAATGTTGTGATCTGTAAGTTTTTGGACTAGTTTTTAGTGGTTTTTTATTGACTAAAAAATTTTGTTTTCTATGTCTAAGATGGAGGATATAGAGCATCTTCAAGCTATGTTGGGAATTATTTGGTTTCATCAGCTATTTGGGAAGTATTCAGAGTGTTAGTTTTGGTTCTATGAGGTCCATTTATTGGGGCCTGACACATATCATTATGGATCAACCATATATCCTTCAATGATTAAGTCCATTCTTTCTTGGATAACCTCCAATAATATTGAATAAATGTGGATTTTCCTTGCTCTTAGTAGATATTATATGAGGTTCATACCCAATTTCTCCCATATTGTGACCCCTATGACAACATTGTCAAGGAAGGGTTAGTCATTCATTTGGACTAATCAGTTCTAGGTTGTTTTCAAGTGTTTTAATGGGAATCTAACAGATGATCTATTTCTTCTGTTTTTAGAGGAGGGTGTTTCATTTGAGGTTTATTAGAGTTCTTCTCATCTTATATTGGGTTTTTTTGTAAATTTAGTAGTTGGTGGTTATCTCATATGGGTGTCAGCAGTTACAGCCTCATGAATGTAACTATGTTACCCATGAACTTGACCTTATTATGTTGGTGTTCACTTTAAAGCTATAATGGCACTATCTCATCAGTGAACACTCTTTGGTCTTCACAACTTACAAGAGCATAATGTATGTTTTCTCCTAGAAATATTTTGGTTTTTAGAAGTAATTATGGTTGATTTTTATTTTAGAAATATGTCTTATATATTTACTTTATACTTGGTAAGACTAATTTTGTGGAAGATTCCATGAGCAATAATTCATAGGGTGGTGATGTATGCAAGTTGAATACTCTTGGAGGACGATGGAGGAGTTGGAAAATTTCAGATTGATATGGGAGTAGTTGATGTAAAAGTTATCTTTATCAGATTAAAGTGAAATAATTATTTGTACATCAAGTATAATAATCCCATATTAGGGATCATGAGGCATAGGTTTTTCATGATTGAGTTTTTTTTGTGATTCCCCTGAGGGATGGTTTGAGGATGGACAACATCAAGTGTTATTTTAGGTGAAAATTTTCATTCCTTTAGTAATGTATGAGTTGGTTCTCCATGAGTTCCATAGTTCTACACTAATAGTACAACCTAGTGTAATTAAGATGTATCTTTCCCTAAGTGATCAACTTTGGTGGTCTGGGTTGAAGAATTATATTGTACAGTTTTTCTCTCAGTGTTTGGTATTCCAAAAGGTGAAGGCCGGTCACCATATTTCTAGTGGTTTTCTTCAACCACTTGATGTTCCCTAGTGGAAGTTGAGGGACCTATAAATAGACTTATTCACTAGTTTATCCAAATATTAGGGTTCTTATGATTCTATATGGGTGTTCAGGGATCATCTATTGAAGTTATATCACTTCGTATAAATCAAGGAGTTGATCTAAGTGGATGTGTTATCAAGGTAGTATCTAGATGAGATAACAAGGGTTCATGGGGTTCCAAATATGATCATATCTAATCATGATACCTATGTTATCTATAGGGTAGAGAGAGGTATACAACATTATTTTAGCTCTCTGACATCCCTTATAACTTATTTCCATCTTTATATGGTTGGTAAGATAAAGAGGAACATCCTTAATTTATAGGAAATGTCACGTGATTTCAATATATATTTTTTAGGTTCAAGCGTGAGACACTTATCCTTAGTGTATTTTTCTTACAAAAAAATTGTTATTAGTATACTATTGGTATGGTAACTTATGAATAAATATAATCCCGACCATGTTGTTCCCGTTCGTGATAGAGTGTGGTCATAAATTTAGTTGTTCTCTAATTGGAATTGGTGTAGAGTATGGAAGAGAAGGTTCAGGAAATCCATGAGTGAATGAAGGTTATGTAGGATCAAAAAAATTCATATGATGATCATAGGAGGAGGGTCTTTAGAGTTAGACATCATAGATCATTTGTTATTGAAGGTGTACCCTCATTCTGGTAAGTGAAGGTTCATTCATGGGAGTAAGATCTTTCCCAAGTTTTTGGGAATTTGGAGGTGATATCTCATGCTAAATATATAACATATTTATTAAAACTATCCCTATATATCATTCAAATTCATGAGATCTTCCTTGTATCACAACTTCACTGATACCTTTGTGAAAATTCTCATGTCATCAATTGGGGTGATATAGATGTTGAATATGGTACTACTTTTGAGGAGAAACCCATCATGATTAAAGACTAACATGAGAAGGTGTTTTAGGAGTGTGTTATTCCTTTTGTTGGTGTCTTGTGGTGGCATGATGTCTTGAAGTAGAGAACATAGAAGCAGGGTCACATATTCATATTCAGTATCCTGAGTTTTTTTATTTTTTATTTAATCTATGATATGTTGTTAACATTATGCTATTATAAGCGATCAATTACCTTCCTTTATTGATGATGGTACATGTTTTTTCTGTTCATTTCTCAAGCAGGAAGATTGTGTCCTAGTAGTAGAGAGATCCTTGAGAGGTATCTCATGAGGTAGTTTTTTAAATTCCTGCATTTTATTTATATTTTATGGTTTGAAATAAACTCTTGAGGATGATTTTTTTGACACTTATATGGTGTAAGGTCCTGAATTTCTAAAACTCTTCCCTTTGTGTTTTCTAAGAATTATAGGTTTTAAGAGTGTGCTTGGAATATTTTCTATATTTTTTTCTAATTTTATTCTCATCGAAACATTTATAACTACGAGACCTGACATTTATCCATGAATTCAGTTGGTTCCTTCTTGGAGTCAGTCATTTTTTTCATGTAGTCACTTAGTTGGTTAGGTAATCGGTTGGCATAGTTAGTTGGAATCTTTATGCGGTTAGTTGGTTTGGTCATGTATTTGGTCATTTCCCTCACGTGGTTAGCTGGATCCTTTATGTAGCTAGTTGTTTTTTCACTTATGATAAGTCCTTTCCTTTATGAATTTGGTCTTTTGGTCATGTGATCGATTGGTTTTTCATGCAGTTAGTTGGTGCAGTCGGTTCGAGATTTATCTAAATTTCAAAAAAATTCTAAATTTCCACATAATACCTCAAATCTCGTGAATTTTTTTAATGTAAATATTGGGTTAAATATTTAATTAATGGTATTAAAAATCCATTTCAAAGGGGGTAATTATATCCTTCTATTATATTAAGTCTAAGCCTTTATCTGTTTCTTTCTGTGTGAATTTAATGGGATCCAAAATTATTATTTAATTAAAATTTGACCTATGATCTAAAATATAGATGGTTTCATATCTTTTATAAAATTAATATTTTTCCTTATTTCATTCCAACTTTTTTTCTCTTGAGACCAGAGTTCTTATAGATTTTCCTTGAATCCATGGATCCCTTCTACAGTTGGTACAATTTTTTCCTATAGTGTTTTCAACCATTGCATGTAGCCCCTATTTTGGCACTACAAGTCATGTGAAGATTATTTCTTTGAGGTAGGGAATCTATTCAATTCTATTTTCTATTTTTGAAGTATAAACTAACCATGATTTGGAATACTTTATTTAAATGGGTGGAATTAACCTTAAAAAGATAAAATTTAGTTATTATCTTGAAGGATAATTGTTTAATAATTGCAATTCATACTGGAGGAAGAGATAAAAATTGTATACTATAGAATATGGTAATATATTATTTTTATTTTTTTAATAATTGAAATGGTAAATTCACATGTTTTAGTTTAAAGTAATGAACCTTTAAAATTGGGAAATTATGCCAGTGGGAGAAAAATTATAATTACATACAGAAAAATTTAATCTAATTAATATTTTGAGATAAAATTATCTAAGTAATTATTTATATAGTAATTTTAAATGGAAATATCACAATATTAGGATAATTGATATTTATTAATGTATGAATTAAATGAATGGTTGGGTTTGCGATCACATGTGTTGTTTAATGTTTCTAATGTTTCTCTTGTTATTTATTGATAGCGTGTTGTATATTTACAAGTGTTTACTATGTTATTATTACCATGTAGTATGATCATATATGTTGGGAATTGATTAATAAATTAAAATATATAATAATAGAGGAATTGATTAAATGGAAGATGCATGAGTAGTATTATTATTTCTGTTAGCTATGGATGGATACTACCTTAGGTCACCTTATTTTAGAGAATCTATGCTTAATAAACTAGTTAATTAAATATGGAATTTAAATGTTTGTTTGATGGATCTATTTATTTAGGGTTGATCGAGTCTGTTTGACTATGTGAGAGGAAAAACTACCAAAATATTATTTCTTTAATTCATTTATCAAGTACACTGAATTATGCCTTGAAATGTTGGATTTATCTCGGAATTTAGAGTTTTGTTTTATTGTTGACTTATATATTGTGGTTCGAAACCATTAACGAGATATGGGTTAGAGGCTAGGGTAATATTATAGCTACAATTTCATATAATTGTGGTGATATAGGGGTATGAGAACTACCAAAATTACATGGGAAATTGGAAGGAAACACTCATTACCACAATTTTGGAAAACCAAGAAGATACATCTCACCTACGACCAAAATTTTGGGAAAATTTGGAAATAGGTCTCTCGATAAATAACTACAACTATTTTTTTGAGAAAAAATTGGTTATATATATCACTTATAGCCATGGTTTTAGGAAAATGTTGCAATATGTAGAACCAAAGTTTGATAAAATCATGGAAATACATGATACATATTTCTAAAGTTGTGAGAGAACCATGGAAATAATCCTATCCCAACCACCTATGGACATGGTTTGAGAACACTATAGAAATACATGTCACATATTGCCACAATTCTGAAAAAATGGAAATAGGTTACCCAATATATTTTTTTTTTAAATTTTAACAATTATCATTATATATAATTACACAGACACATAATACATATATTAGGGTGTAGTGTAGTGGTAAAATATTAGGATTATTCTATAAGATGTAATTGGATCAAAACATTATGGTTTTTTGTTAAAGGATATGATCACGCTTTACTAAACCATGAAAATAAGTTCTATTTTCATATGGTGTGTAGCCTATGGCAACAGTCCTTGTGGACCTTGGACATAGCCCACCTAATCACATGGTTTGAAAATATAGATATATAACTGACCCTATTTTAATATGATAGGATCCATACTTCCTGTAAATCACTACCTTAAGCTTTTTCCACACTTTAGGGCTATTTCCATGGTTTCAAAGCATGGAAATATGATTATTTTATAGTTTTGGGGTTGGGAGCTTCGGGTTATATTTATTATATTGTGGTTTAGGATCCTAGGGATGTAGTTACAGATGATGTTAATGATGGTGGGGAATATCATTATCATACGTAATGTTGTGGGAAACTGAGAAGTTGAGAGGAGTTTAGAGAGAGACTCACTAATCATTTTATATAATTTTTTCTTGATGCATATTTGATGGTGTTCTGTATGGATTTTATTTATATGATCATTTCTAACTGTTGAATGTAATTTTATGCTATACACTACAAGTGAATTTTTAAAGTGGTAGCTTAGGCTGATTCTTTGAGTACCCAGATGATATGAATTAATAAATTTATTAATAAATAAATGGGGATAGTTCATATTATTCAAAGATAACGATGACAATGATGATAATATATAAAGAGGATTAATAGTACCACTAACACATGAATTTAAATATGAAATAATTAATCTTGAAAATTGAACTTCGAATAATATTAATTATTAAAAAATGAATTAATTTTTATTATTATTTATTATTGTATGCTTATTGATACCCAAAACATAGAAGTGTCATTTGAGGGTACTATATAATGATAGAATAAGGTGATTATAAGACTATGTAATTTTCTTTAGTGTAAAATCTACACTATATATCATAAATTTTCTAATTTTATATGCTTTCCTACTATACTAGTTAAAGAAATTGAAACCCAAATGTATGGGTAGTGTTTTATCCAACATTTAGGATGGCGGGGGAATGAATTAATGACTAAAACTTCTCCCCTACCTCCATATAGAAATTTATGAGTAATATTAACTTACGATATAATGGATTATGGTATAGGGTACATTTTTACTAGGTATGTGAGTGATAACAATGTACAATAAATTTATGTTC
Organism: Viscum album; assembly: GCA_963277665.1. NCBI lineage: Eukaryota > Viridiplantae > Streptophyta > Magnoliopsida > Santalales > Viscaceae > Viscum > Viscum album. Next base: position 815,278,914 of record OY728140.1, on the reverse strand, counting down.
GTCCTTTAATAGCTTCAGGTATGTCATTTAATTTTATACGGACATGGTGGTTTTGGCTTACCATAGGTGTACGTATATAAGATGTGATGGTTGGAGGTATAATGCACATACATAGGTTTTAGTGTCTTCCAAGAATACACATGGTTCTGGATGAGATGATGATGATAATGATGTGGAAATGTGGACTGCTGCCAATACGATATGTTAGAAACTACATGGTACTGAGGAAGGTAGGGTTGAGGTCTGAATCACATCAGGGATGTCTTATTTCAAGGATGGATGAGCACATGATGTGTAGAATTGGGGTGTGAGAGTGAAAAAATGGTGGAGGAGTAGAAGTGGGTTACCTTTATTTATATATATTCTTTTGATATAAAGTGGTTAATTCTATGCGTTACTTGGTTAGCAATCCATGGTGAGGATGAGAAAATTATTTTACCTATTTAGGTGACAAGTTTGTTTAATTATTTAATTCACTAGGATTTAATATACTTCTTTCAAAATTTTCACAAGAATTTTTACTGAGGATCTTAATATTTATATATGTTATCCTCACCCTATATAAATATAAATTATTTTTTAGGTTAAAGGGATAGGGTGGGTACCAAGTTTGATATTTCTATCTTAGAGGTGTGGTTGATTATATATTAGGATTTTACGGAGATTTTGGTTGCTACCCATGGTTTATTTTGGTATACTAGATTTTATTTAAATTAATGAGTTTATGTATGAAATTACATATATTGGGATAACTTCTTATAATTATGAATTCAGAGTTAGTTGGTAGTTTCCTTATCTTATATATTACTCCTTAAATTATACAGAGATTAATGACTCCCATGTCTGTGATTGATATACCCTTGGTTCTAGCCTCCCACCCATGACCTATTGGAGGTGGGATTCAAGTATCCTTATCTTGCTTTCTTCAACATTATCCTAGGAGGGGACCTTAGGAGGGAGGGGACATGAAATTATTTCTCTTCTAAAACTCATCTATTTTCTTTTCATGTGGTTATTTTTGGGGTTTTCATGTATTCTTTCCATTTACACAACTTTGGTACTCAAAAGTACCTTAAAGAATGTTTTTAAGAAAAATTGACCTTATTTCTCCTTTTTGGTTCAAAATATTTATATTCCATATCCATGTTCATCATAATTGTTTTATATATGTTCTTATATACTTTTATATTATTGATAAAGTTATTTTTTACTACCTTTTTAAAAATTATTATGATTTTCTTTCTAAAAACTTTTCTATACAACCCACTTTTTAATTTCTTTATAAGTATTAACAAAATATTTTTTTTATTATATAATATATGAACAGATTTACTTACAGTAATATCTTTTCTTCATGGTTTAAATTTATTTAAAATTTCTTGTGGTTTTATAAAGTAAATAATACTCCCATTATTGTGTGCTTTTTTGTTTTTTGAAATTTATAAAAATGAAAATTATGTTTTTTCTCTAGTTTTTCAAAATATATATCTAAGGTTTTTATAAAAGTAATTTACATTTATGTAAACATACTCTAATTATGGTTATGGTTCACTAAGGCTATGATGTTTTAATACCATCCACATACTTTATCCAGATATCTTATGATGATGATTGATTAATAATGTCCCATGAAACCAATTTTGTAACATTGTGACCCAAATCACCACTAAAACGATGACTAGACAAGTGTGTCACGTGACCTCAAGCGTGCCTCCCCATATGTCAGAGGCTACCGAGAAGTAGTGGCGGTCTATGGAGGTGATATTGGGGAGACTATACCCTCATGATTAGAGTAAAACAATGGTACAAAAAAACTAAATAGAATAAAATAGTGGAAACAATAATAAGAAATGAAAAACCATCAAAATAAATATATTATAATAATTGAATAAAGGTGGCCAACACCAATTTACAATAATGAATGTATGAAAGATGACGCTACAAGTATAATTAGTGAAAATTATAATAATAATAATAATTTAATAAAGGAAAATCCATGAAATTACTAGATCGACAATCATCTTGAGCACCATCTTGGTCCTTTGCTCCTAACTCCAAGGTACAAGGAAATCAGTACAAGAAATTAACAATGGTCCGTTAAATAGAAGGTTTTCCTTGGGGTACCTTAATGTAATGGAGGCCTAAACATGGTGTGAGATATAAATATAATTAGTACTCCACCCATTTATTTTATCCCAATCCATTTTTTTCAATAAGAATTTAAGCAATGTGTAAGAAATATGAAATAATAAACATTACTGAAATAATCACACAGGTTGTCCTGGATTCCAATCAGACACATGGCTAACTCTACCTGCTTCGACTCACTATTGGAAAGAATATATGACCATTAAATATAAATATTTATATTAATATATATATACTTTAGTTATATATTGAATCCACTTATATGAACCAAGTGTGTGTGGAATCCTAATAACCATGTACATAAAATACTATTACTGGATGGATTGGGACATAACTTACTTGTCCATAAAAAGTCTATTGAACCTAAAATCCCATGAAATAGGACACATTCCCTACATTCTGATAGAGTGGGGATGACATTCACATCACTCGGTATGGAAAGAGAGTAATCATGAAACACTATAATCACGGAATGTGGCATGTAAATCCAATTTCCCATATCATATCACTGGTGCATGACACCATGCTCCCACCTGATGTAAGGGTGCATGATAACACTATGCTCAATGAGTGCCTTACCATCATATCTTAGGCTCTATTAAGACATATTCATATTTAATATTCAAAATAAATAAATACCTATCATGTTATATGTTTACCAATAATTTAAATATAAATAACCCATATTCATGTTTATAACATAACACGTGATGCAATACCACTCATATGCTCCATTAATCAAGTTAAATCCCATTCAAGGAATTTCAAGGCAGAATAAATGGTAAGGTTTAACCATCATATATAAGTCAATCATCAATTACATTTAGTTTATTTATGGAAAATAAAACAATCATGTATAAAACATTTAATTAATTACATGCCATTTAATCTATCAAAACATGGAAATTCATTTAAAAAGGTCCAACGAGGTACTTCGAAAGCACCGTGAACAAATGAGAATTTACATAATTGATAAAATCCATTTATAATTCAAGGAAATCCCATAGAAAGAGCTTGTTTCAATATTCATTTATATAAAAAGGAAATAAATCAATTCAACTAATTATTATGGTCCAGGCTCTAACAAGCCATATACCAAACTTAGACCTCAAATCATAAGGAACAACTAATGAAACGAGTTAATCATGATTTATATCACTAATGAATACTTTTTAGTTTAGAATACAACAGACATCCATTGATGGGTTTTATTATAAAAAAATGACATTATTATTCAACAATTCATTTGGTATATTAAGCATTATTTCAAAATTTATACTCAATTCACATTAAATAATAATTTAATGAGATTTTTAAATTAAAATGCAAAAAGGAAAGGGATACTACCTCAAAGGGGAGTGAAAAAAGATGAACAATGAGGCTCTTGATGTTGTCATCGACAACCACTTGAAGCTAATATTTCCACCCCCTGAGCCTATTCACCTTCGTATATACATAAAGACACCTATCCCATATGTACATATTCATATGGCCATGAATATGTACAAGGGGATCCATACATATATGCTTATATATGCATATTCCCATTTCTACTTACACCCCAATGAATTTATTATATATATATACACATAAGAACACCTAGCCCTATATATATGTATTCATTACTATGGGTGAATATAAATATAATAGGGGATATATATATATACCTACCTATTCATACACGAGTAAGTCACAATTGATAATGAAAACCCAAAACCAATGCATAAAGGTCCTACGTACTAAAGAAAATTACTGGTAACTTAAAAACTACCAAATCCCTAAATATAATTTTAGAAAAATGGGTAAGATAGAAGGGAACCAACCTCAAAGTAGTGGAATTAGACTGAAATTAACCAAACCTCTTCACATTTTATGGTGGATGATGAAAAACAAATGATACCAACCCGAGAGATTCACTGCATGCCATAGAAACAAAAGAGACTTCAAAAATTGGCCCCTTGAAACCCTAGGGTTTAGAAAAATGGATTAGGGTGGTGAAAGAGAGGAAAATCACTGGAAATAAAGAGAAGAGGGTTTCGAATCCCTTACCTCAATGTATTGAATGAGAATCATAATGGAAATATGCTGAATCAATGTATCGAGAAGGAGTAGAGATGGAGGCATCACATGTAGTAGGAGAGTTATAGGGGGAGGGGTGTCGCGAGACTCTAGAGGGCGGGGGAGAGGGGTAGATAGTCTTTTTAAAATTTATTTTAATTTTAATTTAATTTAATAATTTCTTAAAAAATCATAATGTATTTTTTGGGTCTCATCGTTAGCCAAACCATGCACCAACTGTGTGGCACCCTCTGCTTAGGGAACCACCTTGCATGGTTTCTCCCACACAGTTAGTCTTACCATGAGAAAACAATGTGGTGAATAGTACTTAGGTACTTTATAGTGGGAACTAACCATGAGGTCTAGGTACATGGTTAGTAAAAATGATAAATAGCCTGTATAGGGAACATATTCTCTTCTAATCAAGGCCACACAGTTTCTTCTAGGGTGGTATGGTTTCAGAAAAAACCATTTTCCATATATATTCCCACCAAAACTTTTCTTTGCAGACCAAAAAACTTCTGAAAATCAACAATACATCTAAGGGATATATCAAGTCCCCAACCTAGTCTAAAAAAACATTGAAGTGTTCCAACTCTCTGATTTGTGTTCTGAACTCCAAAAAAGTTAAAATTCCTTTGCATTTTTGTCTGGTTCAAAAGAACGGTCATTAAAACCTTACCACATTAGAAATTCTAGTTCATGATAAGCCTTTGTAAATACATTAAACATAAAACAACCTACAAGGGTTGTTAAGTACCATTCAGACAATCACGTTGCATTTCCAAACACCCAACACATCTTCAAACATTTCTTAAGCACACGACTGTTAAGCTATCAAAACCTATAACAACGCTTTTCTTCCAAAAAAACATTGAAATAGATCTCACTTGATCCTGCTTATCTAGAGACATGATCACATCATTTTCATATTAAATATATTTCCAAAGGTGCTTCCTATCTTAGGATTTATCATTAAAAGGGGCCAATTCCTAGCCACAACACCTCAACTATCATAATTTCCATACAAAGAACACCTCTAGGAGTTCTAGTGACGTTATCAGTATGATTTTGAAATGGTTAAAAGGTTGATTCCACACCGACCTCACTTAGACAGGTCAAGATAAATTTTTATGAAAATTCCAGTTCGACACATACCACACTCATCTTCACCCATCAATGTGATTTAAAATAGTTCTTCACCAATTGTAACCACTTAAAAAAATAAAAATAAGTACATACACCACCAAATGAACATTCCTAAGACACTAGACTTATATGTACAACATATTTCAAATTTATCTATAACACTTTACTCCATGTAATTCCTAATTTAATACATCAATGTTCATTGAAGTCCATACCCAACTTCTAATGGTGTTCCTTGGTGAATTCATCACCTGACCATTTATTTTTCTATGCCATAGAATTAACAAGGGTGTAATACAGATCAAGCCTAGTGAAATCATTAACATTTTTAAGAATAATCTACAAGCACGAATTCAAGTTTTAGGTAACCTCAGATTCATAAAAATGGAGTCCTAGGAACTAACTAAGGTTCTCCATACTTTTTATTCGCAGGTGGGACATTGGAACAAGGCCACAACGTCGACTTAAAAACATTGAATGATCCCAGAGTGGCATCTGCCTAGTGGTACCATCAATGATAATTGATGGTGTCTAAGATTCCACCCAAGGTATTCCTACACATGAATCCAGGTACCACTCAAGACTAACCAAGCCTTGATAAGAACCATGTTTCCAACGTGCAACACCAAGAAAACCACTTATCTAGAACAATTTTTTTAAAGATTTAGCATGACATAAGATCGAATCTCTCTTAGAAAATAAAAATAAAACAAAGATAGTGGAAATTATTGTCTATTATGGAAGAGTACACTAAGAGGATTTGAATAGTTTCCTACCAACTAAGAAAACCAAAAATAATGGTTGGACCACTACTGATCGTGTAAAAACCCGGTTCTTATTCTTGAGGTACGAGTTTCTTCTTTTCCTTTTTCCTTAAGTGTTTTTGAGAAAATATGGAAAATGGGAAAAAATCCCAAATTTTGTGGGTACACGCCATGTTCTTTTCCACACGTCATGTACTTTGGCCGTGTGGGATGAGTACATGAGGCGTGTAGGCCTGTCGGTGATGAAGGGTGTAAAAACCGACTACATGTCGTGTAATAGTTATTTACACACCGTGTAATTAGTTGGAAGGTGAATAGTAAGGCGGTGGAGGTAGCTGCCAGCGGAGCAACCATACACGCCGTGTAATTAGGAATACACGTTGTGTACTCATGTCGACGTATGAACAGTTCCACAGTGGAAAGAATCCGCCAGAGGAATAGTTTAAAAAAGGAAAAGTATGCACCGTGTACTTGAGATTACACGCCGTGTAGTCTGTTTTTTTCACTTAAAACGGGTAGTATCCTCTTCATTTGGAAGAGGAGGCAGAACCGCCATTTGGAGCTCGGGAGGATGGTTAGAGCTTTGGGGATCACCTGATCGCGCACCGAGAATCCGATTCCGCCTTCGTCGATCACGTTGGGATCGTACGGGTAAGCCATCCCCTCTCCTTTCACTATTCTGACCAATTCTTCCACTAAGGGAAATTATTTGCATTTGAAAGAGAATTATTTTATCCCAGATCTACATTGTTCTTGGGTGTTTTAGGAGGCATCATTCACATATATTGATCAGGGGCGATCAAGGTTGGTGGTATAATATTACTTTTAACTATTGTGTTGAAATTATGTACCATTGTGCTATGCGCCCATGGTTGGGGTGTCATATGGATGAGTCCTTCACTGAAAAGATATCTACAATTGTATAGATAATCTAATGATAAATTAAAACTGCTTTTTGGGATCACTGGTTGGATCCAGGGCCACCCTAGGGGTGCGTTTCTATGTTTAGACCTTTGGCCTGGATACCCGAGGGTATACTGTGATTATTACCTGTTTAAAGTTTTCTTGAGAGGAAATTTGTTATAAAATTGCTTGTTATGCATTAGGTTCATCCCGATTACTTGCGCCTGAGGGTAGTGTTCTACTTTAGCCTTATGGAATGGTTATATTTATCCTGATGGTGTGGTTATATTTTCCTGAGGGCGTGGTTATATTAGACTGAGGGTGTGGTTATGTTTAGCCTAAGGGCATGGTGATATTTAGCCTGAGGACATGACTATATTAGCCTGAGGGCATGGTTACATTTAGCCTGAGGTCAGGCTTCTGATTAGCATGAGTGCATGGTTCTGATTATCTCAGAATTAAATTATGTTTAATTGTTGAAAGAATATTAAAATGGAAATGTAACTGGTGTTGATAGTTACTTTGAGTACTTACTAGTTTACTTCATTTTATTATTACACACTGTTGTTACACATTTTCACTGACAGTTGGGCACAGGCCTTTGGTGGTTGCCTATTGGGATTTTTTTCTCACACCTTGTTTGGGTCATGTTTTTCGGCCCAAACAGACTATATGGTTGCAGGTGTCGATAGGGGAAAAGGTCCCTATACAAGTACATGATTGTTGCAGAGGAGTAGGAGAGCATGGGACCGAGCTTAGGCTTGCAATGCGGCTGAGTTCCTATTGCACTATTCTGTTTTGTTTTTCTGTACTTGTACTTTGAGTTGTATTGTATTGTATTGTAGTGTATCCTATTTTTGATTCTTTCATAGAAATAAAGACATGCTGCATCATTATATATAACTGTTGGTTATCTTTTCCTGCAGTTTTTCATTTATAGTTCATATTGTTTACTCCTGCTATTTTATATCTTTTCTGATGTGCTATACTTTGAAAAATAAGGGCATAGTTTCCCCACTATCAGATCTAGGCCCTCACTACTAGTCGGTAACCTATGGCATTTGGGGAAACGCGCTTGAGGTCATGTGACCAACCAGGTTCAGGGCACCCATGGTGTGGGTTCTGGTTCTAGGACGTTACAAAGTGGTATCAAAGGGTATTATTTTCTATGACATACTATTTGGAGTCTTAGTCAGGGATAGGATGGACATGGTAGTTTGTAATAAGCTATGTTTGGGAGTAGCTGACCCGTGTATAGGGAAAAGCCAGTCTACCTTTTTTATTTCAATTTTTCTAATTTTTCAAATTTTACGGTTGATTTGATTTTCACCGTTGGGTGACGCACTTGTGGTGTGATATTTATATGTTATAAATGGGTTCTATTTAGTTTCAACCTAATGAGATGAGGTTATGCCATCTCATGCATCATTTAGGCACATGATAGAAATCACATGTCACACATTCTTTCAATGCCATATAGGTTCATTAGAAATTGCATGTTGTTGTGATAGTTGTTGTGCTAGAAAACCATGTTTTTGTGATAACTGCTTTGATAAATACCTACTATTTTATAGGGTACTGTTGTGTGAGGTTTTGATAGAATAAACACCAAACTTTGGTTTTTGGGGAGTATGGGACCTCAATGACCGGAATTTGGTGTATCATTGACGATTTTACTTGTTATAACATGTATAAGATGCCAAGCATTGATTTTTGGGGAGTATAGGCCCTCACAGATTGGAATTTGGCACTTAGATGTTTGTTTTAGTGATTTTTTGGGTTCCGGAGTAGTTTCTAAGGCTTACTATCTAAAAAACCCAGGATACACGCTATGCAGTTCCTTGGACACATGTCGTGTGATATTCTGATTGAGAATAAATGAAAAAATTTTAAGTACATGTCATGTACCCTCAGTACACGCTGTGTAGTCTCTTCCTATGTCATAGGCCGTGTGGGTGGGGACATAGGGTAGGGAATGTCTTGGGGAAACATGTCGTGTACCAGTTGTACACGTCGTGTATTGTTAACCTAGTGTCTTCCCGTGTAACTAACAGCACAGATGGAGGAAACCATAAGACATACACGATGTGTCTCCTTTGAACATGCCATGTAGTCTGAAATAGGTACCTGGCCGTGTCACGAACAACACAGGACGATGTTATATTTCATAGTACACGTCGTGTCCACCTAGAACACACCATGTAATGTCATCCATGTAGCCAGTTGTGTAGCAAGAAACACGGGTCAGTCTGGGGATTCTTTGAACACGTCGTGTCTTTTTGGAACACGCTGTGTAGTGTGACCGGGGTACACAGGCCGTGTGACGAACAACACGGGACGGTGAAAGCCTCTCTAGTACACATCGTGTTCCTGTGGGACATGTCGTGTAGTCTTGTTTTAGGAGATCCATGTGTCTTAGCCGTGTATAAGGAATTGGGAAGGGAACGAGGATTCAAGTACACGTTGTGTATTGAGAATACACGTCGTGTGTTTGGGGTGTTACATGACCAGTTTTAGCTGGAGTACATTCCCATTTGAATGGATTGTGATAACACGTCGTGTAGTATTTATACATGCCATGTAGTCAAGTTTTGTAAATCTTGAATGCTTTCTTTCTCTTGTTCCCTTCCTGGCCTCCTTGTTTTCAATCTTTGATAATCTTGATCTAAAGTGTGTGTTTGACCTTGTAGAGTCATGCCATCGAGATGACCACTGGTTGTTCGCTAGGAGAGCGGAAACGATTATACTCCAGATATGGTAGGAAATGGGCTACCTATGGATCCTCCAGCAGTTCCATATGTGGCACCATCCGTTACACCAGACACGGGCGCGAATGCATAGTTCTGTGAAGGATTCATGCGGTTCATGCAGACCTTCCAGGGAGCACCGCAGGCTGCCACATCTATGGCAAAACAGACACGGATATTCCAGCAGCAACATCTGTCTATGTTTTCAGGGGATGACGGACCATAGGCTACAGAGTCTTGGTTGGGTTCTATGCAAACTATTTTCAAGTATCTTGAGACTCCTCCTAGGAAGAGGGTCAATCTCGCTATATACATGCTGCATTATTCCTTCAAGAGGTGGTGAGATGTTACTAACCAGACTGAGAATCACTGAGACATGGCATGGGAAGATTTTCAGGCAGTCTTCTATGACTTCTTTTTTCCGGAGACGCTGACGGCAGATAGAGCTCGGGAGTTCATGAATATGCAGCAAGGAACCATGTCAGTGATGGATTATTCTGCTCGCTTCACCGAGCTTCAGTGTTTTTCACCTTTTCTAGTGGGTGAAGATAAATTTCGGGCTAAACGCTTTGAGGATGGTCTTTGATATGACATCCGAGAACTGGGTAATGTTTTCAGTTTGCCTACAGTGCATGATATTGTGAACCAGGCACTGATTATAGAGCGGAACCTGCGGGAAGCTAGTGGTGTGGGCTAGGGCGGTTCAATATTAGTTTATGGTACTACTTATACCAGTAAGAGGAAGAGACAGATGGATTTCTCTCACGATGGTAGTATTGGGAAGAATAATTCTACAGGTGGCCCGATTATTTGCTACCAGTGTGGTTGAGAGTGGCACAAGCGACCTTAGTGTCCTCGAGACCTAGTGGAGTGCCGAGCTTGCGGAAAGATGGGTCATCTATAGCACTTTTACAGGGAGTTTCTACCAGTGGATAGTGAGTGGGGTTCTGTGCAGACTTCTCATGTGGGAGAAAGACCAGTAGCTTCTTACTAGTCAGGCAATTGGAATATATCGGGGCGTGTAGTCCGATATGGTGGTCGTGGTCGTGGTAGAAAGACACCAAGATCTCAGAGGCAGTAGGGCAGGTCATCTCAGGGTAGCCAGGCTATGTCGTAGGGCCGCGACACTGGGCAGGCATATACAGTGCAACAGACCCAACAGGAGTAGGATCCCGGACCTTCTACTGTCAGAGGTACTATTTTAGTAGCTTCTATTTTATCTTCAGTACTTTTCGATATGGGTGCTACACATAGCTTTATATCTATACCCGTTGTGGAGAGACTTGGGATATGTGTTTCTTCTTTTTCTGATATCCTGACGCTATAAACTCCATTGGGAGAAAGGACGGCAGGTGTGCATCAGTGAAAAGAGTGCCCCCTTGAGGTTGATGGGTTTCACTTCCTATGGGACCTCTATGTCTTAGAGATGACGGATTATGATGTCATTCTCGGGATGGACTGGTTGGTGCCCTTCCAAGACTTTTTGGATTTCTATCGTCGCAGGGTGAGTTTCACATCACCAGAGGGTGGAGAGTTTCTATACAAGGGCGAATGGGATGTCCAGGTGAGCCAAGCTGGACCCGAGCATCATGGGAGAGGTGGAGTGATAGCCTAGATAGTGAGTTTATATCTGGATGATCAGGGGACTTTTCAGAAGGATTTCCCTCCAATAGTTGATCGTTTCAAGGATGTCTTCCTGGATGACTTTTCAGGTCTACATCTAGAGCAAGAGGTGGATTTCTCTATTGATCTTGTGCTATGAGCACCACCAATGTCCATTCCTCCTTATAGGATGGCTACACCTGAGTTGCAGGAGCTCAAGAGACAGTTAGAGGAGTTGCAGGCAAAGGGTTTCATTTAACCCAGTACTTCTTCATGGGGTTTGTCTGTCCTGTTTTCTAAAAAGGTGGACGGTACCATCAGACTTTGTGTGGATTATCGGAAGCTAAACCAATTTATTGTTATGAACCGATATCCCTTACTGCGGATTGATGATCTTTTTGATCAAATTCAGGGAGCACGAGTGTTCTCGAAGATTGACTTGAGATCTAGATATCATCAGTTGCGTGTTAGACCATTAGATATACCACTTACCTCTATTCGAAGCAGATATGGTCTATATGAGTACTTGGTAATGCCATTCGGACTCACGAATGAACCATCATTTTTCATTGCTTTGATGAATCGTGTGTTCTATCCTTATCTGGTTTCTTTTGTGGTAGTCTTTGTGGACGATATCTTGGTGTACTCTCACACTCAACACGACCATTCTACCCATCTTGAGATCGTACTGAGTACACTGAGAGAGCATCGGCAATATGGTAAGCTCTCAAAGTGCCAATTTTGGATGGACCAGATATACTTCCTGGATCTTATCATCTCAGAGGCAGGAGTTGCGGTGGACCCAGAGAAAGTGCGAGAAGTAGTTTCCTGGGAGCATCCTAAGAATGTGTTTGAGATACGGAGTTTCTTGGGGATGGCTGGTTACTACAGGAATTTTATACAGCACTTCTCTCGCTTAGCAGCGTCGTTGATGGGTTTGACTAAGAAGGGTGTGAAGTTCATTTGGCCGGAACCTTACGAGATAGCCTTTCAGGAGCTGAAGGGATGATTGACATCATCACCAATCTTGATACTTCTAGAGCAAGGTAAAAGCTATACAGTTTAATGTGATGCATCGGGTATTGGGCTAGGAGCAGTGTTGATGCAGGGTGATCGAGTAGCTACGTATGGGTCTCGGCAGTTTAGGCCACATGAGAGGAACTACCTGACACATGACCTCGAGTTGGCTACAGTTGTTCACGCATTACACTGTTGGAGATATTATCTCTTGGGAGAGAATTTTTTGGTGTTTACGGACGACAAAAGTCTCAAGTACATCTTTACTCTGCATGACTTGAATTTGAGACAGTGAAGTTGGGTTGAATACCTACAGTCCTTCGACTTCGAGCTTGCCAATACACTTGGTAAGGGAACTCTAGTTGCTGATGCAATGAGAAGGAAGACTCAGATAAAGGCAGTTGATGAGGCCAGTGGTGAGTGGTAGCTTATGGATTTATTCTCTAAGATGCATTTGGAGGTGCACAGTGGTCAGTGGAGAGCCTGTCTTTCATCCTTAGCTATGACTTCTACCCTCCTGGATAAAGTGAGGATGAGGCAGCTATCATATTTATAAGGCTTAGTTCTACGGGAGTCGGTGGCAAGTCAGGACCCTCCTCTTAGTTAGATGATAGGCAATGAAGAGGTACTGTGTGTCCATGGATGAGTGTGGGTTCCAGGGGATACATGTGAGGAGCTGATGTGGGAGTTTCATGCTTCATCTTGGGTGGTGCATCCCAGAGTTACCAAAATGTACCGTGACTTGAGATGTCAGTACTGGTGGCCGAGTATGAAGAGAAAAGTATTTGGTTTTGTTACGAGGTGTTCCACCTATCAATAGGTGAGGGTGGAGCATCAGAGGCCAGCTGGAGTATTACAGCAGTTACCCATTCTAGAATGGAAATGGGATGATGTCACAATGGACTTCATGACTAGGTTGCCGAGGTCACCTCGAGGCAGTGATGTCGTGTGGGTTGTTGTGGACACACATAGAAAGTTAGATCACTTTTTTCTAATCAGGGAGACCTTCGGTGTTGACGAGCTCAGAAAGTTGTATATCCGAGAGGTAGTAAATCTTCATGGGGTCCCTCGTTCTATCATTTCTTATATGGATGCCTGCTTTACGTCTTGTTTCTGGCAGAGTTTTTAGACAGCACTGGGTACACAGGTGCTTCTGAGCACAGCTTACCACCCTCAGACTGATGGCCAGTGAAAGCGTATGATATAGGTGCTTGAGGACATGCTACGTGTATGCGTCTTGTACTTTGGGGGATCTTGGTAGAGTCAGATACCCCTGGTCAAGTTTTCCTAAAATAATAGTTTTTAGGCAACTATTAATATGAAACCTTACGAGGATTTATATGGTAGCCCATGCCGATCACCCTTGTGTTGGATGGAGGCAGGTGAGGCAGCTTTACTGGGACCACGTCTCGTGCAGGAGATTTCAGAGTAGGTATAGTTGATACAGAAGCAGATGGATACTGCACAGTCTCATCAAAAATCATATGCTCATTGCCGCAGACGACCCTTGGAGTTCATGGTCGGGGATCAGGTTTTCTTGCGTGTTTCACCGAGGTTGGGACACAGGTGGATCAGGAGATATGGTAAAATTTCACCGAGGTATGTAGGGATGTTTGAGATTTTGGAGAGAGTAGGGTCGGTTGCCTGTCAGTTGTAGTTACCACAGAGGTATCGGGCCATGCATGACATATTCCATGTATCTCAGCTACACCGTTATGATTCAGACCCATCTCACGTCTTTTAGCCCAAGGAGGTTGAGCTTCAGGTCGATGCATCCTTTGATGAGCATTCGATTCGTATTGTTGATAAGAGGATGAAGGTTCTCCGAGGCTGGTCAGTTCCTCTCATACAGTTTCTATGGAAGTATGGCCGAGTGTAGGATGAAACCTGCGAGCAGGAGACCGACGTACATACTCAGTGGCTAGAGTTTTTCACAGCTTTATCTTCACCACCCTTGGAAGGTCAATTTAGGGACGAATTGCTTTAAGGGAGGAAGTTTGTAAGAACCCAGTTCTTATTCTTGAGGTACATGTTTCTTCTTTTCCTTTTTCCTTAAGTGTTATTGAGAAAAAAAGGAAAATGGGAAAAAATCCCAAATTTCTTCGGTACACACCGTGTACTTTTCCACACGTCGTGTACTTTTTCCATGTGGGGTGAGTACATATAGCGTGTAGGCCTGTCGGCGATGAAGGGTGTAAAAACTTACTACATGCCATGTACAAGATATTTACATGCTGTGTAATTAGTTGACATGTGAATAGTAAGGCGGTGGAGGCAGCTGCCAGTGGAGCGACCATACACTCTGTGTAATTAGTAATACACGCCGTGTACTAGTGTCGACAGATGAACAGTTCCGCGGTGGAAAGAAGATGCCAGAGGAACAGTTAAAAAAATGAAAAGTGCACACCGTGTACTTGAGAGTACACACCGTGTAGTCTGTTTTATTCTCTTAAAATGGGTAGTAGCCTCCTCATTTGGTAGAGGAGGCAGAACCACCATTTGGAGCTCGGGAGGATGGCCAGAGCTTTGGAGATCACCCGATCGCGCACTGGGAATCCAATTCCACCTCTGTCAATCACAATGGGATTGTACGGGTAATCCCTCTCATCTCCTTGCATTGTTCTTAACAATTATTCCTATAAGGGAATTTATTTGCGTTTAAACGAGAATTATTTTATCCAAGATCTACATCATTTTTGGGCATTTTGGAAGGCATCGTTCACGTATACAGATCAGGGGTGATCGAGGTAGGTGGTATGATGTTCCTTTTAACTGCTGTGTTGAAATTATGTACCATTGTACTATGCGCCCATGGTTGGGGTGTCGTTTGGCTGAGGCCTTTGCTGAAAAGATATCTAGAATTGTATAGATAATATAATGATAAATTAAAACTGCTATTTGGGATCTCTGCTTGGATCCAGGGCCACCCCAAGGGTTTGTTCCTCGGTTTAGCTGTTTGGCCTGGATACCTGAGGGTATACCATGATTATTACCTATTTAAAGTTTTCTTGGGAGGAAATTTGATATAAAATTGCTTGTTATGCATTGGGCTCGGCCCGGTTACTTGCGCCTGAGGGAAGTATTTTACTTTAGCCTGAGGGAATGGTTATATTTAGCATGAGTGCATGGTTATATTAGCATGAGGGCGTGGTTATATTAGCCTAAGGGCATGGTTATGTTTAGCCTGAGGGAATGGTGATATTTAGCCTGAGGGCATGACTATATTACCCTGAGGGCAGGGTTACATTTAGCCTGAGCGCATGGTTCTGATTAGGCTAAGGGAACGGTTCTGATTAGCTCTGAATTAAATTATGTTGAATTGTTAAAAGAATATTAAAATGGCAATGTAACTAGTGGTGATAGTTACTTTTAGTACTTACTAGTTTACTGCATTTTATTATTGAACACTGTTGTTGTAGATTTTCACTGATAGTTGGGCATGGGCCTTTGGTGGTTGCCTAGTGAGATTTATTTCTCACACCCTATTTGGGTCATGTCTTCGACCCAAACAGAGTATATTACTATAGGTGTTGATCGGGGAAAAGTTCCATATATAGGTACATGATTGTTGCAGAGGAGTAGGAGAGAATGGGATCGGGCTTAGGCTTGTGATGCTACTGAGTTCCTTTTGAATTTTTTTTGTTTTGTTTTACCGTACTTGGACTTTGAGTTGTATTGTATTGTAGTGTATCCTGTTTTGGAAGCTTTCATAGAAATAGAGACATGCTACATCATTATATATAACTATTGGTTATCTTTTACTGTATTTTTTCATTTCTAGTTCATATTGTTTACTACTTTCGTTGTTGTATGTTGTATATCTTTTCCGCTGCACTACACATTGACAAATGAGGGAATAGTTTCCCCACTATCAAACTTGGGCCCTCGCTGCTAGTTGGAAGCCTCTGGCATTTGGGGAAATTCTCTTGAAGTCATGTGACCAACCAGGTTCGGGGCACCCGTGGTGTGGGTTTTGGATCTGGGATGTTACAGATCGAGCTATTGAAAGAAGCTCAACTTCACCTACCGAAAAACCAGCATTAAGAAAACCATGATTCCTTCACCACCTAATACATCTTGTGATCACTAAATCCAAACCACCATAGTCCATTCAATAACAATAGTGTTTATCAGATGTCGCATACACAACCAACATTGATGGTTATGGTGTGATAGATTAAAAAGGTGCACATGAAGTCATACCAGTCACACTGTAAGTGGAATTGAGGTGTGACAGATTTCTACTCATCAAAAATGACCTATGGAATGTTTTCCGTAATTATAAAAACAATCCAAATGTGTTTTATTGGCTTTGGGTATGTCAGTTTCTTTGATTAAAATTAATGTCTGTGTTGAATAAAAAGAGGCACTTAGAGTCATAATGGTCACACCATGCGTCAGATTGAGGTGAAGATGAATCCTACACATAACAAAAGAATTATTTATCATTTTACTAAAGTACCAAACTAATCCTAAAGTGTTTTCTCAGTTTTGATTATGTTATTTTTTTTCACTAAAATTAATATCAATTTTGAATAAAAAGACGCACTTGGAGTCATACCAGTCACACTGTGAATCATATTTAAGTTAGGATAGTTTCTAAATGTCCAAAATGACTTATTTTTTTTCTTAATGTATCAAAATAATCAGAATGTGTTTCCTCATTTTTGAGTAGGCTACTTTTGTTTTTTTACTAAAAGGAAATTTTAAGTTGGAAACAAGAACTTTGAGTCATACATGTGGCATCGTCTGTGGGTTTGACCCAAGACTAATTCTTAAATGTCAAAAAATAATTATAAATCATTTACCATAATTATCAAGACAACCATAGGGTGTTTTCTATGTTTTCAATGAGTGGCACTTTTTTGTATTAAAATGCCAATTTTAAACTGATAATGGACACTTAGAGTCATATCGATCACATTATGAATCTGATTAAGGTGGGAATGATTCCTACACATCAATAATTACTTATGAATCATTTTACCAAAGTACCAAAATAATCTAAATGATTTTTGTTTTTTTTTGAGTATCTTAGTGGATTGTTTTGACTAAAATTAATTTCAATTTGGAATAAAAAGGTGGAATTGGAGTAATAACGGTCACACCGTGCATTGGATTGTGGTTAGGATTATTCGTTCACATCACATATTACATATGGATAGTTTTTATAAAATATCAAAACAAATCAGAATGTCTTTCCTCAGTTTTGAGTATGCCACTTGTGTTTTTTAATAAAATGTCATTTTAAATTGGAAACATACAATTTGATCCATACATGTGGAATCATGTGTGTTGTTTACATGAGAATAATTCATACGCATTACAAATTAATTATGAATCATTTTACCAAATTATCAAGAAAATTCAAGCATGTTTTCTTGGTTTTCAGTGAGTGACACTTTTTTGTATAAAAATGTGAATTTTAAACTGATAACGAACACTTGGACCTATATCTGTCATACCATGAGTCAGATTGAGTTTTTATTAATTCCTAAACAGAAAAAATTACTTATATATCATTTTAATAAAGTAAAAAAAAATTTGAAATCATTTTATCTGTTTTGAGTATGTCAGTTGTTTTTTCACTAAAATTAGTGTCAATTTTGAATAACAAGATGTACTTGGTGTCATACCTGTCACACCATGCATCAAATTTATGTTAAGATAATTACTACATGCTAAAAATAATATATGGATCGATTTACAAAAGTATAAAAACAATAATAATTCATTTACTTCGTTTTGAGTCTTCCAATTCTATTTTTTACTAAAATTTCATTTTAAATATGAAACATGTACATTGAGACACATAAGTGGAATAACTTGTGGTTTTGACATGAGAATGATTAATAAACATCAAAAATTAATTATGAATCATTGTACTAAATTTTCAAGACAATAAGAACAAGTTTTCTCAGTTTTTAGTGAGCGACACTTTTTTGTATTAAAATGTCAATTTTAAACTGAGAACTGATATTTAATGTCATACCGGTTGCACCATGAACCGGATTGAGGTGAAGCTAATTTCTAAAATCAAAAATGAATTATATATTGTTTTCCTAAATTATAAAAAAAATGAATGTATTTTATTGGTTTTGAGCATGTTAGTTGTTTTTTTAACTAAAATTAAGGTACATTTTGAATAAATAAATACACTTAGAGTCATATCGGTCACACTATGCGTCAGATTGACATGTGGCTAATTCATACATATATAAAATGACATATGGATAATTTTAAAAAATTATAAAAATAATAAGATTGTGTTTTATTGGTTTTGAGTATGCCAGTTGTGTTTTATAACTAAAATGTTATTTTAAACTCGAAACACGTACTTCGATACCTTGAGGTGGCATAATGTGTGGGTTTGACATGAGAATAATTAATATAAATCTCAAATTAATTAGGGATATTTGTCCCAAATTATCAAGAAAACATGAGTATGTTTTATTATTTTTCAGTGCGTGACACTTTTTGGTATTAAAATATCAATTTCAAACTCATAATGGACACTTGGAGACATATTGATCATACCGTGCATCATAATGAGGTGAAATTGATTCCTACACATCAAAAATTAATGGAGGATCATTTCCCTAAAGTAAAAAAACAATTTGAATTTGTTTTCTCGGTTTTTATTATGTCAGTTGTTTTTTTCACTAAAATTATTGTCAATTTTGAATAAAAAGATGCACTTAGAGTCATACTGGTAACACTGTGCATTAGATTGAGGTTTGGATGATTCCTACACATCCCAAATGACTTAGGGATTTTTTATAAATTATTAAAACCATAAAAATTAATTTCCTCATTTTTGATTATGCCACTTGTGTTTTTTACTAAAATGTCATTTTAAGCTGGAAACATTCACTTTGAGTCATAAAGGTCACATCGTGTGTAGTTTTGATTTGAGACTAATTCATACACATCAAAAATGAATTATAAATTATTTTTCCTAAATTATAAAGACAATACAAGCATGTTTTCTCAGTTTTCAGTGAGTGGCCCTTTTTTATTAAAATTTTAATTTTAAACTAATAATAGACACTTTGACACCAACCCTCCTCAAAGACCAAAATATATAAATGTTGGTTTTCCTCGAATAGTTATTTCATACACCTTCTGAATTAAGTTGTTGATTACAAACATATTTATTCAAAAATTTACGTTGTATTATATACCTATTTGAATACTGGGAGTTGTGCATATGTTTCTTCAACATCACTAGTGGAGAAATTGAAGCTTCTAATAGATAATGATGTTACAATTGGATTACTACCCAGTATGAACTCACCTAAACAAGTGGTAAAAAAAATTATTTCAATAACTCACCTGAAACAATTTCATAATGGATCTTATCTTGCATGACAAGTGTTTTTTTTTTCTTTTATATTTTTTTTCTCATACAAAATCATGGTATGATCCTCATTTTACTTAATTTCCCCACAATTTTATTGTTTGCAAGCTAGTGATTTGTCTCCTCCTGCACATCTATCTCTAGTTTGTTCTTATCCTCTAACTCCTCCACTACATTGGTCTCCAACTCCCGATCTACATATAGTTTCACCTCTACCCCAACCATAGCCTCTGCCTCCACCTCCACCTATCCAATTGCCCAATGATTTTATTATTTTTAGGTCAGTGCTTGTAAAAAAATTGATTTCCTCCATTATACTTCTCCTTGATAAAGAGATCAAAAATAATATATAAGCATTCTAACACTAATTCTATTCACCCCAAATATATTTCAAAGTTTACAACTCATACTAGAGCATATACATAGTAGGTATTCACCTAAATTTGTTATCGATATACATTGTGACAAAAAGTATGTTTCCCACTCATATCTAAACAAATTTATTTCTTCTTTTGAGTAACTAGGTTGTCAAAAAAACTTATAGTACTAAGAAAAAATAGAAAAAAAAATTATTTTTAAATATATTTAATGAAATCGTAATTACATTCAGAAATTACTTATTTGGGGATGCTGTTTTTTTCAGCATTTACGATTTATCTCATGAATTTTCAAACATAACATCCAAAATCGATGTCATTTTCTTTTTTTGGACACTGCAGAATCATTGAAAAAAATAAGTAAATGTTTTGAAATGTTTTTAGGGTTAAAAATCTCTATATATACCTTAATATGTTTCTATTTTTTGTAATTCACAGGCTTTATCCCTTCAGACACCAACTTCATGCCTTGATCTAGCCTATATTTAGACACCGCCCAATCATAACAAAATTCTTGTTGAAACACAAATTGAACATATAATTTGATGTTTATATATAAAATTTCTATTAAAATATATTAAATATTCAAAATAAAAATAATTTTTGGTCATTTGTTTATATATACAAGCATTGGATCCAAAATATAAATACTCAGGGTTTCATATTTACTATGGTTAACATCCAGTGCGTCCTAAAAAATAATTAAGTAATGAAAAATTAAAAATATATTTTATGTGATTATATTATAGAGTTTTACCTTTTCATTATAGGCATCAAAAATAGTCTATCAACTAATTATTTCTTATTAATTTCTTCAAGTAAATCAACTTTTTTCTTCTCAAATTATTTCTTAACGAATGTAAGTTATTCCATAGAAATGATATAGGGATTAATTAATCCAAATCCTTCTTCAAATGATCTTCGATTTATATATTTCTGATATAAAATATTGTACAAAATATGAATTTTTATTAACTTTAATAATCATATTATCTCACTATTTGGTCATATGTATTGTGAAAGTGTACCTTATGTATGTATTCACAACTGAGATACCCACCCATTCATACTTGAGAATCTCATTTAGAGTCTTGAGAAAAAATTTATATATCAAGGAATATCCATATATTTATTATTCATATTAAATGTGAGAAATATTTTTATCTTTAAATGTGGTCTCTGCATGATGTTTTAATGATAATACATGTTTCTATGTAATTGGTAGGGAGAAGGTGATTTCAGAAGGTTGCTTTTTTTCATGGTTAATTCACTATATTTTCTTGATTCGACCTTCCATTTCTCCACCACATTATCTATATGTAATATCATACCTCACTTAAGACCTTTTATCATCTATTATTATAGGTTTTTCATATGAATGTTTTTAAATATTTACCTAATGTATTATTATAATATTAGATGACCATGCTATGAAAGCTCCAATAACAACTTTGACTGTTGTAATATCCGGACCATGAAGTGGAACATTAAACTTAGTAGTCAGCTCATGAGATACATTGATCCACACTGTCATGTGATATATTTAGTGGTATTTATTGTATAGATGGTCTCCTATGATATTATACACTGTACCCATCAGAACACAATGGTATATGGGTGTTGAAAAATACAAATCAAATACAATTGTACCACATTGAATTTTAGTAATATAAAGTTATTAGAAGTTGTTTGATTCACATTTAGAAGAATGTAATGAAAAATATGATTACCCTGGGTAAGGTATGAGTTTGGGGGTGGGGAATGACTAGCCTCAAATCTAGTGGGATCTTTTGGTTCATGTGTGGATACTTGTTACACCACCAGTTCGGTTTGATCCTTTCTTATACTTTGGTCTTCCAAATCAGACTGGAAAAAATATATCATAGTGAGTCTATTTGTGTATTTAATCATATCACCATATTATATGTATCTTCATGTGGTTTAATCTTCTCAAAATATGTTTGAGGAGAGACTCCAAAACCTAATCCTCTAACATGACCATATTGTACAGGCTACTTCAAAACTACTAAAAGTAGATTTTCTTCTAGTATAGTCATTTCTGATTCTTATTTCTAAACCATATAAACAATTTGAACATAAATATATATTTTTATATAATATTTTTATAAGGAATAAAGAAAAATTATTATTTCATACTTACACATTCTACCCATACTATTTTTTTTGTTTTCATCAACTAATTTTCCCTCCTTATTTACATCGGCCTCCTAACATATCACATGACCTGGGATGGAAGTGGATTCATATTTTGAATCATTAATATACATATAAACTAATAATTTTTTTTTTCATATCACATAATTAAAATTTTATTGTTGATTTCAATTACATACCAATTTATTATCTAATAAATAATACCCTATGATAAGGGTAGGTTGGTTTTGATGCACATTATTTATTTTCAAAAATCTTTTTCTGTTTCATAAATTAATATTTTTGAATCATGTTAGATAATAAAATAATTTTAAAAAATATATTATCGACTGAGATGTACATGAAATGATTTCTCATTGAAATTATTGATGAAATTAGTCCATGTTTCCTTCTTTATAACTATTTCATAAATAACTTTTGGGTGGGGATTTATTTTTACCTCAACATCTATAAGATGTAACTTCATAAGTCAAATTTGGAAGCCTCTGTTGTTTTTTCTGTTTCTATTAAGAAAAATTTATTATGAAAATATTCTAAAAAATATTAACTCTTCAAGGAATAATGAAGATTAAATAAAAATTTTAGTATATAATTTTTTTTGTAAAATAGAGAAAGTGTATTGTAACATTACTGTTAATCTTTCCAAAGGATTTCATTCCTTATAGGTTGGATGAGGAACCATGACTCAGTATCAATTAACACATTCATCCTCATTGTGACCCCATGATAAATAATGAACATTGACTTGTTGGTGTCAATAGTTTGACCGAATTGATTCCAACCAACCTCAAATTTTATACCTTAACTTCTTTCCTTGATAATTTTATTCACCACTATGATGTTTCATCATTGTTTTTTCATCAAAATGTTATTTATACCCTAATAATTTCATAGTTTCATCATTAAAAGTCTATTATTACTCATGATTGAAAGCATCATTATGTGTAGAAAACATTGTTTTCATAAGTATTCAAATATTTAATTTTCTTTAATTAGAACAATACAATACTCTCTACGTATAAAATTCCACATTTTCATGAATCTTTCATAAAAATTGTTAATATCTTAAATAGAGATATAATACATCAATACTATAGTAAAAATAACCTTCACGAACTTTATTTAATCCATCATCAGATGTTCATTTCATTCCATGTCTTAATGATGGATTGGAATCCCTCTTTCACACTAGCCGTCCTCCCATCACTGTGGTTCCAATGTTCCTTGATGACATACCTATCAAATAGTTATTATTTCATTTTGTTGTAAGATATATATCTCCTGTCTTTTTTGGGCATCCACTTATGTTTCTTGAACTACTCAAAACAGAAGTCATCCTATACTGGGTACTGGTGATTATTTTGTATGACTACTACTCAAAGTAGTTCAAAACAACATATAATAGATGGGAGATGAGTCTCAAGAAACAAGATGCAATAATAATTATTCTGGAGATAAAATTAATGAACCCACTAAGGTTCAAAAACAACCTAAATACAATTTTAATTATTGATTCTATCATATTACATATAAAAAATGAATTAATGAACATTCAAATCCACCAAAATTTTACTCACAATCATTTTCTTCCAATAACTAATAGTTATTGTTTTTCGCTTCCTATGAAATGTTTTTTGGAAGGGATTATAGAAGATACAAACTTATGGTGGTATTGGGGTGAGCCAGATGAGAGAGCTTGAGAACCAACCATTTCTCCATGATTATAAGAGAAAGTATCCTGAAGATGAAGCTAAAAATAGGGCCCAAGAGCTCTGCTCATTGTGGGAGGAATACATTCTATAGTCAAATTGGAACCCTATTAAATTTATCAAAGTTTAATGGGAAGATAATCAAAAGGTGTGTTTAGTGTGTTTTTTCACAAAAAAATGCGTAACATGAGTATTTTTAGGAGGTCACTCATCGTAGCAGTATTCTAATCCAATTATTATCAAATTAAGAGCTCTAATAAGATCCAATGTGACCACACTCAAAATAAATGTAATTTTTGATTAAGTGTTGTAAAAATTAACAGAGTGAGTTATGTAAGAAAATTCATACCACAAAACCAAAAAATTTAATTATAAAACACATTTGATGGCCCCCTATTCTGGTTTTGGGATTTTTATTTAGTAAATAAATCTACAGTTATCATTGTAAATGAATTTTTAATAATATGAAAAAATTATTATTCATAATTTATGAATAAAAATTTTAGTTGGTCATTCCATCCATATGCTTCTACTGTGCCCATAACCTACATGAAGCAACTGACTGGTTTTGAGGAAAACCAGAACATGGTATTTTTGTAAAAGATGAAGTGGAATCTATATAGATTGAATTAGGCATCTATGTTGTGGAATGATAAATTCAATAATTTCCTGAATGATAGAGGTTTCACATAGAGAAATGTTGATAGGAATGTGGGGGAGGGTTTTCTAGGTGAGGTTTAGGTTAGTAATGGATAGCGGTATAATTTTTATTTCTTATATATAGTTATTGGAGCTATTAGAATTAGCTGAGAATAATAAATATAGGAAGAGGTTGTAGGTGGAGGTGGGCTTTGATTTTTTTGGTATACAGCTCGACTATATGGATAGATTTTTCTTTGGCCTTATAGTGCAACATCCATTTGGAGTCATCTTCCTCTAACTTCTACTAATCATTCTATAATTATTCTTAAATATAATTATCCACTACAACCAATAGAATTGTTCCGGTTGATTCTTCTATTTTTGTCACTCTTGTGCTAATGATTTTTATTGATTGATGATTTAGATAAATTTATGATTTCATTGAGAGAGTTACATTACTATAAGTAGGATTTTGGATTATAGGACCATACATGCCAAAAAAACATGTTTTTTTATCTCTTTAATTAAAGAAAAAAAACATTTTCATTAAAAAATCATGAAAATATGAAAATTTAAGTCCATTTGGAACTCATGTTTAGTCCATTTTATATGAAAAGTGAAGTTTTGTAATTTTCATTATCCATGCACCCATATATTTTTTGTTTCATTTTTACATGTATGTTTTATATCGTGTTTTTTGTGCACCTGTGATAATTATTCCCAAGTGTTATGTGTTTTTTATTCATGTATTTATATATGTTATATATATTTCATTCACATGTAATATAAGATTTTTATTTATATATGTTCTGTATTTTGTTTTCACATTTATTTTGTTTCATGTCTATAATCATGTAATCTATGTTTTTTTTCTATGTATATTTTTTATTAGAATATATTATAATAATGAGGAGAAATTTGTTGGAAGTTTTTTTGAAATGAGAGCCTATGTTGTTGCCCAATTCTAAACTTCTTTGTAATCTTTGTTTGATGTAAATGCATGTGTTTTTTTTTCACATGTGTTCACACATTTGAAAATATTTGATATGTGTTTACAGGTGTTTCCAGCATGACCACATATTTGTAATGTAGAGTAATAAAAAAACTAAGGAGAAAAACAATACAAAATATGTGTTTTTTTTCAATCCATGGTCATTATTTAGGTTTTTTAAATAATATTCACCTAAAGGTCATTAAACATGGGACCAAACTTGGTAAAAAAGGAAATTAGAGCAGTGTATCATTTGAGTTCCTCATCGGTCTAGAAAGATCAATTCCCTAAGGCCTTTTTTTGGTATGCGGGAATCAGATATGAGGAAGCAAAAATAAAAACATAAATCAATATTTCTGATATTTCATATGAAATAAATAGATACCGCAGTTCCAATATACCCATTAAACATATATTTGGGAAATATGTTGACTGGACTTACCATATGAAAACATGATTCTCTTTCTTAAAAACCATTATATATGGTGGAAAAGGATAAAATAGAACCACTTGTTGCATTTCAGCGGTTAGGAGATGAGATGTAGGGTTCGTCATGGTTACAAAAAGGGCAGAAACACAAACCACAAAACCAATAAAAATCAAACAATGATAGAGGAGATGTAAAAAACAACATACATTTAATTATAGCATTGATTAGTCATAGGGAAAAAAGATGATTCTTCCTGATAGTAGGGGAGTTTCAAGAGTGCTTGAGATTCATGACTGAATAAGTCACGATTAGGGTTTTTTTAAATAGATCATATATAATTTTAACAGCGCTTTCAAAAAAGTGTTGATAAAAATCACTTTTATCAGCATTGAACTGATAAGCATCGATAAAAGTGATATTTATCAACATTTTTTTAGCACTGATAAATCATGATCTTCATAAGCCTAAAAAAAGTGCTGATAAAATATATCTTTATCAGTTATAACATTTAATTATTGACAAATATCGATCTTTATCAGCATTAAAAAAGAAAAGATAAATATTCTTTTTATCAGCGCTAAGACATTAGCACTGATAAATGATTTATAATTATAATTATTTAAATAAATTTATTATAATTTTATAATTATTTAAATATATAATTATTTATTTATAATTATACAAATACTTATTTAAAAAATAATAACTATTTATTTATTATAATAATAAATATATAAATATATAAATTTATAAATTTATAAATATAGTAAATATACATTTATAAATATATTTATTTGAAAATAATTATTTACAAATACATTTTTATCATTATTAGTGGATATATAATGTTAAAAACATGCATTTTAAAAATGAGTGAAATTGAATAATTCAAAATGAACACAATTTAAAAATATTGAAAAATTGATAATTTTTAATAATTAAATAAAAATTATTAAAATATATGGATATATAAATATATATAATGAAGTATATATGAATACATATTAAAAATAATAAAATATAGTAAATAAATAATAGAAAATGAAAAATTTAAAAAAAATATAAGAAAATTTAAAAAATGAATAAATAATACCCAAACTCTAATAGTATTAAAAATAAATAAATAAAATTTTCCAATTAAAAGCATATTATATTAAATTTATAATGTTATAATGAAATTATAAAATATACAAAAATTTAAATAAATTACATTAATATTAGGTGTATGTGTTTCTATAAAAGATCTCATTAATTGGTAAATATATTTCTATGTGCATTGTATATAAAAATGAATTATATATATGTGTGTGTGTGTGTAATCAATGTAACACATGACATTTGATATATGTTATATTGAAAAATCAAACAACATTAAAAATCAATAAGACAATAGTATGGTTTCAATAAGTAAATTTTATTCATGTTATATATATTTATATTTAATATATTTTATTTATTACTATTTATAATATATATATATATATATTTATATTAAAGTTGTTCATTTTTTTAATAATTGTTTCATTAATAAATATTTCAATAATTCTGTAATTTATTCATTTTTAATTTCTTTGTTTAATTATAACAATTTATTAATTATATATATGTATATATATATTTAATATATACTATTTATTAATATTTATAATCTATATATTTGTATATTAAATTTATTCATTTTTATCAATAATTATTTATTAAAAAAAATTTCAATATTTTTCTTAATTTACTCATTTTAAATTTTTATTTCTTTAATTATTTAATTTTATTCATTTTATGTATCTATATATTTAATATATACTATTTAATAATTTTTAAAATTTATATATATGTATATTCAATTTATTTATTTATAACAATGATTATTTAATTAATTTAATTATTATTTTTTTTATTTTTATTTGTCTAATTATTCAATTTTATTCTAGACCTTTATGTTCACTAAAAATGGTGATAAAGGGAACCTTTATCAATGCTAAAATAAATTGCTAATAAAGATTAACTTTATCAGTGCATTTTTCTAGCACTGATAAATGCCAACGCTATTAAATCCCTCTTTTGTAGTAGTGCCATGAGCATAGAATAGAACATCAACCTCTAGAGTTAACCAAGGAAAAAAATAAATAGGGTCACGAGACCTACAAAGCAGCTAACCATGCCCAAGGCATGGCTAACCAGTTGAAACAAATCATTACTCGATGCTTACCCCCACAAAAAAGGATAAGAAGAACATGATGACCTATCCGAACAAGGGGGTCATTTTAAAAAAAAGGTCATACTAGGGGCAATAACATCTGAATGACACCAATCGTCTGAAAAATCACAGCATTAGAAAGGCACTTAAGTTATAAGGATAGTACCTACCATGGGTTAGCCCCTCATAGAGCACCACCATCGACCCTATTATTAGGTCACAACAATAGAATTCATCAGCTCAAGAGCTCATCATTTTAGCCATTGAGAAAAGAAAATGAATGCCTATGGAAAATGCTCATGCTTCCATTCTAAGGCTACTAAAATAGAAACTTAAACTACCCTTACACGAGGGTTTAAATGAAGGATACAACATAAGGGTTCCATTTTCAAGTTGATTCATTGATTCACATTCAACCTTTTAAACATTTATCATTAATGGACATACCATCATCATTAGGAAATTTATCATATAAATTCTTTTTTAACAGATAATGTGGCATACAAGGATCCCATTAATCCAACCCGGGTTTATCAGAATCCAACCCAATAGATGTTTCTTAACTCTTAAAGTTTCCAAACACCTAAACACGTAATCTCATAACATACATGCCCCAACCGATCTGCTTGGGGTAGTTGTGAATTTTTATATTTAACCAATTCATTATAGATTAAATTAAAACTAATTTTACATTTATAATCATTTCAAAAACATACCATGATCGTATATTTATATAATGGTTTATTTACTAGGGTGTCCATCTACTAATATATAAAGTGCACATACACTTTAAAGTTTGGAATTTGGATCCCCTTACTCAAAATCAATTCATTTTAGCAGCCTTCACATTTTAACAGGGTCTCTAAATATGAGTAAAACTCAAGTATGGTTTGATTACATGGGTTAACTTTTCCCAATTATAAGGAACTCATACACATTATATTTGAAAAATTTCCCCCATTTAATTGAAACCAATAAATTTATCCCATGGAACCAATTTCATATATCCAAAATGAAACTAGCATGTTGTTACAAGTGATAAACACAGAAAGCATGGAGTATAGAAAATTAATGCTAAATAAATCATGTCATATTACATATAATCAAGAAATGCATGCTATGAAAAACAAAAGCATGGTTGAGAATTCAAGGCACACAATCAAAATATAAAACAACCCACATATAAAACTATTGGTCATAGAATATGCATGTGATTAATGATTCATCCTTTCTATACCAGGTCAATGGTAAAATTCAACAAATTAATAAATCAATATGTAGAAAAAATCACAATATTCACTCAAGGTGAAATCATATCAAATGTAGTAGCAAACAGCTTGAACATCAATCCCATCTCAAGCCACTTGGACTTTTCCCCATGGGTGGGGTGATCATTCCTTGACATGACTATTTGCCAAGCACTGACACATTTCTTATCCCCTATCTACCAACCCAAAACAATAAGAGAAAGGAAAATAAACCCTATGATATCAAATTGTAACATCTCGACCCGACTCACCACTAAGATGGTGGTCGGGTTGGTTAGTCACAAGACCTCAAGCATGCCTCCACGCACACCAGAAGCTTTCGACTAGCATCAAGAGTCTACAGAGGTGATAGTAGGGAGAATATACCCCCATGATAATAGTACCACAGTGGTACAAAAACAACTAAATTGAAGAAAACTGAGGACTTAATAATAGGAAATGAATAACTAGGGTAAGGCATATTATAATTACTTAATAAAGCTGGCCAACACCAATTTACAATAATGCTTTTATGACAGATGACTCTAAAATTATATGTAGTAAAAAATTACTATAAAAAACAATGTAATAAAGGAAAAACTACCCAACAACTAGATGCATGATAATCTCAATAACCATGTCTGTCCTCTTCTATTAACTCTCCAGTATAAGTAAATTAGCACAATCAATCAACCATGGTCCAACAAACAGAAGGTCTACTTGGGTACCCCGATGCAACAACATCCCAAGCAGTGTGTGAGATATAAATCTTAGTATTCCAGCACCCACTATGTCTAGCACAATCCATTTTTTGAAATAAAAATTATGAAGTGTGAAGGAAATATGAAACAATAAAAAGTAATGAAATAATAACATAGGTCAGACAAGGTTCCAATCAGACACCTGGATGACTCTTCTAGATTCAACTCATTTCCAGAAAGAATATCTGACTAGTAACTATATATATATATATATAGTAATACACACACAGAAATATAGTTTAGTTATATATTACATCCACCTATATTAGCCATGTGCATTCAGATTCTTAATGGATATATACTTGGAATACTAGTGATGGTTGGACTGGGATGTAACGCACTTGTCCAGGACTAGTCTAATGATCTGAAAATCCCATGAAATAAGGTACATTCCCTACACCTAGATAGAGTGGGGTACTTCATGCCCATCACTCGGGATGTCAAGTGAGTCTTCATGGAACATTGTAATCATATAATGTGGAACGTAAGGTCAATTTACCATATTGTATCACTAGTGTGAGATGTTGTACTCCACACCATATATAAGGGATTGTGATAGCACCACACTGAACAAGTCCCTTTACTTCATATCTCAGCTTCTATAAAGGCATATTCATATTTAATATTAAACATCATGCAATAACTCTCATGTAATATATTTAACAATCCTTTAAATATAAGTAATTTGTATTCATGTTTATAACATAACACATGATGGAATACCTCTCATATGTTTTAATAATCAAGTTCAATTCCAACAAAGGAATTTCAAGGCATAAGCAACGATCATGGTTTAACCGTCCCATATAAGTCAATCATCAATTACATTTAGTTAATTTAATGAAAAACATACCATCATGTATAGAACATTTAATTAATGACATTTTATTTAATATATAAAAAACAAGGAAATTCATTTAACAAGGTCCAAATAGGTACTTCTAAGGCACCTTGAACTAATGGGTATTTTCTTAATTGAGAAAATGCTTTTATAAGTCAAGCCAATCCCTTAGAAATATCTTGGTTCAATATTCATTTATATAAGAAGGATAAAATCCATTCAAGGACATTCTTAAGGGCCATTCTCTAACAATCCATATACCAAAAATTGACATCAAAGCTTAAAGAACTACTAATGCAACAAGTTAATCCTGATTTATATCACCAGTCAATAATTTTTTAGTTTAGAAGACAACACACCTCCATTGAGGGGTTTTATTAAATAAACATGACATTTTTATTCAAAAGTTCATTTGGAATATTAAAAATTATTTCAAAATCCATACTCAATTCATGTTAAAGAAGCATTTAATGTAATTCATAAATTAAAAGGGGAAAATGAAAGGGATCCTACCTCAATGGGGAGAGAACAAAGCCAAACACTTAGGCTCTTGAAATTTCCATTAGTGACCACTCAAAGCTAGTATTTCCGCCCCTGAACATATGAACCTTCACATATTCATAAGGAAACCTATACCCTGTGAATATATTTTCATGGATATGAATATTTACAAGGGAATCCTTATATATATATATATATTTATATATGTATATAACCATATCCACTTACACCCATACAAATTTTTCTTATATATATATAAGCACACCTAGACCCACATATATATATATTCACTTCCATTGATGAATATACATATAATAAGGGAACTTACATATATATATATATAGGTACCTATGCATACTTGGGTAATTCTCCTTTGATAGTGACAACCCAAAACCAATTCGACAAGGTCCAATGTACTAATAAAAATTATCGGTAACTCTAATACATAAAAATCCCCAAATATAAATATAGAAAAAGGGTAAGGTTGAAGTAAACCAACCTTAAACTAGTGGAAACATACCGTAATGAACCAAGACACTTAGGATTTGGTGGCAGATGCCAAAACACAAATTATGCCAAGACGAGAGACTCGCTGCACACTATAGAAAAGAAAGAGACATAAATAATTATCCCACCAAAACCATATTGTTTAGACAAATGTATTTTGGAGATGGAAGATAGGAAATTCACTAGAAAAAGGATAATATGGATTTTAATACCTTACCTTGAATGATCAAATGAAAATAATGAAGGAAATTTGTTGAATTGACATGCGGAGAAGGAGCTGCGAGGGGGGCGTCACAACAGATGGAGAGGTCCAGGGGGAGGGGTTTCGTGCAAGTCTAGCGGGGGAGAAGATGTATAACAACCCTTCTCTTTATTTCATACTTAAACGTAATTTATTACATAAAATATTCAGTTGATAAAAAATAGAATATTGAGAGGTATAGTGTCTTTGTTGAATAAGAACATTACATAACAACTTAAAACATTCAGTACACATCTTTATTGAAAACTTCTTTTGCATGACCACACACATTCCTTCATACTTCGCATTGCATGGGATAACCTGAAGACATGAATAGAAAATGGTGATCTATAAATCCCTATAATGGAGTAAACAAGGAATAACATGAATAATACAATACATGTTAGTCAATAGGCATATCAATGGAGTATAAGAAAAACATGAACATAAAGGCATGATATAGCATGATTATCATAACATGGAAATGTGGCATCAACATTTAACAAGATATTAGTATGATCCAAGGCACATTGAACATGGAGAATCAGTAAAAACCTCATTTATATTTAATTATAATGATTAAACCCTCATTTCAGTTGACTTATCATGATACTAATCTTTACCAAATGCATTGGAGTGCTATCAGTGTGCACCTTTCTTAATCATTTCATTTCATGCATAAGTGTGCCACATGGATCATATAACATGGATTCATTAAACATCATCATTTATTCCATGATAAAGGAATTATTAATTAATAAATTAAACTATATAATAAATATGTAAATGTGCCTAAAGGTGAATACCCTTGATAGAGAAATGGGCATGGTATTCACTACACAATGTCTTTGTCTTGGAAAATCATGGTATAATTTCGGCAGCATAACAACGAGACATAGGAATTAATAAAAATGGTTGATGAGAGAGAAATGGGTCTATCATCATATTAAAATGAAATGGAAAGTAAGGGGGTCATATAGATACATGTCCCAATATATGTAATGGAATTTAGATTCATAATACAAAATAATTGCTTGAATGTAAATGTGGAGAGAGAAATCTCTTACGGAATTTCAGCATGGTAACAAATGTACATGGGAGGAATTAATGAGAGATAAAGGGGTCTCTCATCATTAAAAAATAAGGAGGGAAGTATAGGGGAGGTTAAAAATCATACCCCAAAATTTTCAATTGAAAATAAAAGGGTATAGCAACATAAAGAAACTTGGACAAAAATGAGAGAGGAAGAAATCCCTTACTTGGAAGTGTGATCCAAAGGCTTGGGAGAGGATTGAGAGAGGCTTAATGGGAACTTGGGGTGCCTTGGGAGGATACTATATATAGGAAGGTATATTAGGGACGTGATAAAAGGGTTTTTAGTGAAGATAAGTGGGATCTTGGGTGGGGTTATATAGGAAAAGATATGGCATTCTTTGTTATTTAGGTTTTCGACACCACACATTAAACTATTCAAAACCACAAACCAACTCAGGATTTTTGCCCATTTTTTTTCCAAATGGGAGTTAAAAATATTTTTTTTATAATTCCAATGGTATAACTTCTTAAAATATTAGGCTTGGTTATGTTGAGGTGAGTCACAATCTCAAGGTAATCATTTTAAAAGTTAAATTTTTTTATAAGTCTTGAAGTGTCCACTAAGGCACCATAAAATTAATCAAAAAATTCTCAAATCACATTATTTTAAAAGACAAACATATATTGTCTGAAAATAATTTTTATAGTATTTTATTATATCACTATTGGGTCATTATGATGTCATAAACACATTATATATTTAAACAGTATTTAATTTTTACCCAAAAATTTGACTGTCTCGGAAAATTTTAAAAAATTCACCATTGGATAATATCGATGTATTGATTCAAAAAATAGTATTAATTTTTTCTAAATAATTTTTTAAATATGTGAATTTTTACTTTTAAAATAAAAACTGATATTTATTGAAAATTCATGGGTTTTGACAAAAAATTACTTTCAAACCTTAATAAAAATTACAATTTTATCCATAAAAATTCAATGATCATTTATATTTAATAAAAATTAATTTAGTAATAATATCTTATTAAAATATTACTTAACTCAAAAATCCATTAATTCATCAAAATAGATTTCTTAATTGAATATTAACTAAAAACTACTATTTGTGCTTTAAAAACTATTTACAAAGTAACAATAATAAAAGGAATGTATATTATTTATTCTATAAAAAAATAATTCACATAATAATAGTGATAGGGTATTCTTATATAAACCCTTATAACACCTGCATATGACCTAAGGGTAAGGTGTGCGATGGTGAAAAACTCTTTGGGTGGCTTGGATAACATCGCACGGGTGATAATCTATATCAAAATCCACTTCTACCATAGGAGATTTCATTAAATATTAAAGTGTTCAAGATCATATTGTGCTTGGTCAAGAGAGAAGCCCAGTGAAGCCACCTACTTTTTGAGCTTCAACAAATGGGCGTCGTATGGAGAAATTCTACTGGATAAGGTCGTCACTTTCTTTGTCTGAGTTTATTGGATTTGTTGAAGCCCTATATTTATACTAATAATGTGATCAATATTCAATGACTATATTAGCATTGGTACCAATTATTAATAGTATTTTAAAATATAAAAACATAAACCCAGAGAAGTGATTTTGTTTTATATAACCATATTACATAATAATACATTTAATCAGATCAAAAGTAATTTTCATTAGTAAAAGTTTGGGTTTTTACAATCTCCCCCCTTAAGAAATTTAGTAATAGAAATTTCCTTTTGCCACACTAAAACAGATGAGGGTAACTCTACATTATCACTGCCTATGATTCCCACGTTTCTTCTTCAAACTTGTGGTTTCACCCCTACACCTTGATGAGGGGCATTATCTTATTTTGTAGAACTTTTTCTCTTCGATATAAGATCTTCACCAGATTATTTTCATAGGAGAGGTCATTATCCAATGGTACCATTTCTAGATTGAGTACATGTGATGGGTCAGGTATTTAATTTTTCAAGAGTGATACATGAACTACATCATGTACTTGAGATAGGTTTGGTGGGAGTGCTAGTCGATAGGCCACTGCTCCAATGTGATCAAGGATCTCAAAAGGGATGATGTCACTTGGACTACGCTTTCCATTCATACCAAATCCCATAACTTTCTTCCACGACAATATTCATTAGAATACCATGTCTCCAACATCAAAGTCTATGCATCGTCGATGATTATTAGCATAGCTCTTTTATCGACTATGAGTATATTTAATGTGCTTCTAGATGGTCTTAACATTCTCCAACATTTCTTTAACCATTTCTAAACCTAGGAGTTTTCACTTCCAAACATCATCCCAACATGCTAGTGTTCTGCACCAATTCCCATAAAGGGATTAATAAGGAACCATTTGGATGGTTGAGTAGAAACTGTTGTTGTAAAAGAACTCAACTAGAGGAAGATGTTGATCCCATTCTCTTTTAAAGTTTATTGAGCATTCTCTCAACATGTCCTCATGTGTTTGGATAGTATGATCATATTTCCCATCAGTTTGAGGATGATAAGTCGTAATGAAGTTCATCTTAGTGTTTAGAACATGTTAAATACTCTTCCAAAACATTGAGGTGAATCTTGTATCTCAATCAGATACAATCGATGGTGGTAATCCATGTAGCCTTACCATATCTCTAATGTATATCTGTGTTATTTTATCCAATGAGAAATCCTATCTAATTGTAATGAAGTGTGCAGTCTTTGTAAGACAATAAACAATAAAATAGATAGAATTATTTCCTTTTTATTTCTTCAGAATTCCAGTGACAATGTCCATGGTGATGTCCTCCCCTTTCCATGCTTGTATGGGTAATGGTTGCATCATCCCCTTAGACTTCTCCCTCTCATCCTTCACTTGCGGACATACCAGGAACATTGATGTATACTGAGTGATATCCTTTTTCATGTTATCCCACCAATAATTCTCTCAGAGATCTTTATAAATCATTGTGTTTCATGGGTGAATGGGGAAATTCGAACTATGTGCATCATCAAAAAGTTAATTCTTTAACTCCAGATTTTATGGAATCCATAGTCTTGTCCCAAATCTCAAAATTACTTATTCATTAAAATTAAACTCTGAGGATTTCCCTTTTCCAATATTTTCCACTTTCTTATTAATTCCCACATCATACTTTTGATCATCCTTTAACCTTTCCAAAAGAGATGAATGAGAAATCATTTCTAAAAGGATTGATTATGTTCCCTTCTTTATGATTCCCATGTCCATCTTCACCAAATCTAAGAAGATTGGATCCTTCTCAATTCTCATCAAAGATAGAATTACTAGGTCCTTTCTACTTAGATCATCTAGAACCTTGTTCTCTTTCCCAAGGTGGTAATGGATTGACCAGTCATAGTCTTGGATCAACTCTAACCATATTCATTGGTGTATGTTAAACTCTTTCTGTGTGAGTATATACTTGAAGATTTTGCGATCTGTATATATTTCACACTTCTCCCCAAAGAGGTAATGTCTCCAAATTTTTAAATCGAAGATTACTATAGCCAACTCCATATCATGTGTTGGATAGTTTTTCTCATGAAATTTCAATTGCCTTTAAGCATAGGCAATGCCTTCTTTATTTTCCATCAACACACATCCCAAACCCTTCTTCAAAAAATCAATAAATACCATAAAAAGTTATCCACTTGTGAGTAGTGTGAGCACGATTGTAGGGATAATCCTCTTATTCAAATCATTGAATCTCTCTTCACATTTATCAATCCAAGAAAACTTTACTCCCTTCTGAGTTAGCTTGATAAGAGGGTTGGACAATCGTGATAAATTTCTCACAAATTGGCGATAATATCCATTTAACCCCCAAAAGCTACATATCCATTATTGATATGAACCTCGTCTATCCCTAAACTATAGATATATTGGATAGATCCAAAGATATCTCATTGATTGTGATGATATGACCCAAGAACGAGACTTCCTTCAACCAAAAGTCACACTTTCTATACTTTGTATAGAGCTTCTCCCTTCACAAAGTCTCTAGTACAATGCTTAGATTCTCCTCATGCTTCTCCTTGGTTTTGGAGTATATTATAATATCATCTATAAAGGCTACCAAAAAATTTTCAAGGTAACATCTAAAGACCCTATACATTATGTCAATGAAGATTTTTGGAGCATTAATGAGTCCTAAAGGCATTATAATGAATTCATAGTGCCCGTACCTTGTATGAAAAGAATTCTTGTGGATATCCTCCTTCACCCTTAATTGGTAATATCTCGACTGCCAATCCACCTTGGAGAAGTATTGTTCTCCATGTAGTTGATAGAAAAAGTAATCAATTTGGGACAGAGGATACTTTTTCTTTATCATGATTTTTTTGAGCTCACAATAATCAATGAAAAGGCGCATTGACTCATCCTTCTTCTTAACAAAGAGGACTGGTGCACCCCAGGGTGAAGCACTTGGGCGTATAAACCCTTTATCCAGGTTATCCTATAGTTGATTCTTCAGCCCCTCAAGCTCCACAATATCCATTCTATACAGATTCTTGGATATCAGAAACTCCCTAGGTATAAGATCATTTGTGAATTCAATATCTCTTCTAGGAGGAAGACCATGAGATTACTCAAGAAACACTTCAGTAAATTCACTCACAATAGGAATGTCTTCAAGGATGGTTGCATCCTTAGACTCAATCATCTAAGAAAGTTACATATGATCATAGGGTAGTAATATCCATATTTGAGATGATGGTGCTAAAGAAGATTCATCATAATCCTTGGACTTGTACAAAATTGGGGGTTGATTCACCATTTGTAGATTGATTTCCCTCTAACGGAAATTTATGTTGGATCTATATAAGGAAAGACAATCCATGCCAATAATTGCATAAAATTCCACCAGAGGGAGTATGATGAGGTTTTACGAGATGTTTAATATACAAATTATAATATGGGAGGAGTTATATTCATGGGATGCAATGATTTCCCCATTTTCTATTCTCAACGACTTCTTTACTTCTATGATTTTTTGTGGTGAATGGAATGTTCTACTAAAATTTTGGGATATAAAACAATGTGTAGAACCAGAATAAAAATTTATGTTCTCAATTCATGAATGAATAAATAGAAATCTTTTCACCACTTCATTTTTAGGGTTCACTTTGGCGACTGTGATGAAAAAAGCTCAACCTTGCTACCTTGGAGGATGTTGTTTGCCTCTGAAAACCCTTGGCATAGGGAAATCATTTGAAAAGTGCCATGGATCTTTGAAGTTGGAGAAATGAACAAAGCATTGATGGTCGAATGAAGTGTTCCTCTCCTCTTTCATAGTTGCAGGTTTTTCTTGTCAGTAGTTAATGGACATATACCCTTTTATTCCATACCTAAAGCATTTCATTGTCCCCATCAGGTAATTTCGAGGGTGATTCTTTCCACAACTTTGGAAAATGGGGTGTTGTATTTTTTAGAACCATTAGATTTATACATAAGACTGTCAGAATTAAAGTCCACCTTATGCTTCTTATCCCCCTGATGCCCTTGAGATTCTCTAATCTCCATTTTGACCTTGAGGTAACATCAGAGAATTTCCTCATAGATCTCGAAGTCATAGATTTCTAGGTCTTTCCATAGGCTAGGTTTTATCCCAAAAAATAAGTAAGAAACCCTGCATTCAGGGGTAATGACAAAGTCAGATGCATATCCTTCAAGACTTGTGATGTTTTCCTCATACGCTCTGATGTATTCGTCATCTTTTTGGCTTGAGGGCAAGGAAGTTCCTTTCCATATTAGGTCAGAGGGTGCGAGGAAAAAATTTATCGAAAAACATTTTCTGTGAATCCTTTTCATTCTAATACCTCAATATTCTCCTCAGGATTAGTATTTTTGATCAATGTACACCATTGATCAACTTCACTCTCCATATGATAAGCATCCATAAGAACATTCTCTTGTTCGATACATTGATGTATGGAAAAGATCTTTTCAATGGAGTTGATCTATTCTTTGGAAATTGAGGGACCAGATGATCCATTAAAAGTAGGAGGCCTTTGTCTCATACAACTCTCGATTGTGACTTGTTCTTTGTTAGGGGGGTTTTAACATTACTCTAAAACCATGTTTCTATTCAAAACTAGAGTTAACTGAGAGATTATCATGAAAAAGTTCACAATTCTTGCTCCCATTGGATTGGACATCTCATTAAAACAGTCATCACATTCATCTTCCCATTAGTTGTTAGCACGAGTCCTCCTATTACCGGCCATTGGCTGGAATAAAAGGAATGTTAGGTGGGTAACACATAAATGGTAATCCAAATACAAAAATATATGACTAATAAATTACTTTTATTTCCTTAACTTATGAATTTATAGGCTTCAATCTATGTTATCCATGATCTACTTCCCAACATATATTATTTGGGGAATTTCTTTTAATTACCTTAATAATGGTTTATATTAAGATTGTGAATTTACCAAAGCATATCCCCCCCCCCCCCCGGGAGTGTCGTAACCAAGAGTACAACAAGGCCTATTGTCGTTCAACAGTTCCCATTTAAGTTTAGCTCAAAATGTTGTTTTCGTGTTTTACCCCTAGATACATTTGTGCCAGAGCCGCCTCTACCTGCTCATATCTGGAAAGGGATGTAATTTATTGATAAACCAATTACTAAATAATAACCAAAATTTAGGGATGTTTTTATTATACTTTGTCTTTTCCCTAAGGATATCACTAGGGTTTTATAATCTTAATCTCAAAAATAACTAAACCTATAATATGATACAAATTATAACAACCCTTCACCTTATTTCATACTTAAAAAAAAATATTACATGAAATCCAGAGTTGATACAACATAGAATATTGAGGGTTATAATGTATTTGGGGCTCAGTAACATTACATAACAACTTAAAACATGTATCACATATGTTTATTGAAAACTTCTTTTACATGACCCCTCACATTCCGTCATACTTAGCATTTCATGGGATAACCTGAGGACATGCATAAAAAAGAGTGATCTATAAAGCCCAGTAAGGGAATAAATATTTCATAACATAAATAATACAATACATGTTAGGCAATAGGCATATCAATGTAACATAAGATAAGCATGGACATAAATTCATGATATTGCATGATTATGATAACACATAAATGTGGCATCAACATTTAACATGATATTAGCATGAGACAAGGCTCATTGCACATGGAGGATGAGTAAAACCTCATTGAACTTGAATTAACATGAGTAAACCCTCATTTCACTTGATGTGTCATGATACTAATCTTTACCCAATGAATTGGAGCGCTGTTAGGGCACAGTCTTCTTAATCATTTCATTTCATGCATAAGTGTGCCACATGGATTATATAACATAGATTCATTAAACATCATAATTTATTCCAAAATAAAAGAAAGTGGAATTCATACATGAAACTATATAACCAATAAGTAAATGTTCATAAAGCTGAATTCCCTTGATAGAGATATGGGAATGGTATTCACTACATAATGACTTTGTCTTGGAAAATCACGGTGCAATATCAGCAGCATAACGACCTGACATAAGAATTCGTAATAATGGTTGATGAGAGAGAAAGGGGTGTCTCGTAATATATACATGAAATTTACAGTAAGGGGGGTCATATAGATACATTTTCCAACATAGGTAATTTAATTTAGATTCATAATACAAAATAATTGCATGAATGTAAATGAGGAGAGAGAAATCCTGTATAGAATTTCAGCGTGGTAACAAGTGTACATGGGAGGAATTAATGATAGATAAAGGGGTATATCATCATTCAAACATAATGAGGTTAGTATATGGGAGGTGAGAAATCATACCCCAACATTTTTAATTTAAAATACAAGGGTATATAAACAAAAATAAACTTGGACAAAAATGAGAGAGGAAGAGATCCCTTACTTGGAAGCATGATCCAAAGGCTTGGGAGAGGATTAAGAGAGGTTTATTAGGATATTGGGGAGCCTTGGGAGGATACTAGATAGTGGAGGCTAGAGTTGGGACATGATCAATGGGTTTTTTAGTGAATAGAAGTGGGAGCTTGGGTGGGTTTATATAGGAAAAGAGAGGGAATTCTTTATTATTTAGGTTTTGGACACCACACATTAAACTAATCAAAACCACAAACTGACCCATGGTTTTTTCCCATGGTTTTTTCCAAAGGGGATTGAAAAAAAATATTTTATAATTCCAATTTATGAAATTCTTAAAATATTAGTCTTTCTTATGTGGAGGTGAGTCACATGCTCAAGGAAATCATTTTAAAAGATAAAATATTTTATAAGTCTTAGAGGGT
The DNA here is from genome assembly GCA_963277665.1 of Viscum album. NCBI lineage: Eukaryota > Viridiplantae > Streptophyta > Magnoliopsida > Santalales > Viscaceae > Viscum > Viscum album. Next base: position 815,237,201 of record OY728140.1, on the reverse strand, counting down.
CCACTAAGGCACCATAAAATTAATCAAAAAAATCTAAAATCGCATTATTTTAAAGATAAAACATATATTTTCCGAACATACTTTTTATAGTATTTTATTATAACACTATTAGGTCATTATGAGGTCATAAAACACATTATATATTAAAATGGTATTTAATTTTTACCCAAACATTCGACTGTCTTGATTTTTTTTTGAAAAATTCACCATTGGATAATTTATAAATCTTGATTCTAAAAATAATATTCATTTTATCTAAATAATTTTCTAATTATTTGAATTTTTACTTTTAAAATAAAAACTGACATTTATAAAAAAATATATGGGTTTTGACAAAAATGACTTTCAAACCTTAATAAAAATTACAATTGTATTCTTAAAAATTATATGATCATTTATATGTAATAAAAAAAAATTATTAATAATATATTATTAAAATATTATTTAATTAAAAAAATCCATTAATTCATCAAAATAGATTTCTTAATTGAATATTAACTAAAAACTACTATTTTGGCTTTAAAAACTATTTACAAAGTAACAATAATAAAATTAATGTATATTATTTATTCTATAAAACAATAATGAACATAATTATAGAGTTATTATCTTGTTACATAAACCCTTATAACACCCACATATGACCTAAGGGTATGGTTTTCAATGGAGAAATACTCTTGGTGTGGCTCCAATAACATCACTCAGGTGGTAATATCTATCAACATCCACTTATCATGTAGGCGGTTCCATTCTAGATTAATGTGTCGAAGCTTAGCTTGGGCTTGGTCAAAAGTAAAGATTAGTGATGCCAGATCCTTTCTGAGCTCCGAAACATGGACTTCATATGGAGAAATTATAATGGATGAGGCCATCACTTCCTTTTTCTAAGTAAATTAGATTTGTTAAAGCCCAATATTTATACTAATCCTCTGATCACTATTCAACAGCTATATTAGAAATGGTAAAAAAAATTAACAGTATTTTAGAATCCAAAAACATAAAACCAAATAAGTGAATATGTTTTATATAACCATATTATATAATAATAAATTTAATTAGATTAAAAGGGATTTTCATTAGTAAAAGTTTGGATCGTTATAATCTTCCCCCTGTAAGAAATTTTTCCCTCAAAATTTCCTTTTCCCACACTAAAACTGATGAGGGTAACTTTACTTCATCACTTCCTCCGATTCCCATGTTGCTTCTTCAAACTTGTGGTTTCGCCACAATACCTTGATGAGGGGAATTGTCTTATTTTGTATAAATGTTTCCTTCATTATAAGATTTTAACTGACTTCTCTTCCTAGGAGAGTTCATTCTCCATTAGTACCACCTCTGGATTGAGTACATGTGATGGGTCGGGTAGGTACTTCCTCAAGAGTGATACATAGAATAAATCATGTACGTGGGATAGGTTCAGTGGGAGTGCAAGTCGATAGGCCACTTCCCCTATACGATCAAGGATATCAAAAGGGCCGATGTACCATGGACTATGCTTTCCCTTCTTCCCAAATATCATAACTCTCTTCCATGATGATATGTAGTGGAATACCAGGTCTGAAACATCAAACTCTAGGTATAATTGATGATTATCATCATAGATCTTTAGTTGACTCTGAGCAGCATTAATGTGTTATTGGATGGTCTTAACCTTCTCAACCATTTCTTCAACCATTTCTGGACCTAGGAGTTTTCTCTCCCAAACATCATCCCAACATGCTAGTGTTCTGCACCTCTTCCCATTCAGGGATTAATAAGGAGCCATTTGGATGCTTGAGTAGAAATAATTGTTGTAAGAGATCTAAACTAGAGGAAGATATTGAACCCATCCTTTTTTAAGTCCATTGAGCATGCTCTCCACATTTCCACAAGTGTTTGGATAGTCTGATCGGATTGGCTATCAGTTTGAGGATGATAAGTTGTACTAAAGATTATCTCAGTATTCATAGCATAATGAAGACTCTTCCAAAACATATAGGCGAATCTTGGATCTTGATCGAATATAATCGATTGTGGTACTCCATGAATCCTTACCACATCTATAATGTATATCCGTCCCAGTTGATCTAATAATAAATCCTCTTGAATTGCAATGAAGTGTGAAATATTTGTAATACAACCTACAAGAGGGTTGGAAAATCTTGATAAATTTCTCACAAATCTATAATAATATCCAGCTATCCCTAGGAAGCTACGAATATATGTTACCAATTTTGGCCTATTCCACCCCTCAATTGTAGCTATCTTGGAGGGATGCATAGATATCCCATTTCTTGTGATGATATGACCCAATAATGAGACTTCCTTCAACCATAACTCACACTTGTAGAACTTTTCATAGATCTTCCCCTTTCACAAGGTCTCTAGTACAGTGCATAGATTTTCCTCATTCTCCTCCTTGGTTTTTGGAGTATATTAGAATAAATTCAATAAATACTATCACAAATTTTTAAAGGTAATCTCTAAATACCCTATCCATAATGTCCATAATGATTTCTATAGCATTAGTGAGTCTGAAAGGCATTACTATGAATTCATAGTGCATGTACCTTGTACAAAAATCAGCCTTGGGGATATCCTCCCTCTTCACCCTTACTTGGTAATATCCTAACTGAAAATACACCTTGGATAAGTATTGTGGTCCATGTAACTGATTGAAAAAGTCATCAATTTTGGGAAGAGGATACTTTTTCTTTATCATGATTTTTTTGAGCTCACGATAATAAATGTAAAGGCACATTGACCTATCACTCTTCTTGATAAAGAGGACTGGTGCACCCTATGGTGAAGCACATGGGTGTATAAACCCTTTTTCTAGTTTCTCATGTATTTGTTTCTTTATCTCCTCAAGCTCCACAACATCTATTGAATATAAAGTCTTGGATATTGTAAATTCCCCCAGGTATAAGGTCAGTTTAGAATTAAACATCTCTTCTAGGTGAAAGACCAGTAAATTACTCTGAAAATAGTTCATTGAATTCCCTCACAATAGGAATTTATTAGAGCATAGTTACTTCCTTAGACTCAATCACATATGCAAGATACACATGCTCATAGGGAAGTAATATCCATTCTTGAGATGATGGTGCTAAAGAAGATTCATCCTCCTCCGAGCACTTGTACAAAATCAGGGGTCGATTCTCCATATAGAGAGTTATTTCCCTTACACAACAATTTATGTTGGATCTATATAAGGAAATCCAATCCATGCCTATAATTGTATCAAATTCCACCAGAGGGAGTATGACTAGGTTCATTAGGATGTTCTATCCACAAATTATGATAGGAGAGGAGTTAAATTCAAGGGATCAAATGATTTCCCCATTTTCCATTCTCACTGAAATATATACTTCCCTGATTTTTTTGGGGGTTGGGATTGTTCTACTAAAATTTTGGGATATAAAATAATGTGTATAACTAGAATAAAAAAATGTGTTCACTATTTTTGAATGAATAACTATCCTACTTTTCACAACTTCTTTTTCCGGTTCAGTTCAATGGTAGTGATGGAAAAAAGCTCACCCTTTCTACCTTGGAGGTTGTTGGTTGCCTCCGAAAACCCTTAGATTAGGGCACTAGTTTGAAACGTACCATGGGTATTTCCAGTTGAAGCAACAAACAATGAATTGTGTATCAAACGGAGCATTCCTCTCCTCTGTCACAACTGCCTGTTTTTCTTGTCAGTAGTTAATGGCCAAGTTCCATTCTCTTCCACACCTAAAGCATTTCCTTATCCCCTTCAGGTAATTTCCAGGGTGCTTTTTTCCACACATTTAGAAAGTGGGGCGCTATATTTTCTTATCACCATTGTATTTATCCTTTAAATCATCAGAATTAAAGTCCACCTTATGCTTCTTATCCATCTAATACCCATGAGATTCACCGATTTCCACTTCAACCTTCAGGGAATATCATAAAATTTCCTCATATCTCTCGAATTCACGAATCTCTAGGGATTTCCCTAGGCTAGGTTTTATCCCACCAAAGAAGCAGTCAACCATGCATTCGGGGTAATGACAAAGCTAGTGGCATATCGTGAAATCCTTGTGAAGTTTTCCTTGTATGCTCTAATGGATTCATTATCTTTTTTCTTGAGGGAAAGCAAGTCACTTTCCATCATAAGTTAGAGGGTGTGAGGAAAATATTTATCGAAAAACATTTTCCATAAATCCTTCAATTCCAACCATCAATATCCTCCTCGAGATTTGTATTTATGATCAATGTACACCACTGATCAACTTCACCCTCCATATGATAATCAGTAAAAGAGCCTTCTCTTGTTCAGAACATTGAAGTATGAAGAAGATATTTTCAAGGGAGTTCATCCATTGTTCAAAAATTGAGGGATCAGATGATCCATTAAAAGTAGGAGGAATTTTTATCATAAATCTCTTGATTACAACATGTTCTCTCTTAGGGTGTTGAGAATTCCTATTGACCCATGTTTCTATTCAAAACAAGGGTTAACTGAGAGACTATCGTGATAAAGTTCATGATTCTCGCTCCCATCAGATTGGGCATCTCCTCAGAACAATAATCACATTGATCTTCACAAAGATTGTTAGCTCAAGTCCAACTTTTACTGGACATTGGCTGGTGTAAATGGAATGTTATGGGTAACACATAAAGGTTAATTCAAAGACAAAAATTAAGACTTATAAATTACTTTTATTTCCTTAAATTATGAATTTATAGGCTTCAATCTATGTTATCCAAGACCTAATTCCAAACATATATTTTTAGGTGAATTTTTTTAATTCCATTAATAATGGTTCATACCAAGATTATAAATTTTACAAATAATATCTTGTCGGAGTGTCATGACCAAGAGTGTAGTAAGGCCCATTTTCGTGCACCAGTTCCCATTCGAGTGTAGCACAAAGCGGTGTTTTCGGGTTTTACCCCTACATACATCTTTTCCAGAGCCACCTCTACCTACTCGTATCCAAACAGGGATGTATTTTCTTAATAAACCACTTAATAAATACTCACCACAATTTAGTGAAGTTTTTGTTATACTTAGTCTTATCCCTAAGGCTTTCACTAGGGTTTTCTAATCCTAATCCCAAAAATAACTAAACCTATCCTCTGATACCAACTATAACAACCCTTCTCTTTATTTTATACTTAAACATAATTTGTTACATAAAACCCTTAGTTGATTCAACATTGAAGATCAATAGGTCTAGTGTCTTTGGGTCTTAGGAATATTACATAACAACATAAAACACTAAGTACACATTTCTATTGAAAACATCTTTTACATGACCACACACATTCCTTCGTACCTAACATTGCATGGGATAACATGAGGACATGTATAAAAAAGGGTGACCTATAAAGCCCAGTAAAGGAGTAAATAAGGAATAACATGAATAATACAGTACATGTTAGGAAATATTCATATGAATGGAGCATAATAGAAACATGAACATAAAGGAATGATATTTTATGATTATCATAACATTGATATGTGGCATCAACATTTAACATGATATTAGCATGATCCAAGGATCATTGCCCATGGAGGATGAGTAAAACCTCATTGCACTTGAATTATCATGAGTAAACCCTAATTTCACTTGATGTATCACGATACTAATCTTTACCCAATGCATTGGATCACTATCAGGGCACACCCATCAAAATCATTTCATTTCATGCATAAGTGTGTCACATAGATCGTATTACATGGATTCATTAAAAATCATCATTTATTCCATGATAAAGGAATATAGAATTCATACATGAAACTATATAATCAATAAGTAAAAGTTCCTAAAGGTGAATACCCTTGATAGATAAATGGGCATGGTATTCACTATATAATGACTTTGTCTTGGAAAATCGTGGTGCAATTTCGGTAGCATAACGACGAGACATAAGAATTAATAAAAATGCTTTATGAGAGATAAAGGGGTGTCTCATAATATTTACCTAAAATGGACATTAATGGGGTCATATAGAAACATGTTCCAATATATGTAATTTAATTTCGATTCATAATACAAAAGAATTGCTTGAATGTAAATGAGGAGAGAAAAATCCCTTATGAAATTTTGGAATGGTAACAGGTGTACATGGGAGGAATTAATGAGAGAGAAATGAGTCTATAATAATTCAAACATAAGTAGGTAATTATAGGGCTAGTTCTAAATCATACCCTGACATTTTTAATTGAAAATACAAGGGTATAGAAACAAAAATAAACTTGGGCCAAAATGAGAGAGGAAGAAATCCCTTACTTGGAAGTGTGATCCAAAGGATTGGGAGAGGATTATTGGGGGATTGGGGAGCCTTTTGAGGATACTATATATAGGAGGGAAGAATAGGGATGTGCTTCAAGGATTTTGAGTGAAGAGAAGTGTGATCTTGGGTGGGTTTATATAGGAAAAGAGAGGGAATTCTTTATTATTTAGGTTTTGGACACCACAAATTAAACTAATCAAAACCATAAACCAACCCATATTTTTTCCCATTGTTTTTTACAAAGAGTATTGTAAAAAATTATTTTATAAGGAAAATGGACACACTTCTTAAAAAATTATGCTTGCTTATGTAGAGGCAAGTCACACTCTCAAGGAAATAATTTTAAATGTTAAAATGTTTAATAATTTTTGGAGGGCCCACTAAGGCACCATAACATAAATCAAACAAATATAAAATAAAATTATTTTAAAGGTAAAACATATGTTTTCCGAGAATCCTTTTTATAATATTTTATTATATCACTATTGGGTCATTATGATGTCATAAAACATATTATATTTTTAAACGGTATTTATTTTTTACCCAAACAATTGATTTTCATAGAATATTATGAAAAAATCACTGTGTGATAATTTAGACTTCCTAATTCCAAAAATTATATTCATTTTATCTAAATAATTTTCTAAATATGTGAATTTTTACTTTTAAAATAAAAACTGACATTTATTGAAAATTCATGGGTTTTGATAAAAACGAATTTTAAACCTTAATAAAAACTTAAATTGTATTAATAAAAATTATATGATCATTTATATTTAATAAAAATTTAATTTAGTAATAATATCTTATTAAAATATTATTTTATTCAAAAATCCATTAATTTGTCAAAATAAATTTCTTAATTTAATATTAACTGAAAACTACTATTTGTGCTTTAAAAAACTATTAACAAAGTAATATTAATAAAATGAAAGTATATTATTTATTCTATACAAAAATAATGCACATAATCATTGTTCAAGGGTCTTGTTACATAACCCCTTATAACACCCACATATGACCTTAGGGTAAGGTGTGCGATGGTAGAAGACTCTTGGGGTGGCCCAGATAACATCGCTCAGGTGGTAATCTCTACTAACTTCCACTTCTCCCATAGGTGGTTCCATTCAAGCATAACGTGTTGAAGCTCAGCTTGGTATTGGTCAAGAGTGATGACCATTGATGCCACCTACTTTTTGGGCTCTGAAAAATGGGATTCGTACGAAGCAATTCTAGTGGATGAGGCCATCACTTCCTTTATCTAAGTAAATTGGATTTGTTAGAGCCCTATATTTATACTAATAATGTGATCATTGTTCAAAGACTATATTAGAAACTGTAACAATTGTTAACATTATTTTAAAATACAAAAAACATAAAACCAAATAAGTGCATATGTTTTATATAACCATCTTACATAATAATACATTTAATCAAATCAAGAGGAATTTTCATTAGTAAAAGTTTGGGTCATTATAATCTTCCTCCCTTAAGAAATTTTTCACATGAAATTTCATTTTCACGCTCTAAAACAGATGAGGGTAACTCTGCTTCATCACTTCCTCTGATTCTCACGTTTCTTCTTCAAACTTGTGGTTTCTCCACATCACCTTGACGAGGGGCATTATCTTATTTTGTAGAAATTTTTCCCTTAAATATAAGATCTTCACCAGCTTACATTCATAGAATAGGTCATTCTATAATGGTACCACCTATGGATTGAGTACATGTGATGGGTCAGGTATGTACTTCCTCAATAGTGATACATGGAATATATCATGTACTTGAGATAGGTTTGGTGGGAGTGCTAGTCGATAGGCCACTGCTCCAATGTAATCAAGGATCTCAAAAGGGACTATGTACCATGGACTAATCTTTCCCAAATTCCAAAATATCCTAACTCTATTCCACAATGATATCCTTAGGAATACAATGTATCCAATATCAAACTCTAGGTATCTTCGATGATTATAAGAATATCTCTTTTGTCGACTCTGAGTAGCTTAAATGTGCTTCTGAATGGTCTTAACCTTATCTACCATTTCGTCAACCATTTTTGGACCTAGTAATTTTCCCTCCCCAACTTTATCGAAACATGTTGCTATTCTTCACCTCTTCCCATAAAGGGATTAATAAGGAGCCATTTGGATTCTTAGGTAGAAACTGTTGTTGTAAGAGAACTCAACTAGAGGAATATGTTGATCCCATCCTTTTTTCAAGTCCATTGAAAATGCTATCAACATATTTTCAAGTGTTTGGATAGTCCGCTCAGACTTCCATTGATTTGAGGATGATAATATGTACTGATGTTCAACTCAGTATTCAGAGCATGTTGAAGAATCTTCCAAAACATAGAGGTGAATATTGAATATCGATTGAATACAATCAATAATGGTAGTCCATGAAACCATAACAAATCTATAATGTATATCTATGCCTGTTGATCCAATGAGAAATCCTCTCTAATTGCAATGAAGTGTGTGGTCATTGTAAGATTATCCACAACAACCCATATAGAATTACTTCCTTTCGATGTCTTCATAAGTATAGTGACAAAGTCCATGATGATGTTCTCCCATTTCCATACAGGTATGGGTAATTGTTGCATCATCCCCTTAGACTTCTGCCTCCCAACCATCACTTACTAACATACCAGGTACTTTTATGTATACTCAATGATATCCTTTTTCATGTTATCCAACCAATAATTCTCTCGAATATCTTGATACATCTTTGTGTTTCCTAGGTGAATGGACAAATTAGAACTATGTGCATCATCCAAAAGATCATTCTTTAACTCAGAATTTGATATAACACATAGTCGTATCCCAAATCTCACAATTCCATCTTCATTAACATTGAACTCCAATGATTTCCCTTTTTTGATAGTTTCCACTTTCTTCTGAATTCACACATCAACCTTTTGAGAATTATTTAACCTTTCCAAAAGAGATGGTTGAGATATCATTTGTGAAAGGATTGATGATTTTCCATTATGATTCCCATGTCCACATTCATCAAATCTAAGAAGTTTGGATACTTTTCAATTATCATCAGTGATAGAATGACTTGGTCCTTTCTACATAGAGAATCCTCCACCTTGTTCTCTTTCCCAGGGTGGTAATGGATTGAGCAGTCATAGTCTTTAATTAGATCTAACCATCTTCTTTGGCGCATGTTCAACACCTTCTATGTGAATGTATACTTGAGTATTTTTTGATCTGTATATATTTAAAACATCTCCCCAAAGAGGTAATGTCTCTAAATTTTTAAACTAAAGATTACTACAGCCAACTACAGATCATGTGTTGGATAGTTTTTATCATGAAATTTCAATTTTTTTGAAGCATGGCCCATGCATTTTTTATTTTTCATCATCACACAACCCATTAACTTATTCAAAGAATCACTAAATACCACAAATATTGCTCCACTTATGGGTAGTGTGAGAACGAGCACAAAAATAAGCCTCCTTTTTAACTCCTTGAAGCTCTCTTTGTATTCATCACTCCAAGAAAACATTACTCCCTTCCCAGTTAGCTTAGTAAGAGGGTTGGAAAATCATGATAAATTTCTCACAAATCAGCGATATTATCCAGCTAACCCCAGGAAGCTATGAATATCTGTAACCAATATTGGCCTCATTCATCCCTCAATTTCAGCTATCTTGGAGGGATCCACAAATATCCCCTTTCTTGTGATTATATGAACCAATAATGAGACTTCCTTTAACCAGAACTCACACTTGCTATACTTTGCATAGAGCTTCTCCTTTTGCAAGGCCTTTAGTACAATGCTTAGATTTTATTACTGCTCCCCCTTTGTTTTTTAGTATATTAGAATATCATTTATAAATATTACCAAAAAACTATCAAGGAAATCTCTAAAGACCCTATTCATTAATTGAATAATTTTTTTTAGAGAATTAGTTAGTCTGAAAGGAATTACAATGAATTCAGAGTGCTCATACCTTGTACGAAAAGTAGTCTTTGTGTTATCCTCCTTATTCACCCTTACATGGTAATATCCCGATCGAGAATCCAACTTGTATAAGTATTGTGCTCCATGTAGCTGATCGAACAAGTCATCAATTCAGGGCAGATAATACTTGTTCTTTATCATGATTTTGTTGATCTCACGATAATCAATACAAAAGTGCATTGACCCATCCTTATTCTTGACGAAGAGGGATAGTGCACCACATGCTGAAGCACTTGGGAATATAAACCATTTATTTAGGTTCTCATATAGACGTTTCTTTAACTCCTCAATATTTACATCAACAATTCTATATGGAGTCTTGGATATTGGAAACACCCCAGGTATAAGATCAATTGAGAATTCAACATATTTTCTAAGAGGAAGACCAGAAAATTGCTCGGGAAACACTTCAGTGAATTCCCTCATAATAGGCATGTCGTCAAGGATGGTTTCTTCCTTAGAATCAATCATCTGAGCAAGATACACATGCTCATAGGGAAGTGATATCCACACTTGAGATGATGTTGCTAAATAAGTGTAACAACCCAAAGTTTTTAAATAGAAATTTCCTTCTTATAAATATGTCATAAAATCACATGAAAGCACAACATAATGAACTAATAAGTTCTAAGTGACCTTTAAACATAATTTTTTCCCTTCTGTGTTTAGAATTTTCAAAATCCAACATACACGGTTGCATTCAAGATGATTTTTGGAGTCTAATAGAATAAACATAATTTTTGGTGAATAGTGACATACCTTTATGAATAGTAACATACCCTTATGAATAGTAATAAATAGTAACCTTACCTATGATAGTATAAAAATAATATTCGAGTGAAAGTATGATGTACCAATATTTTAGAATAAGTAAATGATTGTTTTAAAACTGGTTTTTTAATAATAAACTATGATTTTATTTAAATATTAAATTAATCATATTTAAAAAATTATTTTTGAAAAATGGACTTCATTTTTGGATTCTATGTGTTGAAAAATTGTTGGGGTGAAATTTTGGGACTTTTTTGAAATACTTGATTTTTTTATGAATAGTGAAATACCATATTTTACAAAAATAAGCTAAATAAGCTAATTATAGACTCATGTGTGATGTTATGCTGATGTAAGCCCACTTGGTTCGGGATTACATGACAAAATTACTATTATTTTTCAAGGAAGACTCATTATTCCTTGTCTTTTGGGGAAATAATAAACTAATGAATCTTATATTGAGAAAACCCCTCTCCCCTCCACTATAAATACCACCCTTCACACCCTCATTTCCTCACACCTCTCAAGCTTCAAGCCTTGTCTAAAATTTGCCCAAAAATATTCCCTATCCCCTCCCCTGTGTCCAAAATCTTCTGGTCTCATCAAAAGACCAATCTTAGGCCCCTTAAGGTGGATCTCTAGATGAGGATTCAAGAGGTAATTTCTCTCATTCTTTTCCTTTAAATTCCTTTCAATTTAAAGTTATTTTATTTTCCCCTCCCCACCTATCCTTGTCCAAATGGTATGGTAAATCCATTATCATACATATAATGGAATGTTATGATATTAATGTGATATTATACTATTCATCACCCTTCTTGTCTTTCCTTTATTTTATAAAAGAAAACGTTGTTCGTGAGGTGTTAATCTATCACCTTCAAGAACAACATCTTTACTTTTTTCATTTCTACCTTCAGATCTGGTCATGAAACCATTTTTATGGTTGAACCAGAATATTGTATATGTACTAAGTCCTCTTTGAAGTTCTGGAAATAACTTATGTACATATTACTAAATGATTAATCAAAACAAGTTCATTGTGGTCGAAAAACCGTCCAAATTAACTCAAACAATCATCATTTAATTCTTATCTAATGATTCATCCACATGGTATACAATGTAATTCATTATAAGATCATTTTAACTTCTTGAATATAATTAAAAACATTTAATATCAGTTCTGGATGTTTACCCATGTTCTACCCGAACTTCAATTTTTGAATACAAGTGAATCGCTCAAGAAAAGCATAAAAACAAACATTCCCGAACAATGTTTTTAAACTCTATAACTCATCAAAAGGAACATAAAATAACTTAATGAAGCCATAATGAACCATATTCATGTAAAAAAGGTTCTAGAATTATTAATTAATGAATATAATGTGGTTATACAGGACATTCAATAGAAGGAAGCATTCAGATGCAAGGTAGGGGGAAATTCTCGAACCCAACTTTCATCCTTCAGGTTTTCCCTCTTTCACTCATTTTTGATATGGGCACTCCTTAAAAATCATTTTTTCATAATTATATTACCTTTTCTTGGATATAAATGTTTTCTACTAATGTTTATGTCAAACAAAATGTTTTCCAAAAGAACTCTTCTTTTAATAACTCACCTTTTACCTCTCATTCAAGGTTGATGGTTCTTGTATCAAGTATGTTATTCCTTATTTATTTTGGGAACCCAAATTTTATGAATGTGTTATTATGAGATGAAACCCATTCCTTTACATTGGTTAGTTATGTTCATTATTGATATATTTTCTATGTGTCATGCATGATAATGATAATGTTATGATGTGATGGGTACGCCCAGAATTATATTGTGCAATATGAATGTTTGAATATGACGGGTGCACCCAGAATTATACAGCGCTCCAATGCATTAGGTAAAGTGATGAATCTAATGAGTAAATGTTAAATGATGTGAAACATATTCTAGATTTGTTCACAATTATGTGTGGTAGTTAACCACTAAATTTGATGTTTCATTTTTATGCATTGCCACATTTCAAGTCTTATATTTATGCTTCCTCTTATTTTCTTGATCCTTTGCCTATGTTATTATTATGCTCACCCCATGATATATTTTTCTTATCTATCCCCTTAATATGATTCTAGATCACCCCTTTTGATGTATATCCGTAGGTGACTACATGTACTAAGGAGAGGTCAAGTGCTGGTAAGAAGCTAGAGAAGAAGAAATTGAATAAATGTTTATGCTCGATGTTGTAATTGTTATGTATGGTCCTAGATTTCCCAAGAAACTAAACCATTTGATCCTCTATGGGTAATAATATTATATTTTTTATCTTTAAAATGATGTAATAGTAATGTAAGAAAAGGCTGGGTCGCTATAAGAAGATTGATCCTCCTCTTTGCACTTGTACAAAATCAGGGGTCGATTCTCCATATGAAGAGTGATTTCCCTCTCACAAAACTTTATGTTGTATCTATATAATAAAATGAAATACATGCCAAGAATTGAATAAAATTCCACTATAGGTAGTATGAATAGGTTCTATAGAAAGTTAAATCCACAAATTATGATAGGGGAGGAGTTATATTCATGGGATGCAATGATTACCCCATTTGTCGTTCTCACCAACATTTTTACTTCCATGATTTGTAGTGGTGTTGGGATTGTTCTACTAAACTTGTGGGATAAAAAAGAATGTGTAGAACCTGAATAAAAAATTACATTCTCTATTATTGAAAGAATAACTAGTGTACCTATCACCAATTCGTTTTTGAGGTTCATTTCGATGGTAGTGACGAAAAAAGCTTACCCTTGCTACCTTGGAGGTTGTTGGTTTCCTCTGAAAACCCTTAACTTAGGGATATGGTTTGCAAAGTTCTCTAGATCTTTGTAGTTGAAGAAATGAACAACACTTTGAGGTTTTAATGTAGCATTCCTCTCCTCTATTGCAGTAGTTGTTCTTTGTTTTCAGCAGTTAATGGCCAGATTCCCTTCTCTTCCACACCTAAATTATTTCTTTGTCCCTTTAGGAAATTACTGGGGGGCTTCTCTCTGCATCTTTGGCAAGTGGGGTGATGGATTTTCTTAGCACCGTTATATTTATCAATCAAACTACCAGAATTAAATTTCAACTTACACTTATTATCTCCATGATACACCTGAGATTAACTGATCACCATTTCGACCTTGATGGAACATCAGACAATTTCATCATAGCTCTCTAAGTCACATATCACAAGGGATTTATATAGGCTAGGTTTTATCCCACCAAAGAAGCGGTCAACCTAGAATTTGGGGGAAAAGACAAATCTAGATGTATATCGTGCAAGATTTTTGAAGTTTTCCTCATACACTCCAATTGATTCATCACCTTTTTTCTTGAGGGCAAGGAATTACCTTTCCATATTAAGTAGGAGGGTGTGAGGAAAATATTTATTGAAAATAATTTTCTGGAAATTATTCCAATCCAACGCCTCGATCTCCTCCTCGTGCTTCTTATTTTTGATCAATGTCCACCATTTATCAGCTTCACCCTCCATATGATAAGTAGCCAGAAGAAGTATCTCTTGTTCATAACATTGAAGTATGGAGAATATATTTTCAATGGAGTTGATCCATTTTTTGGCAATTGAGGGAGCATATGATCCATGAAAAGTAGAAGGCCTTTGTCTTAGGAAGCTCTCAATTGTGATTTTTTATTTCTTATAGGGGTTTGAAAATTCTTATTGACCCATGTTTCTTTTAAAGACTAGAGTTAACTGAGAGAGTATCATGAAAAAATTCATGATTCCCACTCCCATTGGATTGGACATCTCATTATAACTACCATCATATTGATCTTCCCATCAGTTTTTAGCCTAATTACTCCTATTACCGGCCATTGGATGGAATAAAAAATGTTATGGGTAACACATAAAGGGAAATCCAAAGTAAAAAAAATGTATGACTTATAAATTACTTTTATTTCTTTAACTTATGAATTTATAGGCTTCGATCAATGTTATCCTTGATCTACTTCCCAACATATATTCTTAGGGGAATATTTCTAATTACCTTAATAATGGTTCATACTAAGCTTATGAATTTACTAAATCATATACCCTAGGAGTTTCATAACCAAGAGTTCAAAAATTCCCATTTTTATGCAACATTTCCTGTTTGAGTCTAACTCAAAGCAGTTTTTTGAAACCCCTAGATACATATGTGCTATAGCTGCCTATACCTGCTCGTATCTAGATAGGGATTTATTTTCTTGATAAACCACTTACTCAATACTCACCAAAATTTAGGTATGTTTTTGTTATACTTAGTCTTATCCCTAAGACTTTCACTAGGGTTTTCTAATCCAAATCCCAAAAATAACTAAACCTATCCTCTGATACCAACTATAACAACCCTGCTCTTTATTTTATACTTAATCATAATTCATTACATAAAATCCACAGTTGATAAAAAATATAAGATAAATATTTATAATGTATTTAAGTATTAGGAACATTACATAACAAATTAAAACATTAAGTACACCTCTTTATTAAAAACATCTTTTACCTGACCACACACATTCC
Source organism: Viscum album (assembly GCA_963277665.1). Taxonomy (NCBI): domain Eukaryota; kingdom Viridiplantae; phylum Streptophyta; class Magnoliopsida; order Santalales; family Viscaceae; genus Viscum; species Viscum album. Next base: position 815,221,652 of record OY728140.1, on the reverse strand, counting down.
TTCATACTTAGCATTGCATGAGATAACCTGAGGACATGCCTAAAAAAGGGTGAGATATAAAGCCTAGTAAGGGAGTAAACAAGGAATAACATAAATAATATATTATATTTTAGGAAATAATAATATCAATGGAGAATAAGAGAAACATGAACACAAAGTCGTGATATAGTGTGATTATCATAACATGGAAATGTTGCATCAACATTTAACATGATATTAGCATGAGTCAATGACCATTGAACTTGGAGGATGAGTAAACCCTTTTTTAACTTGAATTATATTGAGAAAACCCTCATTTATCTTGATGTGTTGTGATACAAATATTTACCCAATGCATTGGAGTGCTATCAGGGTGAACCCTTCTTAATCATTTCATTTCATGCATAAGTGTGCCAAATGGATCATATAACATGGATTGATTAAACATCATCACTTATTCCTCAATAAAGGAATGTGGAATTAATATGTGAAACTCTATAATCAATACATAAATGTGCGTAAAGGTGAATACCCTTGATAGAGAAATGGGCATGGTATTCACTACACAATGACTTTGGCTTAAAAAATCATGGTGTAATTTCAGCAGCATAACGGTGTGACATAAGACTTCATAAAAATGGCTGATGAGAGAGAAAGGGATGTCTCATCATATTTACATGAAATGGATAGTAAGGTTTCATATAAATACATGTCCCAATATATGTAATGTAATTTAGATTCATAATAAAAAATAATTTCTTGAATGTAAATGAGGAGAGAGAAATATCTTACATAATTTTGGCATGGTAACAGGTGTACATATGAGGCATTAATGAGAGAGAAAGGGGTCTCTCAAAATTAAAACATTAGGAAGGAAGTATATGGGAGGTTATAAATCATATCCAAACATTTTTAATTGAAAATACATGGTTATATAAACATAACGAAATTTGGACAAAAACGAGAGAGGAAGAAATCCCTTGCATGGAAGTGTGATCTGAAGGTTTGGGAGAGGCTTATGAGAGGATTCATGGGAGATTGGGGCTCCTTGTGATGATACTAGTGAAATTAGGGCTGAGGTGGGACATGATCCAAGGGTTTTTAGTGAAGAGAAGTGGGAGTTTGTGTGGTTTTATATAGAAAAAAAGATGGAATTCTTTATTATTTAGGTTTTGGACACCACACATTAAACTAATCAAAACCAAAAACTGAACTATGATTTTTTCCAATGGTTTTTAAAAAAAGGGAGTGGAAAAAATTATTTTATAAGTCCAATGTCCTATGTTCTTAAAATATTTTTCTTGCTTATGTGGAGGTGTGTTACACTCTCAAATAAATCATTTTAAATGATAAAATGTTTTATAAGTCTTGGAGGGTCCACTAGGGAACCATAAGATTAATAAAACAGATCTAAAATAACATTATTTTAAAGGTAAACCATATATTTTTTTAACATACTTTTTATAGTATTTTATAATATCACTATTGGGTCCTTATGATGTCATAAAACACATTATATATTTAAACGTTATTTAATTTTTACCCAAAAATTCGACTGTCTTGGAAAATTATGAAAAACTAACCATTGTATAATTTTTATGTCCTAATTAAGAAAACAATATTCATTTTATCTAAATAATTTTCCAAATATGTGAATTTTTACTTTTAAAATAAAAACCTACATTTATCGAAAATTCATGGGTTTTGACAAAAATTACTTTCAAACCTTAATAAAAATTACAATTGTATTCATAAAAATTATAAAATAATTTATATTTAATAAAAATAATTTAGTAATAATATATTATTAAAATATTATTTAATTAAAAAATATGGTAATTTATCAAAATAGATTTATTAATTTAATATTATCTAAAAACTACTATTTGTGACTTAAAAACTATTTACAAAGCAACAATAATAAAATGAATGTATATTATTTATTCTATACAAAAATAATTCACATAATCATAGTGCTAGTGTCTTGTTACATAACCCCTTATAACACTGGCATATGACCTAACGGTAAGGTGTGCGATGGTGATAGACTATTGGGGTCACTCGGGTGGTAATCTATATCAACTTCCACTTCTCCTGTAGATGGTTCCATTTAAGCTTAATGTGTTGAAGATCAGCTGGGACATAGTCAATAGAAAATCCCAGTGACACCGCCTCCTTTTTGAGCTCCGAAAAATGAGATTCGTACAGAGAAATTCTACTGGATGAGGTCATCGCTTCTTTTTTTCTGAGTAAATTGGATTTGTTAAAACCCTATATTTATACTAATCAAGTGATAACGGTTCAAAGACTATATTAGAAATGGTAACAATTATTAATGGTATTTTAAAATCTGAAAACATAAAACCAAAGAAGTTCATATGTTTTATATAACTATCTTACATAATAATACATTTAATCAAATCAAGAGGAATTTTCATTAGTAAAATTTTGGTTCATTACATGAGGGGTATATAGGTTTTGTTTTAATTTTATTTTGAAATTAATTTAGTTAATTAATTTATTAAAAAATCATACCTTAGAGTTTGGGTGGCACGATTAGCCAAACTGTGTGCCTACGGTGCGACACCCCCTACTTAGGGATCCACCTTCCACAATTAGTCCAACCATGCACAAAATTTTCAGGGAATAGTGCTTAGATACTGACTAATTGGAACTAACCATGTGACCTAGGTGCATGTTTTGTAAAAACTGTGTACATCCTATGCGGGGAACATATTCTCCTCTAATCAAGGCCTCACTGTTTCAATAGGTTCCACATGATTTCATAAAAACTTGAGCCCTGTGCAGACCCACCAAAGTTGTTATTTTTGGACCCAATGATTCTAAAACTCAATGATACATCCAAGGGATCTCTCTAGGCTTCAACCAATCATAAAAAAAATATTTTGAAGTGTTACAACTCTCGAATTCTCATTCCAAAGATTAGTTTTAAAAACATCCCATCCAGTAAATGCAAAAGTTCCAATTTTTTAGCATTTTCATCCAGTTCAAAACATGGGTCATTACACATTTCTCCCTCACAATTTAGTTAAACTATAAATGGAATGATTATTATATTATGTTTTTTGTGGAATTTATATGAATGGTCTATTATAATGTGATAGGTGGGTCCATTGTATCCCTCTAATGCATTGGGAAATGTTTCATATCCCATTAACTCAAAACGGTACATGAGAGATTCTATTAAGTCCAAGGGTGCATATGAGGATGTCTAATTCACAAGAAGGTACACAGGTGATTATCCCATGAATAATAGGGTACACACAAGGTTTTACCAAAACCCATAGAGTATACAGGTGATTAGAACATGCCCAATAGAGAAAAAGGGTGGTGTTCCCAAGACCAAAGAAGGTACATGAGTTTTCATGCCGAGACTACTTTGTGATGAATTCCATGGTGAGAATCCATGGAATATATTTTATATTATTTTTTTATGTCACAATTTTATGCCACAATCGTATATCTTATTCTTATGATGGGATCTCATGGACATGATTGGTTATTTATGATTCTAAACCCCTATGAATCATATCCTTTGTTATGAAAAAGCCTTATTCCATGACTCACAATTTATTATATACGACCCATTGGGTATGTTTTCATAAGTTATAGTCATGTTATCATACCCTTATGATATTCATATGCTCGCTTATGATATTTTATTTATAATGCACATATTTATCATCATTTAGAATTTTAGCTCACTATTATTATGTTTCAATTCCCCCAGGCCATGATGAAAGTTATTTTGTAATATTTATCTAGAAGGGTATAAGGTGTGGAGATTTTTTTAGATATATTGAAGACTTACAATTAAATAAGAAGTTCCTAGTATAATGGAAAAATTCCCATTTGATGAGAAAGACATGGGTTTTTTATGTAAAGTGGTTTTCCAAATTATCTAAAACTCTAAACCAAAAAAGACGTTGGGTTTATAGGAGACTCAATATTTTCTTTTGATGTTGTAATCCTTGATCGATAAAATAATGTCACTATAGTTATTATCAGTTCAAATATGTAAATATTTATGTTTTTACACCAAATTTTGGAGTGTGGGTCTCAAGATATCTCATTTAGTATCAGTGTTGGTTTTAGATAACTTTATAGGTTAGAAAGTTATCATATGATGATATTTTAATAGTTTTGGATAACATAAAGGGTTAATATTTATAAATTCAATCAAAAGTTTAAAATAATAAAAACCCTTTTGATGTTTTATGTTATGTTATTTTAAGGTATATAATTATTTATTGGAGTTGTTTTAAATAAATGATTGAGGAATCTGAAACCTTTAGTTTTAACATGTGATTTAGTGTGAATGTTATTTTGGAATAATGTCATTGGGGATATAACATGAAAGGTAAACATAACCTTTAGTGTTATTATGTCCACTGATTTTGAGGAAATTATGTTTAATTGGGATAATGGGTTAATCGATTTTGGGAATATATTTAAGGAAATATAGATAACCTTGGATATTGAATAATGATTTGGTGATAAAAAATATAGGTTTTTTGGAATGTATTAATAACATTGGTATTTATATATGATCTGGGTATATGTTGACTGGTATGCGATTAATTTTGTTTAGGGATAAAGTTATGTTGAATTTTAAGAGTATAGGTTTCTAGGATTATTGGGTTTAGAATGTGGTAAAAACCATCATGGTATTTTTTGGTTAGCTGTTGTTTGTGATTAAAGGATAAAACCTAAGGAAATCTTAGTTGAACTGAGATAGAGTTATAGTGTCACAATTAAATTAAATGTATCATGGTTTTAAATGAAGGTGTTATAGTATAAAAACATCATAGGATCGATTTTTATTATGATATGATTGTTTATTTCTATTACTTGTTGATGCTCACACTAACCTTTTTAGTTTTAGTCAACGGAAGTAACTTAGTGGAATTTCATTAATAATAATTGTGATGTACAATGAAATGACCATCTATATGACACACCTAACGACATGATAGATACAATGAAAAATATTATGGTTATGTCTAACTAGATATCTCAAGTTATTATTAATAATTTAAACCTTTTAAATCCTAAAAAAACATCAAATAAGGGAAAAATTAATTTTCATGGGTGTTCTTATGATACATCTCACGAAGGAGAGAAAATTTATCATTCTATATATCGAAAATGTGGGAAGAATCATGGAGGAAAATGTTTCCATGGAACAGGTAATTGCATCAAGTGTGGAAGATATGTTCATCAACTAAAAAATGTTGTGGAGACATGAAGAGGCCAACTAATCAAATTCACGGATGTTAAATCTTGAAATAAGGTTCCACCTATAATCCAATGATTCAATTGTAAGGTGTATAGAAATTATACCTAAAAGTGTACCAAACCAAGGGTTAATGGTGATAATCAACATCAACAACCCCATAATCCTTGTAAAAAAGGAAATTTGATGCAATCCCCACTATTTAAGTAGTTCATGAAAAAATGTACAAGTTACACTCATTATCCACTAAAGATCTATAAATTATCTACTTGATTATAGATCTACCAAATACTTTATATCTAGAAAATTATCTAAGGGAATCAAATCACGACACTAATGATTAGATAAATAATTACCCATCAAATTTTATAGTTTTATGCTGATTTCATCACATGAATATAACCCCATTTATTATAGATTTCTCTATGAACGTGCTTCTGGTAAATTTTAATATTCCCCCTTTAGTAAATTTGATGTGTTTTTTTTGGTATAGATTAAATATCTCTATAAATAATCTATATCAATTTACATGGTTGGGAAGTCACACTTTATATGATTTTTATTGATTCAAGAATTATTATGAACTCCTAATAGAAATTAATTCCATTATATGCCTCTTAATACCTCTTCATAAGAGGCATTTAGATCAAATGGTTGGGGAGAAACATAATATCAGTGTCATGTTTATCTTAAGGATAAAATATGATTTTCCTAGATTTATATAGATTGTATGATTGATATCTTATCTATAGTCTTGAATATCTTAGGGATACCCTTATCTATTTTCATTAGTAAGTGATACATAAAATTGAGAGGGTGAAATTTATTTAAGGGGGTAGAATGTAACACCCCAATGCTTTAGAATATATTATTTTTAATAAATTTTATGTGTTCAATACCTTATGATGCATGAAAAAAATACTTAAGTGAATAATGATTTAATAGTATAAAAAAATGAATACATTATTAGATAACAAAATGAATTGATTTTGTAAAAAGTGGTCAAATTCACTTATAAAATACAATTGATTATAAAGAGACTATTTTAAACTATTTTTTTGGCTTATACATTTTTTTAAAATTAAATACTTAAGAAAATTTTATCAATAAAATTAATTAATAAAATTACAATAATTATTAACAAAAATAAATTACCAACGCCCGTTAAATGATTAATCAAATACAAGGAATGTTAATTTAATTTGTCATGACTAAAAAATGGGTTTTTAAAAAACATTATTTTTATTATATATTATACATTTTTTTTTTGAAATATAAATTTATAAATTTTATAATTTTAATTTAAAAAAAATTAATTTTTGATTTCATTATTCCAAAATTATATTATTTTTAATTTTTGTATATTTTATGAAATATGTGATTTTTAGGTGAATAGTGAAAATACTAATTTAATAAATATGTTCATTTTATGGAATTATTATGATATAATAATGGGTTAATATTTTATATAAAGACCTGGAAAATTCCATGTATTTTTTTAATTAATTGGGATTATTACGAGTCTGCAAAAATTGATGACGCGTGATTCTGAGGCCCGATGTGCCCAGAATTGAATCTTGAATTTTTTTTAGGTATGTTCCGTAAATGAACGGGTGAATTTTTCTATATTTTGAACTGATGCTCAGATTAAAACTACGAGGAAACTGTTGAATCCATAGAGCTATGATTTTCTTAAGATAGGGGTTCATTTCGACTGCAATAGGTTGGGAGAAAATGTTAGTTTTTGGAATTTTTTAAAGAAAAGTCAAATAACATGTAATTGTTATTTTGTTTTCTCCAACGGATGAGTGGCGGTGGCGATATCAGTGACTTGTAAATCCATTTAATGTCTTGACTCGTCAAATACGTAACTCCCCCATTTTTTAATTAAAAGAGGTTCATTAATTCATTTAATGAACCTCATTAATTCCTCAATGCGTTACTCACCTTTCCCCCCTTTTATTTAAATGGAGATCAGGGTGGGGTTTTGGGACGGATTATTCAAGCGAGGAAACTCTTGCAAAGTTCTGTGGAAACATCCACCAGGGGGATGAGACCGGATTTAGAAAATGGTGATGAGTGCCACTGAATCATGAACTGACAACAACAACAAAGGAGGTTCTGTCGATCGTCATCAGCGGGCGTCTCATCTAGGTAGGGTTTTTTGTCTTTGATATTGCGATATTCCTCCCTCCCCATTCTTGATTTATATGAAGAACGTGGATCAACCAACCAACGGGTTGATCCACAGATCATTCTTTAAAAACAAAAGGTTGATGTAGGGGTTACAAGTCGTGAGTTATTTCTAAATTCTCTGATTGTTGCTAACACCCCTTGTTAAAACGCTAACACGGAGGGTACGGGCCAATTCAAACAAGGCCTAAACCCTCCACCAATCTTTTTGTTCTTTCATTTCCCATGACCTGATAAGAAATGTGAAGGAAAGGTAGAGATAGGGGTCATGCAGTGGCGGCAGTGACCCGAGAGACTCGTAGGAGCAGACGACACCAAGAACGGGCCACAGAAGTACGTCTGGTGGCTCGCAGCAACCAACCGCGGGCAATGGGAAGGTGGTGTGCCATCACGCGCCACTGTGGCCAGAGGTGGCCGACCGGGCGGGAGAATGGCGGCACCCATAGGCGCCGCCAGCGTTAGAATCCACGGCCAGTGGGCCACAGAAGGATGGTCTGGCACATCCCCGTGCTGTGCCGCGTCGGCTGGAGACATGGTCCGCCTTCAGGAAGACGCGAGCCGGCTGAATGGGACAAACATGTGGCCCAGCGCGCTAACACAGGTGGGCCAAGCCCCACCCGATGGGTCGGGCCAACCGCGGCCTTGGCCCGCGAACCAGTTGGGCCAACCCTGACAGGCCAGACCCAGTGAACCGGGCCCACCCTTAACGAGTTGAACCTTGTCAGGGTTAGGTAAACCTCGGGACCCATTGCGTTGGGCCGGCCTGACCAATTCAGACTAGGCCCAGACCCAACCAGCCCCCGAACAAAGAAACACCTGTAACTGACGAACCAGGTTTCTTTTTGGGACACTTTCAGTGGCATTGGGACCCCTTTTAGGAAGCGGTCCCGAACAAGCCGAGCTAGACCATGGTGTGATCACCCCCGTTTCACGAAAAGTGGTGTAACTAATAGAATGAGTGTCTGATCGATGCGTCGTCTGTGGCATAAGAACCCCTGTGACAATGTAGTACTTTAGAGATAATCTTAGTGGGGTTTTAGCGAGTTTGATGTAAGGTCTAGGTTGGATTAGACATGAAATCCAACCAATCCCTTTTTACAAAAGTCCCATATCTTGCAGACCAAGAGTCTGATCGATGTGTTGTCTGTCATGTTGGGACCCTTATGATGGGGTAGTCCTTTGGGTATGCTTTTTATGGGACTTAGTACCGGTTGAAAAATGACTGATGGATTGAGGATCAGAATCTTTCAGAGGTCAGACGTGCTTCATGTGAGAATCCAGTGGATGGATGTGACATAAAGAAGAATAACGACCAATACGGGTCAACATCAGAAACTATAGAGTGTAATGATCTAGTTATATGATTAATCATACCTACCTCTGTACTAGTGACCAATATGGTTCAGCACCAGCGACGAATATAGGTCAACATCTAGTGACCGATATGGGTCAACACCAGTGACCAATACGGGTTAGCATCTAGTAATGAGTACGGGTCATCCTACAGTGACCTATACGGCCCAACAGTAGAGTTACAATGGATAGGGTGGTCTGGATTTATGACTATTCATCCCTATCCCAGTAACCTTAAAGTTATACCATCAGAGTGAGTTGTCTCTTTTTTCTTTGTGCTACATGATTTAGATCATGCTTCTGATATTACTTTTGTTTTATTTCTTATGATGTTTTCCTTTGTGGATTTCTGAGAGACCTTCGGGGGTCTTGGGGTCCTCTACTGAGTTGTTATACTCACCCCTGCATAGGGTCTACCTGCACGTGTGTGTCTAGTGAATACTACTGATGCTCTTAGGTAGACTTTGGAGGTTAGGGACTTGGTGGAGCTTGGTGAGATGGGAGCAGTCAGGTTTCTCTTCTTAGACTTAATACTTTCAGCTACTACCCTCTAGGTAGAGTTCCAAGGCAGATGCGATTGCTGTTTACTTTCTTTTCAGTTTCTAGGGCTTGTATTCCAGCCCACTGTTTTTAGTTTACAGTTGTACTTGTGGTTTTACTTTACTCTTGTTGTTGTACCTTACTTTCGTTGGTTGTTTAATTTAGTTTCCCTTTTTGAGTGTGTACATATCTCTAAGGAAATGCCTTCCCTATTCAGGAAAATCCTTTAGGTTCTAGTCACCAACCCCTGGCCTATGGAAGGCGGGCATGGGGTAGTCATGTCTGGGCCCTGTGGGATTGGTCGTGATATTTTATGAAACCATTTTTCAAAGAAATTTTTGGCCTTTGATTAAATTTTCATATTTAATCATTCCGGTTTCATAGTAAGTCTGCACAGATTGGAAAACCATGCTCTAACATTGAAAATATGAATTGTTTTGAAAGTACCAAAGGGGTACTATTATCTCATATTTTGTAAAAAAAATGTTCCAACCATGTAACTACTTAGAAAAATCCTCCATCTATTGAACAATTACATCAGTAATTCAAATGGTTGATGCTAACTATTCTCAAACCACACTCCCTCCAATACTCTTCAAAACACTTTAAAAACATCCATAACCTCCCCAAAGTCGAACCCAAATACTCCATATCTTAAAATATAGAATAAAACCATTAAATATCTCAAACTAGGAGTGATACATTCCACCCCCCAGTATGAATCTTAAGAGTGGAATAAGACAATTAAAAACCTCAAAATAGAATCTGAATCTTAGGAAGGGATTAACATAGCCAATTCTCTTAGAAATGGTCATATAAATAACACACCATATAAAATCACAGTCAGTATATATATTAAATAGTCGTATACTCACAAAAATTAACATCTTAGCCATAATATAAATATTAACACACCACATGAACCACATATCTAGATACATCATTCCAAAAATGCAAATAACAACCATCATATCTATGCACCCCAAATTTGAAAACACTATGATCAAAGTTGAACCATACCAGACACATCTAATCATACTCATTGATCAACAATTAGACGAGACCAAGTCCATTGGGTTATAATAAATATTCCCAAAAACATATTTTCAAGTTAAATAATGATTAATAGTCATCCAAATCATCTTACCCATGATAAGTCATATCAACTAGTCACATAGGAACTCACTCGATCTATTATTTTCTATTACACATTCAATTGAAAACACCTATTAATTGGTTATATAACCCTTAAACATATATATATTTAAACTGAACACTAAACTCCATAGGAGAACTATTCTCAAGGAGATCATTCTAAAAACCTTCCCTTGATAGAATACCCCCATGATAACATTGGGTGTTATATAGAAACCTAATATTTTTCCAATGTCAATATCATAATTTCAACTCTATGGTGAATCCCTGGTTTATAATCTGAAACTTACCCCATTAGTGACATAATGGACCCAAGATCACATCAAGGTCTAGACATCCAACTTGGGTTCCTTTATCTCACTCCCACATCAAATAACGTCACTTAAAGGTAACAAAATCCCTCAAAATGTCAATGATCTCCTCATAGAATAATCATCCACACTGACAATATAATAGATGCATCACACTAAATAGGTTGTCTAAATCCCATATCACCTTCAAGGGTGAACTAAGTCAGTACTCCCATTAAACCTATACTCAAACCCCGTTCCAATCTATTTTTTATCAAATACACATATACCAATGTTGGAGGTAAATTCACCCCTCACACTACCAATATTTCCAAGAGGCTGAAATGTAATCTAATATTTTTATATGGACCACCCTTAGGCCAACCATTTCCACTCCATAAACCTACCTTACTTGGAGGGGTTTAAAGGAACCTATATCAAGGTCCACTATGTTAATTATTTTAATTTATAACAAATTATAGTCCTTATATCTCATAACACTTACTTATTGCTTAATCCCCATCCATTGATGTACAATACATCAAATTAGTGTCCAAGAGTCTTTCAAGGCCCAGAACACATTCACATTTCTCATGGAAATGAAACAGAAATAAATTCATATTCAATTTATGGGTTGACCACACAAGAGTGGTGAGAACACATGTCACATGCTACTTAAATAGTGCATAAACATTAGGGATATTTTTCAAGACCACGTAACTCATTCATATTTATTCTTTATTGGACAGATCTGTCGCCTGTGACGAATCTCATCTAAGCTTGACTGCCCATTGTTTATAAACAATACGTCACAACTCTATTAATAACACTTTAATTTTTTATAAAACAATTTATCATTAATTTCATAATTCTACATAACTAATTCCATAATTACATATAGGTGATGTTCAAGGAATAAACCAACAATGATGTCCTATGGCTAAATTATTAAGAAAAATCCATACAACACCTCTACTATCCCCCATACCTTTATCACACATAATCCTCAACCTTTAATTTAAATCCATCCATAAATTTCTCCAAAACTGATGGAAAAATCTAAATAAATTAAGTTTATAACACACCTTAAAAATTTTCATAGAAACTAGTGTGATCATTCTCTTAATATTCCCTACATCCAAGCCAAGAAAAATTCCCACCATATCAGTATGATTCCACCATGCTTTGTTGGAATCATTTCCTAAACCCTAGACCAGGTTGAAATAAGTTGGTAATAAGAAAACGTATAATAAACCAAGAATAAATCAACAAGTAGTGATGAATTTTCCTTTAGTTATCACCAAAATTAAATGATCCTTAAATCCATTAAGAATTAATAGAGATCGACCATAGAGTCGAATATAAGAACACTATAGAGGGATTATATGTTCACTTACCATCAATTGTCCTAAAACCCCCTTTTTATCTCTTTAATCATTTTATTAATAATATAGAAAAAAACATTAAAATTTAATAAAACCCAAAATTTTATAATCTTTGTATTTTTAAAAAACCATGCATATTTCATTCAGAGAAGAAAACCTTATACATTCAATACGTAATATTTTTTCTTCCATGTAATATTTTTACCTTTTCTAAAAGTTCAATGTGTAATATATTAATTCAAACCTAATGTATTTTTATTTTTTGAAATTATGTAGGTAAATTTTTTCCTCAATATGTAAGGTTTTTTCCATAGATAAAAACCTGATATGTAATGTTTTTCTCCATTCTATTATATTTTGGATCTATTCATAATATATTATTTTCATGTATAAAATATTTTTTTTAGATTTAATTTCAATAAAAAATATATTTCATACCTAATATATTTCCCTTAGGGAAATTTATATACATAATATAGTTATATCTATATTTAATATTTTATAATCATGTTTAAGGTTTTTACCTTTGATGAAAAACCTTATATAATATATTTAATGTATTCATAAGTTTTTTAGTTTTGTACATAATATTTTTAACACCATAAAAAAATACATATTTTCTCCCACTTTAGGTGCATAAGAATTACAACCAAACATTCATGCATAAAGTTTTTTACACAACCATTCTTTAAAAAATCATAAAATACTCAAAACAACCAAAAATCACTCCAAAAAACTGATATTTGATTTCAAGACCTATATGAACTCCTTAAAGACTTAAAATACTAAAAATAATATCTAATTACTTCCTCAAGGATGAACAATTATTGAAACATGTTTCCAAATGAAATTCAGAACTACTCACACCTCTATTAGGTTCCATTACACATTGTGGCACTAGTTATTTTGACCAAATCCATGAAAATTCCCCACTTCTAGTGGCATTAAAAAATTCACAGTTTATTGATATCACATGCATCTATTAATGCTATCGGGATACACTAGTTCATATCTCACAGGATGTGAAACTAGAGCATCACGTGACTACTATTATTAAAATAAAAAAATCTCAATCCCTAGACTATTTTCATAATGCAAGGCCTTAACTCATTACGAAGGTCAGAATGCTACCCATGAGAGACAATGTTCCATAAACCCAGATACTCTAAAAACTGAATTCTCAAAACATACACAATAGTTATACCCAACCATCATCCAATATCTAGCATTTTTAAATCATCTAATATACTAATTTAATTGATCCTTATCGATTGATACCCACATCTGAGTATTTTCTATTTGAAGTTCCCTTGAATTGATGTAGGATCACTAATAGGGGGTTGGGGGAGTGAATTAGTGATCATGTTATCTTTTATAGGAATGTTTCTTAACTTCAGAAAGAAACTTTATAGACCTTTGAAAACTTATTTGATTTATGATACACTCAAATATAAATCTCTATCACACCTTTCTAATACAAAAAATATAAATAGAGATCGACGCGTAATATTTATAAGGTTTGGCACAAAGACCTACTCTAATCCATGTTATTTATTCCTCCCAACATGGATTCTTTTACTATCTTCATAGGATTACAAAGGTAAAGAGAAAAACTATATCTACACCATAGTAATCATTCTTCTAGATAAATCTAGTTCTACCCCCATGAATCAGCTCTTCTTCCACATTTGTTTATACCCAAAAACTATCATAACTATATCCTATTTATTCACAGCTGGTTGTACACCGTAGTCAATAAGAATTTTCAATATCTGGTTATACCCCCAGTTAAAATCTCATTCCTTTTTTCTGATCTTCTCTATAAATATATTCTCTTACTCTATATGAAAGTTGGATAACATTTAATTTTATACAATCTTGAAGGTCTTAAACAAATCTCCTAGGAGATTGTTAGTGGTGAAAATTACTCTTGATCATTATTGTACATGAATATACTGAATCTAAACATTTCTATAAACTCTTCTTGTAAAATTGCTTAGAAACGTTTAATTGAATGACTCAGTCTTGTTTGCCTCTCTCTGATGGCTCCATCGGTTATGTATCCATATGATTCTCTTCACTATGATTTCATTTGGTAGGCTATTTTTATTAGTTCTATCTAATGAATTCATCCGATATAACTTTTTCTAATGGTTCTCTATCTATTAGGTCTTCATCTATTGAATGTTTGATCGAAGATCCTCCATCTGATACACTCTTCTTCAAATGAGTAAAAAATTAGTTAGCTACTAAAAATGATTCTTCTTTGTCTGATGTAACTCAGTCTAATAAATCTTCTTCAACCTAAAGGTAAAATTGGTTGGATACTCAGTCTATCACAAAAGTTTCAGTCTGCAATCATTTTTAATTTTTGTGAATAGAGTTGTGTCATTATTAGTTTTCACCCCCTTTATAGAGGTGATCCTAAAATAGAATTGGTGAGAACACAATTTTATTTTCCTACTTAGCTGGATTTCATAGAGATATTTTCAAAACTTGTATAAAATTATTGAATACTCTTGAAGCTTCATGGAAGCTTCCTTTTCTTTGAACTTTCTTAAACTCAATGTTAAGGAACTTTAAAAACTTCCTTATCCTCAAAAGGATAACTGAAACTGAAGATCATATCAACATCATCATGTTAAAGACTCTACATAGTTTATGAAAATCTCATTATAAATTCTCTAGTTAGTGTACGTATGTCTGTTTTCTTTTTAATGAATTTTCTATCTCATGGTACACCTTCAAAATTATTTATCCGATGAACCTTCATCTAGTTTCCCTTTTTTAGGAAACCACTATCCTTTCCGCACAATTTATGTGGGTATGATCATTTCTCTATCTATTAGATCTTTATACTGATCATCATCTGGTGCTCTTCATATTAAATTCTATGATTAATGATTATTTTCATATTTCTATGAATGTGTTTTCAAAATTATACACCATTTTCTATTTATAGTGCCTCTATATTTTTTCATTCTATGTCTATGAAAAATCTCAATTCAATGGATATTTTGAGTGTCTTTTGGATGGAACTCAAACCATTGTAACTTCATTAAAATTTCCATCCACTAATCTACTCAAGTTTCTTTTATTTTATAGCTTTGAAAATTTATTCTTCATCTATTGTTCTTTATACTCTTCTATTTTCTATCCAACACAACTTTATTGATATTCATTTGAAGGATCAGACTTTCATCAATTTATCTATCTGATCATTCTGCATCAAAACTCTATAACTAAAACATTATAAAGCTAAAACATTATATATCAATCATTATACAACCAGTTCTTCAAAATTCATAACTTGGATATCTATTCAGTAATAACATATACCACTTTTTATTTTTTTGTAAAACATTAAACTTTATCACACATGTTATGAAATAAAGTTTAAAATTATTATATCTAATGGGACATGTAATTCTCACAAACTCTTCATCTTGAACATAAAATATAGTCCCTCTAATTTCTCAATCTATTTTTCTACATATAATAATATATTCCCTCGATAACATTGTGTATGTCCATTCAATCAAAAAAATTCATGATCTATGTTTTATTGCATGTTTCTGGTAGCCTACATCTATTGTATCTCTTCCATAAAACCATTCCTTCAATCTAATTATAATTATAAAAAAATTTATAAACTTTTCTTGGATCATGAAATACTTCATGATGTTTTGAAATTTATACAATAATATTTCATCATCTTAATTTGTAAGGAAAAATTCATAACAATATTTTTTTTAAATTATTAAAAAATTATATTTTAAAAACCTTCTCCATATTTTTTATGTAATATTATTTTTAAACAAATATTGATATATTGAAAAAATATAGTCAAACACACTTTGGAATAATAATATCCTTCTTTGTGTTTTTTTTCAATTCCCACCTAAAAAATTGAACCATATTTGAAGTCAATATATGTGCTTAGTAAATTCTCCCAATATGATGTTAGCATCTTCTTCCCCTTCTTCATTACATCTACCCCTTATTTATAATAAAATTCAAAGGGGTAATCTTGTCTTAAATTTCTCCATATCAGAATATTAAATTTTTTATCAATGGAAAAATATCATTACATGAGTTTCTTAATAAAGAACCTTAAACTAAACAACTCTAAGTCTATGCATATGAAACTGATATAGAAAAAATGGTTTATAATCAAGGTGGTGAATGTTTTCTATAACTTTTCGTTCATGAAATAATTTCCTCAATTTTTTAATATATTTATTTTAGAGCCAATTTGAGTAATTTTGTTATGGAAAACCTACACCCATCTTAACAAACAAATAAAAATTGTTCAAGTGTATAAAATACTTCCCCTAACATATTATCTTTCTTATCATCCCTATATTATTTTTAAGGAAAGCGTGTCATTTATACCTTATATTCAGATTTACCCCCCTTTAGTGTAGCAATTCATTCTTAATCATGGTGGAAAAAATGTCCCATGATGTATTTCTCAAACATTTTTAAAAACTTTTAAAGTACTCAACTTTCTTTATTACATATTCTCCTTTCAATTCCCTACAAGTTAGTATAAATAAGAAAGTATATTGGAAATAAGGAGGAACCTAAGTATTCCTTAGAAGTAACCTTTAGACTAAGAATCTTATATCATTCTAAAATTCATATTCCTTTTCTTAGATTTATAATTGGATGTACTTTTTTTCTTTTTATAAGCCTCCATATATTTTGTAATTTATTTCCTGTCATCTTTAAAATCTTCAGATGAGGCTGTCAAATTTTATTCATCTTTTATAATGTCTTTGTTAATTTTTATTCAAATTTAGTTACATATTATTTAAATTTATTTTGTAACATTTAAATCATGATTTGTTATTGGGTTGGTAATATATTATACAATATTTTTTAAAATGAAAATATTTCTCAAACTGCTTGCATTTTTTCTAAGATTCCAGTCCACCATCTGTTGGTAATTAGTTATCAACTTTGTTCTCAATTTCTGAAAACATTTTCTTCTATTCTTCTTTAATATATTTTTTTGGTTCCTCAATATCTTTATCCATGGATAATTAATCTAAAAAAACAACTAAGTACTCTTTATTTTCTTTCCCAACTTTCACAACTTTCCCATATGGTTTCCTCAAGGCATTAAAATTCTTTACCTCCTGAAATTTCTATTATGGCTCAAATTTTTTTTAGGAGAAATTTTTCTTATCCACTCATCATAACTACTTGGAATGTTTTTTATTATTATTTCATTAAATATCCCCCTTTATTAATACCTTGATATTTATAAAGACCTATTGTACCAACCTAATTATTCTCTCTATCAAAAAACTCTACACAATTAGTAGTGACATTTGAATGTTGATCTTTTAGACTAATAGTTTTAATACTCTCAAGTTTATTGTTGTATCTCTATAAACTATGGGTGTACTTTTCAATGAGATAATTTCATGATTAATTCCTCTCTTTATTAGTGGAATAATATTTTTTACAAATATTAACATTTCAACCTCCATTTTCAGTATAAGAAGATGTATTTTTGATTTTTTAGGAACAAAAATGACCGACCTCTATGAAACCTTATTTACACCATCTTTAGAAGCCACCATTAACCAAAAATGCTTTGATGAATTATTCTCTAATTTTTATTAAATCAAATAATGTTGTAAGAAACATTGATTTTGCTTCTTAAAAAATTTTATCTAAACTTTTTTAATAACATTTATCATCTTATCGAGTGCATCCAACTTCAACCAGTTTTTCTTAATTTATTCAACACGTGTAGTTTCTCCCATGTTGAGATTAGCTTTCCTAAGTGATATTTGTTCATAATTTTATAGTTCTCTTTCAAGATCATAAATTTTCATTTTTTGATATTTAATCTGTAATTCCCTGACCCCATTTACCTAGAGTCAGGGCTTTATTACAAAACATTGGTATGATCCAAGGAATCATGTCCCTAAAGACCGATCAACTTAGTATTATTGGAAACAAGATATATACATAAGTTCAACATTACAACTTGAAAAGAAATAAAACACTAATTTATTCCATTATAAACATCCTAGCCTCATAGATTATGCCTTCAAGTCACTCATAATTAACTTCTTCATATCCTGGGAAAATGAAATATAAGAAAGGGGTGAGCTAAAATGCTCAGTAAGATAAGCAATACAACGGAAGATAACATAAACATTAGGCTTGGTGAATAATTAAAAAACACATGCCTTTACAAATAATAAAAATAAACACTTTATGGTAAGAGTATGTGATGAGTAAATAATTCCACAATAAAACATAGTCAGGGGTATTCTACTAGTCAAATAACCACATGAACCATTATTATTATTTTCATAATGCGGGAATGTATAATTCCATACATTCTGAAACATCTTGTCAAGGCCTCATCCAAGATGTCTAAAAATGATTTAGGCCTCGGCCAAAACTATATATCAAATTAAAAAAGGCCTCAGACAATTCTACATATAATTGTCTCATTAGACCTACCGATGCACCGAGGAGCTATAGCAGGCTCCACCCGTCACTTACTAAGTCTAATACATTCTTCATATGAAAAGTTTGAAACAAAACATAAACATTCATATTAAAAATAGCATACTAAATTTCAATACTTTAACCATAAACCATGAATGGTATATAGATAACACATCAACAGTTAAACATATCACAAAACCTTTAATACAATATGGATGATTTTTATCATAATAAACCAACTTCAAACAAGTTTAAAATCTATCAAAGGATGTTGACATAGATGAAATTAAAACTATTTGAAAGAGATTTCTCTTTATATTTTGAAACCATTTAGGAGTCACATAATTATAAAAGAAAACATTTATTTTGAAAATATTCTTATAATATTTTAATAGAAGCTTCAATGATGTTATAATGGCAGAAAATATCCAAACCCACTATATAAGTTAAAAAACATTCTTGCCTTAATTTTGTCGAAAAGGTCATAAAGTACCTTGTTTGGAAAATGAGTGAATGTTTCCTTTCAAAACATATAAGGTAAAATAAGGTTATAAATGACTTTAACCCATAGTCTAGTAAATATTAAAAATGTTTTGAAATTCATTTTTAAGAAAACATGGATGTGGATGAAAAGAGGTCCTGATAGATACTTATGTAAAAACAACCTTGGATAATAAAAAGATTATGAAATTAACCCTTACCTTGTACTTTTCACTGTTTGAGGGTACATTAACCTCCTGTATAATATTTAAATCATTTTTATTAAATTATAAAATAACTATATGCATAAATATGATATCATATATGATCCTGTAATATTTCTTTGTTAATAATATTTCAGTAGTATCATCGTTTTGGGTGATAACTGATTTGTTTTCCTTTATATGATTGGTTATGTAAGCCTTGTTTTTTTATGGATAGTATGTATTTGATTCATATACATAATTATATTATGTTCATAAACATTATTTTTAGTCATCAAATGAAAATTATTCTTGAATGGTTACGATGGGGAAATGAATCTCATCGCGTTCGTGGAGACGGTAATTCGTACGTATGTATGAGCGAAAATATCATTATATTGATAGTGAAATCATATGTAATTGGATGTTATATCAAATATAAATAATCATTAAAATGTTATATTTATTATTTACATTAATTATACTCATTATTATACCCATCCAAATAATGAAGTGTTTGAAAAACAAACTACACCACGACGTGGAGACGGTAAGTCGTATGTACACACGTATGGTAGTATTGTCATTTATAGGATGGATAGAATAAAGATTATGGTTGTAACATATTTATAATAACATAAAAGTATATAGAAGGTACTGTATTTATTATTTTGGTATGGAAACAACAAAGAAAGAGGAAGTGGAAGAAGAAAATAACTTGAAAGAGGTGATGAAATATTTACCTCTTCTTCGGGTTATTCTTTTTGATTTGATCAAAAGGGATCCTTAGGTTGGATTTCTGACCAAAGGAAGGACTATAGGATGAATAGAGGAATGTTGGGAGGATATTTGGGTAGAGTTTTTACGAGTCAAATGGATTTGGAGGTGTGATTTTGAGAGAAGGGGAAGTGCCCTTTTATAAGAGAGGAGAGGGTCACTTTAGGAAAAGCTAGAAATATTATTTTATAATAAAATCATTTTCGATTTTTATTGGCTTAAAAATGATTTACTTAGAGGCTAAGGTGAGTATGGGTATAAAACCACTCAACCAATAGGTTTTAGACATGTTTAGGTCACCATATTAACATTATATTTTATATTTAACTCTTAGTTAAATAGTTTGACATTTACCATTTCTCTTTGTATTTTTATATTATATGGTTAATAGACTTACTATAAACTGCCAAGAGAACCACAAGTGGTTAATTATTAATATATATAACCTTATTTAAGTCTTTTGGCCGAACATTATATTTTTATGAATATTATATCAATTAATAATATTTTATTTGTTTTAAAAACTCAATTATGTTAATTTTGACACTATTTTATATTTGTTTTTTTCAAAAGCCATTAAAACTTTATCACTTAAAATAAAATTTATTTAACCAACCCTAACATATCATATTAACCTAGAAAATTAGTTTAATTCATTAAAATTCTCAATATAAATTTATTTGGATATTTATAATATCAATTATTTTAATATTTCATTAATAAGGTAATTACTACATCATCATTATGTCATAAATAAATTAAATTATTTAATGTTTAAAAATTATAAATAAAATAAAATTATGTAGGAAATATTTTTATATTTCTAATGAATATTTATAGTGGAATTTATATTGTGTGTAAACTTATATTAAAAATGGTTTAGTTATTAAACATTGAATTTACCTCTTTTAACTCTTCTTTAAATAAAATAATAATAAATGTCCTAATCTAATACAAGTGAACCAAAGGGGGTCATATTTTATTCCTAAGGTTGTTTTTTGTCTAATTATACTTATATAATAGAATTATAACATGTTTTAGGGTAATTATGATATTATTTTTACCCTTAATTACCCTATTTACTTTTAATCGTGGTAAATAAAAGTCAAAAGTTACTATTCAACAAAAAATATTTTCATCTTATTGAACCCAATTTTACTTATTGATGTTAGCCGTGTCTCTCAAATTTTTGAAATTCAACTCACAGAAGTGGTAAAATTAAGTTTTATACAAATTTTCAAATTCTCCTAGGAGGTGGGTAAAAG
This sequence comes from Viscum album, assembly GCA_963277665.1. Taxonomy (NCBI): domain Eukaryota; kingdom Viridiplantae; phylum Streptophyta; class Magnoliopsida; order Santalales; family Viscaceae; genus Viscum; species Viscum album. Next base: position 815,200,295 of record OY728140.1, on the reverse strand, counting down.
ACGAAAAAAAGTTCAGTAAAAATTTTATATATCTAAACTTATTATAAAATGACTCCAATGAATTAAATTAAACTTATATAGGTATTATGTATCTATTTTGACCTAAAATAAATTTAAATAAGTAATTATTTAAATAAAAAGTCGGTTTTAACCAATAACACAGTGTTTTTCACTATTCATCAAAAATTGAATGTTTTCAGAAAAATTCCAAAAATTCACCTTAAGATAATTTCGGTATTCTCAATTCAAAAATGAATTCCATTTTAAAAAAAATTATTAAATTTTAAAAAGTGGGTATTACTATTCGTAACAGCTAGTTTGATTGGTCGCGGTGTGTTAGAACCTCGAAGTTGCGTACAATGCAAGCTATTGCATTATTCAAAGGGAAACGTAATGTGGAAGCTTGAGGTGTTACATAATAAAATCAAGGATTATCTACTCCTTTTTTATTCCTTCTTAATTCTCAAAATTTAACTGCTTATCTCCATTCTTCAACTTCTTTATTTGATTCTTGATTTGTGTATTTTATTTAAGTGAAGATTTCAAAAAAAAGAATCAACATAATTTATATTATCTCTTAACCATCATCTCTAACTCTTGATAAATATATTACTTTTATAACTTAAGAACAAAATTGACATGAAGATTAGATTCATTGCTGGATGAAGAATCATCCTGCTCATTTATCTGGAATAAAATTTTCTTTTTACTGTATGGAATTTTTTTATCGATTTTCTTCCACTTTTTTTCTTGAGAATTATTATATTATTATTATGGCATAGATTACTCATACTTTTTATTAGGAAAATTTTGTTCAAAATGGAATTTATCATTACAATTCCATCATTTAAGATAATTTTTACCTTTATCATTCCTATTTCCCTTTTTGAATATTTTGGAAAGAATATAAATAATAATGTTGAAATATTTTTCTTCTTCCTATGCCCCTAAATCACACTATTATTCTTTAGTTTCATTATCTATGAGATTAAATTTTTATAGTGTTTTGAAATCTAGTTATTCCTTACCTTATTATTAAAAACATTTATTTTTCATAGATCATATACTGTAAGGATATTTTGAAGTTCATCAAGAGATTAATGTTCACGATCTTCTAAAGCTGACACTTTAGAATCAAATCTATTTTGAATGTTTCTCATCAACTTCTCAACAATAGTAGAATCTTCCAGTTTCTCACCAAAACCTATGATATTTTTTAAAAATTTATTCACTCTTATAAAGTATTCATCAATACATTCTTCATTATCCATATTAAATTTTTAAAACTTGGTTCCCTAGATTTACAACTTAGATTTCCTAAATTTCTAATTTCCTTCATAATTGATTCTCAACTTATCCCAAATTTTTTAGCTATTGGAAACCACATAATATTTATATATCCATTGTCTTTGAGAGACATAAATATGGAATTATGATCTTTCCCATCAACTTCCAAATTTTTATTATCAAAAGCTATCATATAAACTTCATTAATGGGAGGAAACCCATATGTTGTAGCATTTATAACTTCAAGACCAATATATATAAGATAAGGAAAAATATTACCCTTCTAACAAGGATAGTTTCTACCATTGAAAACTAGAACACCCTAATTTTTCATAGAATTGAAATTATCCATTAGTAGAGTTGGATATTTCATAAAAAACCTTCTTGGATACTAATTTATGTTCCATTTTATTGATGGGGTATCATTGGGGTTGAATATTATATGAAATTTTCTTAACTTCATAAGGAAACTTTATTTATCTTTTAAAACTTTTTATTGTAATTATCCACTCCAATATAAACCTATAACTCAAATTTTATATGAAAAACACATAAATAGTGATTAAAACATGATATTTAAAAATTTCAGTACAAATACCTACTCTTTTTCATTTTTTATTCTCCCTAACATGCATTATTTTACTATCTTCACTTGATTACAATGGCACATGAAACAACACGTTATACACCCAAATAATCTTTCCTCTAGATAACCTTGGTTCTACCCTAATCAATTAGCTATTCTTCTATAGTTGGTTATACCCCCAACCATCATAATTGTATCCCATTTATTAATTTCTAGTTATACACCCCACCTAAAAATCCTTTTCAAAAACTAGTTATACCACCATCTGCATGATCATTATTTCTTCATTTCTTATCCACTGGAGAATGATATTTTCTTCCTCCATAATGAATTTAGAACACTTTCACCTATATATAATATTAAATATCTTTAGCAACTCTATTAACAGTCTAATGGACATAAATCTTCCTCTGAATCTTTTTAAAACTAAGATTTTATAAATATGAAATTTTCTCTAAGTTCAACTAGAATACTTCCTTAAAAAAAATTATCTGATGAATCTATCTGGTCTACCTATGTTTGATGGATCTATCTATTTTACCTTTGTTAGATGTTACTCATTATGCTTTTATTTAGAGGGATATGTTTAAAATCTCTATCCCATGATTCCATTTGGTATACCTTTATCCAATATTTCTCCATCCATTAGGTCTTCATCCACTAAATATATAATCGAAGTTCCTCTTTCCAATGAACACTTATTCATTGGAGTAAGAAATCGGTTGGATACTCAAAGTTCTTCTCTATCTAATGGAACTTGATATTTAAGATCTTATGTAACATAATGGTAAACTTGGTTTAAAACACAGTCAGTCAAAAAAATCTTCATTTTCCTTGCCTTTTTTATATGGATGAAAAATGTTAAATTTTTCATATTATATACTCCCTTTATATAGGGTCAACCGAAATAGAATTGGTAGTAACTCAATTATATTTTTCCACACACCAAAATTTTTATATGACATTATAAACTCTTTTGGAATATTCTTGAATACTATTGAATCTTATTGAAAGCTTCCCTATATTAAAACTTCCTAAAACTCAATGTCAAGTAGCTTCAGAAAAATTACTTATCCACATAAAGATAACAAAAATTGAATATCATATCAACATCATCATGTTGAGGAATTTATATAGTTTTTGTAAAGTTCCTTAGAACATCTCTGTCTAGTGCATGTCTATCAATTTTATTCATAAAGGCGTCTCTATCTGATGGAACACCCAAATCATTATATTTCCAATTAACTTTTATCCAATTTAACTTTTTTAGGAAACTTGTGTCTATTTAACTTAGCATACATGTGTCTGATCATTTCTCCATCTAATGGATATTTATAGTGGTCTTCATTCAGTGTTAAATATATGAAATTCTATGTCCAGCGATCATCCATACTATATATCTAAACATAATATCAAAATAAATACTCCATTTTATATTTAGATCCCCTTAAAATTTCTCCATTATTCGTCTGTATAGAATCTCCATCTGTTGGACCATTCAAGTTTCAATTCGATGGAAATTATGTCACTAAAACATCCCTAAAATATTTATTCATTACTTTGTTTGAGTTTCATTTATCATATATCTTTGACAAGATATCCTCAATCCATTTTAATTTTTTACTCTTCAATTATTTTTTCAATTTAGCTTTATTGATATTCCTTCAATTGATCATATTTTATATGATTTATTTGTCTAAACATTCTAAATCAGAACTCTGTAACACATCCATTATAAAGATGTAACTTTTTCAATCAATCTTTGTACATCCTCTTATTCAAGCTTCATATATTAGATATATATATAAAATAATAACTTCCCCCACCCCTTTGTATTTATGTTGAAAAAACTATTCACTCCTTATCAGTTATCAAAAAAATATTACAAAAAGTCTATCTAATTGAAATTGGAAAACTTATAAACTATTTATCTATAAAATAAACTATATTCTATATGGTTTCTTTATTTAGTTTCCTATATTTGGTAATATATTCACCTAATAACATTGGGTATGTTCATAAAATCACTTGGGTCTGATGATCTAAATCTGATGGCCAAGATCTAATAGCCTATGTCTATTGGACCTTGTCTGAAACATCATTATGTAGATTTGAAAACAATTGGATTAGATCATGAACATTTTCACGATGTTAGGAACTTGTTAGAACATCATTACATTATCTAACTTTGTAAGGAATGTTTCCAAACAATGTTGGGATTTTTTTAAAAGTATTCCCTTTTAAAAAACTTTACAAATTTATTAAGTAATATTATATCTTCATGAAAATATTGAAATATTTCAAAAATTATACAAAAATTTACACTTTGAAACAACAATATTCACCATGCATAATTTGACTGCTTGCATCCAAGAGATAGCCCAAAAGCTTCAACCACCACTGAGTTGGGTCCATCAACATGATACTATTGACTGAGAACCTTTAAAAACAACTTCCACATGCATAAATTATCAATGGAATGCTCTCCACCATAGTGTTTTCATTACATTTCTCCTTGAGTAGAATGCCAGACACATTTCAATATCACACACATGTTTCTCCTCTTAATCCACACTCATCGCATACTTGGAAATCCTAGTCAAGGAACAAATTTAAATAAACTATACCATGTTACTCCAATAACTACTGGAAATATGACCTTTCCCAATGCTTCTATACCAACAGTTCGTAAAAACCGTTGGTATAGGTTCCATTTCCCAACGGTTTGGCGGAACCATTGGGAAATCCCACTTTGAGGCCACCTTTCCCAACGGTTTGGCCAAACCATTGGGAAAGGGTATGGATTTCCCAACGGTTTTGGGAAACCGTTGGGAAAACCCACATTTTGGCCACATTTCCCAAGGGTTTTTCCAAACCGTTGGGACAGGTATAACCTTTACCAACGGTTTGGCCAAACCGTTGGGAAAATTCCAGTTTGTGGACATCTTTCCAAATGGTTTGGCTAAAACCGTTGGGAAAGGTTATACCTATCCCAACGGTTTTCCAAAACCTTTGGGAAAGGTTCCCCACAAATCAAACTTGCACCAAACTCAAAATCCAGAATCAAAATCAATACCAACGGTTGTCAAAACGTTGGTATAGGCCTATACCAACGGTTTTGACAACCGTTAGTATATATCCTTTGATTTTTTATCATTTCTTTTTACCCAGAACATTATATAAATCAAAATTTAAAATCATTATGAGAATACATATATATATTTATGTAATTATATTCACAAAAGTCATGTTAGTTTAGTGGTTAAGTCGTTGAATAATAAACTAGGGGTCCTGGGATCAAATCCCAGCGAATGTTTTTTTTAAATACATATACCAACGGTTCCATAATCGTTGGTATAGATTTTCATATTAATGATACCAACGGTTTCCAAAACCATTGGGATAGGTCTATACCAACAGTTTTGGGAAAACCGTTGGTATAGACCTATCCCAACGGCTTACTTGGAAACGGTTCTCCAAACCGTTGGTATAGGCTATACCAACGGTTTGGAGGCCTATACCAACAGTTCCAAACTGTTGGTATAGGTTAGTTTTCTAGTATTGAATCGATTTGTGATGTATCCTTCATCATAGCGGAACACATTCAATCCTCATTAAACCCCATTCCATCATTCCCACAATCCTCACATTAAATCTATTTATGATTATACCACCTTTCACACTTTTCATAAGAGTTCATCACTTATCTCCTATAAGATATGACTGCATTAACATATTTACAAACCTCATGACCCTTTGGTAATTTCCCATCACATTGGTCACATCCCAATTCACCATTTACCTTTGAAACTATCTCTAAATAACCAAATCCATGTTTCATTTTGAGTAAAACTAACTTATAAAATTATTTAAGCATACACCATATCATACAAAAATCAATCTCAATAATCCTAAGCTCCCTAGCCTATCTAATCAGCTGACTATGAAATCTATTCATATTAGATACATCACAACACAAGAACAACACATGATTTTAAATTCACAATATCCAAGGAATATCCATGCCTATATCACACACTCGATAACACATATCACACATTAATATCAAACATGAATCATCAACCCATGATTTATATTTTTTGTGGTTCTCACAATCCTAAGATATCCCCACTCTCAGGTTACCCTAAAATATTGTATCTTATCTCAGTGAATAATAATAAATAATCCTACTATTTAATTGTAACATTCAACTCACGAAAATCATAAACCAAATCTTAACGTCACTAGGATCTACCACCTAGTCCATAAGTGACATCCCAAATGGGCCACAAATCACAATAATCATTCATTCTCACATATTAGATATTACAAGGAAAAACACATGTAAAAACACACACTCTAGGGTTATCATATACATAAATAAAATAGGCATATAATAATAAAATAATTACCCACTCTAGGGAACTAATCATCTTCAGAAATTCATACACCAGACCACCCCCTAATGATTAATATCACATCTATGAGTATCTAATGAAATCATTCTATGATTATCCTGATTTAGTAAATAATAATCATGGTTCGGTTAAATGAAATGAATTGACAAGTTATAAAGGTAACTTTTTTTATAAGATCACATTTGAATTTTATTTAATCAATATTATATAATACATAAAATAATTAATTATAGATAGAAATGATAAAATATTCAGTTTGGTTAAGTAGAATGCCACTAATAAGTTGTATGGGAAAAACCATATTGGTTTTTCTAATATTTTAAGTAGTTTAACCATATTTACTTTTTTGTTTCTTTTCCTAAAATAAATTTCTCAATAATACATAATAATTCACTTGTCATGTAAACCTATGTTCCTGATATGATGAATTAACTAACATCTATTCTCACACTAGGACAAGAGAAAAAAAATCAATAAGTCCAAAATATCAATCATAGCAAGAACAAACTCAATCATAACATCTAAAATCAGAAGCATAAATCCAAACTCCTTGGTAAATTATACTTCAACTTATGTTGTTGAAATACATTCACACTATATAACATCTATATTAAGATCCAAACATATCTATCTCTTTCCTACCATATCCCAAGTAATATGATCAAAAAAAACTTCCTAATACCACTTTTTAATATCCCCAACCCATCTCACTCTATAATAACTAGATTAGGTCATTACATGACCTCAGTAATGCCTCCATATATGCCATAGGATATCAACATATAGCTAGGGTCTAAGGTGTTACAATAGGAAGATTATAACCTCATATTAGAGTAATAAAAAAATAAATAACATACAACATGCCATCACAATATCCATAAAAATAAATAAACATCACTCAAAATGAAATAAAAAATAAATCATATACCAAATAATATAAGTAAATAATCTATAAAAATTCCACATGATTTAGGAAAACTTCAACAATATCTCTAGTGGAAGGATAATATATAAATCAACCAAAAAGAAAATAACTCAAACCCAAACTTGGTCCCATCCCATGAATCCACATATGTTATCCAGCTCAAACAATAAATTTTATGCCTCTTCTATATTGGTACATGTAACTAACTAATATTTTTATGTGATATATATATATATATATATATATATATATATATATCATTCATGACTTGTGTTGTACGCTACACCAAGATAAGCTTGCGCTATATGCAACACCGTCTTAGCTTGCAGTATAAGAAATGATATGCTTGGCATGTGTTATAAAAAATTTAAAATTATTTTGATAGAATTAATTTCATGCAATACTGAATATAAGTCAACAAGTAAATATTATTATGTTACCTTAAAACCTATTCGTTATAATGGTGGGTATGAACAGTAGTAACTATATTCTAAAAAACTATTTAAATGAAAATAAATGAGTTTATGGAATAATAAAATCACTCTTGATGGATTTTATTAAAGAAATATATATTTAATACATTCCATGTCATGTTTAAAATTCATATTATATGTTTTCTATTCATGATATAATAAATAATCCAATTTTTCATATAAAAGAAGCTTTTTTCAAAAAATGCAGTTTTTCCACCTTTTGATGGGGAATCCATTATAAATCTAATTTTTGACACTTTTATATAGAAAAATAAACATCTTATTTGGAATTGGGATAAAAAAAATTACATTGGATTAAATTTTGGTAATTTTCTGATAAGTTTTAAGTTTTGATGAATAGTAAAAATATACTAAATTTTAATTGAAAACAACTTTTTTCGTCAAAATAACTTATGTGGATAAATTATATTATTTAATGGTTTTGAATAATAAATAGAATAAATTTTTATCAGTTAATATAATTTTGGTCATTGGTATTAATTTTACAACTAATTTTGATGTAAAAACATTTCAGTCTTTTGGAATGTTTTAACTTTTAAACCCCATTTTTTAATTCTTACAACGGGATTAATTTTTATTTAATAATTGCAACTTATGTGATTCAAATTTTTTAAAAATGGATTCCATATTTAGGATCATTTTATACAAATTATGTAAATAGGATCCTTTAATTTTTTTGATTTTATGAATAGTAACATTGGTGATTTTTATTTACCACATTTAAAGTTAAATCGAGTAAATTAGGGCAACGAATAATATGATAAGGACAATAAAATTACACTAAAACCTACCAAAATATGATTTGATTAATAAAATTTTACCACTAAAACCTCAGTATTGTAATTGAATCATTTAATGGACTCTTGTCTATGAAAATGAAATATATTATTAAAATAAAAGAAATTGACAACATGTCACCCAATTATTTTTTATAAGTAGAATATTTTTATTATATTGATAAATATAAGATAACAAGGAAAATAAATAGTCACAATAAATATAATTAAATTATCTGCATCATGTTAATTTATTTATAAATTTTAGATATTAAATAATTACCTTAAAGTTTTATACAATGATGATACTGAAATTATTTTATTGTTGAAAAAATAATAAAATAATTTTAAATACAACACTAATAACCATTAAAATACCAAAACACTTGACCAAATATTATTTTTAGAGTATATATCGACTATAATAATCCAATTTTCATGTCATTTATCATTTGGAGCCATATAAAAAGATTATGACCCTTATAATATTTTATTTAAAGTGATGTTAAATTTGTCACATTCATGTTTTAATAAGTATAACATTTTTAATCACTGATTTTCTAGGAGATATATTCTACTACAAGTATTCTAATAAAATATTGTAGATTTATCTTCATCATAGTATTTTATTTTTAATTTTTACCCAAAAAATAAGTATATTAAATAATTAAACAATACTAATTTAGTAATTATTTTATTTATGGAAATATAAAATTAGTTAAAAATTTCAAAGAAAATATAATTTGAGCTAATTAATATTTCCAATGAATTTTCTAGATTACCTAGACCCTATAAGGATCTAATAAAATATTTTTTTCAAGGATAACATCTTATCTTGATAGTTTTTAAAATTGATGAATTGAATAGTGTAAAAAATGACACTACTGTTGTTTTTTCCAAACAATGTTTTATTAAATTATTTAAAAGATATAATTTTTTAAAAAATATATTATAATTATTATTTGATCTAAAATTATTTAAATTATTTATTTAATTTACATCAAATACATAAATATTTCACCCATTTAATATTTAAATAATTGTTACCCTAGTTAAAAAGAAATAGAATAATGAAGTGTTAAATTAAAATGATAAGGTTTAAATTCAAATAAAAACTTGTCCAAATTTTATTTTTTAATGATATTACAACCTTATATAATTTCATATTCTAAACTATAACATTTTTGAGGTTTTTTATTTGGGATTATTTTATTATATATTAGTATTTTTGGAGATTCCAAATGTGCCCCTCACCTCAATTATAACAGGTAACATCCTCCATCACAATTTCAGTTCACTTTTATCCTTAAATATCATCCATCCCCAGCCCATTCCCCTTTTAAACTTCCTTAGTAACATTCTATAGGTTATGGTCTTCTCGAAATTCCAACTCTCGTGCTCTTAAGAGGAGATTTAGAGGGAGCTCATCAGAGAAGAGGTAATCTTCACTACCGATTCATTCAAATCATTTATTCTTCTACTTACTCTTAAAGAGTTTTTTTCAATATAAAATAATGAATCCAATATCAATTGTATAATGAGATGTTATTAATATTATGGAAGAACTATATTCCACCTTCTATCCATTTTAAAAAAAATCACCACGTGTGTGTACGTACGGCTAACCATCTCCACGCTGTAGTGTAATCTATTTTTCACCACCACTTGACTTGGATGGGTATAATGATGGAAATAGTAACTATATATGATTATTATAACAAGTTATTTATTATTTAACAATATATATAGAATCCAATACAATACCATTTCATAATTAAAATAATGAAATCATCACTCGTGCGTACGTACAAAATACAGTCTCCACGATGCAATGTGATTCATTATAAATGATATACATTAAATAAAAATTATATAAATTTATATAACAAATAAATATGATATATATTATGTTAATATAATTTTGGAATGATATAACTATGACCAAACATGGAGAACTATAACTTTTTCGACAAAACATGCATAAGAAGATAAAACATTTAACACCTAAATAATGTGTAATAATGAAATATTATTTCCAAATGGATGATAAAATGATCATATATTATGACTATGTTTTTTAAATAAGTAAATGAAATCATTTAAATCATTATACAATATTTTTAGATACATACAGAGGATAATGCACCTAAGGTAAGGGAGAATTTTTCATCTTCATTATTGCCCGAGATTGTTTGTACGTAAGTATTTACTGGGGTATATTTTTCATCCACATCCATGTTTAATAAATATGTAGTATAATTTCTATTATTCTACAATTTTTTTAATTCAATTTTACCAATTGGTTAAATTTTATTCAACGATATGTAAGGAATCTTTTTTCGTTTTTGGTATGAGGTGCTTTTTGACTTTTTCTAGAAAAAGTATGAGGAGAAAGTTTTTTTAACATATACAGCCTGAAAGGATTTTTACATTTTCATAACACGTTATTTCCATGAATCTTACTCTACGTGATTTCAATTTTATTTTCAAATATATTTTTTAAAATTGCGCAGCATTTTGTGAAAATAAAATGTTTTTGAAGAAGAAAGGATATTTTCCTCAAGAATTAGTTTCAAGTAATTTCTCAAAAAAAATCCATCTAAGAGGAAATTATATAAGTATGGTTATGTTTCTATCCCTATCATCACTATGATTTTATTTGTGTTTATGATGGAATTCTATTTATGAAATCAGTTTGTTTTACATGGATTATGATAGAATTATGTTTAAGAAACCCATTTTATTAAAGGGGTTATGTTATAATGAATGATTTATGTTTTTGTGAGACACATATGTATGGTTTTCATTATGTGATGAGTGGGAACTATATATCATGAGATACAATTTACTGGAATGACAAGTAAGTTCAGTTCAGTAATACAGTGTTGGAAAAGTTAGTAAATCCCATTCAGTAATGGACTTCATCCACTATGATGGACTTGGAAGTAAGCCTTGGATAATATGGAAATAATTTTCTATGCTTATGTGTTTTCAAAAATTCCGTGCTTTTTTATGAAGTTATTTTCCCATGGCTCATGATCCTTTATGATTTATGCCTAATGAGTTACCAAGATTTATTCCATGAATCATAATTTTTATATATGTTATACATGGTACAATTTTCAAATGTTATGTTCATGTTTAAACATTATTATGTTCATGCATTATTTTTTACCATTACTGAGCATCTGAGATCACCTTTTCATATGTTCTATTCCTCAGGTTATGAAGAATGATTTTAAGTACGAGTACTAAATGGGAAGATCTTCCGGGGATATGTTTAAGATCTTTCAAAAGTTATAAGAATCTATTCCAAGTTTACAAAGGCACATAACTATTACGGTACTCAAGAATACATCTACAAAATGTTATGAATATTCATCCAAACAAATGTAATATTCACGTAATTCATGCTTCAGTTATTATAGTTTTTATCAGAGGAAAGGTCAGTAAATGGGGGCATTATGCTTACAAATGCCCTAATCCAAGGGTAATCGATGATGATTCATGCCAAAAACCTCTTAAGGGCAAAGACCAAGGTAAATCACATTCAATCAATATTGGAAATGTTGATTATGATAATGAAGTGGTTGAATGATTGAGTTTTTTTGTAATCGTATCCTAAAATAATATTGTAGAATCCATTTTATAGTATTAAAGGATATTAAAATATCTATATAGTGGACCACTATGGTTTTCAACATTTATTTGAAATTATATGATGAGTGGTACCAGTATCCATTAAAATTGATTGAGGTAATACGGTGATGTCTTTGGAAATCATATTATTAAGGGAAGGATAACCCTTAATATGATCATGATTTTGAGATAATGATATTTGAATAATGATATGTCAGAAAAGAATATGTAAATTTGATTATATTAGATACCTTGGAACTGGTTAAGGATTTATTGATATGTGGGTTATGATATCATGGATGAAGTTTAGAGATTTTTGGACTAAAGAATAAAGAAACATGCATGTTTTTTATAAGGATATATAATAATTTAGGTTATTACCATGACTTAAGAGAATATACGATGAAGGTGTTCATATTTTTTAAATGTGACCAACAAGAGATATCTTATGATATATGGGGGATAAATTTTAAGCCATGTTATTGAACCTTGTTCTATAGTTTTGGATTTTCACCTTTTAGAAGGATTGTAAGGTTATTAAGTTATGGAATGTTTAAGTTAAATATTGGATGAATTTTTTTATAATAAAGTATTATATCACCATAGGTGGACTTATTTATATTTTATTACTTGTTCTAATCTTTTTCTTGTGATAGTGATAGATGGAAAGACCTATCATTCTATTTATGGATCACATGTTCTGTTAACACTTCAGGAATGACAAATTCAACTTCATTTCTTTGAATAAGATATAAAGTGGAAATTGTTAAAGGTAAGAACAATGGTGAGATTTTACTGAAATAAAGTATTTATTTATTCTCATTATCTTTGAATTTTGATAAAGGTTCTATAAAAAGAAAAATGATATCCTAGTACCTTGTTATTGATGAATCATATGGCCCCTTAAATCATCACAAATTTATGGCTTTCTGATTGCTAAATTTCTTAACACCTTATTATCTATCACTCTCCATCAAAAAATGAAGGTTAGATTTATCTTCCACATCTATTTTCTCCTATGTTGAAACCCAGTGGTGAGATACTTTGGGTAATCGTTATTTTTCTAACTTTCTTGCTTAAAATTAAGTTTTAGTATTTGTTTTTATGATGTGGGTTTATATGAACGTAACATTCAAGTATTAAACCTTTTACAACCTTGAATAATTTCAGGGGAGAAATTAATTTCAAGGGGGGAAGAATGTAACTACCCAAGATTTTTATGTGATATTTATTTTAATTTCATTGATGTCTTGTGTTGTATGCTACACCTAGATAAGCTTGCGCTATACACAACACTGACTTAGCTTGCGGTATACCCAATGGTATTCTTGGTTTGTGTAATACATAATTTCAATTTATTTTGATATAATTTATTTCATTTGATACCTTATATAAGTGAGCAACTAAATATTATTATGTTACCTTAAAACATAGTCATTATAATAGAGGGTATGAATAGTATAAACTCTCTTCTAAAAAACTATTTAAATGAAAATAATTGAGTTTATAAAATAATAAAATAACTCTTGATGGATTTTATTAATGAAAACTATATTTAAAATATTCAATATAATGTTTAAAATTAATCTTATATTTTTTCTATACATAACATAATAATTAATTCAATTTTTTGGATAAAATAATTATTTTTCAAAAAAGTGTAGTTTTGACGCCTTTTGATGGCGCATCCATTATCAATCTAGTTTTTGAAACATATATTTATTCTATTTTAAAAAATAAATTTTTTATTTGGAATAGGGATATAAAAATTTACTTTGGATGAAATTTTGATATTTTTCTTATAAGTTTTAAGTTTTGATGAATAGTAAAAATATACGAAATTTTAATTGAAAACAAAAAATTTCATCAAAATAATTTATATGGATAAATTAGATAATTCAATGGTTTTAAAGTATAAATAAAATAAAATTTTGTCAGTTAATATAATTTTGTTCATTGGAATTAATTTTACCATGAATTTTTAGGTAAAAGAATTTTGATCTTTTGTAATGTTTAAAATTTTAAAACCCGTTTTCACTCCAACAACATGATTAATTTTAATTTAATTACTAAAACTTATGTGTTTAAAATTTTTAAAAATGGATTTTATAATTGGAATTAGTGGATAAAAAATATTTAAATTGGATCCTTTAGTTTTTTGGATTTTATGAATAGTAACTTTGGTAACTTTTATTTACCATGGTTAAAGTTAAATCATATAAATTAGGGTAAAAACTAATATGATAAGGATAATAAAATTACCATTAAATCTAAAAAACTCCTATTTTATGAAAAGAGATTCTCCCCTTAACACCTAAGAATAAAAATTGAGTCATTTAATGGACTCTTGTCCATGAAAATGATATATATTATTAAAATAAAAGAAAGTTACAACAAGTCACCCTCTTATTTCTTATAAGTAGAATAATTTTAATATATTGATAACTATGAGATAACATTTACCATAAATAGTATACCTAAGTCAAATTAAATTATCTATATCATGGTAATTTATTTAGTATTTTTAGAGATTAAATTATTAGCTTAAATGCTTATACAATAATGATGCATAAATTATTTAACTGTGAAAAATCAATAAAATAATTTTAACTAAAATGCTAATAACCATTAAAATACCAAAACACTTGACCATATCTGACTGAAAGAGTATATATTGACCATAATCATCCAAGGGTCTAGTTATAGACCATTTGGAGCGACATAGAAATGATTATGACCCTTATAATATTTTATTTAAAGTGTTGTTAAATTTGTCACTGTCAGGTTTTAATAATTATAACATTTTTAATGATAAATTTTATAGAAGATATATTAAACTAAAAGTATTATACTAAAATATAATATATCAATCTTCATCGTAGTATTTTATATTTAATTTTTACCCAAAAAACAAGTATATTTAATAATTACACAAAACTAAGGTAGTAATTTTTTTATTACTGAAAAATCAAATTAATTAAAAATATTAAAAACATATAATTTTAGCTAATTAATATGTCCATTGAATTTTATATATGACTTTTACCCTATAGAGATATAATAAACTATTTGTTTTTAGGATAACATCATATCTTAATATTTTTAAAAATCCATGAATTGTATAGTGTCAAAATTGACATTATTGTTGTTTTGTCAAAACAATGTATTATTAAATTATTTAAGAAATATAAATAATTTTTAAAAATATATAATAATTTTGATATTATATAAAATTATATAAATTATTTATTTAATTTACATCAAATAATTAAATATTTCACCCTTTTTATATTGAAATAATTGTTACATGAGATTAAATGAAATAAAATAACTAAGTGTTAAATTAAAATAATAAGGTTTAAATAGATATAAAAATTTGTAAAAAATTTATAGGTTGATGATATTACAATATTATCTAATATGGTTATCTAAACTATGACATTTTGGAGGATGTTTATATGGTTTGATTTTATTATAAATTAATATTCTTTGAGAGTCCAAATGTTCCCCTCACTTCAATTATAAAAGGGAACATCCACCCTCAAAATTTAAAATCACTTTGAGCCTTCAAGATCATCAATACCATACAAATTTACCTTATAAACTTACTTTTTCACATTCTAGTTATTATGGTCTTTTAAAAATACTAACTCAAGTTCCTTTAAGAGGAGATCTAGAAGGAGCTCATCAAAGAAGAGGTAATCTCCTCTACCGATTCTTTCAAATTATTTATTCTTAAAATTACTCATCATGGTTTGTTTGTATTATAAATTAATGAATACAGTATTAATTTTATTCTAATAATATATTAATATTACGGAACAACCATATTGCTCATTCTATCCATCCTATGAAAAATTAAATCACAACGCGTGTGTACGTACGACTTACTGTCTTCATGTCGTGTTGTAATATGTTTTTCACCACCACTTGACATGGATGGGTATAATGATGGAAATACTAACTATATATGATTATTATAACAAGGTATTTATTATTTAAAAATATATATATAATCCACTCCAACACCATTTCATAATTAAAAAAATGATATCATCGCTCGTGTGTACGTACGACCTACAGTCTCCACGATGAAATGTGATTCATTATAAGTGATATACATTAAATAAATATTATATAAATGTATATAACAAATAAATATGATATATATTATGTTAATATCATTTTGTATTGATATAACTATGACCAAACATGGAGAACTATAACTTATTCGACAAAACATGCATAAGAAGATAAAGCAGTTAACACCTAAATAATGTGTAATAATGAAATATTATTTCCAAATGGATGATAAAATGATCATATATTATGACTATGATTTTTAAATAAGTAAATGAAATCATTTAAATCATTATACAATATTTTTAGATACATACAAAGGATAATGTACCTAAGGTAAGGGAGAATTTTGCAATCTCATTATTGCCCGAGATTGTTTGTACGTAAGTATATACTAGGGTATATTTATCATCCACATACATGTTTAATAAATATTTAGTATCATTTCTATTATTCTACAATTTTTTAAATTTAGTTTTACCCATTGGTGAAATTTTATTCAATGATATGTAAGGAATCCTTTTTCGTTTTTGGTATGAGGTGCTTTTTGACTTTTTCTAGAAAAATTATGAGGATAAAGTTTTTTTAACTTATACAGCCTGAGAGGATTTTTACATTTTTATAACACCTTATTTCCATGAAGCTTCCTCTACGTGATTTCAATTTTATTTTCAAATATTTTTTTTAAAATTGCACGGCATTTTGTGAAAATAAAATGTTTTTGAAGAAGAAAGGATATTTTCCTCAAGAATTAGTTTCAAGTATTTTATCAAAATTATTTTTCCATCTAAGATGACATTATATAAGTATGGTTATGTTTATATCCCTATCATCACTATGATTTTATTTGTGTTTATGATGGATTTCTATTTATGAAATCAGTTTGTTTTATATAGATTATAATGGAATTATGTTTAAGAAACACATATTATTCAAGGGGTTATGTTATGATGAATAATTTATGTTTTTGTGGGACACATATGTATGGTTTTAATTATGTGATGAGTTGGAACTATATATCATGAGATACACTTGACTGGAATGGCAAGTAAGTTCAGTTCAGTAATACAGTGTTGGAATAGTTAGTAAATCCCATTCAGTAATGGACTTCATCCACTATGATGGACTTGTAAATAATCCTTGGATAATATGGAAATAATTTTCTATGCTTATGTGTTTTCAAAAATTCCATTTTTTTTGACAAAGTTATTTTCCCATGGCTCATGATCCTTTATGATTTATGCCTAATGAGTTACCAAGATTTATTCCATGAATCATAATTTTTATATATGTTATACATGGTACGATTTTCAAATTTTATGTTCATGTTTTTACATTATTATGTTCATACATTATTTTTTACCCTTACTAAGCATCTAAGATCACATTTTCTTATGTTCTATTCCTCAGGTTATAAAGAATGATTTTAAGTAAGAGTACTAAAGGGTAATATCTTCCTGGTATATGTTTAAGATCTTTCAAAAGTTAGAATAATGTATTCCATGTTTCAAAAGGCACATAACTATTACGGTCCACAAGAATGCATCTATAAAATGTAATGAATATTCATCCAAAAAAATGTAATATTCACGTAAGTCATGCTTGGGTTATTATAGCTGTTATCAGAGGAAAGGTTTAGTCAACCATTGGGAACTAGGATGAGAAATATTTAGTGTTATACCAATAGGTATTTATAAGGTATGTCTAGGTATGTCCCTAAAGATAAGTCTAACTATAGGTTACAATACATGAATTTTAGTAATGATCATTGTTAAAATAGGATTAAGCCTAAGATTATAGAGATTAAATTACTTCCCCTTGAATATGTTTTTTTCCAAGTATGATTTTTCCTCTCACACTATTCTTTTTGGGTTTTAGAAAATAGCTAGAACCTAAAAGGAACATTATTAATGATCAACACAATGAGAAATGAAAAGATTGTCCTCCTGAACAACCAAATATTATTGGATATGGTATGAAAAATCTTATCACTATAA
This sequence comes from Viscum album, assembly GCA_963277665.1. Lineage (NCBI taxonomy): Eukaryota > Viridiplantae > Streptophyta > Magnoliopsida > Santalales > Viscaceae > Viscum > Viscum album. The sequence goes on along the minus strand of OY728140.1, from coordinate 815,182,093 downwards.
TTACACAATATATGAATCATTTTGTACATCCAAATAAGCAGATAAGGGAACAATATTTTATTGAGTCCTTCAGAAGGCAACATATCCCTTATTTATGTGGGTCTTTTGATCCACTTGTTGATGAAAAATGAATCAGTACCATTGAAAATATATTTTATATCCTTTGTTTTTTGGAACATGAAAAGGTCATTTTGGTTTTTTATTGTTTAGAATCAAAAGCTAACTAGTGGTGGACTCTAATCAAGAATACTAGGAAAAAAAGATGAAATTGAATCTATGGAATGAGACTTGTTCAAGAAATTATTTTCAATAAGTACATTATTCATATTCTTAAAACGAAGATGGAAAAGGAGTTCGTCAAGCTTAAGAAAAAGGATGATGAATCCATTGGTACATCTGAGGAAATTTTACAAGCCTTGCAAGGTATTATTATGGATTTATCATCAAACCTAAAATTAAAGTTGACTGATTCTTCAGTGGCTTAAAACCAAACCTTAAAAGGGTTCTATCTATAAGAGACTTTAGTAGTTATGATGTGATTCTGAGTTGTACTATAAATGTAGAAATGGAAGTTAGTGTTACATATCAATCTCAAGGTTTCAACAAGAAATAGGATAATGGGTTCAAGGTAAAATCTCAAAATAATAGTGAAAAGAGGATGATTATTTCCTTATGCTGAAAGTGTGGAAATAAGCATGGTGGAGATTTTATTAAAGGGACTAGTAAATGTTTTAATGGAGGAAAAGAAGGTTATCATGTAGTTGAGTGCTAATGTAATGGGAAAAAGGTAGATAATGTTGCTAATAGAGAAAAGGCTACACAAAATGCACTCCCCACACTTCAGTGTTAAAAGTGAATGGAAATGGGGGCATTATGCTTACCAATGCCCTAATATAAGGGTTATTGATGATGATTGATGCCAAAAACCTCTTAAGGGAAAAGACCAAGGTAAATCACATTCAATCAATATTGGAAATGTTGATTATGATAATGAAGTGGTGGAATTATTGAGTTTTTATGTAATCATATCCTAAAATAATATTGTAGAATCTATTTTATAGTATTAAAGGATATTAAAATATCTATGTAGTGGTCCCCTGTGGTTTCCCACATTTATTTGAAATTATATGATGAGTGGTACCAGTAACCATTAAAATTTATTGAGGTAATAAGGTGATGTCTTTGGAAATCATATGATTAAGGGAAGGATAACCCTTAATATGAGCATGACTTTGAGATAATGATATTTGAATAACGATATGTTAGATCGGAATATGTAAATTGGATTATATTAGATACCTTGGAACTGGTTAAGGATTTATTGATATGTGGGTTATGATATAATGGATGAAGTTTAGAGATTTTCAGACTAAAGAATAAAGAAACCTGCATGTTTTTGATAAGGATATATAATAACTTAGGTTATTACTATGACTTAAGAGAATACAAGATGAAGGTGTTCATATTTTTTAAATGTGAACAACAAGAGATATCTTATGATATATGGGGGATAAATTTTAATCCAAGTTATTGAAACTTTCTCTATAGTTTTGTATTTTCACATTTTAGAAGGATTGTAAGGTTATTAGTTATAGAATGTTTAAGTTAAATATTGGATGAAGTTTGTTATAATAAAGTATTATATCACCATAGGTGGACTTATTTATATTTTATTACTTGTTCTAATCTTTTTCTTGTGATAGTGATAGATGGAAAGACCTATCATTCTATTTATGGATCACATGTTCTGCTAACAATTCAGGAATGAAAAATTCAAATTAATTTCTTTGAATAAGATATAAAGTGGAAATTGTTCAAGGTAAGAACAATAGTGAGATTGTACTGAAATAAAGTATGTATTTCTTCTCATTATCTTCAACTTTTGAGAAAGGATCTAAAAAAACAAAAATGATATCCTAGTACCTTGTTATTGATGAATCAGATGGCCCCTTAAATCATCACAGATTTATGGCTTTCTGATTGTTAAATTTCTCAACACCTTGTTCTCTATCACTCTCCATCAAAAAATGATGGTTAGATTTATCTTCCATATCTATTTTCTCCTATGTTGAAACTGAGTGGTGAGATACTTTGGGTAATCTTTATGTTTCTAACTTTCTTGCTTAAAATTAAGTTTTAGTATTTCTTTTAATGATGTGGGTTTATATGAAAGTAACGTTAAAGTATTATACCTTTTATAACCCTAAATAATTTTAGGGGAGAACTTAATTTCAAGGGGGTAATAATGTAACAACCCAAGATTTTTATGTGATATTTATTTTAATTTCATTGATGTCTTGTGTTGTATGCTACACCTAGATAAGCTAGCACTATACACAACACTGACTTAGCTTGCGGTATACACAATGGTATTCTTGTCATGTGTAATACATAATTTCAATTTATTTTGATATAATTCATTTCATTTGAGACCTTATATAAGTGAACAACTAAATATTATTATGTTACCTTAAAACATAGTCATTATAATAGAGGGTATGAATAGTATTAACTCTCTTCTAAAAAACTATTTAAATGAAAATATGTGAGTTTATAAAATAATAAAATAACTCTTGAAGGATTTTATTAATGAAAACTATATTTATCATATTAAATATAATGTTTAAAATTCATCTTATATTTTTTCTATACATAATATAATAATTAATTTAATTTTTTGGATAAAATAATTATTTTTCAAAAAAGTGTAGTTTTCCCGCCTTTTGATGGAGCATCCATTATCAATATAGTTTTTGAAACAAATATTTATTCTATTTTAAAAAATTAAATTTTTATTTGGAAGAGGGATATAAAATTTTACTTTGGATGAAATATTGATATTTTTTTATAAGGTTTAAGTTTTGATGAATAGTAAAAATATATGAAATTTTAAGTGAAAACAAATTTTTTCATCAAAATAATTTATATGGATAAATTAGATAATTTAATGGGTTTAAAGTATAAATAAAATACAATTTTTCAGTTAATATAATGTTGGTCATTAGAATTAATTTTACCATGAATTTTTAGGTAAAATAATTTTGATTTTTCGTAATGTTTAATCTTTTACAACCCGTTTTTGATTCAAACAACATGATTAATTTTAATTTAATTACTGAAACTTATTTGTTTAAAATTTTTAAAAATGGATTTTATAATTGGAATCAGTGGATAAAAAATATTAAAATTGGATCCTTTATTTTTTTAGATTTTATGAATAGTAACTTTGGTAACTTTTATTTACCATGGTTAAAGTTAAATCATGTAAATTAGGGTAAAAAATAATATGATAAGGATAATAAAATTACCATTAAATCTAAAAAACTACTATTTTATGAAAACAATTTCTACCCTGAACACCTAAGGATCAAAATTGAGTCATTTAATGGACTATTGTCTATGAAAATGATATATATTATTAAAATAAAAGAAAGTGACAACCAGTCACCCTCTTATTTCTTATAAGTATAATAATTTTAATATATTGATAACTATGAGATAAAATTGACCATAAATATTATACCTAAGTAAAATTAAATTATCTATATCATGGTAATTTATTAAGTATTTTTAGAGATTAAATAATAAGCTTAAATACTTATACAATGATGATGCATAAATTATTTAACTGCGAAAAATCAATAAAATAATTTTAAATAAAATGATAATAACCATTAAAATACCAAAACACTTGACCAGATCTGACTGAATGAGTATATATTGACCATAATCATCCAAGGTTCTAGTTATTTACCATTTGAAGCGACATAGAAATGATTCTGACACTTATAATATTTTATTTAAAGTGTTGTTAAATTTGTCACTGTCAGGTTTTAATAAGTATAACATTTGTAATGATACATTTTATAGAAGATATATTAAACTAAAAGTATTATACTAAAATATAATATATTAATCTTCATCATAGTATTTTATTTTTATTTTTTACCCAAAAAAAAGTATATTTAATAATTACACAAAACTCAGGTAGTAATTTTTTTCTTACTGAAAAATCAAATTAATTAAAAATATTAAAAAAATATAATTTTATCTAATTAATATGTCCAATGAATTTTATATATGACTTATACCCTATAGATATATAACAAACTATTTGTTTTTAGGATAACATCATATCTTAATATTTTTAAAAATCCATGAATTGTATAGTGTCAAAATTGACATTATTGTTGTTTTGTCAAAATAATGTATTATTAAATTATTTAAGAAACATTAATAATTTTTAAAAATATAAAATAATTATGATATTATATAAAATTATCTAAATTATTTATTTAATTTACAACAAAAAATTAAATATTTCACCCTTTTTATATTGAAATAATTGTTATGTGAGTTAAAATGAAATAGAAAAACTAAGTGTTAAATTAAAATAATAAGGTTTAAATAGATATAAATTTTTTTAAAAAGTTTATAGGTTGATGATATTACAATATTATCTCATATGGTCATCTAATCTATGACATTTTGGAGGATTTTTATGTGGTTTTATTTTATTATAAATTAATATTCTTGGAGAGTCCAAATGTTCCCCTCACTTCAATTATAAAAGGGAACATCCTCCCTAACAATTTAAATTCACATTGAACCTTCAAGCTCATCCATCCCCTACACATTTACCTTATAAACGTACTTTGTCACATTCTAGTGATTATGGTCTTTTAAAAATACTAACTCAAGTTCCTTTAATAGGAGATCTAGAGGGAGCTCATCGAAGAAGAGGCAATCTCTTCTACCGATTCCTTCAAATTGTTTCTTCTTAAAATTACTCATCATGGTTTGTTTGTATTATAAATTAATTAATACAGTATTAATTTTATTCTAATAATATATTAATATTACGGAACAACCATATTGCTCATTCTATCCATCCTATGAAAAATTAAATCACAACGCGTGTGTACGTACGACTTACTGTCTTCATGTTGTGTTGTAATATGTTTTTCACCACCACTTGACATGTATGGGTATAATTATGGAAATAATAACTATATATTATTATTAAAATAAGTTATTTATTATTTAACAATATATATACCATCCACTTTGATACAATTTCATAATTAAAGTAATGATAGCATCGCTCATGCGTATGTAGGGCCTACCATATCCACGATGTGATGTGATTCATTCTACATGATATCCATTAAATCATGATTATATAAATGTAAAAAATAAATCAATATGATGTATATTTTTTTGTGTCATTTTTAATGATATAACTATGACCTAATAAGGATAACCAAAACTTATTCGACAAAACATGGATAAGAAAATAAAGCAGTTAATACCTGAATAACAAGTAATAATGATATATTATTACCAAAAGGATGATAATATGATCATATATCATTACTATGATTTTGGAATATGTCAATGAAATCATTTAAATCTCTATATAGGTGGTTTGGATACATAAAAAGTATAACAGACCTAAGGTAAGAGATAATTTCTCAATCTCATTATTATCCGAGATTGTTTATACATAAGTATTTATTAGGGTATATTTACCATCCTAATCTATATTTCTTAAATATTTATTATTATTTATATTATTATTTAATTGTTTAAATTAAATTTTCCCCATTGTTAAAATTTTATTAAATGGTATGAAAGGTATCTTTTTTCATTTTCGGTATGTAGTATTTTTTGACTTTTCTGGAAAAATTACGAGGAGAATGTTTTTTAATTTATACTGCATGAACATATTTTTATGTTGTCATCACACATTATTTTTTTATTCTTAATCTACACAATTTAAATTTTATTTTCAAATAAATAAGTTTATTTTAAAATTATGTGGAATTTTGAGAAAATAATTTTTTTTGAAGAACAAAGGATATTTCCCTCAATAATTAGTTTCAAGTGCTTTATCAAAATTATTTTCCAAATAAGTTGAATTTCTTTAAATAGGAATATATTTCTGTCCCAATTATCACTATGATTTTATTTGTGTTCATGATGGAATTTGATTTATGAAATCCATTTGTTTTATATGGATTATAATGGAATGGTGTTTCAGAAACACATTTTATTACTTGGGTTATGTTATGATGAATGATTTATGTTTTTTTGGAACACATATGTATGGATTTTATTATATGATGGGTGAGACCTATATATCCCTCCAATTTATTGGGTAACGATTTATATCTCATTATATAGACATGAGTGGAACAAAATGTAAATCTGGTTCATTAATACAGGACTAGAATGACAAGTAAACTGAGCTCAGTAATAGACTTAGTCCACTATGATGGACTTGTCAATGAGCCTCGACTAATTTGGAAATGATTTTCTATGCTTACGTGTTTTATACAATTCCATGTTTTATGCCAAAGTTATTTTTCCATGGATAATGTTCCTTTTATGATTTATTCCTTATGAATTACCAAGAATTATTCTACATCTTGTAATTTTGATATATGTTATACATGGTATGATTTTCAAAAGTTATGTTCATGATTTTACATTCTTAAGTTCATGATTTATTTGTTTACCATTATTGAACATATGATCTCACACTTTCTTATGTTTCCATTCCTCATTTTATAAAGAACGCTTTTAAGTAATAGTACTAAAAAGGAAGATCTTTATGAGGGATGTTGAAGATATTTCACAAGATAGAAGAATGTATGACATGTTTTTAAAGTTACAAAACTATTACAGTACTTAGGAATGTGCCTGTAAAATGTAATGAATATTCATCTAAATATATGTAATATTCATTTACTTCAAGCTTGGGTTGTTATAGTATATGTGATTATGAGGTCTACTCAGGTACAAATGTGCATGGGCTACCCAAGTAGGTTTTGAGTAACACTCAGTAGGCCACCACCAATGGTGTCCTTAACATACGAGTATATATAGTGTATGCACAATGTGATATAATAAAAATAAAAAAAAAGTGAGAATGAAAAATAAAATAATTACTGTCGATCCTTAGGTTTTAAGGTGATGCATGTGATCAACCATATTTGCTTTGTCCTATGATATAGTGCCTTTGATCAAGATACATAACCACTAGTGAGAATGACCCCCTCATTATAACTCTATTATATATCATACATGGGGGTAATTATACTCTACCTATATATCTAATATATTATTCTCAAATGTAATGGTTCCCCCTATATACCTCAAATATCATACTTAGGGGGAATGGCACCCAACCCATATGTCTTATATACTATACTCGGGGGTGGGGGGGAATGGTTCTCACCCCATATATATCATATATCATGAACACACATGATTAACACTTTCAATACCCTAAAAAATTACCTAGGATTCCCTATAAATAACAAAAAATATTCCTATCACTATATAAATTATTTTTAAACAATCTTGCTAGCCCTCATGAACTAATAAACTCCAGATTCAACACAAGACTAGGGAACCTATATTGTTCCCCTAGGATACATAATGTTTCATACACCAAACTTTGATTTATTTATATCAGTTCCAATCTAGGGTCTAAAATCATAACTTAGGGGGCATATTGTCCATCAATATTACCATGATCACCTCATGGAATAATCAGCCACACTATCAAAATAATAGAGGCATCACACCAAATATGTGGAATAAATCCCATATCACCTTCAAGGTTGAACCTAGATGTTATTACCACCAAACCTATACTTAAACCCATTTTGATTATATCCCCACTAGGATACACATATACTATTGGAAGAGTTATACTCACCCCTCACACTATCAAACCACCAGATATGCTGAAATTACTCTCATATTTCCACATGTCCAACATCTATGCCAACCATTACCACCCAATAACCTTCCCTTACTTGGAGGGGATCAAAGGAACCTATCTCAAGTCACATTATATTCATTCTTTTAATTTATACCCCTTTAGGGTCCTTATATATCATAACATATATTTATAGTTTAAACCTTTTACATCAATGTTTGAGGCATCAAACGAGTGTCCAAGGGTCCTTCGAGGCCTAAGACACTTTCATTTTTATTATAGGAATTAAAAGGAAATAAATTTATGTTCAATTTAATGGTTGGTCAAACATGAATGAAATGACCTCATATCACATGATATATAAAAAATACTAAAACTAACGAGAGAATTTTAGGTAATACCTACCTCATTGTGATTTATTATCTCTTAGAAAGATCAACCACCATCATCGACGCTCATCAAATCTTGGTTGAGCATCATCCATAAAACAATATCACTCAATGGTGGTCTCTCATTTAAGAATATTCAAGTAAATGTGTATTTAGTACCCCCAGTATCCACCTGGACCTTTAACACATAAAATACCCAACATTTAATTTTAATCCATCCATCCATTTCACTCAAACTGATTGAAAACACAAAATTAATCAAGGAAATTAAATACCTTAATAAATCCACACAAAACAACATGAGATTATACTTCTGGGATACCCTATACCTAATACAAATAAAAACCTCATTATATCAAGATGATTCTACTGTGATTCAGTGGAATTGTCTCTAAAACCCAAATCAATGTTACAATAAGTCATCAATATTAAAAATGGGAAGATATAGAGAAGGTATTTATATGTAATGATAAATTTACCTTTACATATAACCTGGAAAAAATGATGCTTCAATATATTAAGAATTAAGATATATCTCTGTTGAAGTTGAAGAGAGAAACAATATAGAGTCCTCTTGTGTTCACTATGTATCAATTAGCGTAAAACTCATTTTTTTATCCTATTTAACAATTTTATTAATATTTTATAAAAATCAGAAAATTTTCCTAAAACTCAAAATTTGGAAAACATTGTAATTTTTAAAAACATTCCATATCACCCAAGGTAAAGAAAACCTTCTATGTTCCATATGTAATATTTTACTTTATGTGTAAGGACTTCCCCTTAGATAAAAACGCAATACATAATATATTACTTCATATATAATAAATTTTCTATCATGAAATTCAGTATGTAATATATTTTTTGAATGCATAATTTTTTTCCTTGGCAAAAATATTGATATTGTATATTTTTATTCATTGGGTAATATATTATCTCCAAATGTAATATATTATTTTCATATGAAAGATATTTTCCATAGATAGATTTTGGATACAAAATATATTTCACGCATAATGTGTTTTCCTTAGAAAAATTAAATTATGTGATATATTTATATCGATACATAATATTTTATAATCATACCTAAGGTTTCTCCATTTTATAAAGACCATATGTGATATATCTAGTTTATACGCAAGTTTTTCATTTCTATATGTAAAATTTGTAACTCCATACTTAATATATATCTTATCCCCCCTTGATCCTTTTAATGTTTTTAAATTAGGAAATTTCAATGTGTATGATTTTATATTTAGTAGATTTTTAAAAAATCTACTAAAAATCAAAAAATAAAAAAAAATACACAAAAAACCTCTATTAAATTTCAGCATCTATAAGGCCTCCTCAAACACATCTCATAATGAAAATAGTATCCAATTATAGCCTTAATCCTATACACATACTAAGAATTTATTCCCAAATTATTCTAGCACTCCTATCACCTTTATAGGGTCCCATTATACATGGTAGACCTAAGGTCTTACCTAAAACACCATTCCCACATATTTGGTTCATTCCACTGACCCTTATCCAAAATTAAATTAAGCACATGGTGCATATTATGGGCCTCTAACTACATCTAAAAATATCTCTTAATGTTGTTCCAACCCTAAAAACCACATTTTTTAATCCAAATTATCAAAATTTTCTCCATTCATAGAATAAAAATTAAAATCCATCCTCCTTTAATACAACTTGTATGATGTGGATAATTTCACCATCCAACACATAAGTAAAAATGAAACTAATTCACCCAATAGGTATATGTTATTTTTGGATGTTTTTATGAGAAAATAATAAGATTAAACTAGATATTTTCTTTGATGTGATATAAATAATTCATTTTGGTATTTTTGTCTAAACTCTATATTTTTATGAAAGCATGAATATATCTTAGAATCTTTCAATAATAAAATAATACTACATGGAATATAATTAATTAACACACCCATGTACTTTTGAATATTCATGACTTGACTAGCTGAATTACACACATAGATTATATCTAAAGAAGTATGTTCCTTGTAGAGGATTATAAACACTATGTATGAAATTTATAGAAGTTATTGGTGGAGAAAATATAACTACATACCATGTATATTGGAACCATGCACAATGTAACCTCACCAAAAAACAACTGATGTGTAATATTGATCAGTCGTAATGGGAAACTCCACAATCGATGAATAATTATAAAATGTTCACCAGACTAGAGTACATTTCATCTACTATTCTATACTCCATGTAATTTAATTTTCTTGTAAAATAATGGTTTAGCAATTAATTTTTGGAATTTATGACAAAGGGGGATGTGCTTCCACTCTTATAATTTAACCCTCCAATATTCTAGGTTTTTTTTCATCTCTTTCTCCATTGTTTCCCCATAATTGTTTCCATTCCCCCCACCCACCTCTTATATCCATGGGAAGTGATATTTTTTTATCAGACCTTTTACCATTCCCAATGTCATGAGAGGCTTTGAGGATCCATGTTTGGATTGTAATGATATTATGGCTGAATTGTAATAAAAACTATTTATTTATTTTTTCTCTTTATTTTTGTGATTTTAAATTGATAATATTTTTTTTGATATTATTTACAAAATCACATATTATTGTATATCATACCAAGAATATAAAAATCATCGTAAAACTGAATAGTTTATGATGATAGATCCCATGAACATTTGGGAATATATATGTCACTATTTTTGGGTTATGATAAAAATAATGTTTTAAAGAATCTAATCCTGAATCCAAGGGATAAAAAATTTATGAATGTAACCATAAATTTTTAGACCAAGAAATCATGGTATATTTTAATCCTTATGATGAATGAACATCATATTTATGGTAAAATTATAGAGTAAAATTTTAATAATAAAACATAATCGAACATTAAATCCAAAGTTGTTTCTTTTTTCATTTTTGTGTATTTTTTCTCATATTTTTTTTAAAAAGGATTGAGGCGCAAAGGCCTCTATATTAAAAGAAAACAGAAAACAGGAGAGGAGCACCAAAGAACCACAAAAAATAAAGAAATCCAGAACCAGGGTCCTTAACCCAAACAAGCTCCACATTCTGATTGAGGGAGTCCCGCCTGAGGAAAAATCCAGGCAATGATGTCCGGCTGGAAGCTCTGTGAGCAGTACTCCTTCTCAAGTAGGGATGGAGATCTAAATGATGTCTTTTCTTCCCTTGTGCTGAACTATTCATCCATCTCCAGTGCCAGAAACAGACTGGCTGACTCCTTTCCCTTGTGTATTTTTTTCTCATATTGTTTTCATCTTAATTTCATTTAATTTTTATTTTTTTCACCATAAACCATTACATGAATAATCAATTTTAATATTTTTGAATCATGATTATGATTCACTAAATTGAAGATCAACCTTGATACTTCAATATAATAATATAGTGAGGTGAAATTAATTTGTATATATTTAGATGAGTATGACAATTTCTTGAAACCATTTTCAGAGAAGTAAGAAGCGTTATTTTTTAATGAAAGTTGGTAGTTTAGGAATTTTGTTTATTCTTTTTTCTCTCTCTTCATTTACATTTTTCTTTGGATTCCACATTTCTCACTCAAATGGATGATTATTATTATAAATGTTGGAATACATATTATAGAGGGTATTTTTATCCAAATGATCTAGTGATGTTGTATTCATATTCTGAGTATTACTCCCCATATTTGGATGATGAGTTTCAAGGTAAAAAATACCCATTCACATTTAACACTAAATCATATTATATAAATAATTATATTTCAAATTCATATTTAAATGAATAATCATTATCAATGATGGAAAATTTCACTAACCACCAATCGAACAAATCCTAAAGGTTGGAAGTAATTATAATATTGTTCATAATGATGGTAAAGATAATAACTAATATGAATAATAAATAAAATTATGAAATGGAGTCACTATAGTTAGTTTTAATTGAGGAAACACGTTATGATTTAAATCGGAACAATTTGGAAAATGTTTTATAAAAAATGATTTTCAGGAACTAAAATTGAAAATCGGTATACATTATACCACGATAATAATAAAATTCTATATATATTAAAATTTAAAACCTTGGTTGATACCTTACCCACACTGGAAGAATGTGTTGAAAATTTTTAGATTAATAAGGGGGAGTAAGAGAAAACATAGGAGGAATCTTAAATTTTGTCCAAACCTCAACAAAAGTAATAATGGGTCACACCATATTTCAAAAGGGATGTAGATGTCATGAGAATAATTTATGAAACATGGGTAATCCTTTTTTGCTTTTTTTAAATAGATAAAGTGTACTACAAGACACTTACTCACCCTATTGAACACTAAGGTATTTCACTTGAAGTGAAAGGCACTATAAAAATTTGGTGGTTCACCAAGAAGAAGACACATTCTTTTTCATACTACGGGTTTATTCTCACTCTCAGTTCAAGGAAAAAACTTAAACAAAAGTGTTTCCTGAGCAGAAACCTAAAATATTCTCTTACCTCTCTTATTTTTCATTTTTAACATGTATTTGTATAATTAAATTTCATATACTTATATTTTATTATCTCCCACTTGTGTTTTTAAATAAACATGTATATGTATAATTATGTGAGTGCACATCTTGTGTTCTTATACACAATGTATGTTTTTATAAATATTTGTCTATCATGTGTGTTTTTCATTTTAATATATATATAGTTATTGTTGCGTGTGTTGTAAATATACATATAAAAATTATTTATTATATCATATATATTATATAGAGTATAATTTATAATATAAGTTAATATAAATTAAGTAAATAAGTAGGATGAAATCATATTCCAATGGTATAATCACTCAAGGGTATATGAATCGTCGCTATTTTGAATCCTTCCATGATATCCATCATTTCATGGATTATTATTTTTCCTCTGATTTTTATTAACATGACTTGTGATATTTTTATAAATAATAAATATTATTAATTGTGTTAATATAAACTGATTATGGAATTGTATCAATTGGTAGGGCCTTTACCTAGGTCAAAATACTTGGCTTCGAGTCCTCATAAATGAAACAATTCAATACTATTTTACTTAATTAAAACCACACACCATTTTTAATAGTTTACACAATGTGTAAATATAAATTATATTTTAAAATTAATGAACTAACTTAATAATAATAATAAAATAGATAAATAATTATAATTATGATTATAATAAATAATTAAAAAAATTAAAATAAAACAATGCACAATGTGTGGCTATAACTATACATGGAGTGTAATTTTCCATTAAATCTCTTGGTCAAGTCACATGGCCAGACACCATGTTTCCCACCTCTCATTTATTCTCACAAAATCCATGACCAACAAACCTCAAATTTGAGTCTTTTGGGAGTTTTAATGATTAAAATCTATTACTTTTTCTTCCCTAGTCCAAATAAGTTCCCCCCAAACCCCTATTTCATATATTTCCTTTCTTTCTAGGGATTTTAGCGGGAAAAATTAATTTTTCAGTTGAGATTCAATAGTACATGAGAACACATGAAGTGAAAAAGTTGTGTGGTTTTTTTCAGGATAATAATTTACACCATGAATCATTTCAATAAAATATGGTGTGTGAATTTGGTATATGTCATACACTTTCCACAACTACTTAGAACGCCACATGCTGTGAAGACCCAGAACATGACTCAAGTTGTAACATCCCAGGTAAATAAAGAATAATAAATTTTCCATAATTATTCATATTTGTGAATTAAATATTAACTTTAATTTAAAGGGGTTGATATGCTCGACGACGTACCTGATACCCAACAACGGGTTTCCTTGAAATCTTACATTTCACGCTAATAATATAATATTATTATTTTAAATGGTAGTTAACGCCTAGTCGTTGTATTGGAGGGATTTAATATAACTAACTAAAATATGATTATACAAGTTTTTTATATTTTTCTACATTTATCTAATAAAATTTAGAGGCTTAAAATGTGAATGAATCTAATTTTAAGGATAATTTATCTTAAAAGATTGATTTAATTCCTTTTGATGGCAAACCCTATTTCAATCTAGTTTTGGTAACTTTTATATGTTCTATTTGACCAAATAAAATTCTCATTTAGAATCGGGACATCAAAATTTACTTTGGGTAAATTTTTGGTATTTTTCTAATAAAATTCATTTTTCTATTAATAGTGAAAAATACTGTATTTTAATTCTAAAGTGAATTTTAATATAATTTATTTACATGTTTATATTATCTTTTTAATTGGTTTTAGAGTTTAGTTATATTATGTTTTTATCATTTAATAAAATTTTGGGCATTGAAATTAATTTCACTTTGAAATTGGACAAAAACAAGTATCAATCTTTTGATAGTTATTGTTTCTTAAAAACACGCTTTTTGTTTTGATAACAGGAATTTATTTTAAATTAATTAATCCAACTTATATGTTTTTCTTTTGGTAAAATAGACATCATTTTTGAATTTGGAATATCAAATATAGCTTAGGCTGAATGTTTGGTAGTTTTCTGAAAAACATCAATTTTTGATGAATAGTGAAACCACTAAGTAGTAGATAAAAACTAACATTTTCATTTAAATGAAATTTTACCACTTCTATGGATTGAATTTAGAAAATACGACATACATTGTTTTTATTTGTAAGTAAAATTTTGTTCAATAAGATGAAAATAATTTTTGTTGAATAATAACTTTTGACTTTTATTTACCGCGGTTAAAGGTAAATTGGGTAATTCAAGGTAAAAAATATTATAATAATAAAAAATTACCTTAAAACATGTCCTAACCTTATTGGTTGATTCATTTACGACCATGGTCATCTTTGGGTCAATTTTGGGTCCCCATGAAGCCACTTGGGAGTGATAATGACACTTTATTTTAATTAACTTAGTAAAGGAAAAAATGACATAAACAAATATCTTTTAGGAAATTAATTTTTACATGTGGTTATATAAGTTATATTTTCAACTATAATTATCCAATGGAAATCTAAAACAATTTACAACATTATTGAATTCATTTTATAATGTTTAGACATCAAATAAATTAAATTATTTATGACACAATAATGATGCAGTGTTTACCTCATTAATAAATGATTTAAATAAACACGATTATAAATATTAAAATAACATCAAAAACCTGTACAATTCTTATTGGATGAATTTATTTCGACCATGATTCATCTTATATTAGACTTTAATTAGTTTTTTACCTTTACTAACCGAATATCATTATATAACAAAATAATATTTTTACACTTTCCTAAAGAGCCCATCCTCCCCCTTCTAAAATGCCCTCACTTCTAACTCATTCCAAACACCTCTCAAGCCCCTTGTATCATCCAAAACCTACCCAAATAATCTATCAATATCCCTCTCCTCCTCTTAGAAGCCCTACCTTAGGCAGAAGGAACTTCAAGAAGTCCTTTTGGTTCAAACCAAAGGGAGTTACCCAAATTAATGGTAACAATTTCTCTTAACTTATTTTCTTTTATTTTACTTATAAAACCCCTAAACTATTTTTATTCATTTCTTTTATAACAACAACAGTATAATAAATATACTAGTATGTTGTTATGATAAGGATTCAAACTGAACTTACACACACCTCCATCTAATGGGTGAAGAACATATTGTTTCTATGGATGGAAAACTAACGCCTCACGAAAGGATGATTGTTCGATTATCTCTCATCGCCTCTCATGGTGGTTATTAAGATGACACTATATTTATATATGATATATATAATGTTTATTTTTTCTTTATTCTTCTGTATTATTTATTTATATAATACCATTATTTTTTCCATTATGGTTAAACACGATAATTTCATTTGAGGAAGTTTGGACTACCGCCCCCTCAAAGTGATATGACTCATTAATGACATATGTGGGACATATAAAGGATGGTGTTAATGATATTATATATGATATTTGTAGAGACCTGAAGCTTTACGTACATGTAAAATACATAACTTTTGCGGAATACAGAATACATAGCAAAAACAAACACCAAAGGACCGTAAAAGTTTAGTTTCTTTGGAAACATGGAATATAAACTTCTAATCATGTTGAAAGATCTTCAAAAACTCCCATAACGATCGTCCCCTTTTTGTTTCCTTACCTAAAACCTTTCTTTATTTTCTAGGGAAAATAAAACATAAAAATGGTGAGCTCAAATGATCAGTAAGGGCAAACATAAAGAACATAAAACAATCCATAAACATTTGAAAGTAAAAACTTGAACATAAAATTTAAACATCAAAATCTTGAGCAAAGACATAAATCGTGGAAGTACGTACGACATGTATCATAATGGAACATCGACCATGATAAAATATAATGGGAATAAAACATGTAATTGTGGAAACCATTCAGCACATGTTATGATTTCCATAGTAGCCAAGGCATTGCTGCCAATACCATCTTAGTGGACAAAGTCCCTTTCTGAATCGAGTACACTCCTTGTTTCAGTCCTGTAACACTGAACCAGATTAACTTATCATTCCATACATGTTTATCACATGAGATATAAATCTTTACCCAATGAATTGGAGGGAGATATAGGTCTCACCCATCTCATATTGAAATCATTCTTACTTGTGGCACAAAATAAACTAAAAACATTCATCATAACCCAAAGAATAAAATGGGTTTCATAAACATCATCCTATCATCACATAATCCATATAAAAGAAATGGATATCATTTCATAATAAGAAAATTGAAACCATGTAAATCATAGGGACATTATACTTGAAACATACACATATGAAATAATGTCATCTTAGATGGAAAAATGGTTTTGATAATACACTTGAAATGAATTCTTGAGGAAAATATCCTTTCTTCTTCAAAACCATTTTCTTTTCACAAAATTTCATCCAATTTTAAAAGAAAATGATTTTTTTGAAAATAGTCATGAAATATTTTGGAGGAATCTTCATGAAAATAAGGCTTTATAAAACCGTAAAAATCCGTTTGTGCCGTATAAGTTAAAAAAACATTCTTCCCATACTTTTGTCGGAAAAGTCAAAAAGTACCTCATATGGTAAACAAAAGAAATATTCCTTACATACCATGTAATAAAAGTCAAAAATGGGTAAAAATGACTTTAAAAATACATGAAAACACTTTTATAAAACATGGATATGGATGATATAAATAACCCCAGTAAATACTTACGAATAAGCAATCTAGGATAAAAATGAGATTTGCAAAATTATCCCTTACCTTAGGTCTGATATGCTTCGTACGTATCCGAAA
Source organism: Viscum album (assembly GCA_963277665.1). Classification (NCBI taxonomy): domain Eukaryota; kingdom Viridiplantae; phylum Streptophyta; class Magnoliopsida; order Santalales; family Viscaceae; genus Viscum; species Viscum album. The sequence goes on along the minus strand of OY728140.1, from coordinate 815,164,689 downwards.
CTCCTATATAATAATTTAAATAATGTCATTGACTTTTTAAAGAATAATATTCATTGTTATGATATCATATATGGTTCACTTATGACTTTATATTACCCGTTCTTTTGTAAGTTCCATGTTAAAGCAGCATTTTGGGTAAAATCGTTTTATTTATCGTACATGTTTGGACTTGTTGATCTTGATATTATTACTTATATCCTGATTTACTTAATTTAAGAATGTAAAACATGATTTATATGTAATATATATTCAGAATATACATATATATATATATGTATGTATGATAGATCAATAAATGGAATGAAATACACCGTTCATGGAGACGGTAGGTCGTACGTACGCATGGATGTTGTTTTCGTTTCCTTATTGAATTGAATGGAATTAAGTAGATAACATAAATATATATATACATAAATCAAGTATCATTATTATTCCATATATTTCATGATTAATTATTATATATACTTTATAATCATTAATGAATGGTTAACATGGAGAATGAATCTCACCGCGTCGTGGAGACGATAGTCCGTACGTACGCACGAGCGATGATATCATTCCCATGATCGTGGAATTATATTGAAGTGTATGTATAATATTTCAGAATCAATATCACTTTAAAATAATCATATATAGTTATCTATTTACACCATTATACCCATCCAAGTAAGGTGGTGGTCGAAAACAGATTACACTACGTCGTGGAGACGGTATTCCGTACATACGCACGTGCGGTGATTTCGTTTTCTGTAGGATGGATAGATGGTTAAATGGGGTTGTTTCATACTTATAATAATATATCAGTATATTAGTGACACTAATTTTATTACTTCATAATTAAACAACTAAAGAAGAAGAAGTAGAAGAAGAAATAAAGTTGAAAGAATTGTTAACGGACATTACCTCTTCTTTGAAGCGCCTCTTCTTAACCTCCTCTTAGGGCACTAAAGATGGTCTTTTAAGAAGAACAGAACCTCTAGGATTTTTCTATGGAAGTGTAGAAGAGAACTTTGCAAGGGTTGGCCGAGCTTTAAGTCTCCAAGTGGTGTGAGGAAGAGAGGTAGGAGATGCTCTTTTATAAGGGAGGAGAGGGGCACCTTTGTAAATATAAGAAATATTAGTTTATATTAAGTCCCAACCACAATTAAATACTTCCAAAATGGCTCATATCCAAATATTAGATGTTATAGGGTTGTAATATCATCAAAAAATAAAATTTAGACATGTTAGGAATTTATTTTAAACATTATCAACTTGATTTATCCTTATTTATCAATTTAATTTTATTTGTGATAATAATATTCTAAATTTTAAATTATTATAAATAATTACTTCTGTGTTGTTAATTTTAAATAATTAGACACATTATGAAATTTTAGACCATATAAATTTTAATTTATAATTTTTCAATATTTTTGTGATTTTTAAACAATTTTATAATATGTTATTTTTATAAAATAACAATAGTGTCAATTTTGACACTATTCATTTAATTGAATTTAAATAAAATATATACAGAAGATATGTTCAAAATAAAAGATTTAATAGATTCATAAAAGGTCATACTTATCTAAAAAATTATTGGAGTAAATTATATAGTTTATATAATATTTATTTTATTATTTTTAAAACCATTTATTTGGTTTATCTCTTAATAAAATAATTACTACAACATTTTTGTATAATTATTTAATATACATATTTGTTGCATAAAAATTAAAACTAAAATCCTATGATTACGATAAATATATTATCTTTCACAATAATACTTTTACTCGAATTTATCATCTTAAAATCACAATATTTAAATTGGTATATTTATTAAATTATGAAGGTGACAACTTTGGAATCATTTAAAATAAAATAATATAAGTGTCATAATTGCTTTTATAAGGCTCCAAATGGTCATATATTCGACTATTAGATGATTATGGTTTACATTTACATGACCACTAAGTTTGTTTCAGGGTTTTGTGCCTTTTATGGTCACTATTAGTTTAATAATATCTATATTCTTGATTTTTCACTAGATAAACAATTTCTGCATCACTATTGTGTCACAATTAATGATAATTATTTAATCCCTAAAAATTATAAATAAATTCATATGATGTAGATAATTTTATTATATTTCAGGATAATATTCATGTTTGAAGTTTCATGAAGTTTATCACTAAATTAAAATTAATATACTTATAAGATTTAAGAGAGTGACATGTTGTCACTTTCTTTGGTTTTAATAATAATTAAATTATTGTCAAGAAAACAAGTCCATAAAATGAATCTATTCTGACCCTTAGGTGATATGGGTCGACTTTTATTCATCCAATAGCATTTTTTCAGGTGTTAGGGTAATTTTATAATCTTATATTTACCCTTAATTACCCGATTTACCTTTAACTAAGGTAAATAAAATTTACCGTAGTTACTATTCATAATGCCCAAAAAGTAAAAGTAGATTATTAACATAATTTAGACCCAATGATTCCAAATATGGAATCCATTTTTCCAAATTCAATACACAAAATTTTCATAAATTAAATTAAAATTAATCTCTTTGTTGAAAGAAAACGGGTTTTTGTTTAAAACATTGCAGAAGATTGAATTGATTTAACCTATGAATTCAATGTAAAATCAATGCTAATGACATACATTATATTAAATGGTAAAAATATATTCTATTTATATTTTAAAACCATTAAATATTATAATTTGACCATATAAATTACCGCAATGAAAAAAGTTGTTTTTAATTAAAAATTAGCGTATTTTTACTATTCATCAAAACATGAATGTTATCAGAAAAGTATCAAAATTTTATCCAATGTAAATTTTTATATCCTAATTCCAAATAAGAATATTATTTTGTCAAATTTAACTTATAAACATGTCAAAAACTATATTTATTGTAGGTGCGCCATCAAAAGGCGGCAAATCTGCATTTTTTGAAAAATACTTATTTTACACGAAAAATTTATTTTTTTCTCTTAACATGTTCTATAAAATGTGTAAGATGAATAATAATGTTATAAAATTTAAAATGTATTTAATACTATTCATAAAGGCTAGTCCATAATAATATATCATTGTTTAGTGAAACCCGATATTGCGTACAACACACGCTATCGAGGAATGTCGTGATTGTGTGTAATGCAAGCCAAGTCAGGGTTGCGTGTTGTTCAAGACTCCTTTATTGTTTCTTTATAACAGAATACAACCATTTTTCATTTATACATTGAATATATATATATATATACACACTCAATGTTGTGTACAATGACTATTATCAAACGAACTTGAAATTGTGTGTAACACAATCTAAGAATAGTGTTGCGTATACTGCAAGCTAATACGGTGTTGCGTATAGCACAAGATAATCTTGTTGTAGAATAAAAAGCATGACATCAAATAAATTAAAAGGAATACTTATCATAAAATATCGGGTTGTTACATTCTACCCCCCTTAAAATGAATTTGTCCCTCAAAATTTGTCGGGGTAATACATGGTTTTCTACTTGAAAGTTTCTTTAATTGAAACCCACATCATAAAATTAAATACCAAAACATAACTTAACAAACTAAATTATGAAACGTAATGGTTACCCAAATTAACTCCTCACTGGGTTTCCACGTAGGAGAACATAGGTGAAAATATGGATATGGAAGAAGAATCTAACCATCATGTTCTGATGGAGAGTGGTAGAGAACATGGCTATGAAAAAGCCAACAATCACAAAGCCATATATTTGTGATGATCTAAGGTACCATCTGATTCATCAGATATAAGGGCACTAGGACAACATTTTTGGTTTTCAAAATCATTTCCCTAAAGTTGATGAATTAAAAGAAATACTTACATGATTTTGGTACAATCTCACTGTTGTTCGTAAATTGAACAATTTCCAGTTCATCTCTTAAAGAAATGAAGTTGAATTTGTTATTTGTGAAGCGTTAGTAGATCATGTGATAGAATGATGGGTCATTCCATCTGTTTCAAACAAAAGGTTAGAAAAATTTATAAGTCCATCTTATGGTGAGATTAATCATATATGATTCCGAAAATGAACTTATACTTCATATATCATACCGATTAATAAAATAAAACTAGTTTCTACTAACCAGGGACTTCTTGTAGCCCAGTGGTAGGCGATAAAGGCCAGTTTCACTTCGGTTGGGGGTTCGATTCCCACATCCTTGTCCGACGCGATGGGTTGTCGCTCGTCCTTCAGGTTTTCCTTTTTCTAAAACTACCTTACTATAACATCCCATCAATAATATCAAAAAAAATTCTATCCTTAAAAAATACTAACTTATGTCCAACATGATCCATTCCAATCTTTAGGCATATCTGAAATACTTTGGTCCAAGCTCATAGTATAAAGAAAACAATTAATAGAAAGTTTATCTACCAAGAGTGTGAATACAAGCATATATATCATAAGATATATCTTGTTGGTTGTATTCCAAACACATGAATACCTTAGTCATATATTCTCTTGAAACATAAATTACTATAGAACCTTAGTGAAAACATGAATTCCGTCAAAAGGTAACTCTTTCCACATACCAAAATCCCAAAAAAATCTATATAATCAAACCATAATATCACTTAGTCCTTATATCAGTCATGAGCTCATGAATACAATCAAACATCTCATTATCTTATTATCCCGTCATTATGCGCATATAACCTACTTTCCAAAAACATTTGAATAACTTTCCATGGTTACCAGTACCATTCAACATATACTATCAAATACTTTAGGAAAAACAATAGTGTAATAATCCTTAGATGATTCTTTATTCCATAGTACCATACATTATTATTTATAAACATACTATCATTCCACTAACTTCTTAAACCACTGACTGAGCTTCATCATTTCTTTCATCTCATATTTCATTTCTAGTCTCTTCATCATCATCCACATAAATAATACTCATATAACCATGTTGATTCTCTTCATGATATTTTCCCTTAGGGCATTGGTTTTCATAATGCCCATACATTCCACATTTAAAACATTTAATCATTGTTGATTTGGAAGCAATACCATTATCCTTGTCCATTGTGTTAAATGAACCTTTTCCTTTGCACTTATTGGCTTTGTGTCCTTCTTTTCCACACCCAAATCATCTTCCAGTTCCTTTGAAACAATCTCCCTGATGCCTCTTCCCACATGATTTACATGAGGTAAATTGAACTTTCTTTCCTCTATTGTCATCATGAAACTCCATCTTTCTCTTATTATCTGAGCTGGGAAACTTACCAAAGTTGAGATTATTGATCATACTATGAGATTTCTGATTAGGAATAATAACGATGTTTGGACTTCCAAATCCCGTTTCATTTGGTTGCTCATGAAGAATATCATTCTATTGCCCGTCATATCCTCCATTATCCTGAATCTTCCTGTTTCCAGCCATTTTCTAAAACCCAAAAAGAATAGTGTGAGAGGAAAAAATCATGTTAGAGAAAACAACATAGTAAAGGGGGAGTACCATCAATATCTAACATCTTAGGTTAAACTCTAAGATCGTTACCGTAGTTCTAGGACTATATTCTATATGTATACTTATCCTTAGGGACATCCCTAGACATACCATAGAAATATCTCTAGGGATCTCACTAAATTTTTCGCATCCTAGTTTCCAAAGATTAACTAAACCTTTCCTCTGATACCAACTGTAGAGACCCGAAGCTTGACGTACATGGAAAATACATAACTTTTGTAGAATACTTAATACATAACAAAAACAAACACCAAAGGACGGTAAAAGTTTAGTGTATTTGGAAACTTGGAATATAAACTTCTAATCATGTTGAAAGATCTTCAAAAACTCCCATAATGATCGTCCCCTTTTTGTTTCCTTACCTAAAACCTTTATTTATTTCCTTGGGAAAATAAAACATAAAAAGGGTGAGGTCAAATGCTCAGTAAGGGCAAACATAGAGAATATAAAACAATCCATAAAAATTTGAAAGCAAAAACTTGAACATGAAATTTAAACATCAAAATCTTGAGCAAAGACATAAATTGTGGAAGTACGTAAGGAATATATCATAATGGAACATCGACCATGATAAAATATAATGGGAATAAAACATGTAATTGTGGCAACCATTCGTCACATGTTATGATTTCCATAGTAGCCAAGGCATTGCTACCAAGACCATCTTAGTGGACAAAGTCCCTTTCTGAATCGAGTTCACTCCTCGTTTCAGTCCTGTAACACTGAACCAGATTAACTTACCATTCCAGACATGTCTATCTCATGAGATATAAATATTTACCCAATGAATTGGAGGGATATATAGGTCCCACCCATCTCATATTGAAATCATTCTTACTTGTGCCACAAAATAAACTAAAAACATTCATCATAACCCAAAGAATAAAATGGGTTTCATAAACATCATCACATCATCACATAATCCATATAAAAGAAATGGATATCATTTAATAATAAGAAAATTTAAACCATGTAAATCATAGGGACATTATACTTGAAACATACACATATTAAATAATGTCATCTTAGATGGAAAAATGGTTTTGATAAAACACTTGAAATGAATTCTTGAGGAAAATATCCTTTCTTCTTCTAAATCATTTTCTTTTCACAAAATGTCATGAAATTTTAAAAGAAAAGGATTTTGTTGAAAATAGTCATGAAATATTTTGGAGTAATCTTCATGAAAATAAGGCTTTATAAAACCATAAAAATCTGTTCATGTCGTATAAGTTAAAAAAACATTCTTCTCGTACTTTTGTCAAAAAAGTCAAAAAGTACCTCGTATGGTAAACAAAAGAAATATTCCTTACATACCATGTAGTAAAAGTCAAAAATGGGTAAAAAGGACATTAAACATAAATGAAAACTCTTTTATAAATCATGGACATGGATGATAGAAATAACCCCAGTAAATACTTACAAATAAGCAATCTCAGAAAAAAATGAGATTTGCAAAATTATCCATTACCTTAGGTCCGATATGCTTCGTATGTATCCGAACCTCTTGTATAATAATTTAAATAATTTAATTGACTTATTACATAATCATATTCATTGTTATGATATCATATATGGTTCACTTAAGACTTTATATTACCCGTTATTTTGTAAGTTCCATGTTAAAGCGGCGTTTTGGGTAAAATCATTTTATTTATCGTACATGTTTGGACTTGTTGTTCTTGATATTATTACTTATATCCTGATTTACTTAATTCCATAATTTAAAACATGATTTATATGTAATATATATTCATCATATAAATATATATATATGATATATCGATAAATGGACTGAAATACACCGTTCATGGAGACGGTAGGCCGTACGTACGCATGAACGCTATTTTTGTTTCCTTATTGAATTGAATGGAATTAAGTAGATGACATACATATATATATAAATAAATCCAGTATCATTATTATGTCATATATTTCATGATTACTTAATATATATACTTTATAATCATTAATGAATGGTTAACATGGAGAATGAATCTCACCGTGTCGTGGAGACGGTAGTCCGTACGTACGCACGAGCGATGGTATCATTCCCATGATCGTGGAATTGTATTGAAGTTTATGTATAATATTTCAGAATAAATTTCAATTTAAAATAATCATATATAGTTATCTATTTACACCATTATACCCATCCAAGTAAGGTGGTGGTCGAAAACAGATTACACCACGGCGTGGAGATGGTATTCCGTACGTACGCACGCACGGTGATTTTGTTTTCCGTAGGATGGATAGATGGTGAAATAGGGTTGTTTCATACGTATAATAACATATCAGTATATTAGTGACACTAATGTTATTACTTAATAATGAAACAACTAAAGAATAAGAAGTATAAGAAGAAATAAAGTTGAAAGAATCGGTAACGGACATTACCTCTTCTTTGAAGCGCCTCTTCTTAACCTCCTCTTAGGGTTCTAAAGATGGTCTTTTAAGAAGAACAGAACCTCTAGGATGTTTCTATGGAAGTGGAGAAGAGAAATTGGCAGGTTTTGGAAAATCTTTAAGGCTCTAAGTGGTGTGAGGAAGAGAGGGAGGAGATGCCCTTTTATAAGGGAGGAGAGGGGCACCTTTGGAAATATAAGAAATATTAGTTTATATTAAATCCAAACCTCAATTAAAAACTTCCAAAATGACTCATATACGAATATTAGATGAGATAGGGTTGTAATATAATCATCCAATAAAATTTAGACATGTTAGGAATTTATTTTAAACATTATCAACTTGATTTATCCTTATTTATCAATTTAATTTTATTTGTGATAATAATATTCTAAATTTTAAATTATTAAAATAATTACTTATGTGTTGTGAATTTTCCATAATTTGACACATTATAAAATTGTATACCATATAATTTTTAATTTTTAATTTTTAATTTTTTTTGATTTTTAAACAATTTTATAATATGTTATATTTATAAAAAAACAATAGTGTCAATTTTGACACTATTCATTTATTTGAATTTAAATAAAATATATACAAAAGATATGTTAGAACTAAAAGCTTAAATAGATTTATAAAAGTTCATATGTATCTAGATAAGTAGTGGAGCACATTATATAGTTTATATAATATTTATTTTATTATTTTTAAAACCATTTATTTGGTTTATCTCTTAATAAAATAATTACTACATCATTTTTGTATAATTATTTAATATACTTATTTATTGCATAAAAATTAAAACTAAAATCATATGATGAATATAAATCTATTACCTTTCATAATAATACTTGTACTCGAATTTATCATCTTAAAATCACAATATTTAAATTGTTATATTTATTAAATTATGAAGGTGACAACTTTGGCATCATTTAAAATAAAATAATATAAGTGTCATAATCAATTTTATAAGGATCAAAATGGTCATATATTCTACCATTGGATGATTATGATTTACATTTACATGACCAAGAAGTTTTGGTCAGGGTTTTGTGCCTTTTATTGTCACTATTAGTTTAATAAAAACTATATTCTTGATTTTTCACTAGATAAACAATTTCTGCATCACTATTGTGTCACAATTAATGATAATTATTTAATCCATAAAAATTATAATTAAATTCATATGATGTAGATAATTTTATTATATTTCAGGTGACTATTCATGTTAGATGTTTCATGAAGTTTATCTCTAAATTAAAATTAATATACTTATAAGATTTAAAAGAGTGACATGTTGTCACTTTCTTTGGTTTTAATAATAATTAAATTATTTTCAAAGAAACAAGTCCATAAAATGAATCTATTACGACCCTTAGGTGATATGGGTCGACTTTTAGTCATCCAATATAATTTTGGCAGGTGTTAGGGTAATTTTATAATCTTATATTTACCCTTAATTACAGGATTTACCTTTAACTATGGTAAATAAAATTTACCGTAGTTACTATTCATAATGCCCAAAAATAAAAAGTAGCTTATTAACATAATTTGGACCCACTGATTCCAAATATGGAATCTATTTTTCCAAATTCAATACAAAAAAGTTGCAGAAATTAAATTAAAATTAATCTTGTTGTTGAAAGAAAATGGGTTTTTGTTTAAAACATTGCAAAAGATTGAATTGATTTAACCTACGAATTCAATATAAAATCAATTATAATGACATAAATTATGTTAAATGGTAAAAATATATTCTATTTATATTTTAAAACCATTAAATATTATAATTTGACCATATAAATTATCTCAATGAAAAAAGTTGTTTTTAATTAAAAATTAGCGTATTTTTACTATTCATCAAAATATGAAAGTTATCAGAAAAGTATCAAAAATTTATCCAATGTAAATTTTTATATCCTAATTCAAAATAAGAATTTTATTTTGTCAAATTGAACTTATAAACATGTCAAAAACTAGATTTATTGTGGGTGCGCCATCAAAAGGCGGCAAAACTGCTTTTTTTGAAAAATACTTATTTTACCTGAAAAATTTATTTTTTTCTCTTAACATGTTCTAGAAAATGTGTAAGATAAATAATAATGTTATAAAATTTAAAATTTAGTTAATACTATTCATAATGGCTTGTCCATAATAATATATCATTGTTTTGTGAAACTCGGTATTGCGTACAACACACGCTATCGAGGAAGGTCGTGATTGCGTGTAACGCAAGCCAAGTCAGGGTTCCGTGTTGTGGAAGACTCATTTTTTGTTTCTTTATAATAGAATCCAACCATTTTTCATTTATAAATTGAATATATATATATATATATATACACACTCAATGTTGCGTAGAATGACTATTATCAAACGAACTTGAAATTGTGTGCAACACAATCTAAGAATAGTGTTGCGTATACTGAAAGCTAATACGGTGTTGCGTATATCACAAGATAATCTTATTGTAGCATAAAACACATGACATCAAATAAATTAAAAAGAATACTTATCATAAAATATCAGGTTGTTACATTCTACCCCCCTTAAAATGAATTTCGCCCTCAAAATTCATCAGGGTTATACATGGTTTTCTACTTGAAAGTTTCTTTAATTGAAACCCACATCGTAAAATGAAATACCAAAATGTAACTTTAAAAACTAAAGTATGAAACATAACAGTTACCCAAATTAACTCATCACGGGGTTTCCACGTAGGAGAACATAGGTGAAAATATGGATATGGAAAAAAAATCTAACCATCATGTTCTGATGGAGAGTGGTAGAGAACATGGCTATGAAAAATCCAACAATCACAAAGCCATATATTTGTGATGATCTAAGGTACCATCTGATTCATCGGATATAAGGGCACTAGGACAACATTTTTGGTTTTCAAGATCATTTCCCTAAAGTTGATGAATTAAAATAAATACTTACATTATTTTGGTACAATCTCACTGTTGTTCGTGAATTGAACAATTTCCACTTCATCTCTTAAAGAAATGAAGTTGAATTTGTTATTCGTGAAGCGTTAGCAAATCATGTGAGAGAATTATGGGTCATTCCATCTACTTCAATCAAAAGGTTAGTAAAAGTTATAAGTCCATCTTATGGCGAGATTAATCATATACGATTCCAAAACTGAACTTATACTTCATATATCATACCGCTTAATAAAATAAAACTAGTTTCTACTAACCAGAGACTTCCTATAGGCCAGTGGTAGGCAATAAAGGCCAGTCGCACTTTGTTTGTGGGTTCGATTCCCACAGCCTTATCCGACGCGATGGGCTGTCGCCCGTCCTGCAGGTTGTCCTTTTTCTAAAACTACCTTACTATAACATCCCATCAATAATATCGAAAAACGTTATATCCTTAAACAATACTAACTTATGTCCAACATGATCCATTCCAATCTTTAGGCTTATCTAAAATACTTCAGTCCAAGATCATAGTATAAAGAAAACAATTACTAGAAAGGTTATCTACCAAAAATGTGAATACAAGCATATATATCATAAGATATATCTTGTTGGTTGTATTCCAAACACATGAATACCTTAGTCATATATTCTCTTGAAACTTAAATTACCATATAACCTTAGTGAAAACATGAATTTTGTCAAAAGGTAACTCTTTCTACATACAAAAATCCCAAAAAAATCTATATAATCAAACCATAATATCACTTAGCCCTTATATCAGTCATGAGCTCATGAATACAATCAAATATCTGATTATCTTATTATCCCTTCATTATGCGCATATAATCTACTTTCCAAAAATATATGAATAACCTTCCATGGTTACCAGTACCATTCAACATATACTTTCAAATACTTTAGGAAAAACAATAGTGTAACAATCCTTATATGATTCTTTATTCCATAGTACCATACATTATTCTTTATAAACATACAATCATTCCACTAACTTCTTAAACCACTGACTGAGCTTCATCATTTCTTTCATATCATATTTCATTTGGTGTCTCTTCATCATCATCCACATAAATACTACTCATATGACCACGATGATTCTCTTCATGAGATTTTCCCTTAGGGAATTGGTTTTCATAATGCCCATACATTCCACATTTAAAACATCTAATCATTGTTGATGTCATAGCAATACCATTATACTTGTCCATGGTGTTAACTGAACCTTTTCCTTTGCACTTACTGGCTTTGTGTCCTTCTTTTCCACACCCAAAGCATCTTCCAGTTCCTTTGAAACAATCTCCCCGATGCCTATTCCCACATGATTTACATGAGAGAAATTGAACTTTCTTTCCTCTATGATCATCATGAAACTCCATCTTTCTCTTATTATATGAGTCAGGAAACTTACCAAAGATGAGATTATTGATCATATTATGAGATTGCTGATTAGGAATAATAACGATGTTTGGACTTCCAAATCCCGTTTCATTTGGTTTCTCATGAAGAATGTCATTCCATTTCCCGTCATATCCTCTATTATCGTGAATCTTCCTATTTCCAGCCATTTTCTAAAACCCAAAAAGAATAGTGTGAGAAGCAAAAATCATGCTAGGGAAAACAACATAGTAAAGGGGGAGTACCATCAATATCTAACATCTTAGGTTAAATTCTAAGATCATTACCATAGTTCTAGGACTATATTCTATATGTATAATTATCCTTAGGGACATCCCTAAACATACCTTAGAAATATCTCTAGGGATCTCACTAAAGTTTTCGCATCCTAGTTTCCAAAGATTAACTAAACCTTTCCTCTGATACCAACTGTAGAGACCCGAAGCTTAACGTACATGGAAAATACATAACTTTTGTGGAATACTTAATACATAACAAAAACAAACACCAAAGTACCGTAAAAGTTTAGTGTCTTTGGAAACTTGGAATATAAACTTCTAATCATGTTGAAAGATCTTCAACAACTCCCATAACGATCGTCCCCATTTTGTTTCCTTACCTAAAACCTTTCTTTATTTCCTGGGGAAAATAAGTCATAAAAAGGTTGAGCTCAAATGATCAGTAAGGGAAAACATAGAGATCTTAAAACAATCCATAAACATTTGAAAGCAAAATCTTGGACAAGAAATTTAAACATCAAAATCCTGAGCAAAGACATAAATCATGGAGGTACGTAAGGCATATATCATAATGGAACATCGACCATGATAAAATATAATGGGAATAAAACATGTAATTGTGGCAACCATTCAGCACATGTTATTATTTCCGTAGTATCCAAGGCATTGTTGCCAAGACCATCTTAGTGGACAAAGTCCCTTTCTTAATCGAGTTCACTCCTCGTTGCAGTCCTGTAACACTGAACCAGATTAACTTACTGTTCCAGCCATGTCTATCTCATGAGATATAAATCTTTACCAAATGCATTGGAGGGAGATATATTCCCACCCATCTCATATTGAAATCATTCTTACTTGTGCCACAAAATAAACTAAAAACATTCATCATAACCCAAAGAATAAAATGGGTTTCATAAACATCATCCCATCATCACATAATCCATATAAAAGAAATGGATATCATTTCATAATAAGAAAAGTGAAACCATGTAAATCATAGAGACATTATACTTGAAACATACACATATGAAATAATGTCATCTTAGATGAAAAAATGGTTTTGATAAAACACTTGAAATGAATTCTTGAGGAAAATATCCTTTCTTCTTCAAAATCATTTTCTTTTCACAAAATGTCATGCAATTTTAAAAGAAAATGATTTTGTTGAAAATAGTCATGAAATCCTTTGGAGGAAGCTTCATGAAAATAAGTCTTTATAAAACCATAAAAATCCGTTCGTTCCGTATTAGTTAAAAAAACATTCTTCTCGTACTTTTGTCAGAAAAGTAAAAAAGTACCTCGTATGGTAAACAATTGAAATATTCCTTACATACCATGTAGTAAAAGTAAAAAATGGGTAAAAAGGACTACAAAAATACCAGAAAACAATTTTATAAAACATGGACATGGATGATATAAATAACCCCAGTAAATACTTACGAATAAGCAATCTCGGATAAAAAAGAGATTTGTAAAATTATCCCTTACCTTAGATCCGATATGCTTCGTACGTATCCGAACCTCCTGTATAATAATTTAAATAATTTCATTGACTTATTAAAGAATCAGATTCATTGTTATGATATCATATATGGTTCACTTATGACTTTATATTACCCTTTCTTTTGTAAGTTCTATGTTAAAGCATCATTTTGGGTAAAATCGTTTTATTTATCGTACATGTTTGGACTTGTTGTTCTTTATATTATTACTTATATCCTGATTTACTTAATTCCAGAATGTAAAACATGATTTATATGTAATATATATTCATCATATACATATATATATTTTATAGATCGATAAATTTAATGAAATACACCATTCATGGAGACGGTAGGTCGTACGTACGCATGAACGCTGTTTTCGTTTCCTTATTGAATTTAATGGAATTAAGTATATGACAAACATATATATATATATAAATAAATCCAGTATCATTATTATGTCATATATTTCATGATTACTTATTATATATACTTTATAATCATTAATGAATGGTTAACATGGAGAATTGATCTCATCGCATCGTGGAGACGGTAGTCCGTACGTACGCACGAGTGATGATATCATTCCCATGATCGTGGAATTGTATTGAAGTGTATTTATAATATTTCAGAATCAATATCACCTTACAATAATCTTATATAGTTATCTATTTACACCATTATACCCATCCATGTAAGATGGTGGTCGAAAATAGATTACACCACGGTGTGGAGATGGTATTCCGTACGTATGCACGCGCGGTGATTACGTTTTCCGTAGGATGGATAGATGGTGAAATAGGGTTGTTTCATACTTATAATAACATATCAGTATATGAGTGACTCTGATGTTATTACTTCATAATGAAACAACTAAAGAAGAATAAGTATAAGAAGAAATAAAGTTGAAAGAATCGGTAACAGACATTACCTCTTCTTTGAAGCGCCTCTTCTTAACCTCCTCTTAGGGCACTAAATATGGTCTTTTAAGAAGACCAGAACCTCTAAGATGTTTCTATGGAAGTGGAGAAGATAAATTGGCAGGAGTTGGCCGATCTTGAAGGCTCAAAGTGGTGTGAGGAAGAGAGGGTGGAGATGCCCTTTTATAAGGGAGGAGAGGGGCACCTTTGGAAATATAAGAAATATTAGTTTATATTAAATACCAACCCCACTTAAAAACTTCCAAAATAACTCATATCCTAAGATTAGATTATATAGGGTTTTAATAGCATTATAAAATAAAATTTAGACATGTTAGGAATTTATTTTAAACATTATCAACTTGATTTATCCTTATTTATCAATTTAATTTTATTTGTGATAATAATATTCTAAATTTTAAATTATTATAAATAATTACTTATGTGTTGTGAATTTTCTATAATTTGACACATTATGAAATTTCGGACTATATAAATTTTAATTTATAATTTTTAAATATTTTTGTGATTTTTAAACAATTTTATAATATGTTATTTTTATAAAATAACAATAGTGTCAATTTTGACACTATTCATTTATTTGAATTTAAATAAAATATATACTGAATATATGTTTTAACTAAAAGCTTTAATAGATTCATAAAAGGTCATATGTATCTATAAAATTAGTGGAGAACACTAAATAGTTCATATAATATTTTTTTTATTATTTTTAAAACCATTTATTTGGTTTATCTCTTAATAAAATAATTACTACAACATTTTTGTATAATTATTTAATATACTTATTTGTTGCATAAAAATTAAAAATAAAATCCTATAATGAGTATAATTCTATTTAATTTCACAATAATACTTTTACTCGAATTTATCATCTTAAAATCACAATATTTAAATTGTTATATTTATTAAATTATGAAGGTGACAAGTTTGGAATCATTTAAAATAAAATAATATAAGTGTCATAATCATTTTTATAAGGCTCCAAATGGTCATATATTCTTCCATTGGATGATTATGGTTTACATTTACACGACCAATAAGTTTTCGTCAGGGTTTTGTTCCTTTTACGGTCACTATTAGTTTAATAAAAACTACATTCTTGATTTTTCACTAGATAAACAATTTCTGCATCACTATTGTGTCACAATTAATGATAATTATTTAATCCCTAAAAATTATAAATAAATTCATATGATGTAGATAATTTTATTTTCTTTATGTACACTATTCATGTTAGAAGTTTCATGAATTTTATCACTAAATTAAAATTAATATACTTATAAGATTTAAGAGAGTGACATGTTGTCACTTTCTTTGGTTTTAATAATAATTAAATTATTTTCAAGGAAACAAGTCCATAAAATGAATATATTCCGACCCTTAGGAGATATTGTTCTACTTTTATTCATCCAATAGAATTTTGGAAGGTGTTAGGATAATTTTATAATCTTATATTTACCCTCAATTACCCAATTTACCTTTAACTATGGTAAATAAAATTTACCGTAGTTACTATTCATAATGCCCAAAAATAAAAAGTAGCTTATTAACATAATTTGGACCCACTGATTCCAAATATGGAATCCATTTTTCTAAATTCAATAAACAAAATTTTCAGAAATTAAATTAAAATTAATCCCGTTGTTGAAAGAAAACTGGTTTTTGTTTAAAACATTGCAAAAGATTGAATTGATTTAACCTACGAATTCAATGTAAAATCAATGCTAATGACATAAATTATATTAAATGGTAAAAATATATTCTATTTATATTTTAAAACCATTAAATATTATAATTTGACCATATAAATTATCTCAATGAAAAAAGTTATTTTTAATTAAAAATTAGCGTATTTTTACTATTTATCAAAACATGAAAGTTGTCAGAAAAGTATCAAAAATTTATCCAAAGTAAATTTTTATATCCTAATTCCAAATAAGAATTTTATTTTGTCAAATTGAACTTATAAACATGGAGAAACTATATTTATTGTGGGTGCGCCATCAAAAGGCGGCAAAACTGCATTTTTTGAAAAATACTTATTTTACCCAAAAAATTTATTTTCTCCTCTTAACATGTTCTAGAAAATGTGTAAGATGAATAATAATGTTATAAAATTCAAAATGTAGTTAATACTATTCATAACGGCTAGTCCATAATAATATATCATTGTTTATTGAAACCCGGTATTGCGTACAACACACGCTATCAAGGAAGGTCGTGATTGCGTGTAATGCAAGCCAAGTCAGGGTTGCGTGTTGTGCAAGACTCCTTTATTGTTTCCTTATAATAGAATCAAACTATTTTTCATTTATAAATTGAATATATATATATATATATATATATATATACACTCAGTGTTGCGTAGAATGACTATTATCAAACGAACTTGAAATTGTCTGTAACAAAATCTAAGAATAGTGTTGCGTATACTGCAAGCTAATACGGTGTTGCGTATAACACAAGATAATCTTGTAGTAGCATAAAACACATGACATGAAATAAATTAAAAAGAATACTTATCATAAAATATCTGGTTGTTACAATATTATACTGTAATTAGAATATACCTATGTATCATTATGTTTTAATTCCATTAAAATAAGAAATAGAAATGAAAGTAGCGTTCATGCGTATGTACGACTTACCGTCTCCATGAACGGTGCATTTCATTTCTTACCTCCTAATGTTATGTACTATTATAAATAAATTTATATAATAGATTTATATGATATATATGTTATCTAAATCATGAATATAATTCTGTATATAATGAACTTTTGACCATGTGAACAACTTATAATTATAAGAAGTCAATTTTGACTTAAGTACCCAATATCGACAAAAATAATGTTATTAACTTAAATGATTAAATAATTTTTATAACATGGTAACAAGTGATATAAAAGGAATAATAAAATTTAAAAATTCTCTTAATAAAGTATAAATTAACTTGAGTTTATTATTCAGGAGATTAAATAACGAACGAGTCAATTCGGACATGAGGTAAGGAAATTCATCTCAATCTCCTTTCATTGAGGAATATTTTTTTTAATACACAATTATCATTTATACACTATATAAACACCTTTAACTTTTAATTTTATTAAAAGGGGATGTTTTCTCTATGAAGCATTTTACTAAATGAAAAAATAATAATGTTTCTTTTTAGCATACACGGTGACAATGACCTTTCCGCCGTCGCGAGTATTATTTGATATTTTGGCTTCCTTAACAAGCCATAATGTTTTTAAAAGGAAAATAAATAACATATACTATTTTTACATATTTTGGTATTGAAAATGGTTTTGATAATGGATTTTTTAGGTCAATATATTTAAATGATATATTCTGATTGAAATGTGGAAATATTATCTTTCCTTTATGATTGTTTTATGTGTTATGAATATGTTATGGTTCTTGGGAATGGTTTACGTATATGGGTGGTTTCATGACAAACCTAGGGCGGGTGAGCCCAATATAGCCCTTCAATGCATTGGGTAACGTGACAAAGGTAAACGTTAATGTTTCTCCTAATAGATTTTGGGACCATACTGTGATGGGTATTCCAAATGTGACTCCCTACGTAGCTATGATAGCTACAATGTAAGTATATTATGTATGCCACAATTTACCTTTATGATTTATGTTTTCTATGTGTTATTCATAAATCTTAAGATTCCATGAGGTGTGTTAATGAGCTTATATTATGTATGTAATGATGAACTAATGTTTTCATTATTTGTTTTATAACCCTTACTGAGCTTTTTATGCTCATCCCAGGTTTTTGAAATGTTTTTCACAGGACATAAAGTGGAATAGGGTCAAGGATGGGATCAAAAAAAAGTCATGATGTCTAAAACATGGAACTAGACATGACTTATTTTCCAGAATTTTTATTTTGTGAAAAAATAATGGAAACTGAGTAGAAGTGTCTACTTTGTAACTTTTGGGATGTAATGTAACAGTTATGACCTAATTCTCAAAAACTCTAAACCTGAAAAGATCCTCAATTTGAATTATTAAATTAATTCAAGTTTATGTAATGCTTTAAGGACAGGTCCTTATAGTTGGTATCATAGGTTGGTTTAGATAACTTTAGGAGTTTGGGTATTGTTAAATTAATATCTATAAATTATGTTATGTTAATATTGAAGTGATATAGCATTTATAGATTACCATATAGCTTCACCTAAGATATTTTTGTGTTCAGAATGGTTTTCTGTAGAGGAAACTGGGCAGCTATATTGGGACGACATCAGGAGGAAGACAACCTTCCAAATCATCAACCTGAGATTGTCAGAATCGGAATTTAATAGTTTGTTGTAGTGATGGCAGAGTTGAATCAGGCTACAAATGGTGGTGGTATCCATGAACGAGATCAGCAAGATCAACCATAGAGGAACATATCAGTTGTAGATCATTTCATGAGGCAACATACCCCATCATTCAGAGGATCATCTGAACGTGTTCTATCATAAGGGTGGATTAAAGTAATGGAGAAAAACATTGATGTCATGGGGTTTTTAGAAGATCAAAAGGATAGTCTCACTATTTACCATTTTGAAGGTGAAGCTGATCAGTGGTGGTCAATGGTGAAAAATATCAGGGATAGTGAGGAGATTGATGCGCTTGATTGGGGTGAATTCAAAGGTATGTTCCTTGAGAAATATTTTCCTATGGTGGTTCGATTTAGGATGGAAAAACAATTCTAGGAATTGAGGCAGGAGGATGACTTAGTGGCTGCTTACAAAGAAAAGTTCACTCGACTGGTAAGGTATGCTCTAAATTTCATACGAGATCATGATAGTAAGATCAATTTTTTTACTCAAGATTAAATCCAAAGTATCGAAGGGATTTAAATTCTCGTGAGTTAAAAATTTATGAAAAACTTGTTCGTTGTGTAGAGAAGGTGGAAATAGAGTTTGTTGATGATCAAGTGTTCTCTGAAAAACAACAGAATAATAGGTCGAGGTGGTAGAAAAAAGGGAAGAACTCTTCAAAAAATTCTGATGGTAAGAAACTTAAGTTTACAGTTTGTGAAAATTGTGGTAAAAAGCATGATGGGGAATATCTTTTGAATTCTGGTAAGTGCTACCGTTGTGGTAAAATGGGACATAAGGCTAGTAATTTCACTGAAAAAGATCAAGGTAATGGTAATAAAAAATATGATTTACAGTCAGTAAAATGTTTTAAGTGCAATGAAATGGGACATTATGAAAATGAGTGTCCAATAAAGAACTCAACTGAGAGAAAGTAGCTAGAATACACGCATAAAGGGGTAGTGAAGACCTTTACAACTACTTCAGCGGATGTTGGTCCATCAAATGAAGTTGTATCAGGTACACTGTTTGTTTGTTCAAATTATGCCAATGTGTTGTTTGATTCAGGGTCAACACACTCTATAATTTTTGAGAAGTTTTCTAGTAAATTGAAAGTTCTATCTCAAGATATGAATATGGAACTTATGGTAAAAACACCTAGAGGAAATGTTGTGACAAAAAGAAATTATAAGAACCTTCTTGTCCTTCTGTTCATAAAGAATATACCTACAAACCTTATTGTTTTGTCTCTAGTAGAGTTTGATGTTATTTTGGGTATGGATTGGATTTCTATTTATCATGCTAAGATTGAATATAGATCTAAAGAGTTTTCTTTTCAGAAATATTTTTAGTTTGTGTACAAGAATGAACCCTTTCTTTTGATAACATATCAGGAAGCTAAGAAACTAGTAAAAGATGGAAATGAATGTTACCTTGCACATATTGTTGAAAATAAAGGAACTGTTGAAATTAATGATGTGCCAGTGGTAAATGATTACCTTTATGGTTTTCCTGATGAATTTTCTTGCTATTATACCTAATCGGGAAGTTGAATTTACTGTTTACTTAGTTTCTAATGCCAATCCAATTTCAAAACCCCCTTATCGAATGGATAAAATTGAACTTTTAGAGTTAAATAATCAATTGCAAGAGTTATTAGATAAAGGTTTCATTTGATCTAGCACATCACCATGGGGTGATCCCGTCTTGTTTGTTAAAAATAAATATGGTTTAATGAGACTTTTCATTGATTATAGAGCATTAAGTAACATCACTGTTAAGAACTAGTATCCTTTTCCTCATATCGATGATTTGTTTGATCAACTCCAGGGAGTTCAGTATTTTTCGAAGATTGATTTGAGGTTGGGGTACCATCAGTTGAAAGTAAAGGAAGCTGATATTCTGAAGACCGCATTTTATAGAAGATATGGCCATTATAAATTTGTAGTTATGCCTTTTGGGTTAACCAATGCACCTACTGTATTCATGGATCTTATGAATAGTATTTTCCATGAGTTCTTGGATAAGTTTGGGGTTGTGTTCATTGATGATATTTTGGTTTATTCTAAAAGTAAATAGGAGCATGACAGTCATTTAAGGGTTGTCTTGAAAACCTTAAAAGAAAAGAAACTATTTGGATAATTTAGAAAGTGTGAGTTTTTGTTACAACAAATTTCATTTCTTGGTCACATTGTTTAAAAAAATGGCATAACTATTGATCCTGCTAAAAAAAGTTGTTGAATAATGTCCAAGACCCGCAAATATAACTGAGATTCATAGTTTTCTTGGTTTGGAAGGTTATTACTAGAGGTTTGCCAAGAATTTTTCACAGTTATCTAGTCCAATGACTAAGTTAACTCGAAAAGGTGTTAAGTTCATTTGAACAAAAGAATGTGATGATTGTTTTCAGTAATTGAAAAGAAGATTGGTGAATGCTATAGTTTTGGAACTACCTTCTAGAAATGGTGAGTTTGTTATTTATAGTGATGCTTTGTTGAAAGGACTTGGTTGTGTCCTTATGTAGAATGATCAGGTAATTGCTTATGCTTCACGTCAGTTTAAATCTCATGAGTTAAATTACCTTACGCATGATTTGGAATTATTTGCGTTTGTTTTTGATTTAAAAATTTGTAGGCATCATTTGTATGGAGTAAAATGTGAAAAATATACCGACCACAAAAGTTTGAAGTATATATTCACTCAGAAAATATTGATCATGAGACTGAGGAGGTGGTTGTAATTAATCAAGGATTACGATTGCACGATCCTTTACCATCCAGGAAAAGAAAATAAAGTGGATGATTCTTTGAGTCGAAAAAGTAATGTTTAATTGACCATGATACATTTGGAATGAGATATTTTGGTGTTTGATTTTTTCAAATTTGGCAGAGAAGTTGTTGGTGTAAAAAATTCTTCTGTTTTGTTTCAGGTGTCAGTGGAACCATCTCTATCAGATAGAATAAAGCAAGCGTATAAGGAAGATAGTGAGTTCTAGAAAATGGTAGAGTTGGTTTAGAATGGTAAGTTTCCTGAATTTAATGTTGATGATGATTGTGTTTTGAGGTTTGGGAAGAGATTATGTGTGCCTTGTGATTCACAGTTGAAGAATGAGATGTTATGTGGAGCTTATATTTCTCCATTTTCAGTTTATCCTGGACGTACTAAGATGTACAAATATCTTCATGAGTATTACTGGTGGGATAGAATGAAAAGAGATATTGCTGATTTTACTGTGAAGTGTTTGACTTGTCAGCAGGTTAAAGTAGAGTAGCAGTTACTGAAAGGGATACTTCAGTATTTACTGGTGCTAGAGTGGAAATGGGAAAATATATCCATGGACTTCATTGTGGGATTACCAAAGACATCTCGAGGTAATAATTCAATCTGGGTTATTGTTGATCGGTTGACTAAATCTACTCATTTCCTTCCTATTCGAGATACTTTGTCTCTAGACCAACTTTCTCGGTTGTATGTTAAAGAGATAGTTAGGTTACATGGTGTTCCCCTCTGTATTGTATCTGATCATGATCTTAGGTTTACTTCTAACTTTTGGAAAGGCCTTCAAAAGTCATTGGATGCTGAATTAAATTTTAGTACAGCTTTTCATCTATAATCATATGGGCAGTCAGAACAAACAATTATGACCTTGGAGGATATGTTACGTGCTTGTTCACTAGATTACCAGGGATTTTGGGACAAACATATTTCATTGGTTGAATTTTCTTATAATAATAGTTTTCAATCTAGTATACAGATGGCTCCATTGATGCATTATATGGAAAGCGGTGTCGAAATCCAGCTTTTTGGGATGAAGTAGGTGAAAGGAAGCTTATGGGACCAGAATTGGTAGAAGATATGGAAGAAAAGGTTCATTTGTTTCATAATCACATGAGAACAGCTCAGAGTAGTCAAAAACGTTGTGCGGATAATCGGAGAAAGGATCTCTCTTTTGAGGTAGGTGAACATGTATTTCTTAAAGTTTCTCCATGGAAAAGTGTGATGCATTTTGGTAAGAAGGGAAAGTTGAGTCTGAGGTTCATTAGACCCTAGGAAATCTTGGAGAAAGTTGGATCAATTGCTTATAGAGTGGATTTACCTCCAAATTTATCCTAAGTACACAATGTTTTTCATGTTTCAATGATAAGAAAGTATATTCCAGATCCATCTCACGTTTTAAGTCTAGAGGTAGTTCAATTGGAAGAGAATCTATCTTATGAAGAACAACCATTCCAGATTCTTGACTGTAGAGAGAAAGTGTTGTGGAATAAGGTAATTCACCAGGGAAAGGTTTTGTGGAAAAACCATATGGTTGAAGAGGCAATGTGGGAATCTAAAAATTCTATGAGGGATAAATACCCCCATTTATTTGATAAGTGAATAAAATTGTGAGGACGCAATTCCCAAAAGGGGGGAAGGATGTAACATCACTGGTAAATAAAGAATAAGACATTCTCCAT
This sequence comes from Viscum album, assembly GCA_963277665.1. NCBI lineage: Eukaryota > Viridiplantae > Streptophyta > Magnoliopsida > Santalales > Viscaceae > Viscum > Viscum album. The sequence goes on along the minus strand of OY728140.1, from coordinate 815,140,974 downwards.
AATTATTCATATTTTTTAATTAAATATTAACTTTACTTTAAATGGGTTGATATGCTTGACGGTGTACCCGATATGGAACAATGGGTTTCTTTGAAATCTTACATTGCACACTAATAATATAATAATATTATTTTAAATAGTAGTTAATGCCTAGCCATTGTATTGGAGGGAATGAGTAGAAATAACTAAAATATGATTATACATTTTTTTTAAATGTTTTCACATTTATCTAATAAAATTTAGATGCTCAAAATGTGAATGAATCTAATTTTAAGCAAAATTTACCTTAAAAGGTTGATTTACCACCTTTTGATGGAGAACCCTATTAAAATATAGTTTTGGTCACTTTTATATGTTCTATTTGACCAAATAAAATTCTTCTTTAGAATCAGGACATGAAAATTTACTTTGGGTAAATTTTTGGTATTTTTCTGATAAAATTCATTTTTTATGAATAGTGAAAAATACTGTATTTTAATCCAAAAGTGCCTTTTAATATAATTTATTTATATGGTTAGATTATATTTTTGTTGGTTTTAAAGTTTAATTATATTTTTTTTACCATTTAATCCAATTTTGATCATTGGAATTAATTTCACTTTGAAATTGGACATAAACAAGTATCAATCTTTTGATAGTTATTGTTTCTTAAAAACACGCTATTTATTTTGATAACGGGAATTAATTTTAAATTAATTAATCGAACATATATGTTTTGAATTTGGTAAAATAGACATAATTTTTGAATTTGGAATATTAAATATATTCTAGGCTAAATTTTTGGTAGTTTTCTGAAAAAACACCAATTTTTGATGAATAGTGAAACCACTAAGTAGTAGTTAAAAACTGACATCTTCATTTAAATGAAATTTTACCACTTATGTGGATTGAATTTCAAAAATCCAACATACATGGTTGTTATTAGTAAGTAAAATATGGTTCAATAAGATGAAAATAATTTTTGTTGAATAGTAACTTTTGACTTTTATTTACCGCGGTTAAAGGTAAATAGGGTAATTCAAGATAAAAAGAATATTATAATAATAAAAAAATACCTTAAAACTTGTCTTACCCATATTAGTTGGGTCATTTATGACCATGGGAATCTTTGGGTCGATTTTGGGACCCCATGGAGCCATTTGGGAGTGATAATGACACTTTATTTTAATTAACTTAAAGTAAAGGCAAAAATGACATAAACAAATATCTTTTAGTAAATTAATTTTTACATGGGGTTATATAAGTTATCTTTTCGACTATAAAAATTAATTGGAAAGATAAAATTATTTCCTACATTATGGTATTTATTTTATAGTTTTTAGACATCAAATAAATTAAATTATTTATGACACAATAATGATGCAGTGTTTACCTCATTAATAAATGATTTAAATAAATAATATTATAAATATTAAAATAACATCCAAAACCCATCCAATTTTTATTGGATGAATTTATTTATACCATGAGTCATATTATATTTGACTTTAATTAGTTTTGGACTTTTAGAAACCGAATATCATTATATAATAAAATAATATTATCACACTTTCTTAAAGAGCCCCTCCTCTCCTTTATAAAAAGCCCTCACTTATAACTCATTCCACACACTACTCAAGCCCCTTGGATCATCCAAACCCTTCCCAAATAATCTATCAAGATACCTCTCCTCCTCCTAGAAACCTTACCTTAGGTATAAGGCACTTCAAATAAGTCCTTTTGGTTCAATCCAAAGGGAGTTACCCAAATTAAAGGTAACAGTTTCTCTTAACTTCTTTTCTTTTATTTTACTTATAAAAACCCTAAACTCTTTTTATTTCTTTATTTTACAACAACACCAGTATCCTCAATATAATATTATGTTTTTATGATAAGGATTATAACTACACTTACAAACACCTCCATCTAATGGGTGAAGAACATATTGTTTATGTGGATGGAAAACTAACGCCTCATGAAACGATGATTGTTCGATTATCTCTTACATCCTGTAATGGTGGCCATTAAGATGAAACTATATTTATATATGATATATATTATGTTTATGTTTTTTTTATTATTCTATATTTTTCTTTTATAGCATACCTTTACGGTTTTCATTATGGGTAAACGTGATAATTTCATTTGAGGAAGTGCGGACTACCGCCCCCTCAAAGTGATATGACTCGTTAATTTCATATGTGGGACATATAAAAGATGGAATTAATGATATTATATATGAAATTATACTGTAATTATAATATACCTATGTATAATTATGTTCTAATTCCATTAAAATAATAAATATAAATAAAAGTAGTGTTAATGCGTACGTACGACTTACCATCTCCACAAACAGTGAATTTTATTTATTACCTCTAAATGTTATGTAATATTATAAATACTTGTATATACTGGATATATATGATATATATGATATCTAAATCATGAATATAATTATGAATATAATGAACTTTTGACCATGTGAACAACTTGTAATTATAAGAAGCCTATTTTTGACTCAAGTACCCAATATCGACAAAACGAACGTTATTAACTTAAATGATTACATAATGTTTATAACATGGTAACTAGTGATATAAAAGAAATAATAAACTTGAAAAATGTTCTTAATAAATTATAAATTAACTTTATTTTATTATTTAAGAGATTAAAGAACGAACGAGTCAAGTCAGACACGAGGTAAGGGACTTTGTCTCAATCTCCTTTCATTGAGGCATATTTTGTTTTAATACACGATTTTCATTTATACACTATATAAAAACCTTTGAATTTTACTTTTATTCAAAAGGAATTTTTTCTATATGAATCATTTTACTAAACAACAAAAAAAAATGTTTCTTTTTAGAGGACTTAGTGACAACGACCTTTCCGCCACCGTGAGTATTATTTCATCTTTTGACTTCCTTAACAAGACGTAATGTTTTTAAAAGGGAAATAAATACCATATACTCTTTTTATGTATTTTGGTATTGAAAATGGTTTTGATAATGGATTTTTTATGTCAATATATTTAAATTATATATTGTGATTGAAATGTGGAAATGTTATCTTTTCTTTATGTTTGTTTTATGTGTTATGAATATGTTATGGTTCTTGGACATGGTTTACGTATACTGGTGGTTCCATGACAAAACTAGGGCAGGTGAGCCCGAGATAGATTTCCAATTCATTGGGTAACATGACAGAGGTAAACATTAATGTTTCTCCTAATATATTTAGGGAATATATTGTGATGGGTATTCCAAATGTGACTCCCTACGTAGCTGTGATAGCTACAACGTAAGTATGTTCAGTATGCCATAAGTTACCTTTATGATTTATGTTTTCTATGTGTTATTCATAAATCTTAAGATTTCATGAGGTGTGTTAAAGAGTTTATGTTATGTATATAATGATGAACTAATGTTTTCATTCTTTGTTTTATAACACTTACTGGGCTTTTTATGCTCATACCAAGTTTTTTAAATGTTTTTCACTGGACATAAAGTGGTATAGGGTCAAGTATGGGATCAAGAAAAAGTCATGCTGTCTAAAACATGGAACTAGACATGAATGTTTTTTTCAAGAATTTTTATTTTGTGAGAAAATAATGGGAACTGAGTAGAAGTGTCTACTTTTTAACTGTTGGGATGTATTGTAATAGTTATGACCTAATTCTCTAAAACTCTAAACCTGAAAAGATCCTCAATGAGAATTATTAACTTAATTCATGATTATGTAATTTTTTAAGGTTGGGTCCTTATACAAGTACAAACCTAACCACACGTGATATTTTTGTTTGATACACGTTTCTTATTTTTGTAACCTTCACGAGTATCCCACTTTCTCTGTACTCCCAGTACATTTCCAGAGCTCTATTTCCAATATATAACATTCACTAACTGTCTTCACATAATGTTGTATGTAAATAACTTGATCGAGTTGTTTGGTCGGAGTACATAGGATATATCTCTATCATTCATTACATTTCATGTACTCTGATATAAAATGCTACGTACTTAAAAAACTCATTTTACTTTTCATTTACTTTTTATTTTTTCTATTCTATAGAATATGGGGATCGATCTACTTTTCTAAGGAAATACCCCTGCTAATGTATCTAAGGATAAACCTAAGACACAAAGGGTTATTATATAGATCAAAAAGGAGTATATAGATGTATAAATTCCAATATCATATCCTATAACACTAGCGATGGTTCCTTTTAAGGCCACACCTTTAGACTTCCCACCTATTTCCTCCATAAGAGTATTATATGGTGTAGTAGTAGCACCACAAAATCCACTAGCTAGAACAACCCCATAACATTCATCATCATTATCATCAGTATTTGGGTCATGTTCTTTGGAGTCTCCCACAAATCAAGATGCTCCTCCATAACCTTGCCACACTTTTGATGCTTAGAGCCATGTCTGTAATCGAATATGACAATTACTATGATGCATGATCTAGCTCAGTAGCTAGGTTATTGAAATGAGCATTCTAGATATACTTGGACTCATAAATTAGATAAAGGGATTATTGGACCACAACCATTTACTTGAAATTCTTCATCTCATTACTCTAACTTTCCATGATCCATTTTTAGAGTTTATGACCACATTTAAGTTTCATGGGCTATTATATTAAGATGAGTCAAGTAATATAGAGAAAACTATCCAGTTCTATCTAGGAGGTTGGACCTTCTCACTCACCATAGGATTGTTTTACATAAATTTCTCCTCTCAAGGTGACCTCATGACTATTTTTGACACTCATTTTGGTTATTATATACATTTATATTTATGTTTTGATGATATTATTTTTGTTTCATGAATATTTCTTATTCTACACAACAATTATTATTCATTTTCTCAAGTACAACATCAATTTACACATGAAATTACATTACATATTAGGAGAACATCAATGTGAGTTTTTCCCACACTTTTAGATATCCCACATCTAGGGGAGAATTATATTTCAATTCCCATTCCATTCATTTTAAATTAAATTCTTTAATTTCTTCCCTAATCTCATCTCATATCATGTCACATCTCCTTTGACCGTTTTGGTGTTGCACATGGGAGACCATGTGTGATATTAAGAACAGGGTAGGGTTTCCTTGATACCATACTGGTTATTTCACTAAATTCTATAAAAGGGTTTTATTTTTCTATTTATAATCCCAGAGTGATAGTTTTGAAAAAAATTCACATTTTTTATTAAATTAAGTGAGATTAGGTGAATTAACTTGATAAGTGTGCACTTTTGACAGGTGTAAATTTTCAGTTAGTTAGTATATTTTAGAATTTCATGAAAATATTTTAAAAATATCATGTAATTATTTATGTCTTAGAAAATAAATTTCACATGACTTTTTTTTTTGAAAATTAATAAAATTTGGATTTTGATATTCATTTGATAGTGTCTAGGAAGAATTAGTTTGTGAATTTTGTATCTTCAAACTTGGTTAATTTGTAGTCATAATTTGATGACCTTGAGATTTTTTTTTCAAAAAAAAAGAGTCATTTTATGTTTAAAAAATTTGGGTATTCCAGAATACATTAAAAAATTACTATATCTCTTAGAAATAAAAATATGAGATAGAAAAAGTTTGGCCCAAAATGATAAAGAGACATCTTATCAAGTCATTTTACAACTCAACTGGATTATGTGACCTATAAAAGTGTTAACCAATCATTTGGAACTAACAAGAACATTATATTTTTATTCTTGATATGCGGGAGAATAGATATTGAGGAAGGGAGTTTTTTTATAAGTAATGAAAAAAGATTTCTATGTTAATAAAATTTTAATGATGGAATTTATAATGAAATTACTCAAATAAATCGTGGTAGTTTACCTTTAGATGAATGAATCATTTAAATTATGTATTTATTTTTAAAATAATTTAGATAATTTAATTATGATTTTAGTGGATAATGTGATGATGATCATTATTTCACTACTATGATTTATTAGAAACATTATTTTGAGGTTTGTATTATGGATAAGAAAATAATTAAGTGTGGGATATTTTTATACAAATGATATTTCCATGTTACTTACAGTGTTTTTATAAGTAAAGAGATGTATTGTATAGATTATGTTCTTTATTGTGATATAAATACTTCATTTCAGTATTTATTGAGGAATTATTGGTTTTTATTGAATAATTAATATATAATATGGGTTTTGGAATATAAAATTCAATTACATGACATTTAATTAATAAATAAATGTGTGTACTTTTAAAGTCTCTTAACTCAGCTGGTCGGAGTACATGCCTAGATTCCCAATCAGGTAGTAAACACCATGTGGAGATTTCACATGTAGTTTATGAACTTCATAGATGTGGTTGGTTGAAAAGGTTTCACTATAATTAATGTTTGTTGGTACCACAAACCATGTTACCCCACCAGTTGTCACAATATGTGTAATATTCAACGGTCAACATTGGAAGCTCAACCATTTATAGAGAACTAGAAAAAGTCACAGTTGGCCAGAGTACATGGCATATGATTTTTTGAAAACTACAAAATTTATTTTTATTATAAAATATAGGCTTGAATAATAAGTTTGGAATTGTATAAAAATGAGGGAATTGATGCCACTATGTCAATTAGACCCCTCAAATCTTGTAAGTGTTCTTCATTTTGTTCAAATACATTTTCCCCTCATTATTTCTCCATACTTTTCCACCTATTGTTTCAATGGGTGGGACTTAGTTTTTTTATAAACCCTTTCACTATTCCTAGTGTCATGAGTGGATAATAGGATATTATTTGGGGTTTTAATGAGATTATTAGTTCATTTTAATAAATATTTTTTTTATTTCAATTTATTTTGTGATTTTCAATTCATAATATCTTTTTGAATTTTATATCCAAAATCACTAGTTTTAGTATATCAGTATACAAATATAAAGATCATGGGATAACTAAAGAGGTTACAATGACTAATCCCATGAGCTGTTGGGAATCCCACTTTCAATTTTTTTGGTTTTGATAAATATTAGTTTTAAAAGATTTCAATTACCATACCATGGGATAAAAACATAAAGAATGGAATAATTAATTACCAGACCTGGATATGATGGTACACTTGAATTCCTATGATGTGAGAACTGAAAATTTCATTTAATATTCTAAAGGATAATTTGAATAATAAACCCTAATCAAAATTATACCCCAACATGTTTCTTTTAGTTTGTTTCAATTTTTGTGTCTTTGTTCCTTTATTTATTTCATTACATTTCAATTTCATTTTTATCACTGCAAATGGTCACCTAAATAATCGGTTGGCACATCATTGACTCATGACTGTGCTTTGATTAACTATGGTTTTATCATGATACTTCACTAATATAGAAGTGTGATGTAAAATCAATGTTCTCATCTTGTAATGTATGTAAAAACCCATAGTTTGAGGCGCTCATCAACCATAGATGAGAGTGCCACCTTCTATTGGATATAAATAATTATAATGGTGGGATGAATTAACTAAAATTAGACTCAAATAAGAAATCATAACTATTTTGATGTAATTTTAGAGGTAATGTGATGAGTAAACCTAAGATAGGATTTTCAAGAGATAGGGCTCCACTCAAAGATTAAGGACTTATGATTTAATGTAGTTATGTTTCCAAAATACTACCTAAAAACTCTATAATTAGTGGGATACCCATATATTAGACTATAAATAGGGTTTTTAGGTATACTTTGCAATTATAATATTCAATAATGTGTATCTTTTGCATATAATGATTGAGGTTTTTTTGTATTTGAATAAAATAGTAAGAGAAATTTAATATTAATAAACCAATAATGTCTAAATAATTACTAATAAAGATAAAATTACAAATATACTAAGTTTAATTTAGTCTAAAATGGAATTTAATACCACAAAAACATGTGATAAATATTGTACAATGAAAATGTATTCCAGGTGTGGTATAAGTGATTGCTCGTTGTACTATGACATGAAAGAAAATGATATGTGTTGGATTCCTCGTTAGTTGATGATCCACCTTTGGAAGCATGGGTGGGTGAGAAGGAAACTTATAAGAGACTCATGAATGAGGAAATTTTATGTTTAAATCATATTTGTATCATCAATTCCTTGTTATTTTTGAAAGATATGTTAGGACATGAATGTTTACACTATGTTGTCTCATCTTTAAGATATTTATAAAGAGAATTTAAATAAATAATTTATTGATATTATCAATACATATTATATATATAAGATGGAAGTTTGAATCTATGATAGTCTTCATGTACTAAATATAGTGGAGTACATTTATTAATTTAAAGAGTTAAAATTTTATTTGAATAATGATCTATCCATACATCTCATACTTATTTTTTTATTACATAGTTTTTATAGTTATATTAAAAAAAATTAAAAAATTGTATAGGGAAATCACTTCAATATATTTTGGACAAATTTTTTCAAGTTTATAAGAAAATAATGAGAGATATATATTTAGTTATTATGGTGAACATAATGGAATGGATAAAATGATAATAAAATGAACAAATCCAAATGTACCTTCACAACATCCTTTAAAGAAAAAAAAGATTAAGATGGAGTGCATTGATCAGAAGTCTATTTTTCTTTACATGTGGAAAGAAAGGTCACTGGAAGATAAATTAAATATAAATCACGTAAAATATTATACTTAAGGTATATTCACCCTTTCATGTAATATTTTGGTTTCCACTTATTTGGTATTGAATAAAATTTGTGACATGGATATTTTTATTCAAATGTAGTGGGAAGTTAAAATGATTATAAGTACTATATTGGATCATCAAGATTGCTGAGAGAGATTGAATCCAATGTCAACTAGAGAATATCACATCATCACATTAACTAGTAAAGAGTTTCTTATTATTAAAAACTATTATTATGTATTCTGTGTTACTAAAAACATTACATTAGTGTAAAGTTAAAACACAATAAGATTTTATTTTATGTTTGGAAATAAAATATTTCTGTCATTCTATACATGAATAATGATTTAATTATACATGAATAAAAGAAATACGTTATCAAAAATAAATATTGAATATACCTTATAATACTCAACTAATACCAAGTTATGGAAATATAATAATTGGATAAGGAAAAATAATGTAAAATGTCCAAGATATACCAAGAGGGGTGTTTAAAATATTTTGATCCCAAACTATTAGGTATTTTACTTGGTTTCTTATAAGGTATAAAGAATAAGAATCATTTTAAAATCAAAGTTGAAAAATTCACAATTATTCTAGAATTAATTTGTAAATATACATGTAATATATTTCAGGTAGAAACTAGAGGTAAATTCTCATAAATCATGAATATTGATTATATAATTAGTAGATATTGACATATATAATTTATTAATCATAAATGGTACTCTTATGATATTTAAAGAATATACAAGTTAATCAAAGAGAGAGATTGGTAATAATATAAAAATACTTCATTCAGGGTGAACTATTTAATATCTTATCCAAGAATTTATAAATCATTAAATATAGATTATAGATTATTCCTAAACTCTCATTTCAATATACTCATCAGGGTAATGGTGTTAGTGAAAGGATAAATTACAGACACTACTAGAATTTAGAGCTACCACCATGGAGCTATACCCATGGACAATAGGAACCGTGGCTATATCCTGCGTACAGCCACGACAGTTTCACTGTTCGTGGAAATTAACCCACTGCCACTCCCCAATTTACCGTAACCCTCTCGTGCCCCTCCTCCTAACGCCCCTCCTCCTCGCGACTCTTCTCCCCAACGTTTCACGATCCTCCTCCTCCGATGGGACACCCAACCTCCCCATGATCTTCCTCCTCCGGCGCGGCCACTCCACTTCCCTGCCGTCACGGCTCCGACGCGGACTCCCCACCTCCTCTGATGACGTGCCTCCAATGCGGCCACCCCACTTCACCGTGATTCTCCTTCTCGGACGTTGCCTCGACACGGCTTCGACGATGCCCCGACCGGCTCAGATGCGGCCACTCCACCTCTTGGGATCCTCCTCCCATGCAGCCACCCCTGATTTTTCTCCTCCGACTCAGTGGCTCCACCTCCTCTCTTCCCTCCCAACGTCTCCCCGACGCCTCCTCCCCCACGCCTCCTTGCCAATAGCCCTCAATACCCACGACGCCTCCTCGTCGTGACCCTCCTCCCCACGATCCTCCTCCTCCAGTGAAGCTGCTCCGAGCGGCCTCCCCACCTCCTCCCTTCCTTCTCGACGGCTCTCCCCTACAACCCTCAACACCCCGGACACCGAGTTTGACACCCCCCACACCCTATCATCAAGGTATTTGAAAATTTCTTTGATTTCTTCTGTTCTATCTTGAATCTGAAACTAATACTAGATGTGGATGAATCTATGGTAGATGGTCTTGTTCTTTTTCAATTAATGACTCGATGGTCTTATTTATTTGTTAAAGGATGTTTCCCATTTTGGGTTCATTCCTCATTCAACACATTTTGGTGCAGTGGTAGATAATGATAGAGGGAATTCAGAATAAATTTCATACATTATCTTGTAATTAGATAGGATTTTGGATGATTTTATAGATGTAGTAATCATTTTAGATCCTTTTGATTCTTATAGGTTCTCACGATAATTTGGTAGTTTAAAACAGGTTACATATTTACCTCTAATCAATATTTAGAGATAATATAACCCATTTTTCCTTTATGAAATGTGTCCGATGATGATGCATGAGGATTCTGACATAGAAATTTCATTACATCTTGAGAAAGGTCCAAATAACAGTCCAAACAAATCCTGAAGACATCTTGCCTGATGTAATCTCATAACAGGCCAAAGAAATCCTCCTCAATTGGGGTAATTATAAACACAAGAACACACACACTTAGGTACATTAGTGGATCAAGCCTCATCCCTCCAAATTAGCATTTTCAATCCAGCTGGAACTATTTATAATAATTTGAAATGTCTCGAAGGCTTAGATGATGGATTACCAAAGGCCCCTAGATGATATTTCCTGAAGTCCTTGTGGTAAAAAGGCCATAATTTATATATTTCTCAGCTCAAGCTACCATGGGGGTAAAATGATGTGCCCCTGCCCATGAAACCAGGGCCTAGGTTGAGTAGCCCCCAGTGGGCCCGTCAGGTACCTGCGTTGCCCTCACCAATGCCCCCTTCCTATTCCTTGTGCATGACACACCCCATGCATTCCCACGCTCTCCCTGATCTCACCCGCACTATCGCTCGCCATGATCACCCATTCCCTCGATTGATGGATTTCCCGTTGGAGTGCTACTTCAATACAAAGTAGGATTTCATTAGAGATTTTGGGGAAGGTTTCTACTGGGCATTGCGTGATTCAAGTGCCTTTGGTTTTGGATGAAGATAGTCTAGTGAATCATGATGTAAAGGATCCCTGCAATGTGAATGTTCGAGACAATTTGATGGATAACCATCTCTCTTATGCTCGGATAGATATTTTTTAACCTTATAGCTAGTTCTGATTCATAAAATAAAAGAATTATGAGAAATGGTACTTTAGATTTTATTGATCCGAACGCTAAAATTCTTGAAGAGCTTTTAGAATAATGCAGTATTTAATTCGTGGATGTTTAATGATGCAGCAGAATAATAACCCATGGAAAATTGAAGATCTCCTAAAGCGGTTCCATCAGATTTGGGGCTTCGGTGGATGGCGCATGGTGTCGATTGGTAGGGGATTTTTTCCTCTTCTCCCCATAGGATGAATTAAAGTCCAGAACACGGGGCTTCATTTTTATCTCCCTCAAACCTGGAATCTTGAGGTTTCAAGATTGGGATCCTCTCTTTGATCCAGCTTCGGTTAAGAATTTAATTATTCAAACTCGGATTTTCTTTCAGGGTTTAAGTTGGTTTTTTTGGAATTCTAAAATCCTTTGGGGTAGTGAACCAGTTGTGGGAATTCCTATAAAATTCAATTGGGAGACTAAGCGTGCTTGATATGGTCATTTTGTAAGATTTTCTGTTGAGGTTGATTTATTTTTTCTTCTCATTGAAACTATTTTCCTGGTTGTTAATGGTTATAAGATTGAATTAACGTCTGAGTTTGAAAGGTTACCTGAATTTTTCATTAAGTGTAACTTCATTGGACACTAGAGTGAGAAGTGTTTTAGAAATATAATATTTTTCAATTACAATAAGATTGGTCATCTGATTGATCAATATAATTTTAAACTACCTGTGAATGATCTTGCTGCCAACGATGGGGAAATCCAAGATAAGGAGCTTGAAATTCATTAGGTTGGGAATGTTATGTGGGGAGAAAAACAGGGTAAAGGTTCTGGAATCTCCTTTCCAGCTACGGTGGTTGTTAATCAACCAACGCAAATTTTTATGGATAATTAAACTACAGTTAAATCAGTTGAGGTTGGTCAGGAGGATCGGATTTCAAAGAGAAAATCATGTAATGATACTACCCAATATGTTGGAGAGCTTAGGACTCAATATCCATGGTTCTCAGATAATGAAATTGAGGTGGATACAGCGGATCTCCAAGAGGAAGATTTTATGAATTCTGGAGATAGTAAAGGTAATAAGAACACTGCTATGGTTGGTGTTTATTCCTCAGTATAGAGGAAACAAAAGAAAAATGGTGATTAAATTAGAGTTAAAGATGAATCTTCTTCCCCCATGGATACAGAATAGGTTCATGTTTCAATATGTGCTCACTGGGAACTAAGCTAGATACAGGGAAAGTTCCCAATGAGGTAGTGGAACCTAGACTTGGAAACTCTGATGTACTAACACTGGTAGATGGTAAGAAAATAGGTAAGTGGGTGAAGCAGTCAACCTTGGCTGGTGCAGACACTTCTATTTTGGATGATATTCAGGAATCTACTTCTAAAGGGAAATATAAATCTACTTCTTTTTTGAGTGCTAAGCTGGATATAAGGAAAAAGAAAGTGAGTCACGCAACTTTGGCTATTCCAATTGATGAGGCTAATCTAAGCAGTGGTAAAGGGTTTGGTGGTAACCCTCAGTTAGATATGACACCAGTGGGAGGAAATTTCTTCTCTATGTTAGATTCATAAGTGTTTTTTACAATAGGGAAATCTATCTGGTGGACACTAAAAAAACTCTAGAGAAGGTTATAAGTAACTTCAAGTTGGCTGCTAAATATATTGTTCATGTTTCTATACAGTAGAAAGTTGGGCTAGGCACCGACGCATCTGTTGCTTCAAAACATGAAGTAAAGGAAACAGTGAGTTTCAACACTACTAAGAATGTGTAAATTCAGAACATAGTACCAGGGGTAGACTCACTGAGTATCCCTGATAAAATTCTCAAGGAGGCTCAAAAGGAGAAGGGCAAGGTCGGAAGCATTTTAATGCCATGTGATAAAATCTCTATTCCTGTTGTAAAGGAATGGGATGAGAAGGATATAAATCTTTAAGATAAGTAGGAACATGTTGGGAAGGACTTGAGCATGCCTCTTGTAGTTGATTCTAGGGAGGAATAAAGAAATCCATGGAAAACTGCCAAATCATGGAGCAGGGGGCAGGGGTAGGGGCAGGGGGTAGGGGGAAGGGACAGGGGCAGTGGGGGAAGGGGGGCAGGGGGTAGGGGTAGGGGGTAGGGGGCAAGGGGCAGGGGTAGGGGTAGGGGGTAGGGGGTAGGGGGAAGGGGGCAGGTGGCAGGGGGAATGGGGAAGGGGGCAGGGGCAGGGGGCAGGGGCCGGGGTAGGGGCATGGGGTAGGGCGGAGGGGGCAGGGTGGGCAGGGTGGAGGGACGCAGGGGGTAGGGCGAAGGGGGCAGGGTGGCGGGGGGTAGGGGCAAGATGGAGGTCTGCAGTGCAGGGGGCAGGGGCAGGGTGGAGGTCTGCAGGGCAGGGGGGAGGGGGAGGGGGTGGGTGGAGGGGGCAGGGTGGAGTGGGGAGGTCTGCAGGGAAGGGGGGAGGGGGTGGGGTAGTGGGTAAAGGGGGTGGGGCAGGGGGGTGTCGTTAGTCTCTATAGGTTTCTTTAATCTTAGATAAGGTTGAATAACCATTACAATCAACCTATAACTCCCCCATTTCTTCATGATTAGGTTTCTCCAAATATTCCCTCCTATTTACAATAGATTTCTCTCACTAAATCATGGGTTGATATTAATTGCACCAAATAAGATTTTGTATGATACCACTAGTTGTTATTGGTATGGCTTTAACACCTTTTCATTTAAAAATCTAGGCCATTATGTCTACGTTTTTTAATTATAGCTTATAAAGATAGATTTGGATCAAGTAATCTATCATCCTTTTGGTGGGTTGATTCCACTACCACATTTCATGAATTTACCTATACATAGATATATTCAATATGACATTTTAAATGACATTCACTGGTGGAAATCCCACTTATACCAACACCTGCATACCAACAGTTTGAAAAAATTGTTGGTTTAAGTAATAATTTGATGTGTTTTCCCAATGGTTTCATTAAACCATTGGGAATATATTAAATTAGACAATATTATCCTACGGTTTTTAGAAACCGTAGGACCCCCCCCCCCCCCCAATAATAATTCATGAAAATCAATATCAAACTGTGATATATGATTGATTTTGGTTTTCTAAAAACATAAAAATAGTTATCATTGTAGTGTTTGTAGATATAAATCATTGGAAGTTCACATAAGAAAAAACCACGAGAACATTATTTCTTTGAGATTTAGGTGAACAATATATGATTTGTTTCTAGTTTCATAAAGAATATCATATTCTATATGAAATCATTTGGAGCTCATAAATATGTTAATAATATTTTATGTGTAGAATTATTCATACCATTGATGCATTGTGGATGCATTTGTCATGTGAATGGAGTGTTATAATTTGAAAATGAAAATGTTATCTAATGCATACTATTTTAATATGTCCATGATGCATGTGAAGGGAAATTAGTTATGGATAAATGTGTTATTCTTTTTGGATTCAAATACAGTTGAATGGGTAACCATATTTTATTAAATTATAAAGTGTCATCTAATGCATACTGTTTTAATATGTTCTCGCACCTCATGTATTTAGGGATTTCAGTGTTTTTGACTCCATATTATGTTTTCTGTAGGGTGTTGGATCATTTCATGTTGGTTCGGGTGGATTTGGTTCTCCCAATTGAGGTTAGGCTTTAATGTCGTTGGTTGGTTCCTCACTAGTTATGTAGCATCCTTTATGTGTTTTAATGTTCCTAATATCCTTTGTGTAGTGCGTTGATCCCTTCCCATTGGTTTTGAGTAGCCAAGTTAATGGCGACTCACCTGTGTGTGCATAGGTAAGAAATTATATGTATGTGGGTTCCCCCGTTATGTGTATAGTCAACCATGGCAGTGATTATGCACGTATGGGGCTATGTGTTCCCATGTATATATATATATATATAAATGAATACGCAGGTGAGTGGAGACTGGTATATTCATATAAGAATATGTGCAAGGATCCTCTTGCACCTGCTCATGGCCATGCAGGTGTGTGCATAGGGTCTAGGTGTCCTTTCATGTGTGTGAAGGTGCGTATACCCAGGGGGCAGCAACTTTTAGTTATAAATCTCAAAGAGCTGAAGTGGACGGTTTGGTTCCACGTTGAGGTAGGATCCCTATTCTAGCCTCTTTAATTCAAGAATGCTTTAAATTGAATTTACCTTTCTTAATTATGCTTAATTATATTGAATTTCATATCTTGAATAAGTGTTCTTTAATATAATTGTTTCATTTGATAAATAAAGTCATTTTTTATAATAAAACCCCTCCAACGGAGGTGCGCTGTCTGCGAAAACTCCCAGTTATAGTTATGTTGATCTAGTTGCTTAAATTATTGCATTTGATTTGTGCTGAATGAGTTTTAAAATAAATGTTAAATATAATTAAATGAATTGTGTGATAAATCAATGCCATGATTTTATAATAAAACCCCTCCAACGGAGGTGCAATGTCTGCGAAAACTCACAGTTATAGTTATGTTGATCTAGTTGCTTGAATTATTGCATTTGATTTGTGCTGAATGAGTTTTAAAATAAATGTTAAATATAATTAAATGAATTTTGTGATAAAGCAATTCCATGATTTTATAATAAAACCCCTCCAATGGAGGTGCAGTGTCTTCTAAACCAAAGAGTAATGATAGTTATTTGTATCATGTTTAGATTTTGTTTGAGTCTTTCAGCCCACTGCCACCAGCATTCTAGCCCGCAACATCCCCCCTGAAACCTTCAAATCAGCCCGCACCATCCCCCCAGCACCTGCAACCTGCCCCCTTCCACCAGCATTCCAGCCTCCTCCTGCTCCCTTCGCTCCTGGCCGGAAGATGCTGCCCTGCGGATGTCGCTGGACCGGGCCAACACGCTGCGGTCACGCCGCGGTCAAACTGTAGTCACACTGTGGTCACGCCGCGGTAATGCCATGATTTGGCCTAGCCACATCCAGCCCACACCATCCCCCTTCCACCTTCATTTCATCCCGCTGCCACCCGCATTGCACCCCTCAATAGCCCCCCCCCCCCCCCCACCACCACCACCACCTTCGAATCAGCCCACACCATCCCCCTAGCACCTGCAACCAGCCCCCTTCCACCAGAATTCCAACCTCCTCCCACTCCCTTCTCTCCTAGCCCGAAGATTTTGCCCCGTAGATGTCGCTGGACTGGGCCAACACCTCGTGGTCATGTCGCGGTCACGCCGCGATCACGCCGCGGTCACTACACCATAAAGGAATAAATCCAACCCAATGTATGATTCTTTGGGGTGGGTTTTAGGATAAATAAATATATTAAAGTATCACTTAACCCTACCCTTGAATGTTAGTCAACTGTTTGGTTGGTATCATCATCATCCCTTCTATATGGTGTGTTATTCACGAAGAAGGGTACATCTTGTACACTTAGTTAAGGCTGAGTGATAGAGTGAAAAAAATAAGCGGTGTTTGTTTAATTTCTCAAACTGTTAATCACAAGAAATAGGTGTTGTAAACAGTTTCATATTTTTTCTCAAACAGAGCCTTAAATAAGCGACGCAAAAATATTTTTCAGTATGTAATCTAGAAATACTTATACAGAATCATGTATCATAGGTGATAAGTGTTGGAAGTTCTTTTCAATAAGTTTTACCAAACTTAATTTAAATGGGATGTCATATATTTGATTTTAACACATGACGATGCATGAAAAATGTGTTCTTGTCATATCTTTCACCTCCCTCCTCTCCTCCCAGATTTAGGTTAATTACCTTTTTGAGTTTTAGGTGATAATGGGAGAATTGATGGATAGGTAGATGATGTTTGGTGGAACATATGGTGGCAAAGAACATTGCAATTCACTAGACCTCATCTTATTGAATTCATGCATTCTTGGGACATCATCATTTCATATGTGACATTTTTGGAAAGAAATGATTAAATTCATCTTGGGGATTTATATAGATCAAGAAAATTGAGGTAATATGAAGATCAAATAAATAAATTTTATCATCCATAGGAATAATTTTTTTCCATATCGTCCATATTAAAATAAATTTTGATGACAAGATGAAGTTATTTCTAAACTTGTTAACCTAGCTAGGTGAAAAGAATTTTTCCAGCTATAACTCCAAAGAATTTAGCTATTTGATTCCTCCTAGAAACATGCATGTCCTTGCTACCATAAATCTTATATTTCCTCAAACTAATTTCTTGTCTTGAGACAGATTCATAATTCTCGAAAATCCCCTTGATGAAAGAAAGTGATCGGTCAGTATTTTGACAAAAAATGAGAATTTCATTAACAGAAAACAAGTGGGTGGGTGATCTTATCTTTCTAGTGGCCTTAAATGGTGATAAAGCCCCATAATATATAGCTTTTAGGAGTTATTTTATATGTTAATCCCTGATAATTCCAAATAAAAAAGTTGAGGGAGGATCCCCCTATCTCACCCATTGGGTATGACCAAAATATCTTTTGTGAGACCCACTAATAATGAAAGAGAGTCTTGATTTGTAGATAAGGTCTTGAATAAGCTTAATAAATATGGTTGAGAAACAAATACTTTCAAGTACTTAGAAAGTGAAATCCTAGCGAAGAGTGTCAAACTATTTAGAGATGTCAATATTTAAATCAATATTTCTAGGCTTGGATCTCCTCTATAATATATTCACACATTCAAAGTTAGTATATAAATAATCCTACACTTCCATGTATAAGCACCAACTAATTTAGAGAAACAATGGAACTTACAATATCCCCCCAAACTTATAATAGTCACCTTACTGATGAGCATATGAAGATTATAATAGTCACTCTTCATAGGTTTTAGGAATATATATATTGGGGCTAGGTGTGCTTATATATAGATATGAAAAATGCATACGCGTGTAAGTGTAAAGGGGTATATGAAAGTATAAACATATATCTAAGGACCCTCTTGTGCATATTTGGCCATGAAAATATGTACATAGAGGCTAGGTGTCCATATATATATGTTAAGTTTCATATGCGTGCAATTGGAAAAAAGGAAGATTCGAGTTGTCGTCGTCAAAAGCAAACGTGCCTTGAGGTTGAGGTAGGGTCCCTCTCATAGCCTATTTAATTCAAGAATGTTTTAAATTGCATTTAGTTTCCTTCTTAATTTTGCATGTTTATATTAAATTTCAATTCTTGAATAGGTGTTAGTTAAGATAATTGTTTTGTTTGATAAATAAGTCATGGTTTTGTAATAAAACCCCTCCAAGGGAGGTGTGCTGTCTGCGAAAACTCACAGTGGTATACCTTGCTTAACATTATTGCATTGATATTTTCCTTATACTTGATTTTATTGTTAGTCATAAAGCACACATCATACTTGACCCTTTTTATATCCCTGTAGGGGGTTTCCCTCTTTTTATTAAAACGGTTGTTTGAACCAAGACTCTCTTTAAGTGTCGTTAGACTTTTAAGATGGGCTCCATGTTGTGTGACCATGTCACATGGCATGTGATATTTAAATCCAACCAAAAGCCCAGTTCCACAGCCCAGGGGTCCCACAGTACCAGTAATGTCAGATTACATGTTATGTAACCTATGATTTTCTTGATCCCTTGGGGTATTCCTCTAGGTATTCCTACACATTTCTAGATCTCTAAACCTCACCGAATTAGGTATATCAGGGGTCATCCTATCTTCTAGTCATCACATATTAGCATTCATTTCTTTAAATCTTCTGAGAAAACATCCTCTCATGACATCCATATCATCCTATTTGAAACTAAGTGGAAGATGCTGCCCCGCGGATGTCGCTGGACCGGGCCAACACGCTGCGGTCACGTCGCGGTCACACCGCGGTCACGCCGTGGTCACACCATGGTAATGTCGTGATTTGGCCCTGCTCCAGCCACATCCATCCCACACCATCCCCCTTCCACCTTCATTTCAGCCTGCTGCCACCAACATTCCAGCCCACAACAGCCCCCCTTCCACCTTCGAATCAGCCCGCACCATCCCCCCAGCACCTGCAACTAGCCCCCTTCCACCTGCATTTGAGAATTCACCAAATTAGGTATATCAGGGGTCATCCAATCCTCTAGTCATCACAGATTAGCATTCATTTCTTTAAATTTTCTGAGAAAACATCCTCTCATGCCATCCATATCGTCCTATTTGAAACTAAGTGGAAGATGCTTCCCCAGGGATGTTGCTAGACCGGGCCAACATGTTGTGGTCATGCCGCGGTCATTCCGCGGTCACGGATCTGGTAAAATGCGTTTTTAGGGTAATGATAGGGAAATTCGATAGATTTTTTGTGTGATACCTTGAAATTGAGTTTGAATCTAATAAAACAAGTTCAATTTTATCAATTTCACTCCCTCAGATTCTTAAAGAATTGAGGGGGCTCTAGGGGAACCTTTCTTACATTTATAACTTCATAGCTAACCTGGCTGACATGTTTCTACGCTTCACCATGTTAATGAAGAAGGGAGTCACCTTCCATTTCGATGAGGAATTCCATGAAGCCTTTGATATTCTAAATAAATACTTACTACACTGACCAGTATTGATTCCATTGGTGGATGTAATTCCACTCATCTTATTTGTGGCCTTCATAAATTTATTTCTCAATGTTCTCATTGCACATAAGAATGATGCGGAGAGTGAAACAAGTTTCTATTACATTAGTAAAATGATGTTAGGTACTAAGACACAATATTATGATGTTGAGAAAAACTACCTCACACTCATCTTTCCAATTAAAATATGAGGCTTTACTTGTATCCTTACAAAGTTCACCTGGTCACTCATATTGACCCGCTTAAGTACATCCTTAGCTGCCCTATGTTGACTGGGAATTTTTCCCTATGATCAGTCACTTTAAGAAAACATGATATCCAGTTTACATCACATAAGTTAGTGAAAGGGAATAACCTATCTAATTTCCTCATGGCACATCCTTCCCAAGAAAGTATACTACTATAAATAAAACTTCTAGATTAGATGGTTTTCTATTCCCATGAACCTCCCCGAACATAGGATATGTATTTTTTTCTGCCTCCCAGAGTCCTATCAACAAAAGTATGGAGAACCCAAAGATTATCTATGTATGTCCACGGATTGTATTACTTTCTCTAGACAAAGTAATTTTTCTATATTATTTCTCACTATCTGATGGATGGACAAATAATTAGATAGAATATGAAGCCCTAATTTCTATCTTGGAACTGGAACTATAGCTGAAAATAGACTACGTAAATATCATTGGAGATTCAAAGCTAGTGATAAATATATGATGATTAATACGCAATAAAAAAGGATGAATTGGCCCCTCTCACTGGCTATGTTTAAATATTTATGGAAGATTTCCATTTTGAACCCACATTGTATCTTGTACCCTATCAAAAAATGATTTTACTGATGTAATGTCTAATGAAATCGTAGTTTTAGTTGACCCTGATCAGTATGAGGTTTTCTACCACATTACGCATAAAAGGATGGTCTCATATATCATCATCTATGACATGGAGGAAATAAATCAGATCAAAACATCCCTACTTCTTGATGAACTGATATCCACCCCTAGATGGCAGGTGCCCATAATTGATTATCTTCAAAATGGGACCCTCCTGATATAGCGAGTTGGAAGGGAATAAATTTGGCATCAGGCATAGAGCTTTACGCTTCAGGATGGCCCAAAAGAAAAAAAAATCCTTCTACAATATGGAAAATGAGACCAACTTCTTCTATAGATAGTTAAAGAAAGTGTGCCAGGAGTATACCATTGAGTCTAACTGATAGAAGCCAACAGATGCTGAAAAGTAGGCTGCTGTGAGATGTTGTTTGGAAGGGGGAATAATAAAAGGGATATTTTTTTTAGAAAATAGATCTGTTGTGCAGATACAAGGGCAGAAGCCATTGGCCTCACAGTGCGACCACGGGGAGTCCTTTCTTCAACTGTTCTTCTTTTTTCCTACTATAAATTATGCTCATTATTGTTGTAGAAATCAATAGAAACTCTTGTTTTTCTTCTCTCTCTGACTTGAAAACCTATCACTAACCACTCATACTACTGTCATGTAACAACAAATGGACAGATTCAGGCCTCCAATAAGTCTCTATCGAATAAGTAGTAGAAGATGGTTGAAAAATAGAATAATCCCTAGACAAACAATCTCCTACATGATTTATGGGCCTACCATACCACCATGTGAACTACTACCCAAGAGACAATGTACACAAAACTGAGCTAGTTTTTCCCATTGAAGTCTAGTTTTCATTGCTACAAATAGCTATCTGTGGAAAACTCTACATTTGGGCCAGACCTATATAGGGAACAACCCGTTCATGAACTACATGTGGGTTTAATTCTCCCATGACATGATACATCGTGACACCCATATCTATTGTCTTGGGTCCAGCCACAATATTTCATTTTCATGTTATGGAACTTACATCATTTATACATGACATTAAACTACATGGTTTTTGAAGAACTATGTGTGGTTTGATTCCAGTCATCACACGATATGTAGTGATGCATGAAGCTCCCATCCTTGGTCCAGCTGCAAAAATCAATAGGAACAATATCCCCCTCTACATATGGGTCAGACCTACATAGATAGTTTCCCATTCAAGAACTATATCTGGATTTATTTATGTTATCACAGGATATAGAGTGACACCCAAATCTCCAATCTCGTGTCCATCTATAATAATTAATGGGAACAATTCCCCTCTCTATGTATGGGGAAGACTTGTATAGATAGTTTCCCATTCAAGAACATCATGTGGCTATATTTCATTCATTATAGGATATTTGGGTCTGATTGGATCTCCAATCTTGGGTCCATTTACAACAATCAACATGAAAATTATCCCTCCCTACATATGAGTTAGACCTATAGGTAACTAACCCCCGCAATGACCCACACAGGATCGGACCCGCAAAGGATCTGTAGGCGCTGGCCCACACAGGACCGCTGATCGCTGACCCACACAGGATCGGTAGCACTAATCCACGTAGGATTTCTGAGTGTTGTAGTCTTCATCATCGAATCCACGGAGGATTTCTGTACAGTCGTCATCGTTGTCGCAGTCGCAGCCAGCTCTAGGGTTTCCGCACACAACACTACTGGAATGTGGGTTTTTCCCCACAGTTACATACCAACGGTTCTATCGAACCGTTGGTAAATCATTAAAATAGAGTTTTTTCCCAACGGTTTCTTAGAACCGTTGGGATACCTTGGTTTGGGGGGAGTTTATCCCAACGGTTCTAGGAACCGTTGGGAAAGGCCTTGTTTTGGGGAGTTTTTTCCAACGGTTCTAAGGAACCGTTGGGATAGACATTATTTTGGGAGTGTTTCCCAACGGTTCTAAGGAACCGTTGGGATAGGCCTTATTTCGGGGAGATATGCCAACGGTTTTAAAAAACCGTTGGCAAAGGTTTTCCCCAAATCCGCAGCAACCCGTTCTCTCCCCCCATTCGCGTTACAGAGCCCTAACGGGAGCAGCAGAAGGCGATTTTGGAGTACTGCCGGCCGGACCTTGAAGCTCTTCTTCAGGTTCTTCTTATTCTTTATCTCAAAAGGTATTCAAATATTTGGATAGTATTGAAACTTATTTTTATTTTTCCCTTCAGTTTAGACGATTTTGGAGCTACTGCCCGCGCCTAAGGGTGAGTTTTCTTGAAAATTCCTTTTTGGATTTTACCCTTTGAACATGGGATGTCATTTGTGAAAGGTTATATAAATCGAATTGATTGTTCGATTTATGAATTGAATTGTAAATTAAATTAATTAAGGGTATTTTATGGTTTGCATTCCCCTTTAACACTTATATTTTATGTTACCATGTTAGATATATTATAACTAATGCATGTGATATCTTTATAGTCTTGTTAGGAGTGTTATATTAAAAATTCGAGTGCTTGAATTTTCATTGAATTTCTAGCCATTATGAGTTATGTTGAGACCATGATATGGAATTGATTGATTAAGCAAGAGAATCTTATTATCTTGTCATTACAACATGAGTAAATGAAGCTTCATTCTTTTCAGGTTATTATTTGATTGAGTCGCCATTTTGAGGTGAGTTGTATTAAATACCTTTGTTTTTGACCTTGGTATGTTTAATGAATTGTTGAAATGAAATGAAATTCATTAAATGATTAATAGTAAATAGTGATACATGGATTCTATTAGGATGTCAGGTATATAATCTTGTTTCTATTAACTTATATGCTTTATGTGATAAATGGATTCACAGTGGAATTCCACGGATAGACTCATTTCTTTGAATATTGATTAAGCCATTGGTGATACATGGATCCAAGGGAGGGATTCCATAGATAGACTTATTGAATGTAGAATTATATTCCAATTGATACATGGATTCTTATGATAATTCCATAGATAGACTTATTGAATGTAGAATTATATTCCAATGATATGCGTCTTGTGTGGTGGTGGTGTGGTTTATGTGTTTTATGGTAGTAGTGAAGTGTGTGATTATGTAGTTAATGTGAACCCATAGGTTGAGTATTTTGTGCTATCTATATATCATGTATTTTTATGTTATTTCTACACATTCCCAACCAGAGTTGGATAAACTTACCAACGATCAGAGGTTTTGAGTTATGGGTATTTTTTCTAATATCTAGGATGGTGGTTATATGTTTGGATAGCTACCATGTCTTCCCTACTCTTCCTTAAAAAGTGATTGACCATGTGTTTTTAGGCAAGATGCGATGTGATTGTCCATGTGTCTTCAGGTGAGATGTACTATGATTTCCCTAGTGTTTTTCGGTGAGGTGTGATGTGATAAGGCTATAATAAGATGTGTCATGTGGTTGGGGTCATGTAGGGTAGGAGGATGACACAAGGTTGATGTTATTCATGTTCATGATACCCTACTAATATGGTTATGGGATGAGTCATGCTGTTATGTGATATAACACATTAAGTTCTTGTTGGTTTTACATTTTTTCAATAACACATTTGTATGTTTTTTTGACATGTGTAGTTGATACCTTGATTATTTTCTTCCTTTATCGTTTACTTAAATGTATTTTCTATTATAGTTAATGCCTATTGAATTGTTTATGACAAAATGACTTATATAAATTCTTTTTACAGAATGGACAGAAGTTGGATGTATGAAACCGATCGGATCTCAGACGATTTTCAAAACAATTTGGAGAGCTTTATAGATTTTGCATTTCACAATGCTTCAGATAGTGGTCGCATACACTGCCCATGTTCCAATTGTGTTGGTAGACCTTGGTTGAGCCGTGAAGAAGTTAGCTACCACATAACCAAAAATGGGTTTCAAGCAAACTACTTTCTGTGGTATCACAATGGGGAGAAAACGAAATCTCAAATTGGTGATGATCGAAATGAAAAGACTGGAATGGAGAATTTGTTAGATGATCGGTTTCCGTTTATTCGTCATCATGAAAAAGAAAGGATTTCGACTCAAGAAGACTTCGATATGAGGACAGCTGATGCATCTAGTGAAAATGATGATATTGATAGGGTGAAAAAATTGAATGATGCTGCCACGACTCCAGTATATCGACAATGCGATAAAATGAAAAAGCTGGAATTTTTAATCCGATTATTTCATGGGAAAACTATGTATGGGATTTCTAATACAGCAATCGATTACATTCTTACCCTCTTGAAGGATTTACTTCCAGATGATGCAGATATTCCCTCAAACCACTATATGGCATGGAAGTTAGTTGAGGAACTTGGATTTTCAAGAAACAAAATTCATGCTTGCCCGAAAGATTGCAGTTTATTCTGGGAGGAAACCGCTGAACGAAATGAATGTATAAAATGTGGCACGTCCCGCTGGAAGTCAAAATCTGATGGAACACCATCCCGCGTTCCACAGAAAGTAATGTGGCACTTTCCATTGATCCCCAGACTCCAGAATCTTTTTATGTCTGATGACATATCAATAAAAATGAGATGGCATGATACCGAGAGAAAGAAGACTGATGATGAGTTGGTTCATCCTGCAGATGGATTTGCATGGAAGAGATTTGATGCTCGACATCCTGATTTTGCAGCTGACGTGCGTAATGTGAGGCTGGGTCTTTCATGCGACGGTTTTAATTCGTTTGGGCAGATGCTTACTTCGCACAGCACATGGCCCGTTTTTATGCACATTTATAATCTTCCCCCATGGTTGTGTATGAAAAAATCTTTCACTTTCATGAGTATACTCATATCTGGTCCTTCTGATCCCGGCATTGATATTGATGTATACATGCAACCTTTAATAAAAGAGTTGAAGCTTCTTTGGGATGTGGGTGTGCGCACATACGATGCATGTTCGAGTCATCCCCGCCTCAATCCGAGGCGCGGTGTGGTCGGAACAACTCAAAGTGTATGTCTTTTGTTTCAAAAGGACATCATTTTAAGTGAAAACCATCAACTGGCATACGGAAAACCGGCCAAACACATTCGGATTGTGTTGATACTTTAAGACAACGATCCATGGGTCATTTGAGACGTGTACGAGTCAACCCCGCCTCAATCCGAGGTCGTCCGCTATGAATTTGACCGTTGGACGCCCGTTTTGGCCGTTTATGACACCATAACTGCGTTGTCGGTCACCGCGGGCACACGGCACGTCCGATTGACGTGTCTTCTGCTCGACCACTTCATAAATCACTCACCCGTATTTGTCGTCTGATTTCAGGCCATTCCGACATCGTTCGGCCCGTTTGGACCCCCCTCACGCGCGTTTCGAAACGTGCGCATCACTTAAAACATGAATATTGAGCCGTACCGGGAAAACCGCACGTCCGATTGACGTTTCGTCTGCGCGTACACGTCACAAATAATAATTAGAATGTTGCACGGTGGTTTCAGGTGAATCTCTGGTCGTCCGCTATGAATTTGACCGTTGGACGCCCGTTTTGGCCGTTTATGACACCATAACTGCGTTGTTGGTCACCGCGGGCACACGGCACGTCCGATTGACGTTCCGTCTGCTCGACCACTTCATAAATCACTCACCCGTATTTGTCGTCTGATTTCAGGCCATTCCGACATCGTTCGGCCCGTTTGGACCCCCCTCACGCGCGTTTCGAAGCGTGCGCATCACTTAAAAAACGAATATTGAGCCGTACCGGGCAAACCGCACGTCCGATTGACGTGCCGTCTGCACGTACACGTCACAAATAATAATTAGAATGTTGCACGGTGGTTTCGGGTGAATCTCTGGTCGTCCGCTATGAATTTGACCGTTTAACGCCCGTTTTGGCCGTTTATGACACCCGAACTGCGTTCTCGGTCACCGTGGGCACAGGTCATGTCCGATTGATGTGCCGTCTGCTCGACCACTTCAGAAATAACTCACCCGTATTTTTCGTCTGATTTCAGGCCATTCCGACATCGTTCGGCCCATTTGGACCCCCCTCACGCGCGTTTACGAAACGCGCGCATCACTTAAAACACGAATATTGAGCCGTACCGGGCAAACCGCACGTCCGATTGACGTGCCGTCTGCGCGTACACGTCACGAATAATAATTAGAATGTTTCTCGGTGGTTTCAGCTCAATCCGAGGTCGTCCGCTATGAATTTGACCGTTGGACGCCCGTTTTGGCCGTTTATGACACCATAACTGCGTTGTCGGTCATCGCGGGCACACGGCACGTCCGATTGACGTGCCGTCTGTGCGTACACGTCACGAATAATAATTAGAATGTTTCACGGTGGTTTCGGGTGAATATGTGGTCGTCCGCTATGAATTTGACCGTTGGACGCCCGTTTTGGCCGTTTATGACACCATAACTGCGTTGTCGGTCACCGCGGGCACACGGCACGTCCGATTGACGTGCCGTCTGCTCTACCACTTCATAAATCACTCACCCGTATTTGTCGTCTGATTTCAGGCCATTCCGACATCGTTCGGCCCATTTGGACCCCCCTCACGCGCGTTTCGAAGCGTGCGCATCACTTAAAACACGAATATTGAGCCGTACCGGGCAAACCGCACGTCCGATTGACGTGCCGTCTGCGCGTACACGTCACAAATAATAATTAGAATGTTGCACGGTGGTTTCGGGTGAATCTCTGGTCGTCCGCTATGAATTTGACCGTTTAACGCCCGTTTTGGCCGTTTATGACACCCGAACTGCGTTCTCGGTCACCGCGGGCACAGGTCATGTCCGATTGATGTGCCGTCTGCTCGACCACTTCAGAAATCACTCACCCGTATTTGTCGTCTGATTTCAGGCCATTCCAACATCGTTCGGCCCGTTTGGACCCCCCTCACGCGCGTTTACGAAACGCGCGCATCACTTAAAACACGAATATTGAGCCGTACCGGGCAAACCGCACGTCCGATTGACGTGCCGTCTGCGCGTACACGTCACGAATAATAATTAGAATGTTTCTCGGTGGTTTCAGCTCAATCCGAGGTCGTCCGCTATGAATTTGACCGTTGGACGCCCGTTTTGGCCGTTTATGACACCATAACTGCGTTGTCGGTCATCGCGGGCACACGGCACGTCCGATTGACGTGCCGTCTGCGCGTACACGTCACGAATAATAATTATAATGTTTCACGGTGGTTTCGGGTGAATCCGTGGTCGTCCGCTATGAATTTGACCATTGGACGCCCGTTTTGGCCGTTTATGACACCATAACTGCGTTGTCGGTCACCGCGGGCACACGGCACGTCCGATTGACGTGCCGTCTGCTCGACCACTTCATAAATCACTCACCCGTATTTGTCGTCTGATTTCAGGCCATTCCGACATCGTTCGGCCCGTTTGGACCCCCCTCACGCGCGTTTCGAAGCGTGCGCATCACTTAAAACACGAATATTGAGCCGTACCGGGCAAACCGCACGTCCGATTGACGTGCCGTCTGCGCGTACACGTCACAAATAATAATTAGAATGTTGCACGGTGGTTTCGGGTGAATCTCTGGTCGTCCGCTATGAATTTGACCGTTTAACGCCCGTTTTGGCCGTTTATGACACCCGAACTGCGTTCTCGGTCACCGCGGGCACAGGTCATGTCCGATTGATGTGCCGTCTGCTCGACCACTTCAGAAATCACTCACCCGTATTTGTCGCCTGATTTCAGGCCATTCCGACATCGTTCGGCCCGTTTGGACCCCCCTCACGCGCGTTTACGAAGCGCACGCATCACTTAAAACACGAATATTGAGTCGTACCGTGCAAACCGCATGTCCGATTGACGTGCCGTCTGCGCGTACACGTCACAAATAATAATTAGAATGTTTCACGGTGGTTTCGGGTGAATCTGTGGTCGTCCGCTATGAATTTGACCGTTGGACGCCCGTTTTGGCCGTTTATGACACCATAACTGCGTTGTCGGTCACCGCGGGCACACGGCACGTCCGATTGACGTGCCGTCTACGCGTACACGTCACGGATAATAATTAGAATGTTTCACGGTGGTTTCAGCTCAATCCGAGGTCGTACGCTATGAATTTGACCGTTGGACGCCCGTTTTGGCCGTTTATGACACCATAACTGCGTTGTCGGTCACCGCGGGCACACGACAAGTCCGATTGATGTGCCGTCTGCTCGACCACTTCATAAATCACTCACCCGTATTTGTCGTCTGATTTCAGGCCATTCCGACTTCGTTCGGCCCGTTTGGACCCTCCTCACGCGCGTTTACGAAGCGCGCGCATCACTTAAAACACGAATATTGAGCCGTACCGTGCAAACCGAATGTCCGATTGACGTGCCGTCTGCGCGTACACGTCACGAATAATAATTAGAATGTTTCACGGTGGTTTCGGGTGAATCTGTGGTCGTCCGCTATGAATTTGACCGTTGGACGCCCGTTTTGGCCGTTTATGACACCATAACTGCGTTGTCGGTCACCGCGGGCACACGGCACGTCCGATTGACGTGCCGTCTGCTCGACCACTTCATAAATCACTCACCCGTATTTGTCGTCTGATTTCAGGCCATTCCGACATCGTTCGGCCCGTTTGGACCCCCCTCACGCGCGTTTCGAAGCGTGCGCATCACTTAAAACACGAATATTGAGCTGTACCGGGCAAACCGCACGTCCGATGGACGTGCCGTCTGCGCGTACACGTCACAAATAATAATTAGAATGTTGCACGGTGGTTTCAGGTGAATCTCTGGTCGTCCGCTATGAATTTGACCGTTGGACGCCCGTTTTGGCCGTTTATGACACCATAACTGCGTTGTCGGTCACCGCGGGCACACGGCACGTCCGATTGACGTGCCGTCTGCTCGACCACTTCATAAATCACTCACCCGTATTTTTCGTCTGATTTCAGGCCATTCCGACATCGTTCGGCCCGTTTGGACCCCCCTCACGTGCGTTTACGAAGCGCGCGCATCACTTAAAACAAGATTATTGAGCCGTACCGGGCAAACCGCTCGTCCGATTGACGTGCCGTCTGCGTGTACACGTCACGAATAATAATTAGAATGTTTCTCGGTGGTTTCATCTCAATCCGAGGTCGTCCTCTATGAATTTGACCGTTGGACGCCCGTTTTGGCCGTTTATGACACCAGAACTGCGTTGTCGGTCACCGTGGGCACACGGCACGTCCGATTGACGTGCCGTCTGCGCGTACACGTCACGAATAATAATTAGAATGTTGCACGGTGGTTTCATCTCAATCCGGAGACGCGGTGTGGCCGACACCACTCAAAGTGTCCGTCTTTTGTTTCAAAAGGACGCCATTTTAAGTGAAAAGCATCAACTGGCATACCGAAAACCGACCAAACGCATTCCGAATCTGTTGATAATTTATCCCAACAATCCATGGGTCATATGTGACGTGTACAAGCCAACCCAGGATGAATCCGAGTCACGGTGTGGCCGGGATAAGTCTAAGTGGCTCTTTTTTGTTTAAAATGAACACCATTTTAAGTACATACAGAAAAACGAGCAAACGGATTCGGTTTCCATTGAAACTTTAGGAGAACGATCCATGGGTCATATGTGACGTGTACGAATCAACCCCGCCACAATCGGAGACGCGGTGTGGCCGACACCACTCAAAGTGTCGGTCTTTTGTTTCAAAAAGACGTCATTTTAAGTGAAAATCATCAAGTGACATACGAAAAACCAACCAAAGGCATTCGGACTGTGTCGATACTTTAGCACAAGGATCCATGGGTCGTATGTGATGTGTACGAGTCAATCCCGCCTCAATCCGAGGAGCGGTGTGGCCGACACCGTTCTAACTGTGTATCTTTTGTTTAAAATGGACAGGATTATAAGTGAAATGAACAACTGGCATACGCAAAACCGACCAAACGCATTCCGAATATGTTGATAATTTATCACAACGATCCATCAATCATA
This sequence comes from Viscum album, assembly GCA_963277665.1. Lineage (NCBI taxonomy): Eukaryota > Viridiplantae > Streptophyta > Magnoliopsida > Santalales > Viscaceae > Viscum > Viscum album. The sequence continues at coordinate 815,110,186 of OY728140.1, read as the reverse complement.
TGTGACATGTACGAGCCCACTCGGGCTCAATCCGAGTCGTGGTGTGGCCGGGATCAGTCTAAGTGGATCTCTTTTGATTAAAATGGACATCATTTTAAGTACATACGGAAAACCGACCAAACGCATTCGGTTTCCGTTGAAACTTTAGGAGAACGATCCATGAGTCATATGTGAGGTGTACGAGTCATCCCCGACTCAATCCGAGGCGCGGTGTGGCCAACACCGCTCTAACTGTGTCTGTTTTGTTTAAAATGGGTAGGATTATAAGTGAAAAGAACTGGCATACGCAAAACCGACCAAACGCATTCGGTTTCCATTGAAACTTTAGGAGAACGATCCATGGTTCATATGTGACGTGTACCAATCATCCCCGTCTCAATCGGATTCCACATATAATTGTCATCTAAATTTTAAATTGAATTATATATGAATTATGTATGTTTATGAATTGTAAATTAATTATGGATGTGTATAGTTTCAGGATCCATTATATGTTAAATGTGTATGAATTTGCTCGTAATTGTATATGTATGTTTTAGTTTATTACAGGTATAATAGTTGGATCGAAAATGAGGTGAGAATGAGGCCTGATGAGATGAGAGGTGGCTGATGTACAGAGGGGCTGTGCAAATTGCAGGCTGCTGCAATTTGCAGCCTAGGGTATGCCAACGGTTTTAAACCGTTGGCATAGAATCTTAAAAATATGTTTTTACCAACGGTTCGTTGAATCGTTGGTAATAACTCTTTTCCCAACGGTTCTAAACCGTTGGGAAAGAGTTCATCAAATGTATTTTTGAAAACCGTTGGGAAAAATAGTGTTCTGAGTTTTGCCAACGGTTTGACAACCGTTGGGAATGAGTTTTTCCAACGGTTTGCAACCGTTGGGAATCTGTTCTCAGTATTTTTCCCCTCCTATATCAACGGTTCACTGTAAACCGTTGGGAAAAGTTTTTCCCAACGGCTTACTTGCCTACGGTTGGCAGAACCGTTGGTATAACATATACCAACGGTTCCCCAGCCTTTCCCAACAGTTCTAAACCGTTGGGACATCCTCTATTTCCAGTAGTGCAACAAGCTCGTTCGGGAGGGTCCGCTCCACGAGCCGAGGGGTTGATACATTAACTGACACATAGTCCGGAGTTGATGTATCCAAAAGTTCTGTATCGTCAACAAGAACTCAACGTCACAGACGGCGCGTCAATCGGACGTCCGGTCTGAGAGTTATTGGCTTTTTCGTTCCAGGGGCCCGGTTGATTTTTAAGTCAAAACCAACCCAAACGTACTCCAACTATGTCCAAACATCAATTGGAGTAAGCCAAAAGGTCCGTCTCACTTAGAGGAACCTAACAAAGTCGACGTCACATCAATCGGACGTCCGGAACTCAAGTTATAAGCGTTTCCCCTCCAAGGGCCCGGTTGGTTTCGTGTACGAACCAACCCGGCCAAACCCAAAGTACTCTGAAACCTTGAGTGTAATATACCGAAACGACCGTCTCGATCCAAGTATCGCATCGCAGCTGACGGTGCGTCGATCGGAGGTCTGCATCTCATGTTATGGGCAAAAGACCATGAGTGGTTCGGTATTAGGGGGTTCGAGCCCGATACCCCCTGGGTCGGCCCGAACCGGGTCGACCCGACCCGGGTCCGGATCGCTTGGGCACGGCCCGGAGCGCTGGCGCTGGCCAGGGCCAGGTGGCTCAGCCATTTCGTCCGAGAGGACAGGGGTGCGGGGGGGGGGGGGGGGCAATGCCCCCCGCCCATTTGTAATCCGCAGCCCCCATGTGGGGGACCGCTCATGTCCGGCCAGCCGGGGTTACGAACCCCCGGATCTTCCTCTGTCCGGCCGGCCCACTCCGGCCAACCGGCTGATGCACCACGGGACCGGCGCTGGTCGGTCCCCCTGCTCCGATGTCGGTGGCCCGGAACCGGCCGCCGGTACCAGCTTCGCCGCGGCCTATAGTCGCGGCCTTGGTTCATCCGGCGAGGCGTGACGGCGCTGCGCCCCTCCGTCGCGGCCCCGCTCTGGCCGCGGTGACTTCGGGTTTTTCTGGCGCGGCGCGACGGTGCCACAGCTTCGTTCGATTTTCAAATGCGCGGCGCAACGACGCCGCGCATCCTTGCCGCTCATTCCCGCGCAGTGCGATGGCACCGCGTCACTTTCCTTTGAACCGCAACAACACAAAATAATTAGGGAGGAGGGTAGACCATGTTTGTGCGGTTCGGCCCCCTCCCGTTAAACGATAACAAGCGGTCCAATTGAACGAGGATAGATGACGGAAGGAACTCACGAAAAGAAACGCATAAAACCCCTACCTCGAGTGTAGCTTGAATGGAGGTTCGTCGCGGAAATAACCATCACGGAAGGAGGCGTCACGAAAGTGGAATCATCACGAAAGAAGGCTTCTTTGGCGTCACGGTACACGGCATCGCGTAGTCGATCTCCAAGGATTCGGTGTTGTTCATCGGAAATCGATGCGTTCTTTGCATTCTTCGCGTTCTTCATGTTCTTCGACGAAGAAGATGAAGATCTTCAAGCCTCCCTTAGCTTTTCTCCCAAACCTCTCAAGCAACAAGTCCCAACCAAAATAAAATAAGTACCTCACTTATTTTATTAACATAACTTAAGTTTGAAATTCAAAAGTTGAATTAATCCACTCAATTAATTAAATCAAGTTGTCAAATTAAATGAAGGGTTGTGTAAGGTTAGGGAAAATGAAGGGGTGGGGTTCATGTGGGCCCCACCACCCTCATAACCTCCCATGGGAAGTTGGGTGGTTTCCCCCAACTTCCACCCAAAGCTTTAAACCACTTAGTGAAAAATAAAATTGATGCTCAATTTTATTTTACCTTCCACAAATTTTTAACAACTTCTCTCGTGTAAACGCAACTCCGAAAAAGGTGTTCCTAAGCAATTATTGGCATTGCGAACCCATCGGTGCCATCGAAATTCGGTTCTAAGAACCGGTTCAAAAGTTAGAAAAACCCGCTCATTCGTTCACTGAATGTACCCGAGCTAAACTTCGGATAGAAATTCCAGGCACACCGGGCCTCGAAATCAAGTGTCGTCAGAAACTGCGTTCTTGTAAAATACCAAAGAAAATTAATAAAAAAAAAATCCCTTGAATTTTACGGGTCTTTATAAGTAGGGTACTGGCAGGGGGCCTAGCAGGGTGCAGGGGGGACTAGAAGGGGGGACTAGCAGGGGCAGGGGGACTAGCAGGGGGTAGGGGGGACTGGCCGGGGGGCTGGCAGGGGGACTAGTAGGGGGGACTGGCAGGGGGTGGAAGGGGGGGCTAGTAGGGGGAAGGGGGTACTTGTAGGGGGTGGGAGGGGGCAGGGGGGACTGGCAGGGGGACTAGCAGGGGTAGGGGGACTAGCAGGGGATTGGAAGGGGGCTAGCAGGGTGCAGGGGGGGTACTGGCAGGGGGCAGGGGGGACTAGCTGGGGGTGGAAGGGGGCAGGGGGGACTGGTAGGGGTGGTCAGGGGGACTAGCAGGGGGTAGGGGGACTAGCAGGGGGAAGGTGGGACTGGAAGGGGGGTGGCAGGGGGCAGGGGGGACTGACCGGGGGACTAGCAGGGGCAGGGGGCCTGGCAGGCCTACAGGCCTGCTGTGTTTTTTTATTGAACTTTGTTCTATAGCCACGGTTTTTAACTGTGGCTATAAGGTTTGTTTGTGTTTTACCTTCTTCCACGGTTTGAAATTGTGGCTATAATGCTTTAGCCATGGTTTTAAACCGTGGTTATAGCCCAATAGCCACGGTTTGAACCCTGGCTATAGGATTTAGCCACGGTTTGAAACTGTGACTATAGGAGTTGGACTATAGCCACGCCAATACCAGCCATAGTTTTTGGGATTATAGCCACGGTTTGAAACCATGGATATAGCCTAAATTTCTAGTAGTGAGATTTATTTACATGACCTAGCCCATTGGGATCCTACCTTGTTTGGTGGGAAGTCAAGGGTGTTCACCTAAGACTGGATCCAATAGGACAAGGTCTAAGGACTAGCACCAAGAAATAATAACATATATGGGAGTAATTAGACTATAAAAACCTTTAAAAAAATGAACCACTAATATATAACAAAATCCAACAATACAATTAGATGGATATATAATAATTAAACTGTATACAATGTGATCATGATGCATCAATTCCAAGTACAATACCACAAAGTTAAACAAAATAGAATGTAAAATACTTATGTAGAAGACAATAACCACTTGGTACAACTAATTCAAGTTATCCAGTGACACCTCCTCTCTATAGGGTCTCCTAGAAGAGACTCCATCTACAACTATCTCCATAATAAACAATTATTATCTATCATGTAATAGATCCCCTAAATCCACTATATCCACATCATCTAATGTCATATTTGAACTATACAACATATAAAATTCACGAAACAAGTGGGAGAAAAACTAGTGAAGGGGTAACTATAAACATTCCTAGTAGGATTCCCCATAAAACATAGAAAATATAAACGAATATGTCAGTTCAGTCCCAAGAACAAGGAATAATAGAAGGCATCCCAATTTAATATGGTATGATCTAATGTCAAGAAAACTATGGGAAAGTAAATTAATCAATATTCATATCTCATACCCATGAAGGATCATATTATACAAGAAACTAGTGATACCTAGGGTAACATACAACCCAAAGTATTTTATGGAAATATTCCTACTATAATCCATAACTTGAACCCAATAAAAAATGATTAAAATTATTCTAGTATCATAAATAAATCTACAAGATTATTTGTTATAAGTCCCACATATACTGATCTTCTAGTCTTCCATAACGTCTAAGCTACATATATGGAACTGTATTTGGGCACTAAACCTTATTGAGGTATGCATGATATCATCCAAGGGAGTTGATGACTAAATCCCAACATATTGAGGAATAAAAAATATGTTAATAGAGGATATTGACCTAAAATATAGAGGAGTAACAACTTTACTGATAGAGGAACATACCCTGACATAGAGGAGAGTATTTGAACTCCATCTGTTTTATGGGGGATGAAACCTGGTCATGTTTATGTCTTTAGGAAATTACTTGAACCCCATATATAGAGAAAAATTCCCTCATACATACACTACTGGAAATTTAGTCTATAGCCACGGTTTCAAACCATGGCTATAAGCCCAAAAACCATGGCTATAGGTTATAGCCACAATTCAATGAACACTGGCTGGTATTGGCATGGCTATAGGCCAACTCCTATAGCCACAGTTAAAAACTGTGGCTAAAGAATTATATCCATGGTTTCAAACTGTGGTAGAAGGTAAAATACAAACAATCCTTATACACACAGTTAGAAACAGTGTCTATAGATCAAAGTTCAATAAGAAAACACAGCAGGCCTGCCAGTCCCCCATGCCCCCTACTAGTCCCCCTGCCAGTCCCCCCTGTCCCCTACTAGTCCCCCTGTCAGTCCCCCCCTTCCCCGGCTAGTCCCCCTGTCAGTCCCCCTGCCCCCTGCCACCCCCTTTCAGTCCCCCTTGCCCCTGCTAGTCCCCCTGCCCCCTGCTAGTCCCCCCTACCACCCACTTCCAGTCCCCCCTGCCCTCTGCCACCCCCTACTAGTCTCCCCTGCCCCCTTCCAGTCCCCCCATGCACCCTGCTAAGCCCCTTCCAGTCCCCTGCTAGTCCCCCTGCCCCCTGCTAGTGCCCCTGCCAGTCCCACCTGCTCCCTGCCACCACCTGCTAGTCCCCCCTACCCCTTGCTAGTCCCCCTTTCCACCCCTACCAATCCCCCCTGCTAGTCCCCCTGCCAGCCCCCCTTCCCCATACCATCCCCCTGTCAGTCCCCCCTGCTAGTCCCCATGCCAGCCCCCCTGCCCCCTGCCAGTCCCCCCTGCCAGTCCCCCCTTCCCCCTGCTAGTCCCCCTTCCCCTGCTAGTCCCCCCTTCCAGTCCCCCCTGCACCCTGTTAGGCCCCCTGCCAGTCCCCTGCTAGTCCCCCTGCCCCTTGCTACTCCCCCTGACAGTCCCCCTATCCCCTTCCACCACCTACTAGTCCCCCCTACCCCCTGATAGTCCCCCCCTTCCACCCCCTGCCAGTCCCCCCTGCTAGTCCCCCTGTCATCCCCCCTGCCAGTCCCCCCTGCCCCCTGCTAGTCCCCATGCCCCTGCTAGTCCCCCCTTCCAGTCCCCCCCTACACCATGCTAGGCCCCCTACCAGTCCCCTGCTAGTCCCCCTGCCAGTCCCCCCTGCCCCCTGCCACCCCCTGCCAGTCCCCCCTGCCCCCTGCTAGTCCAGCTACCTAGACACCCCCTACTGTACATATGCTGGAGTTTTTCAAAGTAGCAACACATCAAAATACTGTAAGAGTACTTGAAGGTTTTATTAGGTTGGAAAAATAGACTATGGATGAGCAACACTTGGTTTTCAGAATAGTGAATAAAGTCTATAGTTGGGATGCCATTACAGCTGGGCTATCTATGCTGAAAATGTTTGGTTTTACACGGGATGTTGGTGGATGAAAGGACATAAAGGTTCAAGAAGCACTACACCGGAAGGAGATCCTACATGTTCCAAATAATTCTATTATGGAGGGAGAGAAGGATATTGTAGTTATATACAACAATCATCTTAAAGATGAAATGAGACAATATGATGTTTGTAATGAAGAGTGAAAACCAATGTTTCCCATGGTTATAAGTGTTGGAGTTATCACTGTTCTTGGTATCAACGATGATGGAAAGCCTAAACTTGTCAATTTATTACTTTTATAGGAAAATAAAAAATAATAATTGGTTTTTAGTTCCACTAGTACTTCAAATACGTTGACTGTAATAGTAAACAAACATGTCGTCCATGCTCTCCTAGTCAAGAAATTAATTCAATGGTAGTGGTGACGACGATGTTGGTGATGGAAAAAACAATGGTTTACTTGATGAAGATGAAGTTTTCTCATGAGTTGAGACTCTTTGAAGCATGTGCAATCGACCAGGAAATGATTTCTGTTAGCAGTTTCTGGATATTCACCTTGAGGACAAGGTGGGTTTTTGTAAGGGTGGAAATGCTAGGAATGTGGATGTGTGGCTGTCAGTTGTGCTTGGTAGGGATGTCCTTATGTGGGTGTGGCTGGTGGGATGTCCTAAGGGAAACATTTTCTTTTACTTTTATTAGTTACTAGGGGTTGGTAATAGTAGGTAGGTGTGGATGGTTGTTGTGTTGGGGTATTAAATAACGGCATGGCTAGGAGCCGATCCTTGGGAGGTCTGAGAGGCCCTTTGAGAAGTTGTCTTTCTAGGAGAATTTCTTCTCTTCCCTATTCATTTTCTTTTTCTTTTTTTTCTTCTTAGTTTGTTGTTAACTCTGTTCCAATTACTTCTACTAGATATAACAACTTCTGCCATATTTGTGTTCTCTTCTTCCTACCTAATTAGTACCATTGTTAGGCAAGAGTCCTAACACTATTCAAAAGGTGTATTTTTATCACTCATTTAAGTAATATTCTCTAGAAAGATATATGTATGTATTTTTTTAGAATTAGAATGTACCTTTCAATAAGTCTTGTGAAATGCAGCTGAGGATAGTTTAGTTCGCTCATTTGTCCAATGTTTGCAGAAGTGGACTGAACATCGAACTACCTAAATCACTCGTTAATGATTCAATTATCAAACCATGGTTATACCAGTTATTATTAAAATCATATATTTTTAAAAATATATATCATTAAAATTTAAACAATTTATTTTCATTATTAGAGTCAGTGTTCCACATCGAACATGAGTGTTTTGTCATCTTTATATTTCCATATAAATAAGCTCCAAGGCCTCTCTTAAGAGGTATATTGGGTACTGGTTCACCTCTCTTATCATTCCACATGGTATCAAATGGGGTTTGATAAAATAACCCTTAGCAAGATAGGTTTCCTAATCTCGCATGATAAAGGATCAGTGGGAGAAATAGGGGAAAACTAGGAAGTTTGTTAAGTTGTGTGAGAGTGGGTCTCAGATGGCTTACTATATAGGTCCAGTCTGTATAATGTTTGGATCTGCATTTTTATCATCTTACATGTTTTGATTGAACCCATTATTAAAGATTTATTTTTCCATGTTTATCCTATGATGGAAGTAGTAATTTTTTATGTTGTTCTTGTATAAAATATACCTATTCAAGTCTAACTCATTTGCAGGGAGGGATCATTTTCATGTTGATTATTGTAAATGGACCCAAGATTGGAGATCCAATCAGAACCAAATATCCTATAATGAAAGAAATATAGCCACATGAAGTTATTTAATGGGAAACTATCTATACAAGTCTTCCACATACATAGAGAGGGTCATTTTTTCCATTAATTATTGTAGCTAGACACGAGATTGGAGATTTGGGTGTCACTCTATATCCTGTGATAACATAAATAAATACACATATAGTTCTTGAATGGGAAACTATCTATGTAGGTCTGACCCATATGTAGAGGGGGATATTGTTCCTATTTATTTTTTCAACTGAACCAAGGATGGGAGATTCATGCATCACTACATATCGTGTGATGAATGGAATCAAACCACACATAGTTCTTAAAAAACCATGTAGTTTAATGTCATGCATAAAGGATGTAGGTTCCATATCATGAAAATGAAATATTTTCACTGGACCCAAGAAAATAGATATGGGTGTCACTATGTATCATGTCGTGGGAGAATTAAACCCACATGTAGTTCATGAAAGGGTTGTTCCCTATATAGGTCTGGTCCAAATGTAGAGTTTTCCATAGATAGATATTTGTAGCGATGGAAACTCGACTTCAATGGGAAAAACTAGCTCAGTTTTGTGTACGGTATTTCTTGGGTAGTAGTTCACATGGTGGTATGGTAGGCCCATAAATCATGTAGGAGCTTGTCCGTCTAAGACTTATTCTATTTTTCAACCATCTTCTACTACTTATTCGATAGAGACTTATTGGAGGCCTGGATCTGTCCATTTGTTGTTACATGATAGTGATATGAGTGGTTATTGGTAGGTGTTCAAGTCAGAGAGATAAGAAAAACAAGAGTTTCTGTTGATTTCTACTATAATAACTAGCAGAATTTACAGTAGGAAAAAAGAAGAACAGTTGAAGAAAGGAATCCCCATGGTCGCACCACGAGGCTAATGGCCACTTCCCCTGTATCTGTACAGCAGATTTGTTTTCTAGAAAACAATATCCCCCTTTTATTATTCCCCCTTCCAAACAACATCTCACAGCAGCCTACTTTTCAGAATCTGTTGGATTTTATCAGTTAGACTCAATGGTATACTCCTGGTACACTTTCTTTAAATATATATAGAATAATTTGGTCTCATTTTCCATATTGTAGAAGGATTTTTTTTTCTTTTGGGATATCCTAAAGCATAAATCTCTATGCCTGATGCCAAATTTATTCCCTTCCAACTCGTTATATCAGGAGGGTCCCATTTTGAAGATAATCAATTACGGGCACCTACCATCTAGGGGTGGATATCAGTTCATCATGAACTAGGGAAGTTTTGATCTGATTGATTTCCTCCATGTCACATATGATGATATATGAGACCATCCTATGATGCGTAATGTGGTAGAAAACCTCATACTGATCAGGGTTAGCTAAAACTACGATTTCATTAGACATTACATCAGTAAAATCATTTTTTGATAGGGTACAAGATACAATGGGGGTTCAAAATGGAAATATTCCATCAATATTCAAACATAGCCAGTGAGAGGGGACAATTCATCTTTTGTATTTCCTATTCATCATCATATATTTTATCACTATCTTTGAATCTCCTATGATATTTAGGTAATCTATTTTCAGCTATAGTTCCAGTTCCAAGATAGAAATTAGGGCTTCATATTCTATCTAATGATTTGTCCATCCATCAGATAGTGAGAAAGAGTATAGAAAAATTGCATTGTATAGAGAAAGTAATACAATCCCTCAACATACACAGATAATCTTTGGGTTCTCCATACTTTTGTTGATAGGACTCTGGGAGGCAGAATAAAAATACATATCCTATGTTCGGGGAGGTTCATGGGAATGGAAAACCTTCTAATCTAGAAGTTTTATTTCTAGTAGTATACTTTCTTGGGAAGGATGTGCCATGAGGAAATTAGATAGGGTATTCCCTTTGACTAACTTATGTGATATGAACTAGATATCATGTTTTCTTAAAGTGACTGATCATAGGAAAAAATTCCCAGTCAACATAGGGCAGCTAAGGATGTACTTGAGCGGGTCAATATGAGTGACCAGGTGAACTTTGTAAGGATACAAGTAAAGACTCATATTTTAATTGGGAAGATGAGTGTCAGGTAGTTTTTCTCAACATCATAATATTTTTTCTTACTACCTAACATCATTTTACTAATGTAATAGACACTTCTTTCACTATCCACATTATTCTTATGTGTAATGATAACACTGAGAAATCAATTTATGAAGGCCACAAATAAGATGAGTGGAATTCCTTATACCAATGGAATCAATACAGGTCAGTTCAGTAAGTATTTATTTAGAATCTCAAAGGATTAATGTAATTACTCATCGAAATAGAAGGTGACTCCCTTCTTTATTAACATGGTGAAGCGTAGAGATATGTCATCCAGGTTAGCTATGAAGTTATAAATGTAAGAAAGGTTCCCCTAGAGCCCCCTCAATTATTTAATAATCTGAGGGAGTGAAATTGATAAAAATGAACTTGTTTTTTTATATTCAAACTCAATTTAATGGTATCACACCACAAATATATCGAATTTCCCTAGCATTACCCTGAAAACGCATTTTACCAGATTCGTGACCGCGGCAAGATCGTGGCGTGACCGCGGCATGACCGCAGCGTGTTGGCCTGGTCCAACGACATCTGCGGGGCAGCATCTTCTGCTTAGTTTCAAATAGAATGATATGGATGGCATGAGAGGATGTTTTCTCAGAATATTTAAGGAAATTAATTCTAATCTGTGATGACTAGAGGATTGGATGACCCTTGATATACCTAATTCGGTGAATACTCGAATGCAGGTGAAAGGGGGCTGGTTGCAGGTGCTGGGGGGATGGTGCGGGCTGGTTAGAAGGTGGAAGGGGGGCTGTTGTAGGCTGGAATGTTGGTGGTAGCGGGCTGAAATGAAGGTGGAAGGGGGCTGTATGTGGGCTGGATGTGGCTGGAGCAGGCCCAAATCACGGCATTACCGCGGCGTGACCGCGGTGTGACAGCGGCGTGACCGTAGCGTATTGGCCCATTCCAGCGACATACGAGGGGTAGCATCTTCCACTTAGTTTCAAATAGGATGATATGAATGGCACGACAGGATGTTTTCTTAGAATATTTAAAGAAATGAATGCTAATCTATGATGACTAGAGGATTGGATGACCCCTGATATACCTAATTCGATGAGGTTTGGAGATCAAGCAATGTGTATGAATACCTAGAGGAATACCCCATGGGATCAGGAAAATCATAGGTTAGATAACATGTAATCTAGCGTTACTAGAACTGTGGGACCCCTGGGCTGTGGAACTGGGCTTTTGGTTGGATTTAAATATCACATGCCATGTGACATGGTCACACAACATGGGACCCATCTTAAAAGTCTAACGGCACTTAAAGAGTGTCTTGGTTCAAACAACCGTTTTAATAAAAAGAGGGAAACCCCCTACAGGGATATAAAAAGGGTCAAGTACAATGTGTGATTTATGACTAACAACGACATCAAGTATAAGGAAAACATCAATGCAATAATGTTAAGCAAGGTATACCACTGTGAGTTTTCATAGACAGTGTACCTCCGTTGGAGGGGTTTTATTACAAAACCATGACTTATTTATCAAATGAAACAATTATCTTAACTAACACTTATTCAAGAATTTCAATTTAATATAAACATGCAAAATTAAGAAGGAAATTAAATGAAATTTAAAACATTCTTGAATTAAATAGGCTAGGAGAGGGACCTTACCTCAACCTCAAGGCGCGTTTTCTTTTCACGACAACAACTCGAATCTTCCTTTTTTCCGCTTGCACGCATATGCAACTTAACATATATATAAGAATACCTATCCCCTATGTACATATTTTCATGGCCAAATATGCACAAGGGGGTATGTAGATATATTTTTATACTTGCATATACCCCTTTACACTTACACGCGTATGCATTTTTCAGATCTATATATAATCACACCTATCCCCAATATAGATATTCCTAAAACCGATGAAGAGTGACTATTATAATCTTCATAATCTCATCAGTAAGGTGACTATTATAAGTTTGGGGGCTATTGTAAGTTCCACTGTTTCTCTAAATTAGTTGGTTCTTATACATGGATGCGAAGGATTATTTATATACTAACTCTGAATGTGTGAATATATTATAGAGGAGATCCAAGCATAGAAATATTGATTTAAATATTGACATCTCTAAAGATTTTGACACTCTTAGATAGGATTTAACTTTTTAATTACTTGACAGTCTTGGTTTCTCAACCATATTTATTAAGCTTATTCAAGACCTTATCTACAAATCAAGACTCTCTTTCATTATTAGTGGGTCACACAAAAGATACTTCGGTCATACCCAATGGGTGAGATAGGGGGATCCTCCATCAACTTTTTTATTTGGAATTATTAGGGATTAACATATAAAATTTCTCCAAAAAGCTACAGATTATGGGGATTTATCACCAGTTAAGGCCACTAGAAAGATAAGAGCACCCACCCACTTGTTTTAGGTTGATGAAATTCTCATTTTTTGTCAAAATGATGACCGATCAATTTCTTTCATCAAGGGTATTTTTGAGCATTATGAATCTGTCTCAAGACAAGACATTAGTTGGAGGGAATCTAAGATTTATTGTTGCAAGGACATGCATGTTTCCAGGAGGAATAAAATTGCTAAATTCTTTGGAGTTATAGCTGGAAAAATTCATTTCACCTAGATAGCTTAACAAGTTTGGAAATAACTTCATCTTGTCATCAAAATTTATTTTTATATGGATGATATGGAAAAACCTTATTCCTATGGATGATCAAATTTATTTATTTGATCTTCATATTACCTCAATTTTATTGATCTATATGAATCCCCAAGATGATTTTCATAATTTCTTTTTGAAATGTCACATATGAAATGATGATGTCCCGAGAATGCATGAATTCAATAAGATGAGGTCTAGTTAATTGAAATTTTCTTCGCCTCTATATGTTCCACAAAACATCATCTGCATGTCCATCAATTGTCCCATTCTCACATAAAACTCAAAAAGGTAATTAACCTAAATCTTAGAGGAGAGGGGGGAGGTGAAAGATATGACAAGAACACATTTTTCATGCATTGTCATGAGTTAAAATGAAATATATGACATCCCATTTAAATTGAGTTTGGTAAAAATTATTGAAAAGCACTTCCAGCACTTATCACATATAATACATGCTTCTGTATAAGTATTTATAGATTACTTACTGAAAAATATTTTTGTGTCGCTTATTTAAGGCTCTGTTTGAGAAAAAAATTTGAAACTGTTTACAACACTTATTTCTTGTGATTAACAGTTTGAGAAATTGAACAAACACTGTAATTCTTTTTCACTCTATCACTTAGCCTTAACTAAGTGTACAAGATGTACCCTTCTTCGTGAATAACACACCATATAGAAGGGATGATGATGATACCCACCAAACAGTTCACTAAAATTCAAGTGTAGGGTTAATTGATACTTGAATATATTTATTTACCCTAAACACCACCCCAAAGAATCATACATTAGGTTGGATTTATTCCTTTATGGTTTAGTGACCGCGGCGTGACCGCGGCGTGTTCGCCCGGTCCAGCGACATCCTTGGGGCAGCATCTTCCGGCCAGGAGAGAAGGGAGCGGGAGGAGGCTGGAATGCTGGTGGAAGGGGGCTAGTTGCAGGTGCTGGGGGGATGGTGTGGGTTGATTCGAAGGTGGCAGGGGGGGCTGTTGTGGGCTATAATGTTGGTGGCAGCGGGCTGAAATGAAGGTGGAAGGGGACTGGTGTGGGATGGATGTGGCTGGAGCAAGGCCAAATCACGGAATTATCGCAGTGTGACTGCGGCGTGACCATGGTGTGACGGCAGCGTGTTGGCCTAGTCCAGCGACATCCGCAGGGCAGCATCTTCTGGCCAGGAGCGAAGGGAGCGGGAGGAGGCTAGAATGTTGGTGAAAGGGGACAGGTTCCAGGTGCTGGGGGGACAGTGCGGGCTGATTCAAAGGTTGCAGGGGGGCTGTTGTGATCTAGAATGCTAGTGGCAGCGGGATGAAAGACTCAAACCAAATCTAAACATGATAAAAATAACTATCATTACTCTTTGGTTTAGATGACAGTGCACCTCCGTTGGAGGGGTTTTATTATAAAATCATGGAATTTCTTTATCACAAAATTTATTTAATTATACTTAAAATTTATTCTAAAACTCATTCAGCACAAATCAAATGCAATAATTTAAGCAACTAGATCAACATAACTATAACTGTGAGTTTTCGCAGACAGCGTACCTCCGTTGGAGGGGTTTATTATAAAAACATGAATTTATTTATCAAATGAAACAATTATATTAAAGAACACTTATTCAAGATATGAAATTCAATATAATTAAGCGGAATTAAGAAAGATAAATTAAATTTAAATCATTCTTGAATTAAAGAGGCTAGAAGAGGGATCCTACCTCAAGGTGGAACCAAACCGTCCACTTTAGCTCTTTGAGTTTTCTAACTAAAAGTTTCTGCTCCCCCACTGGGTATACGCACCTTCACACACATGCAAGGACACCTAGCCCCTATGCACACACCCGCATGGCCGTGAGCATGTGCAAGGGTATCCTTGCACATATGCTTATATGCATATACCAGTCTCCACTCACCTGCGTATGAATTTATATATATATACATGGGAACACATAGCCTCATACATGCATAATCACTTCCATGGTTGACTATACACGTAACGGGGGAACCCACACACATATACTTTCTTACCTATGCACACACAGGCGAGTCGCCGTTAACTTGGCTACTCGAAACCAACGGGCATGGATCAACGCACTACATAAAGGATATTAGGAACATTAAAACACATAAATGATGCTACATAACCAGTGAGGAACCAACCAACGACATTAAAGCCTTACCTCGATTGGGAGAACCAAATCCACCCGAACCAACACGAAATGATCCAACGCCCTACTTAAAACATAATATGGAGTCAAAAACACTGAAATACCTAAATACATGAGGTTCAAGAACATATTAAAACAATATGCATTAGATAACACTTTATAATTTAATAAAATATGGTTATCCATTCAACTGTATGTGAATCTAAAAAGAACAACACATTTATCCATAACCAATTTCCCTTCACATGCATCATGAACATATTAAAACAGTATTCATTAGATAAAATTTTCATTTGCAAATTATAACACTCCATTCATATGAAAAATGCATCCACAATGCATCAATGGTATGAATAATTCTACACATAAAATATTCTTAACATTTTTATGAGCTCCAAATGATTTCACATATAATATGATATTCTTTATGAAACTAGAAACACATCATATATTGTTCACCTAAATCGAAAAGAAATAATGTTCTCGTGGTATCTTTTATGTGAACTTCCAATGATTTATATCTACAAACACTACAATGATAACTATTTTTATGTTTTGAGAAAACCAAAATCAATCATATATCACAGTTTGATATTGATTTTCATGAATTATTATTGGGGGGGTTCCTACGGTTTCTAAAAACTGTAGGAAAATATTGTCTAATGTAATATATTCCCAATGGTTTAATGAAACCATTGGGAAAACACATCAAATTATTACTTAAACCAACAGTTATTTCAAACCGTTGGTATTCAGGTGTTGGTATTAGTGGGATTTCCACCAGTGAATGTAATTTAAAATATCATACTAAATCTAGCTATGTACAGGTATATTCATGCAATGTGGTAGTTGAATCAACCCACAAAAAGGAGGAAAGATTTTAGGATACAAATCTATCTTTATAAGCTATAATTAAAAAAAGTGGACATAATGGCCTGGATTTTTAAAAGAAAAGGTGTTAAATCCATACCAATAACAACTTGTGGTATCATAAAAAATATGATTTGTTGCAATTAATATCAAGCCATGATTTAGTGAAAGCAATATGTTGTAAATAAGAGGGAATGTTTAGATAAACTTAATCATGAAGAAATGGGGGAGTTAGAGGTGGATTGTAATGGTTATTCAACCTTATCTAAGATTAAAGAAACCTATATAGACTAACTACACCCCCTACCCCACCCACCTTGCCCCACTGCCCCACCCCCTCCCCCCTGCCCTACAGACCTTCCCACTCCTCCATGCCCCCTCCACCCACACCTCCCCCCTCCCCCCTCCTCCTGCCCCCTGCCCTACAGACCTCCACCCTTCGCCCTGCCCCCTGCCCCCTACCCTGGAGACCTCCACCCTGCCCCCTGCCCCCTACCCCCTACCCCCTGCCCCCTGCCCCTACCCCCTTCCCCATGCCCCCTGCCCCCCTGCCCCACTGCCCGACAGCCCTACAGACCTGCCCCCTGCCCCCTGCCCCCTCCCCCTACCCCCTGCCCCCTGATCCATGATTTGGAAGTTTTCCATGGATTTCCTTATTCCTCCCTATAATCAACCACAAGAGGCATGCTCAAGTCCTTCCCACCCTGTTCCTACTTATCTTAAGGATTTATATCCTTCTCATCCCATTCTTGTACAATAGGAATAGAGATTTTATCAGCTGGCATTAAAATGCTTCCGACCTTGCCCTTCTCATTTTTAGCCTCCTTGATAATTTTATCGGGGATACTCAGTGAGTCTACCCCTGGTACCATGTCCTGAATTTCTACATTCTTAGTAGTGTTGAAAATCATTTTTTCCTTTATTTCATGTTTTGAAGGAACAAATGCGTCGGTTCCTAACACAAATTTCTCCTGTATAGCAACAGGAAAAATATATTTAGCAGCCAACTTGAAGTTACTTATAACCTTCTATCGAGTTTTTTTAGTGTCCGCCAGATAGATTTACCTGTTGTAAAAACACTTATGAATCTAACATAGAGAAGAAATTTCCTCCCAATAGTGTCATCTCTAACTGAGGGTTACCACCAAACCCTTTACCACTACTTAGATTAGACTCATCAATTGGAATAGCCAAAGTTGCTTGACTCGCTTTCTTTTACCTTATATCCAGCTTAGCACTCAAAAAAGAATTCCCACAACTAGTTCACTACCCCAAAGGATTTGAGAATTCCAAAAAACAAACTTAATCCCAGAATGCGAATCCGAGTTTGACTAATTAAATTCTTAACCGAAGCTAGATCAAAGAGTGGATCCCAATCTTGAAACCTCAAGATTGCAGGTTTGAGGGATACAAAATTGAACCCCGTGTTCTTGATTTTAATTCATCCTATGGGGAGAAGAGGAAAAAATTCCCTACCAATCGACACCATGCGCCATCCACCAAATCCCCAAATCTGATGGAACTGCTTTAGGAGATCTTAAATTTTCCATGGGTTATTATTCTGCTGCAACATTAAACATCCATGAATTAAATGATGCATTCTTCTAAAATCTCTTCATGAATTTTAGAGTTCGGCTCAATAAAATCTAAAGTACCATTTCTCAAAATTCTTTTATTTTATGAATCATAACTAGCTCTAAGGTTAAAAAATATCTATCTGAGCGTAAGAGAGATGGTTATCCTTCAAATCGTCTCGAACATTCACATTGCAGGGTTCCTTCACATCATGATTCACTGAACTATCTTCATCCAAACCCAAAGGCACTTGAATCACGCTATGTACAGCAGCAACCTTCCTCAAAATCTCTAATGAAATCCTCCTCTAGATTGAAGTAGCACTCCAATGGGAAAGCCATCAATCGAGGGCATGGGTGAGCATGGCGAGCGATAGTGCGGGTGAGCACGGGGAGAGCGTGGGAATGCATGGGGTGTTGAATGCATGAGGAATAGGAAGGGGCATTGGTGAGGGAAACACAGGTACCTAATGGGACCACTGGGGGCTACTCGACCTAGGCCCTGGTTTCATGGGCAGGGGCACATCATTTGACCCCCATGGCAGCTTGAGCTGAGAAATCTATAAATTATGGCCTCTTTGCCACAAGGACTTCAGGAAATCTCATCTAGGGGCCTTTGGTAAGACATCATCTAAGCCTTAGAGACATTTCAAATTCTTATAAATAGTTCCAACTAGATTGACAATGCTAATCTGGAGGGATGAGGCTTGATCCCCTAATGTACCTGTGTGTGTGTGTGTGTGCTTGTGTTTATAATTACCCCAATTGAGGATAATTTCTTTGGCCTATTATGAGATTACATCAGGTAAGTTGTCTTCAGGATTTCTTTGGCCTGTTATTTGGACCATTATCAAGATGTAATGAAATTTCTATGTCAGAATCCTCATGCATCATCATCAGCCACATTTTATAAAGGAAAAATCGGTATATTATCTATAAATATTGATTATAGATAAAGATGTAACCTGTTTTAAATGACCAAATTATCGTGATAACCTATAAAGATCAAAAGGATCTAAAATGTTTACTCCATCTATAAAATCATCCAAAATCCCATCTCACAACAAGATAATGTATGAAATTTATTCTGAATTCCCTCTATCATTATCTACCACCGCACCAAAACGTGTTGAATGAGGAAAGAACCCAAAAATGGGAAACATCCTTTAACAAATAAATAGGACCATCGAGTCATTAATTGAAAAAGAATAAGACCATCTACCATAGCTTCGTCCACATCCAGTATTAGTTTCAGATTCAAGACAGAATAGAAGAAATCAAAGAAATTTTCAAATACCTTGATGATGGGGCATGGGGGTGTCAACTTTGGCGTCCAGGGTGTTGACCTCGGTGTCTAGGGTGTTGAGGGTTCTGGGGGAGAGTCGTCATGAAGGAAGGGAGGAGGTGGGGAGGCCGCTCGGAGCAGCTTCGCTGGAGGGGGAGGATCATGGGGAGGATGGTCACGGCGAGGAGGTGTTGTGGGTATTGAGGGCTGTTGGTGAGGAGGAATCGGGGAGGAGGCGTCAGGGAGGTGTCGGGAAGTAAGAGAGGAGGTGGGGTCGTTGCGTCGGAGGAGAAGAATTGAGGATGGCTATGTGGAAGGTGGATCTCGAGAGGTGGAGTGGCCGCGTCTGAGCCGGTCGGGGTAGCGTCGAAGCTGTGTCGGGGCAGCGTCCGAGAAGGAGAATCACGGTGAAGTGGGGTGGCCGCATCGGAGGCACGTCGTCAGAGGAGGTGGGGAGTCCGCGTCGGAGCAACGACGGCGGGGAAGTGGAGTGGCCGCACTGGAGGAGGACGATTGTGGGGAGGTTGGGTGGCCCGTCGGAGGAGGAGGATCGCGGAACATCTGGGAGAAGAGTCGTGAGGATGAGGGGCGTTAGGAGGAGGGGCATGAGAGGGTTACGGTAAATTGGGGAGTGGGGGTGGGTTAATTGCCACAGACAGCGAAATTGTCGTGGTTGTACGCAGGATATAGCCGCGGTTCCTATTGTCCGTGGGTATAGCTCTGTGGCAGTAGCTCTAAATTCTAGTAGTGATATGGGAATAAATAACTCTATATATACTCTAAATTTCACACCCAACACCTATAATATATCTAGTAGAGCTAAGATCCACAAACTATTCAAACTTCATTGTGAAAAGTCTCTAATGTTTGAGGGGATCATACCATTGTGATTTATATGATAAGATAATTATAATGGACTATTAATACATCCAATACTATCATATGGGTGATAAATCATGATGTATATTATAAATAGATCAACAGATGACATGCTTAGTATAGAACATGATGTGTAGGGAACTCTGGCATGGCTAGTATTATAATTCTACATATCAATCTGTTGTGATATATGTAATAAGATACTCAAAATTAAATAATAATATATATGTTACTATCATATGGGTGAAAAATCACAAATAATACTATAAATGGATGAGCACATGGCATTCCTAGTATAGTACACGACATGTAAGGGACTCAAGAAAATCTAGTCTTATATTAATTCAATTCAATTAGTGTGAAGAATAATTAAAAAACATTGGTGTAAGGGTATATGACATATAGAGTACTCAATTAGGTCAATCTGTGTAATTTGATTTAATTCTCATGTCATGTATCTGGGTACACAACATGTACATGTTTTATACGACATCTCTATGAGGTACTTGAAGTGTAATATAGACAAATTAATCTCATGTATGATTTTATTTAACCCATATAGAAAGAACCTCATACTATTCTGACACATAGTAGGTTACGTAGTGTGAATTAGGGGTTTATATGGCGTGTGATTATAACAACCCTTCTCTTTATTACACATTAATACATGTTTTATTATACTTAATATAACCCAGAATATTGAGAGGTCTAGTGTCTTTTTGAAATTAGGTACATTACATAACAACTTAAAATAAGAAAAGAAAAATCATTATTGAAATATTCTTTAACATGCCTGAAGCATTTCTTCAGAGTAAGTACAACATGGGATATCCTGAGGACATACATAATAAAGGGGGAGTTATAAAGTATAATAAGGGAATAAACAAGGCATAACATGAGGAATACAATACATTTTAGACAAAATTCATATCAATGGACCATAAAAGTAATGTGAATAATAATGAATGGTATAACATGATAATCATAATATAAGAAATGTGACAAAAAATTAAAACACTATATCATAAACATAGATCAGGGCTAAACCCACCAAGACATCATAGTGGAAAAATTAACACAAAGGAATTAGGTAAACCCCCTATCCCAATGTGATGTATCATGATACTAACCATTAGCCAATGCATTGGAGCGTTATTAGGGAACACCCTTCATAATCATTTCATTCACATGCTTAAGTATTCCACATAGATCATATAACAGAGATTCATTCAACATCATAATTTATTCCCTGATAAAAGAATGTGTAATACATACATGTAAGTCTCTAATAAATAAGTATATGTGCATAAAGGTGAATTTCCTTGATACAAAATTGGGTATGGTATTCACTACGCAATTATTTTGGTATGAAAAATCGTGGTGCAATTTCGGCTGCATAAAAACGTCATATAAAAATTCATAAAAAGGGTTTATGAGTGGGAAATTGGTATTTTATCATTTATATATGAAATTTTAAGTAAGAGGGACATGCTAGGACATTATACAACATAATTAATCTGAAATAGAAGTTGTAACAAAATAAAGAAACTTGAAGAAAGAGGAGAAAGGAAGGAACCCTTAAAAAATTCCGGTATGGTAACAAGTGTACATAATGGTTCGTAGGAGGGATAAATGGGATTTATATTGGATATAATCATTTATAAATTAAATTTACATTATGGGTGATATGTAATAACATATCCCAACATAATAAAATGTAAATTAAAAAGACAAAACATTAAAAAGAGTGCTTGATAAAAGAAGAGAGTGGAAGATAAGGTTCCCTTATAGAATTACGACATAGTAACAACTTGTGTAAAGGTAAAAACGAGAGAGGGTAAATGACATATCATTAAAATGATATCATTTTGATAGTAAAAAAATGTTTATAAAAAAATATATTATAAAAAAATTTAATTAAGAAAATAAATTCCAAAGAAGGTGCTTGAATTTGAAAGGAGAGGAAGGTGTGGATCCCTTACATGAGTGTGTAACTCCAAAGGCTTGGGAGGGGATTATTGAAAGATTAGGGGAACCTTTTGAGGAGTCTATATAGTATAGGGAAGACTGTGGTCATTCTCCAAAGTGTTTTAGTGATGTGAAATGGGATCTTGGGTGGTTTATATAGGAAAAGAGGGGGATTTCTTTACTATTTTGGTTTTGGACATTACATAATAAAATATTCAAAACCATAAACCATACCATGATTTATTAACATGGTTTCTAAAAAATGATATTATTTTACATTATTTTATAAGGAAAAAGTCCGGAGATAATAAAATAATTCCCCTGGTTATGTGAAGGTGAGTCACACTCTCAAATAAATGATTTTAAAATATTAACATATATTACAAGTCTTATAGGATTTATTAAGGCTTTATAAAAAATAAAATATAAATAAAAGTATATTATTTTAAAGTATAAAAAATATTTGGCTAAGGAAACCTTTTATATAATTTATTACATCACTATTTTCCCATTATGATGTCATAAAACACCCCGCATATTTATACGGTATTTATTTTTTACCCAAAAATTCGACTATCTCAGAAAATTATGAAAAATTAACTGTTAGATAAATTCAAAATCATAATTACAAATATAATATTCATTTTATCTAAATAATTTTCAAAATAGGAGAATTTTTACTTTTAAAATAAAAACTAATATTTATTGAAAATAACATGTTTTTTGACAATAACATTTTTTGAACCCTTATAAAAATTACACTGGACTTCATAAAAATTATATGATAATTTTTATTCAAAAAGAGTAATTTAATGATAATATATTATTAAAATATTATTTATTTCAAAAATCCATTAATTAGTTAATTAAATTTTAATATCAACCAAAAATAAAATTTTATTGTAACACAAATAAAAACATTTATAATGTAACAATAGTATGATGAAAATATATTCATTATTATATAAAACAATAATGTATATACTCATATTTATAGGTTCTTGATACATATCCCTTTAATACACCATCATACACCCTAAGAGTAAGGTGTGTGATGGTGGGGATTTCATGGAGACATTTAGTGAACATAGTTTGGTCTGTGATGTCCATGAGCTTAAACTTATCTCATAAACAGTTTCAATCAAGCTTAAGTTATTCGATCTTTTCTTGGGATTGGTATAGGGAAAAGACTATAAATTCTCTCTCCTTCAGAAACTCTGATAAATGGTCTTCGTAGGGTATGATCCTTCAGGTTGAGTCCATCACATCCTTTTTGTGTCCCAAAAGGATTTGTTAAACCCCAATATTTATAATAGTAATGTGTTCAATGACTATATTATCAACAATAAACATAGTTAACAGTCATTTAAATTCAATTGGATATAATAAAACAAAATAATTACATGTGTTTTCTATAACTATAATACATTTAATTAAATCAAAAAGGGGAAGTTTATTCATAGCAGTATGGGGTGTTACAATCTTTCCAAATTTATAAATTTTACCCTCGTGATTTTTTTCCCATACTAAAATAGATGTGGGTAAATATTCTTCATCACCTCCACTGGTTCCCATGTTGCTTCTTCAAACATTTTGTTTTTCCACAACACTTTGATGAGGGGAATTGCTTTATTTTGTATAACTTTTTCAATACAATCTAAGATCATTGCTGAATTCTCATCATGGGAAAGTTAATTATCCAAAGATACCACCACTATATTTAATACATGTGAGGGGTATGGTATATAATTTATCAAGAGGGATACATGTAATACACCATGTACTTCAGGTAGGTTTGGTGGGAGTTCTAGTCGATAGGTCACTACTCTGATGCGATCAAGGATCTTAAAATGGTCGATGTACCTTGGACTAATCTTTCCCTTCTCCCGAATATCATCACTCTCTTACATGCTGATATGTGAAGGAATACCAAGTCTCCAACATCAAACTCTGGGTCACATGGATTATTGTAAGCATAGATATTTTGTCAACTATGGGAAGCCTTAATGTGATGATGAATAGTATTAACCTTATCCACCATTTCTGGAACAATTTTAGGACCTATAAGTTTTTGTTCCCCAACTTCATCCCAACATGCCAGTGTTCAACACCTCTTCCCATAAAGGGCTTCATAGGGAGAAATTTGGATTCTTGAGAAACTATTGTTGTAAGAGAACTCGACCAGAGGGAGATGTTGGTCCCATACTCATTTCAAGTAAATTGAGAATGATATAAATATGTCTTCAAGTGTTTTGATAGTCTACTTAGATTTTCCATTAGTTTTATGGTGATAAGACATACTACAACTCAAATCAGTGTTAAAATAATTTTGGAGACTTTTCCAAAACATAGAGGTGAATCGTGGATCTTGATTGGACATAATAGATAGTGTTACTCCATGAAGATTTACCAATTATCTGATGTATATCTGTGGAAGTTGATCAGTGAGAAATCCTATCAAATTACAATGAAATGTGCAATCTTTTTAAGATAATCTTCAACAACCTATATAGCATTATTTCCCTTGGATGTCTGTTGAACTCCGATGAAAAAGTCTATGGTGATGTTTTCCCATTGCCATGTTGGTATGGGTAATGGTTGCATCACCCCCTTAGACTCCTTCATTTCAAACTTCACTTTCTGACATACTAGGCACATTGATGTATAACCAGTGATCTAATTCTTCATGTTATTCCACCAATAGTTCTTTCAAATATCCTGATACATATTTGCTTTTCCAGGATGAATGGATAAAGTCTAACTATGTGCATAATCCAATAGTTACCTCCTTAAATCAGGATTTGATGAAACACACAATATTGACACAAATCTAACAATTTCTTATTCAATAACATTGAACTTCAAGGATTTCTATTTTCTTATAGTTTCCACTTTATTCTGAATTCCCACATCATATTTTTGAGCATTCATTAACCTTTCCAGAAGGGGAAGTTGAGGAATCATTTGTGAATCGATTGATGATGTTCCTTCCTTTATGATTTCCATATCCATCCTCTTCAAATCTAAAAATATTGGATCTTTCTCCATTCAAATTTATTATAGAATATCTTGATCCTTTATACTTATAGAATCTTCCACTATGTTCACTTTCCCAATTCATTAGTGGATTGAGGAATAAAAATCCTTGATGAGTTATAACCATCTTCATTATCACATATTAATCTATTTCTATGTGAATATATATTCAAGACATTTGTGATCCATATATATTTCACACTTCTCCCCAAAGAGATAATGCCACAAAATTTTCCAAGCGAACATCAATTTTTCCAACTCTAAACCACATGTGGGATAGTTTTTCTCATGAATTTTCAACTACCTTGTAGTATAGGCTATGAATTTTTAATTTTTCATCAACACACAGACCAATCCCTTTTTTGAAGCATCATTGAAAATTTGGAAAAGTTCCCCACATGTGGGTTGTGTGAGAACATGGGAAGTGATAAGACTATTTTTTAACACCATGAAGCTTTCTTCATAGTCATAATTACAAAAAAAATTGACTTCCTTCTAAGTTATCATGGTAAGAGGGTTTGAAAATCATGAGAAATTTCTCACAAATCAGTAATAATATCTAGCTAACTCAAGGAAACTATGGATATATATCATATATGATGGCCTCAACCATTGATCAATTACTTTTGTCTCTAAAGGATCAAAAAATATTTTATTATTTGTGATGGTATTCCCCAATAATGAGACTTCCTTCAACCAAAACTCATACTTGTTTTATGTTTCATAGAGCTTCTCATTTGACAAGGTATTTATAATAGTGCTTATATTGTCCTCAAGGTCCTCCTTAGTTTTTGAATATATTAGAATATCATCTAAAAAGACTACCACAAAATGGTTGACATAATCTCTAAAGACTTTATTCATCATGTCCATGAATATTTCTGGAGAATTAGTGAGTCCTAATGGAATCACAATGAACTCATAGTTCCCATTCCTCATACAACAAGAAGTCTTGGGGATATCCTCCTTCTTTAACCTAACATAGTAATATCCCAATCGCATATCCACCTTGGATAAGTATTTTGATCCATATAGCTTATTGAAAAAATCATCAATTCATGGAAAATGATACATGTTATTTATCATGATCTTATTAAGCTCATGATAATCAATGAAAATAAGCATTGACCCCTCATTCTTCTTGACTAAGAGGACTTCTACAGTCCATGGTGAATCACTTGGGCATATAAATCCTTTATCTAGGTTCTCTATTAGTTGTTTCCTTAGTTACTCAAGTTCCATAAAATCCATCCCATATGGATTCTTGGATATTGGAAACACCCCAGGTATAAGATTGATTGTAAATTTTACATCTCAACTATGGGGAAGACCCAATAATTCTTTAGGAAACACATTATCATATTCCCTCATAGTAGGAACGTGTTCAAGGATGATCCTTTCTATAGAATCAATCATTTGAGATAGATATTCATTCACATAGAGAAATAATATCAATGCTTGAGATGACAGTTATAAAGAAGATTCATCCTCCTCCTTACACTTGCATAGCATTGGGGGTTGATTCACCATATGGGAAGAGATTTCCCTCAAACATAAATTTACGTTAGTTCTATATTGGGAAATCCAATCCATTCCTATAATTGCATGAAATTAAACCAAGGTATATAGGAAAAGTGTTTACAGTAAGTTCATCCCACTGACATTAATAGGGGAGGGGTTGTATACTTGGGATGCAATAATTTCACATTTTCTGTTTTCATCGATATCTATACTTATATTCTTTTGGGTGGTATTTGAGTATTTATACTAAACATTCATGATATGAAGGAATGTGTATAACTAGAATAAAATAGTACGTTCACTCTTATTTAATGAATAACTAGAGTACATGTCAGCAATTCTTTGTCAGGATTCATTTTAGTGGTTGCAATGGAAAAAACTCACCCTTTCTACCTTGGATGTTATTGGTTGCCTCCTAAAACCCTTGGATTAGTGCACTGGTTCTCAAAGTGCCATAGTTACTTGCAGTTTAAGTGGTGAACAATGCGTTGAGGATTTATCGAATAATCAATTTCCTCTTATCACATTGGTGGGTTTCTCTTATCAAAAATCATTGGCCTGGTTCCCTTCTCTTCCATACATATATAATTTCTTCCTTCTCCTGAGTAAATTTCTAGGGTGCTTCTTTCTTCACCGTCAACAAGTGGGATATTGAAATTTCTTAGTGCCATTGGATTTATCTATTGAACCGCTAGAATTAAATTCCACTTTCTGCTTCTTATCCCAATAATACCCTTGGGATTATCCAATTTCTATTTCGACTTTGAGGGAACATCAAACAATTTTTTCATAGCTATAAAATTCATCGATTTACAAGGATTTTCCTAGTCTAGTCTTTAACCCACCAAATAAGAGTTAAACTTTGAATTTGGGTGTAACAGAAGAAATAGAGGCGTATCGTGCAAGTCTTTTGAATTTTTCCTCGTATGACCTAATTGATTCTTTATCTTTTTTCTTGTGTTCAAGGAAATCCCTTTCCATTTTAAGATAGAGAGTGTGAGGAAAATATTTATCAAAAAACGTTTTTTGGAATTTCTTCCACTCCATTTTTTTGATCTTCTCCTCAGGATTCATATTCTTGATCAATATACACCACATATCTACTTCCCCACATAAGATAAAAAATTAGAAGAACCTTATCTTGTTCAGAACATTGAAAGATGAAGAAGGTCTTCTCAATGGATTTGATCCATTATTCTGTGATTAAGGGATTTGATGATCCATTAAAATAAGGAGGCATTTTTCGTATAATGCTCTCAATTGTGGGTTGTTCTTTATTAGGGGTGTTTGGGAAATCCTATTGATTCGAGCTTTTATTCAAAACATAAGTTGGCTGAGAGAGTATCATGACAATGTCTTCAATTCCTGCTCTCATTGGATTGGGAATATCATTGGGGGAAATCATCACATTTCCCTTCACATTGATTATTAGATCGATTCCTCATATTACCATACATTAGATAGAATAAAAATGGAGATTTGGGATGAGTATATTAATCAATTAAACACCTAAACAGGAATCTAATGACATTAAAGGGATAACTTATAAATTATATTTATCTCTTTAACTTATGATTTTTAGGCTTCGATAAAAGTTATCCATGATCTATTTCCTAACATATATTCATATGGGAATTTTTTTTATTCCATTAATAATAGTTTTTAATGAGATTATGAATTTACCAAAGAATATCCCCTAGGTATGTCAAACTAGGTGCCTAGTAAGGCTCGTTGTCATGTACTAGATTACCCCAATCCATGCCCAGAGCATCTTTTCTGAGTTTTTACCCCTAGGTACATCTATTACAGAACCACGTCCATTTGTAGTATCCAAACATGGATGTATTTTATTTATATACCAATTACTATATACTTACCAAAATTTAGGTACATTTTCTTATACTTATTCTTATCCCTAAGTAATTCTCTAGAGTTTTCTAATCTTGAGGCTTTTGCTAGTGTTTTATAATCCTAATCCCAAAAATAATTAACCTATCCTTTGATACCAACTATAAGAACCTTGGTCTTTACTAAACATTAATAAAAAATTTTGTCACTCAATAAAACTAAAAATATTGTAAGGTCATGTGTATTTGGGAAATTATGTACATCACATAAAAACATAAAACAAGAAAAGCAAGATCTTTATTGAAAACTTATTTAACATGACCAAATATTTTCTTTATACTTAACACCGCATGAGATTACCTAAGAGCATACATAACAAAGGGTTGAGATATAAATCCCTATAAGGGAATACAAAAGGAATAAAATGACGAAGAAAATACATTTTAGAGAATCAATATATCAATGGAGCATAAAAGGAACATGATTAATAAGGAATGATATAGCATGATAATCATAACATGGGAAATGTGGAAACAACTTAAAACACTGCATTATAAACATAGGTCAAGGCTCAACCCACCATGAAATCATGGTGAAAAAATCCCCATAAAGAAATTTGGTAAAACCCATACCCCAATGCAACATATCATGATACTAACCATTACCCAATGCATTGGAGCATTATCAGGGCGCACCATTCATAATCATTTCATTCTCATGCTTAATTGTACCACATATATCTTATAACACAGATTCATTCAACATCATGATTTATTCCACGATTGAGTAATGTGGAATAAATACATGTAATTTTCCAATAAATAAGTATATTTTCATAAAGGTGAATACGCTTGATAGAAAAATGGGTATGGTTTTCACTATGCATTTATTTGGGCATGGAAAATCACGGTGTAATTTCAGCAGTATAACGATGTCATATATAAATTCATCAAATGGGTTGATGAGAGTGAAATGGGTGTCTAATAATTTATAAATGAAATGGATTGTATGAGATACTTGTAAATACATTCCCCAACATAAGAAATTGGAAATATAAGGCATAACATAATAAAGAAACTTCAAGAAAGAGGAGAAAGAAAAGAACTGTTACAAAAGTTCAGTATGGTAACTGGTGTGTATAAAGGATCTTAGGCATGATAAATGAGAGTGAAATGGGATATAATAATTTATAAAAAAAATTAAAGTAAGGGGGATATGTAATAAAATATCTCAACCTATGAAAATGGAAATTAAAATACATAACATTAAAAATATTTCTTGATAAAAGAGGAGAGTGGAAGATAAGGTTCCCTTACAGAATTTCAGCATAATAACAACTTAGGTAAAGTTCAAAATGAGGGGGGGGGGGGTTAATGATATATAATTAAAATGAAATTATTTTTATAGTAAATCAATTTTTATAAATAGAAGATATTATAAACAATTTCAATTAAAAAAACAAATTCCAAAGAAGGTGCTTGAATTTAAAAGAAGGAGATGAAGGTCAGAATCCATTACTTGAGTGTGTGACTCCAAAGGCTTGGGATAGGCTTTCTGAAAGATTTGGGATGCCTTCATAGGACTCTATGGAGTATATGGAAGATTTTAGTCGTGATTAAAGTAGTTTTAGTAAATTGAAATGGGATTTTGGGTGAGTTTATCTAGGAAAAGTTGTGGATTTCTTTATTACTTTTTTGGAAACTACATAACAAAATATTCAAAACCACAAACCATCCCATGTTTTTTTCTATGGTTATTCCATAGGGGAGTGGATTAAATTATTTTATATATCCGAGATCCAAAGATAATAAAATAATGCCCTTTCTTATGTGGAGATGAGTTATATTCTCAAAGAAATGATTTTAAAATCTTAATATATATTATATGTCTTGGAGGATTCATTAATTATTTATAAAATAAAAAAAATAAAAAAAAATTACATTATTTTAATATTAAAACATATATTTTTCTGATTATACCTTTTATAGTATTTATTACATCACCATTGGGCCATTATGATGTCATAAAAAACACACTGTATATTTATATGGTATTTAATTTTTACATCAAAAAATTAGTTGTCTTAAGAAATTATGAAAAGTTCAATGTTAGATAAATTTGACATCCTAATTACAAAAATAATATTAATTTTATGTAAATAATTTTCAAAATATGTGAATTTTAACTTTAAAATAATCGACATTTAGTTAAAATGATGGGTTTTGTTAGTAACATTATTTCAACCATTTTAAAAACTACATTTCACTTCATAAAAATTATATGATTATTTATATTAAATAAATGTTATTTAAAGACAATATTTTATTAAAATATTATTTATTTCCAAAATTAATTAATTAATTAAATGAATTTTAATATCAACCAAAAATACAATTTTATTGAATCAAAAATTAAAATAATTTATAATGTAATAATAATTGGATGGAAATATATTTTTCATTATATACAAAAATAATGTACACTCTCATATTGATAGGTTCTTGATACATATCACTTTAATACACCAGAATATTCCCTATGAGGAAGGCGTGCGATGGTGGGGATTTCATGATGTTGTTCAGTGAACATGGTTTGGGTTATGATCTCGATGATGTTGAACTTCTCCAATAAATAATTTCGATCATGCTTAAGTTATTGGATCTCAGCTTGGGGTTCATCTAGGTAGACCAGAAATGTTTTCCCCCTCTAAATATATGATAAATGGGCTACATAGGGTATGATCTTTCTAGTTGAGGTCATCACTTTCTTTTTCTATTCCAAAAGAATTTTTTTAAACCTCATTTTTATACTAGTCATGTTTTCAAGGATAATATTATCAATGGTAAAGGAACTTAACGGTCATTTAAATTCAATTGGATATAATAAAATAGAATAAGTTCATGTGTTTACTATAATAATAATATATTTAATTAAATCAAAATGGGGAATTTTATTCTTAGTAGTTAGGTTCGTTACAATGATCCCCATTTCATAGGTTGAGTGTGTATATGAGGCACACTTCAAGACACTCAGTTTAGTGATACATGATGTGTAATTTTCAAAATATTGTTTATGACCAATCTAGGTCAAACGCTGAGTCACATGGTGAATATATTATAGATAAATGTTGTGTGACATTTATTTCATGTTGAAAGTTGAAAATGGCATTGTACATGGTTTGTTACTGATGACTACACACCATATAGTCATAAATTTATAGAATAATGAAACTCTATCATATTATTGTGAATGTTGTTGTCACTGTCACATCCAGCTATGCCCCCACTATTGGTTGAACCTGTTACCTCTAAAATTAACCTCTCACCTCATTGGGGTGTTCTTTGGGGATCCTTTCACATTTTTCATCATCTTTTATTAATTTTTCAAACCACACCTGAATCACATCATTTTTTCACAACCATGTTCAAATACATATGTTTCTATGATTTTCCTTCAATGTAGTTTTATGAAACCTATATAGATCTCTAGTATGAAGAGGAAAAGAAAAATAATAATGAATATAGTGGTCAATGGAATACCTGATCACCCAAGGACGAGAACACTTTCAGGTTTATCGAAGAACACAGTAATGATATATGAATACAATTTATATTTACATCAAATGATTTTATTATTGGGATATGAATATTCAACATAAGTTTTATTTCATAAATAAATTATTTATTAATAAATTATTTAATTAATGATAGATAATAAGGTCAATATTATTCACTGATAAAAACTATATTAGATAAATAAATAAAGGACCATTCTAGTAACAAAAATTATTGACAAATTTGGAGGCTTCATCCCACATTCATCCCATGATAAAAATATAGTAGTTAGACAATAAAAAGATCATGAAAATGGGTAAATTTAATTTAAATTAGAATATTATTTCCTTAAATCATTGAGAAAAAATATATAATTTAATTATTTATTCAAATTTTCTTTAAAAAAACTCATTTTTTCAATGATATAAAAATCCTTAAATAATCAGAGTTACTTTATGAATACATTTAGAAAAAAATAATAGGTTTAATGTTTCATATACCATGAGTGAATATGAATAATTTATTTGATATTATTATTATTTATATAAATTTTTATTCTTTTATTTCACATGTAAGCATGTTTATCATGGTGATGATTTTAGTTTTTGTAAATAAATAATTTTAAAAGAAGCACTTTTTCCCTTGATTAGCACAAAAATTTATTTCCAAAGGAAAACCAATAATTTTATTCAACCATTTAAAGTCCTAATAATTTTTCTCTTGAAATTATACCTTGATTAAATTACCACCAAATATTTGGTAAATAATCATTTTTAATCCCTTTGTGTTTTTTATTCATTTTATCCCTATAGATATTTTATGTAATTTGATCACGAGAGGAAGGGGTCAAATCACCCAGTATAAATGAGTTAGATGAAACAATAATAATTTTTATCTTGATGGGATGTTTCCATCACTATATATCCATGAAATTTTTCTCAATAATTATTTCCTCCACCTCTATGAGGGAAAATAAAACCCAAACCGATTTCATTATGTAAGGAGATGAAATTGAGAGTTTTCATCTCTTCAGATACTTCACCAATGGTGATTGAATTGAATATATTTTTCCTTTTTAATAATAGGATATAAGTAATTAATTAAAATTGATATTTATTTCAATAAATTCACTCATAATTTCCCCTAATTATTTTTCCCTCTTTAGCATGAATTAAGATGTCCAATAACGGCTTAGACATTACAAAATTAAAAGGTTATATAATTATGAAAAAAATATCTAACTGCCATTTCATCGACACATGAAATATCATTTTAAATGTCATCATAAAACTTCAACACCTCATCACTATGCACAACAATTTAAAATAATAATATATTTTTAATTAATTTAATGGGAATAAAATCTCAGTCTCAATGTTTAAAGACATTCCATTAAAATAATACCTCTAATAGAAAAATAAAAAAATATATGTACACAATTGTGGTGTCATAATTTCATTTCAAAACTATATATATATAAGATATTAAAGATTCATACATGTGTGGATAAAAATAATTTATTTAATGTATTATTTATTTTCAAAATCATGCAATGCTAAAATCAAACAAATTATCCTCACAACCATATCTAGAAATATCATTAATTATTTTACAAGGAAGTATCATTGAAATATTGGATGGTAGAAATATATTTTTTATTTTTTAGTAATTAAAAAAATATTTATTTATTTAATAAATATTTAATATTCTGAATAGTTAAACCTACTTTAAATTCCACACAAATTTATATCATAGGTAAATATTTCATTTCATGTTCAATAGAACCATAAAAAAATTCCAATGCCAACTTCTAGGTTAAATTTATCATTTCACGCTCTTTAATGGGCCTTACCCGTGAAACATAAAAATAAATTAAGTATTCCATATAAAAAATATAGGTTTATACTTCCTCCCCACCTTCAAACATTTTCATCCTTAAAGAAAAATGACTTATCTGTTAATCAAAATATCATTTAACAAACTCACATGTGATACAACCTATCATCATACATATGTAATGTAACCTTAGAAGACTTTGACCTATGTGGACCTAGGAATAAACTACATAGGGAAAAAATATTCAACTTTACATAGTAATTATCCAGCTCATGCCTATCCTAGAAAGGACTTAAAAAATGGCCTAAGTTTCCATTATATGAATTCTACCATGATTCCATGTTGAAAAAATCTACAACTATAGTTAATATATCCACATATCATGAAGAAAACCAAAACCCTCAACCATCATCCTTATAAAGCCTCATAATTAAGGGAAATAAAAGGGAGAGTGTCATACTCCCAACCATTATTGAGAAATGAAAAAGAAACAATCTATAATTTACTATTAAAGGCATCCTATTAGGGTTAAGATCACCCTATGAGAAAGGGAAAAATGAATATAATAAAACAAGGAATCAACATACTTAAACCATCATGCACCATACTCAAAGCTCGTTAGTGACCCAATCCTCCATTATTTGAAGTGGATGGTCTTGACTATTTATATAACCCTACTCTATCAGCACTAGACCCCAAAAATAAAACTTGATTTTAGTGAATATAAATACAACCCTCAATGGAACATTCTTCACCACATAGGTAAAATGGACATAGAATGAATACCAATTCTATACTACCACTGGTCCCATACCCACCAAGTAACCTTAGTTGTCAGCTACTCATCACCACCTGAGATGGGTCATCACAATACCTCGATATTCAATTCTTAATGAAAGATATTATAATATACACCTTTAAGGGAATTCATTAGAAAAATAATCATTTAATATTATATTCAATATGGAACCAAACTCAAATCTACCATAAATAGTCTCTAACATTCACATATATGTGTGGAACATTACAACTGGAGAAATATATACAAATAATTCTTTGAAATCCAACCATGAAGGCCAACTACTCAAACATAACCAAAAGAAACTGAGAACAAGATATATTACTTTTGGAATCAGGTACCACTTCACCACTATATCACTCAGATCACCTAACCCATCAGGTCATCAAGGGTTTTCCAAACCAATGGTGTTCTCAATGTTTTTCAAAAAATCCTCCAAACATCCAAGATACCCACCCTCTAGTTTGCTTAAAATGAGGGTCAAATGAATGGAGAACACTAAAACAATCGATAATCTTACATTCACTACATGATGTTTATTACTTTCAATAGTATCATTAGGTTTTTTATGATGTCCCTATAACACCTCAAATGCTTATTATAGATTTTCAATCACATAAATCTAGAGATATAACAACTAGACCTAAGATCAATCTTAAAGAACCACTGATTGGGATGCCTCATGATGTTAAAAGAAAACCTTCTTAAAATAGGTCTACTAATTACACATTACCACCCTGAGGTAAGTCAGGCTATCCAATGACTAGTAAGAAATACCAGTATAGACTCTAAAGTATTAAAATATAGGAAATGAATACTTGATGACGGAAAAACTAAGATATAATTAGGATAACATTCTATAGTTCAACAACCACAATAGGTGTAGTTGGGTTTTGGATTTGTGGTAAGAACCCTACTATTCTATATCAAGGTTAGGGGTTCAAAATCCAGTTGGAGTTGGTAATATAATCATATTGTAGAGATACATTAAAAATGGTAGAACTATATCACCGATGAAACTTTAATGGTGGATGACATTATAGTATTACTATTCACTAGAGAAAACTTTGGAAAAAACATATTGGCCTTCGGGCCATGTGATGGGATTTAATGGCCTATGTGGATTCGATCCATGTCATGGGTGTCCTCTACTAATAAGAGGTAGTCCTTTATTTCAATAAAAACAAGATTCATATTAAACTTCAAAAAACCAATATAGGTAACCATTACACCAAAGGTTGCATAAATCAACATGCCAATCCCACCAAATTATGGTTTTTCAACAGAAATATTTCAAACACACTTCATCACTATAAGTAAAATTTACACTTTTAGTAACCATGAAAAAGGATGACCACAAGGTGTTAGAGTATCCAACCATAAGGGTGTATTTATGAGCTTAATGGTAATCATTATCACCTCAAACAAAAATACTATAAGGGGTAAATAGCTTAATCCAATATTGATGAAGATGATTATTTCTGAAGATGACATAAATCATAGTATCAACCTTTTATATTGTCACATTATTTGAGTCATCCATGACATGAAACCATCCATAATTTTCACATTAGTACTATGATTCTGATGAGGATTTCTTGAAGGTGGTAGATGGATATGCACTAAAGATTCATCCATACCTATCCAATTTTTCTTCAAAAAATCCATACTTTCACTACCTCATGGAAATATTTTAGATCATTCTATAGGGAAGCAACTAATATCAAAGATACCCTCACCATGGAGATATTTCAATGAAAGTAATCAGATATCCATATGAAATCACTATCCTGTTTTGAAATGTGGGACCATTACAGAGACAAAATATCAATCATTAGAATTTGACTAAAGGTGTCTATTATAACAAAGGTATTCAGAATAGGTACAACCGAAATATTAAATCATATACTAATGGACCTATTCAAACCTGTGATTCCACAAGAATCAATTTTGAATTTATATCAGTATGTTCTCTATCCACAATCTTATGTAGAAACTGAAACCCCAAAATTGGTGAGAAAATACCATTGTGGATTTAGATAATAATGAATTAGTTATTCTTTGTACCAATAAAGGTAAGTCAAATGAATGAATATCTATCTGTTTTATGGATATCTAAACCAAATAGGTAGGATAAATCTAAAAATATAAATAATCCTATACTATATGAGGAACAAGCTCAACTCATATGCTTATGAGGAATCTATCACTAGAGTACACATATAACATTACCCATGTCACAGAACAAATGAGTTCAAAAAGACCAATCATACTATAGATAGTCTTTTTTCATCCCAATGGGGAATACCATCTACTTTATAAATGAATTTTTACTAAGAATATATAAGGGGAAGGGACTTCCCTATGCTTGCAGGATGAACATATTTTACCATCAGTATCCGATTCAATACCTCATCACCCAACTAACCAAGGATGAGTGACTAAAGATATTCTAAAGGTGTATCGTGACCCTATCTTTGAATAGAATTTTTTTGTTCATAAGTAACATCGACAACTGGATAGTAGGTACCCATGATTTTTAGAGATTATCTGGATGTGGAGACATAATAAGGACAAGAAACATCATGAATGTACAATAAATGATAAATATAATTTCTTAATAATACCCTATAAATGAGTCCTTTGAGATTCAAGTTGACTATTAAGTTTTTAGAGTACTAGGAAAATCATAAAAAATCTAGGTATGGGATGAGACCTTCTATCTTTGAGGTATCCTAGAAAATTTTACTTCTATAACTCTCTCTACCGCATAGCATCATTAACTACTATGTAATATATCATTTAACTTCACTAGTTCAACATCCTACAATTCCATCTATGAACTATGAAAAATATGAAAAGGAAAAACATGTGTGGGAATTAATCCCATGTAGGGGTGAGTATATAAATACCGAACAGGATGCCAAAAAACAAAAAATAATGATAAGGAAATATGTAAACTCAAACCCAAAATCCGAGAAAAAAAATGTTTCTAGGGGAACCAGATATTCTCTAATGTTATGAAAACTGTATGAAATGAAAGAATATGGTATTTATATCTCTAATTCATGAAGAATCGTATCACAAGAGAAACAAGTGATACCTAGTGTAGTGTAATCCTACAAAACATGATGTTAAATGTCTGGTTGTAGTCCATAACTGGAATGTATAACCAAAATCTTAAAATATAGCTAGTATTTAAAAGGAATCTATTAGATGATATGATATAATTTGTATGAACCCTGATCTTCTAGTCTTCCATAACTTCTACAATACCTCTTATGAACAATATTGGGGGACCACTCCTCATCTAGTCATGTGTGTAACAATTAAGGTAGTTTTTGACCCATATGGAAGAATTCACCCTGAAATATGGTAAAATACTAAATCCTCTAATAGAGTACCCTACCCAAATATATGGGGGGTACTGACTCTAATAATGGATGAACCTTTCATAACTTATTGGGGGTGGAGATACCTAAACTCTATTTTTCATATGGGGACCACTTCCTAACATTTTTCTATTTTTATGGGAGTAGCTTAACCCCATAAGCC
Organism: Viscum album; assembly: GCA_963277665.1. NCBI lineage: Eukaryota > Viridiplantae > Streptophyta > Magnoliopsida > Santalales > Viscaceae > Viscum > Viscum album. The sequence continues at coordinate 815,072,333 of OY728140.1, read as the reverse complement.
TACTTCCATAACCCATGGGGAGTTCCTAAATCCATATATGATCCAAATATCTCACCCAATACCTCTCATATATCAATTAAATCTAATAAACATGAATAGTAAAAATCGTTTCATGATCATGATTCAATGTTGGAGGGGATCATACCATTGTTCTATATGCAATAAGATACCCAGAACGATCTATTCATACATCCATGACTGTCATTTGGGTGAGAAAACAGGAATAATATGATAAATTGTCTAAAAAATAGAATTCATAGTATGGTGCAAGACATACAGGGCTCTCAGGAATGGCTAGTCACGTACTACCATAGCATAATCAATGTGGTGAACTAGTACATGTGTGTATAGGGGGTACATGGGGTGTAGGGTACACATGTTAGAATAGTTTTTTACTTCCACCACATTTCTGTGTCATGTATCTACATACATAGATTGTACCTATGGTACATAATGTCTAACTATATATATGGCCTCTATATAGAGTACTCAATGTCTAAATCACACAACTTAATATCTAGAATTATTTAATCTTATGTACACAAATGGGACCTCAAAAAATTATTAAAAAAACTAGGTTATATATTATGTATGGGGGTGTACATGGTGTGTGGGTCCTTCTGTATAGGTTGGGAGTGATGTGGCGTACTCTTTGGAACACTCAATCTGTTGATACATAACACGTAAGATAGAGGCCTAAGGAATGTGATTTTAAAAATTTCATGTCCATCTAATCTGATCCTAATGATGATTCACACAATGTGTATCTTTGATATACATGTCGTGTGATATTTATTGTACATGTAAATAAAAAATTGGTATTCTGCACATGTGTGACCTAATACTACATGTAACGAACTAATTTTTTGTAAATGGAATTCCATTTTCAAATGAATAAATTCTTTATTATGTAATGAATATATAGAAAAACATTCACTAATTTGGTTATATTGGACCATCATATTTTATATCTTATTTGATTTAAAAGACCATTAATCATAATAAACAATGATAATATATCCATTGTTCAATGACCATTAAGATTATTATATATTAAGAGTGATGATAAAATCTAGTTGACACAAAAAACGAAGTGATGGCCTCAACCAATAGGCGCATACCCCATGAATTCCAATTATCAAATCCCATAAGGAATATAACCTCACTGGGATTGTCTCTTGACCAATCCCTAGATTATATTCAACAAATAAATCATGCGTGAAATTTTTTATAGGATAATGAAAAGATTATCAAGATCACAACAAAAACTATGTTTACTGAACCACCCTAAGAAACTATCACCATTACACACCTTACCCATAGGGAGTATGTTGGTGTAATAAGGGGTTATGTATCTAGACCCTATTAGTATAAATTTTTATATTTTATTTTTTAAAAAATAATTATTATATTAATCCATTTTATGAATGATTTTGACAAAAATATTTCTATACAAGAAAAATCAAAATTGTATTTTATTGAGAAATATAAAAAGTTTAAATTAAGACACTATTTTTTTAGAAATTAATGTTATTTTAATAAAATATTTTTATTAAATAATATTTACTGGAATATAAATGGTAATATAATTTAATAAAGAAAAATATTTTGTTTATAAGGATCAGAAAACTGTTATCATCATAAAAACTATTATTTTTAAATAAATAAGGATTTTTTATTAAAAATTATAAATGCACATATTTAGAGAAATTATTTTCTAAAATAACTATTATTTTTTTTATTTTATTTCTCAAATTTATCTAATTTTGGATTTTTCATAATTTTCTGAGATAGTTGAATTTTTGGGTAAAAATAAAATATGATATAAAAATATCATATATATTATGAAATCATTAAAGAACAAAAGTGATATAATAAATAAAATAAAGACTATACATGACCAAAATTATTTTCCCCATTAAAATAATATGTTTTTCAAATTGTTTTAATATTTTCATAAACCCTTAATGAAGCCTCCAAAACCCATATTATATTTTAAGGTTTTAAAATTAATTCTTTGTGAATATGAATCACTTCCACATCACCAAATATATTATTTTAATGAGTTCGATCCATAGCCTTATAAAATATTATATAACACTTTTATTTTTCAGAAACCATGGGGAAGAACCATATGAAGGTTTTTGGTTGTGATTATTTTATCATATAGAGTCCAAAACTTATGTTTATAAATTAATAAATAATTACCATCTATTGTTTATATAAAAACCCACCAAATATCCATTTATTCTTCACTAAAAACCATTTTAGAATGAATTTACTCTGAATTTCTCCCTCTATATCACTCCCAAGGTGTTCCAAATCTCTTAACAAGCTCTTACTAAGCTTTTAGGAGCACCCTCTCATGGTAAGGGTTCCTCTCCTCTTTATTTTTTATTTCACGTAATTTCTTTATAATAAGCCTTTTAATTTCCAATAGTTCGTGTTTTATTGTACTTTTACACATCCCCTTACAATACTTATGATGTCCAAATAATTAGAGACCACATTTCACTCTCATTAAAACCATCCATGAATCATTATATACACCTGTTATGCTGCCAAAATTAACTTTTGACTTTTACTCAAAAAAAAATTGTATAGTGAATACCCATCCCCATTTCCTCTCAAGGTTATTCACCTAGATATACCAATCCTTAATTGATATGGAATGTCCATTTATGTAATTCCGCATGCCTTAACCATGGGATTTAAAGTTATGAAAGCCATTATTATATTGTATGGTCTATATGACACAATAATTCATATACATGATATGAATGTGATGGGTGGGACCAAAATTTTATGGCCCTCTAATACATTTGGTAATATTTTATCTAATGAGAGAAAATATATGGTGCACAAGAGATTTTACTAAGTACACAATGTTATGATGTCTCAAAAATTATCCTTAACTAATGTTTTTGATTTCATATATTATGTTGTTGACAAATTCCTTATGTTTTCATGATGTTATCATCTATATCATGCTTTGATGTTAATTTTTTTTTATTATCACCCCTTTATATAACCTTGATATGCATCTTGACTTTCATGCATTAATTTTATCAGGTTATTATTTGATTATTCCCTTACTTGGATTCATATCTCACCCCTTTCATATACACATCCTCATGTTATCCTGTGAAATATTAGAAGATAGACGGAAAATACTGACATGTTTTAGAGTTATTAAATAATGTTCTTATACCCATGTTTCAAGATATTGTTCTATGTACCTATGTTACCAACGACACTAGGCCTCATAATATTTTGAGATTTTTATGTGTATCTTTATATAGTAAATCATCAACTAACATGTATTAAAATATGGGTTCTCATAGTTTTTATCAGATCAAGGTCTAGTTATTTTTGGGTATTTGGAGTAGAAAATGTTAGATAAAGCCTTCGGAATAAGTCCAAACATGTGAAACCATCCCTAATTTTTGTAAATTATAGATTAATTGGTTTACAAGTAATGAAATTTCTATTTGGACACTATAAGTGGATGTGGATCTTGCATAGTTATACCTAGGGGTAAGAATCCCGAAAATGGTACATTGTGATTGAATCGATCATCACATGGTGAATGAAAAATATACCTTTCTACTCACCTATTTTAATTCACCCATGGGATATTCTTTGGTTAATTCATAATCTATATATATGAACCATTATGAATGGAAAACAAATTCCCATCAAAGTTTATGTTAGAAATAAGATCATTGATAACTATGATTTATACCTATAAATTCATAAGTTAAGGAATATATTTCATTTATGATCTATCCATTTAATGTAAATGACTTATTTTTTATTTGATTAGTTTTTTTTAAAATTCTCACCCATAATTTCCCTTTATTTTAGTCAATGGCTAGAAATAGGAGAAATTGAATCAGTAAGAAACATGAGGGGTAATGTGATGACTGCCCAAATGATATTACCAACCCAATGTGAGAAGTAATGGGGAACATAATGATGTTAATTTCTCAATTATCTCATGTTTTTAATAGAAACATTAATTAAGAGGAACACTCACACCCCCTTAAGAAAGAAAAGTTTAAATTTAGACCTTTTTACAATAACGACCTCTAACATTTAATGGAAATTACAATACCTTAATAAAAAAAATTATGGTCAACTCCATATGCAATATCTTTTTCTTCCTTGAATGATTTAAGAAATATAAGGTCGTGTTGGCTATTTATCACATGGAGGGAGAAGTTGATCATAGTGGAAGTTGATCAAAAATTCAAAGCCTGACAAGGAGATGAAGTGATAGAGTGTGAAGAATTTCAAAAAAAATTGATAAGTATTTTCCTCACACTCTCCAACCTAAAATGGAGAGGAATTGTTTTTACCTTCAAGGAAAAGGACGATGAATCCATCAGGGAATATGGGGTCAACATCACAAGATATCCACGATATGCCTGTGGATTTTTTCATTGACCCTAAAAGTAATGTTGACCACTTCACTGGTGTGATAAATCCGAGTCTATGAAAATAATTTTCAATTTAAGATGTTCAAAACTATGATGAAATTATCCAATTCTCCCTCAGAGTCGATATAAAGATCAGTGAATCTCAATTATCTTATGGATTTGGAGATAGGAATCAGATAATGGATTTTAATTTTAGAGGTTTTATTGAGAAATATCTTGGGGGAAAGAAATTACAACACCCCAAATTTAAAAGTCTATAAATAAGTATCTCTAAAATTGTATGAAGGGGATAAGAAAATTATTTAGGCGTAGGAAGGAAGGGTACCTATCTAGTGAATGATGATATTAGAAACCTAAAAATGTTATGGAATAATGAAATGATCTAGTCAACCATCTGACTATTATATAATGTTTCAACTATAAAGAATAAGTAAACTATGAAAATCAATGCACTAATACAAGGGTTGTCAATGGTAGTTGATGAAAACAACATCTAAGGCATAGAGAGAAAGGGAGATCTTATTCCATAACAACTACTGAGGTGGGTCCCGACAATGAAGTGGTGATAAGTACATTAGTTATTCACTCAAGGATAGTGAATATAATATTTGATTCTAATCCTACACATTATTTAATGCCACATAAGTTTAGTATAACTATTCCAAAACCACATCAAAACAAGGAAAAGAAGTTATCAGTAAAGATGAAAAATGGGTTGATTTTTAAATCCTAATAATATAACTCGTCTCATATGGAATTTTTTGGTCTGAATTTCCCAAAAAACATTATAATACTTATTTTAGAGGAATTTTATTCCATTATAGGAATGGATTTTATTTCTTTGTATAGACCCAACAGAAATTTCCCAGAGAAGAAAATCACCCTCCATATCACACATATCCCTCTGATTCTATACAAGTTCCATATAGATGATGAATATCCTTTGTTATCGTCATCTCAATAATGGATATTATTTCCTTAGGAGTAAGAAAAAGGGAAGTGGTAAGAAATAATGGAGTTACACTATCTATTGTTTCTAATAGAGATCAAAGGTTTAATTTGAGGTTCTAGATAATCATTTAGGAAACGCTGGATATATTGTTAAATTTTAGTACTACATATCACCCTATAAAGGATAGTCAGTCTAAGATAACAGTTAATACTCTATAAGAAATACTAAGATATTGTTCATAGTATTTCCAAGGATATTTGGATCAATACCTTACCCTATTATAGTTCTCATATAGAAATATTTTACATTCTTATATTCTAATGACACCTTATGAGGCTTTGTATGGGAAGAGGTGTCAGACTCCAACATGCTAAGATAAAGTTGGAGAGTGGATGATTATGGTACTTAATCATGTATAAGAAATAACAGAGAAGTTTCAAACCATTCAACATCATATGAAATAAAAAAATGATAGAAAATCTATTAAAACAATCATCGATGTAACATAGATTCTAAGGATGGAAATAAATAGTTCCTTTGTATATCACCCTAGAATAAATTAATATGCTTTGGGAAGAAGGGAATTATTATTCCCAGATAAAATGGTCCATTTGAGATCATTGATCAAATTAGAGTCATTAATTAATTATTATAACTCCAAACTAACTCATCTCAAGTACATTATATTTTCCATGTATCCCTCTTGAGGAAGTATATACCAGACCCCTCACATGTACTGAATATGACAACCCTTTTTTATTACAATTTAATTACTGATTTATTACATAATACAACACATAATTAAACAAAAATGTAAATACCCAGATTTACTGTGGAATTTTTTTTTAATACATGGGAATTTTACGAGTCTGCAGTTTCTAACAGCGCTTGATTTCGAGGCCCAGTGTGCCCAGAATCAATTTCTGAAGTTTTGCTCAGGTACATTCAGTAAACGTGCGAGTGGGATTTTATAACTTTTGAACCGGTGCTAGGAATTGAAATTTGAGGACACCGTTGAGCTCACAGTGTCGGTGATTTCTTAGTAAGACCATCACCGCAGTTATGTTCTCACGAGAATAGAAGTTAGATTTTGAGGTTTTAGTTAAATTGAATAAAAATAAGTGTTAAACTTTATTTTTATTCTATGGCGGTTAAAACCTCCAAGAGGAGGTTAGTGGTGGGGGCCACCACACCATCACCTCCCATGAGAGGTTATGGGGGTGGGTCCCACCCGCACATAACCTCCCTTAGGAGGATGTCCTTTGGTGGGGACCATCTAGGAGATGAAACCCTTGGAACCCCCAATTAAGTGTGAAACCCTTGAACTTCCCCACACTTTAATAGCCAACTCTCCACCCATTAATTAAGTGAATGGTTTCATTTAATTCAAATATTTTTTAATTCTTTTTCCAATAATTAAATAATGGGTTGGCTTAACCAATTATGTTGGTTGGAAATTCATTTGGGTGGAACCTTGAGAGAGAACTTTATCCTCTCAATGAAGAACGCGAAGAACTCTCTTTCCACCGAAGAACGATGAGCACCGTCTTCTCCCTCTTCAACTGGAGATAGTTGAGGAAACACCGCCGCACAAGTAGAATTCCAATTCCATCATTCTTCTTTCCTGATGTCAATGAAACGATACTCGTTTCCCGTTACTTCGTCATCATTTAACAAGAATGGTAGGGGGTTTGAATTGTTTTGTACTTGTTCTTCATCGTACAAATTTCTGGTATGTGAACTGTATGATACCACCGTAATGAGGAGGGTTCGGACTGCATGAACATGGCCTGACCCTCCCCTTTTTTGTTCTTTTTCGTTGACAACGGAGGCGGTACACGTGGCAACCGGCAATGAGCCAGCCGCGAAGAAGCCGGCGGCGCAAGGCTGTCGGGTTGCCACAAGGGGGCAGCACCGTTGTGCCGCGCAAAGAGCCGAACTGTGGCCAAGCGGGCCGTGGTGGTGCCAGAGGGGCGCGGTACCGTCACATCGAACCGGAAGGAAGGGATGTGGCCAAGAGGTTCGCAGCGGTTGGATGAGGAGAACAGCGCCGCCGCGCCGCCCGGAGACCAGCAGGAGGTCGCGGCCAAGCCAGGTCGCGGCGGAGGGGCACGATGCCATTGTTCCACATCGTGGTGGGGATGGGATGGCTTCTCGGGCCATCCAAGAGGTGTCGGACCCCGATGGTTCCCGCGTGAGCCGGACCGGTGCCACCCAGCGTCGGTTCGGGTGCTAGGGGGCATGTGGTTCCCCCTGGTCGTGGCTATGTCGGACCCCCGCCAGGCTGCCGGGTCGCCAGGCCGAACAGGCTGTCGGGCCAACTGGGCCATCGGGCCACCTTCAGGTCAGGCCGCCATGGGCCGGGCCACCACGGGTCGATCCACCTTTAGCACGGGCCACCACGGGCTGAGCCACCTTGGGTCGGGCCACCCTCGGGTCGGGTTGTGCCTTCGGGTCGGGCCACCCCTTAGGGTTGAGCCACCTCTTCAGAATGGGTTGGACTCATGGACCGGGTCAGGTCGGGTCGGTCCGACTGGGTCAGACCGGACCCAGACCCATCAGACCCGAATACACCTTTTCGCCCGTATCATGGGCCACGGGTGTCCGATCAACGAACCGTCTGCAGTGACAGAAATCTTAGAGTGAGACAATTCATTTGGCATATCCCACTTGAGTTTTAGACATAGTTGGAGTACAGTTGGGTTGGTTTGAACCTAAAAACCAATCAGGCCCCTCATACGGAAATGGCAATAACTCACAGATCGGGCGTCCGATTGACGCGCCATCTGTTGCTTTGAGACCCCTATGACGTGGCGGACCTTTGAGATACTTCCACATCAGACTTCTTGAAACTTGGAGTATCAATCAATAGATCATGGATCAGATCCTCCCTGAAATGAGCAGGCAAAGTGCGAAGACCTAGTAGCTGACAGACCTGATGATTGCTTGGCCGATTCGACTCAGAGTGATTCGAGTATCCTAGTGGGGACTGTCCAGTATTTGGAGGCAAACCCATGGAGTACAGAGAACCAGGTAGTTGGTAGCAGACTCGTGGTACTCGATAGGAGGAGTACCTCTATAGTTTATTAGGGGGAGCACCCGGTATTTGGCGGCGGACCCACAGTAGACGGAGCGCCTGATAGTTGGCAGCAGACCCACGGTACTTGACAGGAGTAGTACCTCAGCAGTCCAAGGTTAGTGAAAAGTACCTCGGTGTCACGACAGGCCCACTGTACTCGAAAGAGGAGTAGTTCTCTAGCAGTCGTGGTTTTGATAATGAAAATCCTGGTTTGAGCTGAGTCAATGACCTTTGTGTTTTCCTCATGATTGATATGGGTTACTTGATAACTTAGGTATATGTATGGGCATCTACCTAAGTAATGTTTATCTGTTGATTTCATACTTTTTGGTTTATCCTTGTTGGAATTTGTGAGACCTTGAGGGTCTTGGGGTCCCTACTAAGTATTGTTATACTCACCCTTGCACGGTCTATGCCCACACCTCATTGTGTTTGATGCAGATGACAGACAGCGCTGACAGAGGCCAAGAGTGCCAGGACTGGATGATACCCAGAGGAGGACCATACAACGTATCGATACACGGTGGATTCTGATGGACGTGGAGTTTTGTAGAGGCCATCTGTACCTACCCTTCAGGTAGTAACCCCGGAGGACGATCCAGGAGCTGCTTTCACCTTTCAGTTGTTTGTCCCTTTTCAGTTGTACTTGCTTTTAGTTGTATTTTTACTTTAAAGTTGGGCTTGTATTCTAGCCCCCCATTACTTTCACTACACTTTTTATACATCATTTACTTATTTTTTTTCTTCCAATTGTACTCTAGTTGTGTGTGTTTATGATTTATAAAGGCAATGCCTTCCCAATTTTAGGGAATTAGGCCTTTGGTGCTAGTTTCCATCCCCTGTCCTATGGAAGGCGGGCTTGGGGTAGTCACGGTACGGGCCCCGGGGGATGGGTCGTGACAAATTGGTATCATAGGATTCATTTCTACCATAGAACTCAATATTATGATCATTCTTTCATGTAAAGCAATAGTGTTAAGGGTACCAAGTGTGGATTTCAGTTCAGGGAGTCCAATGTTGGTGCAGTGGCCGACATATCCGTACACCAGGACCTTGACTACTGATTTCTGACTTAGTGCATGAAAACACTGATTGCGTGTGTGTTTCAAAAGGTTTCTTTAAGTCAGTTCAAACCAGGTCAGCTCACCAGGTGTAGTCTTTTGACCGTGTTGCATCTGTTATTTTAGGATGCCTCCCCACGGATGACCAATTAGAGCCCTAAGAGTTGTATGTACTGACAGCCTGCCGAGCGACGAGGCCTCAGTACAGGGCCCTATTCTAGTGGAGGTACCAGTGGTACTAATTTCCATTGTTCCACCAATGCCACCAACCCTAGTAGCAGAGAGTGCACGCCACTTAAGTGCACTGCATGAGTTCTAGTGCCAGAGGCCACCCAGGTTCAGGGGAGAGACAGACTCGTAGGCGGCTGAGGATTGGATGAAGGCTATGGTGAGAGTCTTCAGACTGGTAGGGACACCATCCAATTTCATTGTGATCCTTACTACTAGCCTCCTTTAAGGAGCAGCAGGTAGATGGTGGAGCCTGATGCTTCCGATGCTTGACGAGGTGACACTTCTATGGTCAGACTTCGAGGGACTGTTCCAGGCAGGTTTTGTACCAGCCACCCTTCGAGCGGTGCGGATATAGGATCTACTTCATATGCAGTAGGGCAGCATGAGTGTAGCTCAGTACTCAGCGAGGTTCACTGACCCCTCGTGCTACTCCACTGATATGGTACGGGACCCGTTCTTTAGGTCTCGGACCTTTGATCAGGGACTCAGGCAAGAGATCAGATCTTTAGTTATCCCCCACAGCATCCCAATGTAGACGGGGGTGTTGGAGCGATCCCTCCTAGTGGATAGTTTCCTTGCTGAGCAGTCTCCAGTAGCGAGACCCACCACTAGTTTACTTGCAGCGGAGTCTTCTGTAGTTGGAAGTAGATAGATGATGTAGAGGTCCAAAAGGACCAGACCCACAGGTGGTTGACTGCATGACTCAAGATTGGTTGTGCGGGGCACCCAGAGTCTAGACAGAGCCAAACATGTCAGGAGTGGACATTGTTACTCCTGCGGCGGGCTTGGTAATATGGCTCATGACTATCCGACCCGCCATACTGATGATCAGCAGGCCGTTGAGGGACCTCCCAGACATAGGCAGAGGTTTGATCGAGGCAGTCCGTAGGGCACAGAAAAACGTGAAAGAGGAGCTGGACATGCAGTTGGTGGTGGACGATGTTATGAGGTGCTACCGCCACGACCACCAGGAGGTCCACCCTAACCACAGGGAGTGGGTGGACAGTGGAGAGCACAGTTTCAAGCAGCTGAGGCCTACAATCACAGTGAACCAGAGATGATTCGAGGTACGATCTATGTCTACTAAACCTTAGCTTCAGTTCTCATAGACACAAGTGCCAGTCACTCTTTCATAGCCACTTCCCTCGTTCGTATCTCGATGATTCTGATGGAGCCGTTGGTTTGATCCTTACAGCTAGAGACTCATATGGGAGAAAACTCGACGATTACACACTGGTACTGGCAGTATGAGCTTACACTAGGAGGCGAGAGCTTCGGCTGGGATCTCCTCGTAGAGGCGTCGAGTCCTTACGACATCATCTTGGGTATGGACTGGTTATCTACAGTCCATGCTCAGATCGACTATATTAGGCACAAAGTGCAGTGTGTCCGCACAGATGAGACAAGGTTCACCTTCACTGGCGAGAAGGGAACCTTTGCAGCGCAGGACAAATTTACTCAGAGGAGGGTGCAACCGATCACTCACCAGTTGGATTGCCTTACCCTCGGAGAAGTAGTTGTGGAGAGTCTGACTTATCCTATAGTGGTGGACCAGTACACAGATGTTTTCCCTGATGATGTTCTAGGACTAACTCCTCAAAGAGAGGTGGACTTATACATTTACCTATACCTGGGGACGACACCGATATCTACTCCACCATATCGGATGGCTCCCACTGAGCTCTGTGAGCTGTGGGTACAGCTAGAGGACTTGCTGGGGAAGGGATTCATCTGGCCCAGTGTTTCTCCCTGGGTAGCCCTGATTATATTCACCAAGAAGGTGGATGGGAGCTTGAGGCTCTGTGTCGACTACTGTCTCATGAACCAGGTGATCGTAAAGAACAAGTACCCACTCCTGAGGATTGATGATCTCTTTGATCATCTCAAGGGAGCACGATGGTTCTCGAAGATATACCTTATATCAGGTTATCACCAGCTCATATTTTTAGACAAGGATGTGCAAAAGACGGCCTTCAAGTGTCGTTACGAACACTATGAGTTCTTGGTTATTCCCTTTGGCGTAACCAATGATCTAGAAGTGTTCATGAGTCTCATGAACAGGATCTTCTAACCTTACCTCAATCACTTTGTCATGGTCTTCATCGACAACTTTTTGATCTACTCGACTACTAAGGAGGATAATTCCTACCATTTGCAGGTAGTACTGGACATAATCTGAGAGAACCAGATTTATGGTAAGCTCTCGAAGTGCCAGTTCTGGATTCGAGAGGTTCACTTCTTGGTACATGTCATCTCAGAGGATGGAGTTGTAGTGGATCCAGCAAAGATCGAAGCAGTACTTTCTTGGGAGCCACCCCAGAGTGTGACGGAGGTACGAAGTTTATTGGGCTTGGCTGGGTACTACCGGAGATTCGTTCCAGACTTCTCCAGAGTTTCAGAACCACTATCAGCCATGATGAAGAAGAGGAAACCCTTCGTGTGGTCAGAGAGAAGCCAGCAGAGCTTTCAGGAGCTGAGGAAGAGGCTGACTAGTGCCCCCATCTTGAGGCTTCCTGAGGAGGTTGTAGGGTAAGTAGTCTATTGTGATTCATCAGGGACGAGACTTGGGTGTGTCCTGATGCAGGAGCGAGTAGTGATCGCATATGGTTTTTGGCAGCTGAGACATCATGAGTAGAACTACGCTACCCATGACTTGGAGTTAGCAGCAGTGGTCTTCGCCTTGAATCTGTGGCGGCACTATTGGATGGTTGAACATTTTACCATGTACTCTGATCACAAGAGTCTCAGGTATATCTCCTCTCAGAAGGACCTGAACCTGAGACAGCGACAATGTCTTGAGTTCCTCCAGGACTATGACTTCGAGATATTCTATACACTTGGGAAGGGGAATGTTTTTGCGGATGCGCTCAGCATGAAGAATGGTATACAGCTTCTAGGAGAGGTGACAGAGTAGCAAGCTACCTTACAGATATCCTTTGTAGATAAGGATGGAGCAGCCTATCTTCGGTCTCTTACAATCACTCATCCACTTCTTCATAGAGTCAGGGAAGCGCAGCGTGGAGACGCAGACTGTGAGACGCGATGTGCTCAGATATCCACAAGGAAATCACCTAATGGTTTTCATCAAGGTAAGGAGCATGTCATCCTCTTCAGAGGATGTACCTTGGTACCAGTAGCACTTCAGGAGGAAGTTTTTAGGGAGTTCCACACTTCCCCTCTAGCGGTACACCCAGGAGTGGCGAAGATGTACCAGGACCTTCGACGATAGCACTGGTGGTCAGGTATGAAGAAGGCGATAGTGGAGTTTGTCTCACGATGCCTCACTTTTCAGCAAGTGAAGGCGGAGCACCAGGTACCAGTAGTCTAGGTTTAGCCCTTAGAGGTCCCGGAGTGGAAGTAGGATGGGATATCCATGGGATTTGTGACGTGTCTTCCACGTACATCCAGGGGTCATGACTCGATTTGGGTGATCGTAGACCGACTCACCAAGTCGGCCCACTTCCTACCAATCAGAGAGTAGGGATCAGTAGAGAGCTTGGGACACCTCTATGTGCAGGAGATAGTGTGTTTACATGGAGTACCTTCTTCTATTGTCTCTGACCGTGATGCACGTTTACTTCTCGGATATGGAAGAGGTTGTAAAAAGCTTTTGGGACACAGTTTTGCTTGAGCACCGCCTTCCATCCTTAGATGAATGGTCAGACTGAGAGGACCATCCAGACCCTAGAGGACATGCTACATGCATGCGTCCTCGACTTTGGTCGCAGCTAGGAGGATCAATTGCCTTTGGTGGAGTCTTCCTACAATAATAGTTGTCACTCCACCATCAGTATGGCACCTTTCGAGGTGTTGTACGGACGACCTTGCAGATCACCATTATGCTGGACAGACCCAGGGGAGACAGCACTAGTGGGACCAGAGATGGTACGGGCTACCACAGAGAAGGTGCAGATCATCCAGGAGTAGATGAAGACTACACAGAGAAGGTAGAAGTCATATGCTGATAGGAGACAGAGACCTCTAGAGTTTGAGGATGGCGACCACGTCTTCCTACGGGTCTCACCTCGATGAGGTCTACAGAGATTTGGACATGGCGGAAAGTTATCTCCATGATTAATCAGACCTTTCTATGTCCTCAGTAGAGTAGTCGAGGTGGATTACTGCTTAGCTCTTCCACCTCAGTTGCACCAGGTGCACGACATCTTCCACGTATCTCAGCTGAGGAGATACGTGCATGACCCATCCCACATCATCGACCATGGAGAGTTGGACATCGATGACGGGGAGAATTTCACGAAGGTTCCAGTGGAGATTGAGGATCGATATGATTGATTACTACATGGATGGTTGATACCTCTGGTGCACGTACGCTGTCAGCACGGGACCCTCCAGGAGAGCACATGGGAGCGGGAGGCTCAGATGCATGTTCAGTACCCCCTTTTGTTCACTTAGTTCGAGTTATAGATTATGGGGACGTAAATCCCTGAGGTGGGGAGAATTTAAAGAACCAAATTTCCCATGGATTTTTTTTAATACATGGGAATTTTACGAGTCCGCAGTTTTTGACGGCACTTGATTTTGAGGCCCGGTGTGCCCGGAATCAATTTTGAAAGTTTTTCTCAGGTACGTTCAGTAAACATGCGAGTAGGATTTTATAAATTTTGAACCGGTGCTCAGAATTGAAATCTGAGGGCACCATTGAGCTCAAAGTGTCAGTGATTTCTTAGTGATACCTTCACTGCAGTTGCGTTCTAACGAGAATACAAGTTAGATTTTGAGGTTTTAGTTAAATTGAATAAAAATAAGTGTTAAACTTTATTTTTATTCTATGGTGGTTAAAACCTCCAAGAGAAGGTTAGTGGTGGGTTCCACCACACCATAACCTCCCATGAGAGGTTATGGTGGTGGGTCCCACCCACACATAACCTCCCTTGGGAGGTTGTCCTTTAGTGGGGACCATCCGGGAGATGAAACCCTTGGAACCCCCAATTAAGTGTGAAACCCTTGAACTTCCCCACCATTTAATTGCCATCTCTCCACCCATTAATTAAGTAAATGGTTTCATTTAATTAAAATATTTTTGAATTCTTTTTCCATTAATTAAATAATTGGTTGGATTAACCCATTATGTTGGTTGGAAAGTCATTTAAGTGGAACTTTGAGAGAGAACTTCATCCTCTCAAAGAAGAATGCGAAGAATGCTCCTTCCACCGAAGAATGATGAGCATCGTCTTCTCCCTCTTCAACCGGAGCAAGTTGAGGAAACACCGCTTCCCAAGAAGAACGCTGACGCCATCCTCAGCTTCTTCTTTCCCAACTTCAATGAAACGACGCCCATTTCCCGTGACTCCGTCATCATTTAACAAACAAGGTAGGGGGTTTGAATTGTTTTGAACTCATTCTTCATCGTACAAATTTCCGGTATGAGAACTGAATGATACCACCGTAATTAAGAGGGTTCAGACCGCATGAACACGGCCCGACCCTCCCCTTTTGTTTGTTCTTGTTTGTTGAAGATGGAGGTGGTACACGTGGTTACCGGCAATGAGCCGGCCGCGAAGAAGCTGGCAGCGCTAGGCCGCCGGGTCGCCACAAGGGTGTAGCACCGTCATGCCGTGCAAAGAGATGAACCACGACCAGGAAGGCCACGGTGGTGCCGGAGGGGCACGGTGTCGTCGCACCACGCTGGAAGGAAGGGTCGTGGCTAGGAGGACTGCGGCGGTCAGACGAGAAGCACGCCGCTATCGGGCCGCGCAGAGATCAGCAGGAGGCCGCGGCCAGGTCATGGCACAACGGAGGGGTGCGGCGCCATCGCGTCGTGCCATGGTGTGGAGCGGCTGGCCGCTCGGGCCATCCGGGAGGTGCGGGACCCCGTTGTGTCCAGTGTGAGTAGGACCGGTGCCACCCAGCACTAGTTCAGTTCTACCAGAACGGCTAAGCCGTTCGAGTGCCAGGGGGCGCACGGTTCCCCCCCTAGTCGTGGCTATGGCGGACCCCCGCAGGGCCGCTAGGTTTCCAAGCTGACTGGGCTGCCAGGCCAACCGGGCCACCAGGATTCCTTCAGGTCGGGCCGCCACTGGCGGGGCCACCTTGGGCCAGGCTGCCTTTAGGTCGGGCCTCCACGGGTCGGGCCGCCTCGGGCCCGGCCACCTCGGGCCAGACTGCCCTCGGGCCGGGCTGCACCTTTGGGCCTGGCCGTCTCTTCGGACTGGGTTAGACTCACAGACCGGGTCGGACCCTGGTCCAGACTCGGGTCAGGTTGGGTCAGTCCAACTGGGTGGGACCAGACCCAGACCCGTCAGACCCGAATACACCTTTTTGCCTCTATTATGGGCCACGGGTGTCTGATCAACGAACAGTTTGCGGTGATGGAAATCTTAGAGTGAGATGGTTCCTTTGGAATATCCCACTTGAGTTTTGGACACATTTGGTGTACATTCATCTTGGTTTGAACCTAAAAACCAACCGGGCCCCTGGGACGGAAATTCCAATAACTCACAGACCGAGTGTCCGATTGACGCATCGTCTGTTTCATTGAGACCCCTATAATGTGGCGGACCTTTGAGATACTTCCACGTGAGACTTTGTGAGACTTGGAGTATCGACCAGTAGCTCGTGAAGTGGATCCTCCTAGAAATGAGTAGACAGAGTGCAGAGACCTAGTAGTTGACAGACCAGAAGACTGCTTGACCGATTCGACTCGGAGTGATTTGAATAGCCCAGTGGGGAGCGCCTGGTATTTGGTGGTAGAACCATGGAGGACAGAGTTCCTGGTAGTTGTTAGCAGACCCACGGTACTTGATAGGAGGAGTACTTATGTAGGCTATTAGGGGGAGTGTCTGGTATTTGGCGGTAGACCCACAGCAGATGGAGTGCCTGGTAGTTGGCAGCATACCTGCAGTACTCGACAGGAGGAGTACCTCAACAGTCCAAGGTTAGTGAGAAGTGCCTCATTGTCGTGACAGGCCCACTGTACTCGATAGAGGAGGAGTTCTCTAGTAGTTGTCGTTTTGATAATGAAAATCCTGGTTTGTTCTAAGTCAATGACCTTTGTGTTTTCCTCATGATTAAGATGGTTTACTTGATAACTTAGGTATATGTATGGGCATATACCTAAGTAATGGTTATCCGTTGATTTCATACTTTGTGGTTTATCCTTGTTATAATTTGTGAGACCTTGAGGGTATCAGGGTCCCTACTGAGTATCGTTATACTCACTCATACACGGGCTATGCCCGCACCTCGTTGTGTTGGATGCATACGACAGACAACGCTGGAGGAGGCCGAGAGCGCCAGGACTAGACAGTACCCGGAGGAGGACCTTACGACGTATCAGTACACGGTGGATTATGAAGGACGTGGAGTGTTGTGGAGGCCATTTGTACCTACCCTTCAGGTAGGAACCCTGGAGGATGATCTAGAAGCTACTTTCACCTTTCAGTTGTTTTCCCCTTTTCAGTTGTACTTGCTTTAAGTTGTATTTATACTTTACAGTTTGGATTGTATTCTAGGACCCCATTACTTTCAGTACACTTGTTATACAACATTTACTTAGTGTTTTATTCCTCTTGTACTCTGGTTCTGTGTGTTTATGATTTATAAAGGCAATGTCTTCCCGGTTTTAGGGAATTACGCTTTTGGTGCTAGTCACCAGCCACTGGCCTATGGAAGGCGGGCTTGGGGTAGTGACGATACGGGCCCCCGGGGATGGTTCGTGACACAAAATATCAATAATTATAGTGTATTTATGAATTATTTACATTACAAAGCAACTTAAAATAGGAAACACATTATCTTTATTGAAAACTTCCTTAACATGATCATATTATTCATTCATACTTAACACTGCATGGGATAACAAGGGGATATACATAAGAAAGGGGTGTTATATAAAGAACAGTAAGAGAATAAACCTAGAATCCCATGAGAAAATAAATACAAGATAGAAAATAGGAATATCAATGAGACATAAAATGGGTGAGAATCATAAATATGAACAATGAGGCATGATATAACATGATAACATAAAGGCAACATGGGGAATGTGGGAACAACTTAAAACACTACATCATAAACATAGTCCAAGGATAATTTCTAAGACATCATGATGGAAAAAGTCCCATGATGGATTAGGGTCACTCCATAATGATTTTCATGATGTATCATGAGACTAAAACATTACCCAATTCATTTAAGTGCAATATAATCTTTTCCACACCTGTCATTTTTATTTCATTCTCATACTTAAGTTTTCTATATAATCATAAAACATGAAATCATTTTTCATCACTTTTTTATTCCATGATAATGTAGTGAGGAATACATACATTTAATTACCCAATAAAACAATTATAACTAAGTAAAGGTGAACACCCTTGATAGGAATTGGGTATGGGTATTTATGACACATTTGTTTGGCATAGAAAATTGTGGTGAAATATAGGTAGCATAACGAGGGATATAAATGTCCATATATGTAATTAATGAGATTGGAAGGGGTATATAATAATTTAGGAATCATAGGGGTAGTGTAATAGATATTTAAGAACATATACCAACATTAGTAATTAGAGAAAAGGCATAAGATAATGAAAATACATGAATTAAGGGGAGAGAGGAAAAACCCTTTCCTTGAGAGTGTGATTCCAAATGCTTTGGAGGGGCTTCTTGAGGGCATGGGGGAAATATAGTAGGACTTTATATACGGTAGGGAAGAGTAAGGATGTGATCCAAGTATTTTTAGTGAAGAGAAATGTGATATTGGGTGGGTTTATATAATAAATTAGTGGGGGATTCTTTATCATTTCTCAAACATAGGTTTTGGAATCTATATAATAAAATAAACAAAACCAAAATCCTTACCATGGGGTTTCCAATTTTTTATGCCAAATATGAGTGTTTTTAAATTTTTTATAAGTTCAATGGAATAAATTATCAAAATAATACCCTTTCTAAAGTAGAGGTTATCATACACTTAAAGAGATGATTTTAAAACCTCAAAATATATTATAGGTTTTGGAGGGTTCATAAAGGATTTATAAAATTACTAAAATAAACCTATAATTATATTATTTTAAAGGGGAATTATATATTTGGTCTTGGATTCCATTTATAGTATTTATTACATCACTTCAGGGTCATTATGATGTCATAACACACACTGTATTTTATACGGTATTTAATTTTTAAACAAAAATTTGACTCTCGAAAAATTATGAAAATTTAATCATTTTATAATTTAAGAATTTTAATTCCAAAAATAATATTCATTTGATATATATAATTTTCTAAATATTTTAATTTTTACGTTTAATATAAGAGTCAAATTTTTTTGAGAAATGATGGCTTTTTTGACAATAAAAAATTTCAAACCCTTAAAAAAATTACCATTGACTTCCTAAAAAATATATGATAATTTATATTTAATAAAAAAAATATTTAATAATAATATTTCTAAAAAATATTATTAATTTCAAAAATCCATTATTTCAAAAAAAATCTTTAATTTTAATTGAGTATTACCCAAAAATACATTTTTGGTTTTGTTGTATCAAAACTAAATTTATTTATAAAGTAAAAAATAATAAAATGAGAATATATTAATTAATATATAAAATATAAATATTCATATTATTAAAATCTTATGCATATCCCTTTATTACACCAAAAAAATCCCTAAGGGTAAGGTTGAAGATTATAAGGCTTTCATGGAGTGGTTCAGCGTACATGGTTTTGGTCATGACCTTGATGAGATTGAAGTTCTCTCATAAAATGTATCTCTCATGCTTATGTTGTTGGATCTCAGCTTGGTCTTGGTGAAGGGAAAATCCCAATGATTCTATCTACCACATAAGCTTCAATAAATGGTCTTAATAGGGTATGATCCTACAGGTTGAGGCCATCACTTCCTTTTTTTGTGTAAATTCGATTTATCCAACTGCTATATTTATACTAACCATAAGGACATTTCTTAACATATATATTATCAATGGTAAAGAGGATTAATGGTATTCTTAATGTGATAAGATACAATAAAACCAATTAAGTTTTTGTGTTTTACATTACCGTAATACCTAGTTAGACATTTAATTAAACCATAAGGGAAATTTTATTTATAAAATTTTGGGTCATTACAATCTCCCCCTATAGAAAATTTTCCTTCAAAATTTTCATTTGACACACTAAAAAGGATGGGGGTAATTCTGTTTAGTTACCTATTTTGTTTCCTACATCACTTCTTCAAATTTTTTGTTTCTTCGCATCACTTTTACCAAGTGAATTGTCTTGTTTTTTAGAACTTTGTCTATATGATCTGAGATTTTCCCTAGCTGCTCCTTATATGAGATATAATTCTCCAATGAGGCCACCTATGGACTGAGTGCATGTGAGAGGTCTGGTATGTACTTCCTCAAGATGGATACATGTAATACATCATGTCATTGTGATAGGTTAAGTGAGAGAGCTAGTCAATAGGCCACTACTCTAATGCAATCAATTATCTCAAATGGACTGATGTATATGGGAATAATCTTTCACTTCTTCCCAAATCTGAGTAATTTATTACATTGAGATATGAGGAAGAAGATGATGTCTCTAACATTAAAATCTATATCTCATCAATGATTGTCAACATAGCTCTTCTGTCGACTCTGAGAATCCTTGATGTGCTACTAAATGGTTTGGATGTTTTCCATCATCTCCTAGATCATTTTAGGACCTAGAAATTTGTGTTCCACAACTTCATCCCAATATGAAGGTGTTATGCACCTATTCCCATAAAGAGATTTATTGGGATCCATTTGGATACTTGATTGGAAACTGTTATTGTATGGTAATTCTAAAATATTAATATGTTGGTTACATCCTCCATTGAATTAAATTTAGCATGATCTCAACATGTCCTCAAGTGTCTAGATAGTCTAATAATATTAGACATCAATTGGTGGGGTGATAATTCATAATGAAGTTCAAATCAGTATTTAGATAATATTGGATAATCTTCCCAAACATAGAGGAAAATCATGGATCTAGATCAGATACAGTCGATAGTGGTGTTCTATGTAGCCTTCCCACTTCTCTAATGTATATCCTTTCATGTTGATCAAGTGGGAAGTCCTATCAAATCAAAATGAAGTTCCTAGTCTTTTTAAGATGATCCACCACAACCCAGATAGCATTATTTCCTCTTGATGACTTCTAAATACCAATGACAAAGTCCATGGTGATGTTTTCACATTATATGTAGGTATGGGTTATGGTTGCATCATCCCCTTATATGTTTTGCCTTTATGACTTCACTTCTGACATAAAATTCATCTTTTTGTATAAATCATGATCTACTTTTTCATATTGTCCCACCAATAGCACTCCCAAAGATCATGATACAACTTCATGACTCCCAGATGGATAGATAAGGTCGAGTAATGCACATCATCCAAAAACTCCTTTAACTCAAGATTTTATGGTACACATAGTCATGACAAAAATCTCACAACTCTATATACATTAACATAGAAATCCAAGGTTTTATTTTTATTACCACTTTCAATTTCATTTGAATTTACACATCAATTCATTAATCATCCTTTATTCTATCTAGAAGAGATGGATGAACAATCATTTGTAAAAGGATTGATTATATTCCTTCCTTTAAGATTCCCATGTCCATCCTTTTCAAGTATAGGGAGATGGAATCCTTCTAAATTCTCATCAATGAAAAAAAATAGTTGATCCTTTATACTTAGATCATCTTCTACTTTACTTTTTTTCCTAGGATGGTAGTGGATTGAGCAGTCATAATCTTTAATTCGATCCAACCTTCTACACTGACACATATTCATATTTTTCTATATGAATATATACTTGAGGCTTTTTTGATTTGTAAATATTTCAGCCTTCTCCCCAAAATAGATAATGGCACTATAGTTTCAATAGTAATATCACTACAATCAACTCTAGATCATGCTTTGGGGATTTATATTCATTAAATTTCAATTTCCTCAGAGAATAGGCTATCACTTTATCATTTTTCATTAACACACATCCTAATCCCTTCTTCAAAGCATAGCTGAATACCACGAAAAGTTCCCCACTCATGGGTAGTGTGAGTATAGGTGTAGTTATAATCCTTTCCTAAACTCCTTAAATATCTATTAAAATTAATTAATCTAAGAAATATTAAATACCTTCCATGTTATCATGGTTAGAGGGTTTTATAATCATGATAAATTCCTCACAAATTGATGAAAAGACCCAGCTAATCCAAGGAAACTATGGATATATATCACAAATATTGTCCTAGACCATCTTAAATTGCTTATGTCTTTAAAGGATCCATATATATATAATTTTATGTTATAAAATTCCCCAAGAATGAGACTTCATTTAATTAGAACACACATTTTCTATACTTTTCATAAAGCTTCATCTTTTGTAAGGTCTTTAGCACAGTGATTAAATTATTCTCAGGATCCTTCTTGCTTTTGGAGTATATTATATTATCGTCAATAAAGAATACAAAAAAAATTATTACGGTATTCTCTAAATACAATATTCATCTAGTTGATGATTATTATTAGAGTATTAATGAGTCTGAATGGCATTACTATGAACTTATAGTGCCCATATCTAATATGAAAAGTAGTCTTGGGGATATCCTTCTTCTTCACCATAACATGGTAATACCCTGATCGTAGATCTACCTTGGAGAATTATTTTTCTACACATATCTGGTCAAAAAAGTTATCAATCCATGGTAGATGATACTTGTTCTTTATCATGATCTATTTGATATCATGATACTTAATGAAAAGTCACATTGGCCTATACTTCTTATTAACGAAGTAGACTCATGAACCCTATGGTGAAGCACTTAGGCATATGAAATCCTTATCTAGATATTCTTATAGTTATTTCCTCAACTCCTAATGTCCCATAAAAACTATTCTATATGGATTATTAGATAATTTAAATTACCCAAGTACATACATGATTGAATTTTCAACCTCTCAGCTATGAGGAAGACCATAAAATTTTGTGGGAAACACATCAGTGTATATCATCACAATGGGAATGTCTTCAAGGATTATCCTTTCCTTAGAATCAATCATTTGGGCTAGAAATTATTTATCAAAGGGAGAAAATATCCATTCATGAGATGTTTTTTCTAAATAATATTTATCCCACTCATTTCATTTTTATAGAATCAGAGGATGATTCATGATACAAAGATTGATTTCCTTCTCACGAAAATTTTTGTTAGATCTATATAAGGAAAACTAATACATACCCAAAATTTCATCATATTCACCAAAGGGAGTATCGCAAGGTTCACTGGGATGTTTATACCACATATTTTGAGAGGGGGGGAGTTATATACTTATGATGGAATAATTAACCAATTTTTTATTTTCTTCAACATATCTACTTCCATGATTTTTTATGGTGTTTGAATAGTTTTACCAAACTTTTGTGGTATGAAGAAGTGCGTAGAACCATAATCAAAAATTAAATCTTCTATTATTGAGTGAATAACTAGGATACATCTCACCACTTAGTTTTCAGGATCCCCCTTAGTGGTTGTGATAGCATACAATCTCCTTTGCTACCATGGAGGTTGTTGGTTGCCTCCGAAAACCTTTTCCTTAGTGAATTGGTTTGAAAAATTCCCTTGTTCCATGTAGTTGAAGCAATTGACAATACACTGAGGGTTCAATGGAGAATTATTATCCTTCATTTCATTAGTGGGTTTCTTCTATCAGCAATCACTATCTATGTGTCCTTGATTTTTGTACTTAAATCATTTCCTCTCCCCCATTAGTTAATTTATAGGGTGTTTCTTTCTGTACCTTTGACAACTGGGATGTTGAAATTTATTAGCACTTTTATATTTCTTCGTCGGAACTCTAGAATTATAATCCACCTTCCACTTATTATCCCAATATACTCGTGAGATTATTTGATCTCCATTTCGACTTTGAGGTCACATCAAACAATCTCATCATAGCTATGAAAGTCTCAGATCACTAATTCTTTTTTTTAGTCTAGGTTTTATCCCCCCCAAATAAGAGGAAAACTTTTTCATTTAGGGGTAACAAAAATCTGGAGGCATATCGTGCAAGTCCTGTGAAGTTTTTATCATAGTCCCTAATAGATTCTTCCCCTTTTTTCTTGAGATCAGGTTCATACCATTCAATTTAATGTTGGAGAGTGTGAGGAAAATATTTATCGATTTTTTTTCAAAATTCCTCCCACCCCATCACTTTGATCTCTTCCTCAGGATTCATATTCTTGATCAGTGTCCAAAACTAATCATATTATCCCTTTATATGATAAAACTACTTATAACCTTATCTTTCTCAGAACATTGAAGGATGGAGAATATCCTTTTTATGGATTTGATCCATTGTTTCTTGATTAAGGGATCATATAATCCATTGAAAGTTAGAGGACTTTATCACATAAAGTCTCAATTACAGATTTTTCATTTTAGGGGGGATTTTAGAGATTCTAAAAATTGGTATTTTTATTCAAAACCTACATTAGATGAGAGATTATCATCATAGACATTTTAATTCCTTCTCCCATCTGACTGGGAATTACATTTGAGAAGTCATCACATTTCCCCCTATGTTGGTTATTTACCTGATTCATCATATTTATGTACATTAGATAGAATAAAGGAAAATTTATGGGTGATTATTTTAAAACTATTTAACACATAAATGAGGATCCATTGACAATAAAATGATAACTTATAAATGGAATTTATTTCTTAACCTATGAATTTATAGGCTTTAATCTATGTCTTCCATGATCTATTTCCTTACATATATTCTTATTAGAATTTTTGTTCCCTTAATAATGGTTCATAATGAAATTGAAAATTTACCAAATCATATTCCATATGAGTGTCAAAATAGGTGTGCACAAAGGACAGTTATTTTTCACCAGTTCCATGTCGAGTCCATCTTAACATAGTGTTTTTAGGTTTTACCCTAACAAACATCTGTTCCAGAGCCACATCCACTTGTATCATCTTTATAAGTCATTATTTTATGGATAATCCACTTTATCTATACTTAAATATTATTTAAGGAATTTTTATTATACTTAGTCCTATACCAAATTCTTTATCATGAGTTTTCTAATCCTAATCCAAAAAATAACTAAACTTTTCCTTTAATACCAACTACGAAAACCCTGGTTTTATTACACATTGAATCATGATTTATTACATTAGATTACACATTATACAACCCAAAATATTGATAATTATAGTGTCTTTGGGAGTTAGGTACATTCAAAAACAACTTTAAACCAGAAATACATCATCTTTATTGAAAACTTCGTTAACATGGACGTATTATTCCATTGTACTTAACACTACATGGGATAGCCACAGGACATACATAAGAAAGGGGTAAGCTATAAATCCTAGTAATGGAATAAAATGGAATAAAATAAAGAAAGAAAAAGATTTTATAAAATTGTTATATCAATGATACATAAAGGGGTGAGAACCGTAAACATGAATAATGAGGCATTATATAACATGGTAGCATAAAGGTGACATGAGAAATGTGGAAACAACATAAAAAACAATATCATAAACATAGGTCATGGATAACTTCCAAAAAATAATGATTTAAAAAGTCTTGTGATGGATTGGGTTCACTACCTAATCCCTTTCATGACATCTCATTAGACTAAAACATTACTCAATTCATTGGAGCACTATATAATTCTGGGCACACCCGTTAGTTTCATTTCATTCTCATACATAAGTGTTCCACATAGATCATAAAACATGGAATCATTTTTAATAAGTTTTTATTCCAAGATAAATTAATGAGGAATAATTACATGTAATTCCCTAAAAAATTATGTATAAGTTTATAAAGGTGAACATCATTCATAATAATTGGGTATGGGTATTCACTATACATTTTTTTGGTGCGGAAAATCATGGTGAATGTTTAGCAGCATAATGAGGCGTATAAATGTTCATGGAAGTGAATAATGATATTTCAAGGGGAATCTCATCATATAGCATTAAAATTGGTAGTAATGGGAATATTTAAGAACATATACCAAAATTATGAATTGGAGAATAAGGGAATAAGATAATGAAGATACTTGAATAAAGAAGATGGAGGAAAGAACCCTTACATAGAGAGTGTCATTCCAACTCCTTTAGAAGGTCTTATTGAGAGATTGGGGGAACCTTCGTAGGAATATAGAGAGGATATGGTATATTGAAGAAGTTACCCAAGTATTTTTAGTGAATATAAATGGGATCTTGGGTGGGTTTCTATATAAAATTTGTGGGGAATTCTTTATCATTTCTCAAATAGAGGTTATAGACTCTATATAATAAGATAACCAAAACCAAAAACCTTACCATGGTTTTTCCCATGGTTTCTACTAAAGAGGGGTGGTTTTAATTATTTTATAATTAAAATAACCAGATTAATTAAAATAATACCCTTTCTAATGTGGAGGTGAGTTATACTCTTAAAGAAGTGATTTTAAATCCTTAAAATATATTATAGGTTTTGGAGGATTAATAAAGGATTTATAAAATTAATATAATAAAAATAAATTCACATAATTTAAAATGGGAAAAATATATTTGGTCATTAATACTATTTATAGTACTTATTAATTCACTTTTGGGTCATTATGATGTCATAATACACACTGTATATTTATATAGTTTTTAGTTTTTACCTGAAAATTCATCTATCTTGAAAAATTATAAAAAATTTAGCCTCAAATAATTTCGAAATTCTAATTGAAAAATTAATATTCATTTTCTCTAAATAATTTTCTAAATACATGAATTTTAACTTCTAAAATAAGAGTCTATATTTATTTATAAATGTTTTGTTCTTTGACAAAAAAAAGTTTTATAACCCTTATAAAAACTACATTTGACAACATAAAAATTATATTATAATTTATATTTAATAAAAATTATTTAAAAATAATTTTTAAATAAAATATTATTTACTTAAAAAATACTTTAATTTACCAAAATAAATTCCTTAATTGAATTTTAATATTATCCAAAAATACGGTTTGTGTTTTATTGTATCAAAATCAAAATAATTTATAATGTAACAATAATAAAATGAAAATACATTCATTATTATATAAAATGTACATATTCATATTATTATGATCTTAATACACATCCCTTTATGACACTAGAAAATTCCCTAAGGGTAAGGTGTGCGAAGATGAGGCTTGCATGTGGTGGTTCAGTGTACATGGCTTGAACTGTGATCTCGATGAGCTTGAACTTCTCCTATAAACAGTTTTTCTCATGCTTAAGTTATTAGATCTAATCATGATATTAGTGTAGGAAAAATACTAGTGATTCTATATTTCTTGAAAAATATGATAAATGGGCTTCATAGGGTATGATCCCACAGGTTGGGTCCATAACTTCCCTTGTTTGCATCAATTGGATTTTTTAAAACCTTATATTTATCCAAATCATAAGGTCCCTATTAAACAACTATATTATCAGTGGTAAATACGATTAATGGTATTTTAAATATTATAGGATACAAGAAAACCAAATAAGTGAATATTTTTTATATAACCATAATACATAATAATACATTTAATTAAACCATAAGGGGAATTTTATTTATAAAATTTTGGGTTGTTACACTGAATCTAGAGTTGGTACCCTTGGAGAATGATCTATCAAATATGTATAATCCAGTTATGACAATATATCATAGATAAAACATTCTATGAAACAACACAACTCACATGGTAGAATTTTTTTGGAGGAACTAAATGTTTGATAGAGAAACATGGGAACCAGAAGAGGCAATGAAATAGAAGTACCCTCATCTATTTTATTATATGAAATGAAATTTCACAGGTGAAATTATTATAGGGGGGATAATGTAATGGTAAAAAAATTATAAATTAAACACCCTTTACAAATGAATAAATGTATTATTATGTAATGAAGCTATATAAAAAATGCACTAATTTAGTTATTTTATACCATCATAAGTTATATCCTATCATAAATAAAAGATCATTATGAATTATAAATTTTGACAATATATCCACTATAAAATAATTATTATGATTATTATATATTAAATTTGGTGATAAAATACAATTGACATAGATAAAATAAGTGATGGCTCTGACTAGTAGGATTGTACTTGATGAAACCCATTTATCAAAGCTTCCGAGGGAGATGACATCAATGGTATTTTTCCTTGACAAATCCCATAATGAGATTCAAAAACTAAAGCATTAAAACAACTATTTATATAGGAATTTAAAAAAAAAATTAGATCATGAAACAATCCATGTTCACCGAACCAACCTAAGAAAGAGTCACTATCAAACACCTTGCCCTTAGGGCGTACGCTGATGCAATATGGGGTTATATATCTAGACCAAAATGGTATGAATTTTTATATTTTAATCTTACTAAAATAATGATTATATTTATCAATTTTTATAATGAGTTTGATAAAAAGTATATTTTGATAAAAAGAAATAAAAAAAATTATTTTTGTGGGAAAAATATATATAATTTAAATTAAAACACTCTTTTTTGACAAATTAAATAGTTTTTGAAATAAATTTTATTTTAATAATATATTCGTATTAAATAATATTTATTTAAATATAAATGGTAATATAATATAATAAAGTCCAATATAATATTTATAGGGTTTAGAAAACCTTTATCCTCACAAAAAACCAGAATTTTTCAATAAATGGGGGTTTTTTAATTTTAAAATTAACACCCATTATACTACATAAAATATCATGTGATTTTTCCATGCCAAAAATTAGTGTAGTGAAAACCCATCCCAATTTACCCTCAAGGGTATTCTACTAGATTCCCCTTTCCTTCATTGATTGAGTATATACTTGTATGTAATCCCACACTCCTTAATTATGGGATTGAAATTAATGAAATTTCTTCTTATTTTGCATGTTCTATTGGTCACAATAATGCATGTACATGATATAAATGTGACAGATAGGCCTAGAATTATATATCCCTCCAATGAATTGGGTAATGTTTTTACCTCATGAGATACCATATATGGTACATGATAGGTTATCCTAAGAACACTATGTTATGATGTCTTGGTGGGTATCCTTGACTTATGTTTATGATGTCAGGTTTTATATTATTACTATATTATATATGTTTTCTTGAGGTTATAATATTATTCCATGATTCAATTTTAATGTTTATGATTCTCACCCACTTTAAGCCACCTTGATATGCCTATTGAATCATATATATTACTTTCATCATGTTTTACTTTTACTATTACTTTGTAGGGATTTATTTCTCACCCATTTATTATGTACATCCCTAGGATATACCATGTAGTATTAGGAGATCGATGGAATATAGTGGCATGATTAAGAGTTTTTAAATAATGTTGTTTTACCCTTGTTTCATGTTAATATGATATGTACCTAATTTTCTAATTACACTAGGCCTCAAAATCTTTTGGGATTTTATTATGCATATATCTATATAATAAATCATTAATTAAGGTGTATTAAAATATGGGTTTTCATACTACACATCGTATAGCGGTTAATTTCCAGAACATCAAAACTTTATCTTCTTACTATAACTACTACTACCACTATCGATTCATACTACGATCCCAATATAGACTAAAATAGTCACCTCTAGGCTCAACCTCTCACCCCAATGGTGTATTTTTCAAGAATCATTTGTATTTTATTCATTATTATCTATCTATTTTCAAAACCACATCGAAAACCCATCATATCACTATCTCCATGCACACAAACCTGTAATTATATGGTTTTATTCCATTGTATCATCACAAAATAACTACAAAACTTGATCATGATGAATTTAAGAACAATAATTTAGAAGGTGATGGTGGTTGTAATTCTATACAACCTAATAAAGGGCTCACATTTGGGTTCGTTGAGTAATGAATGAATGAGAAAAGAATAAAAATTTTATTCAGGGTGGAAGAATTTCAAAATTGTTTATGAATATTCTACTAAAGTTTTATTTCAAAACGAAATAATTTATTAAAGAATTATTTAATTGAAGATAAATTATAAAGTCAATATTATTGAATAAGAACAAACCACATTAAATAAATAATCACGGATAATTATTTTAATAAATATTATTGAAAAATGGGGAGGCTTCATCCCTAGATTCATTCCATGTGAGAAATAAATTTATAATAAAATTAAAAAAGCATGAACGATGGGGAAACTTAATCAGTGTAAGAATATAATATTTTTCATTTTTTAGGTAAAATAGAATAATTCAATTATTTATTATGTTTTCCTTTCAAAACTCATTATTTCCATCAAATAAAATCCTTAAATAATCAGAGTCTCAAAATAAAGATATTCAATATAAACTAAATGTTTTATTGTTGTGTGTCCCTTGAGAGAAAAAATAATTTATTTAATATTATTATTCTTTCCCTAATTTATGGTTATTTTTTCACATATAAAATTATTTTTTGTGTGGATTTTTTTAATAAATAACTAATTTTAAAATAAATATATTTTTTTATTTTAATTAAAAAATATTTCAAAAAGAAAAAATAAAATATTTTTTTCACTAATTTAACATTCACACGATTTTCCCTTCAAAATAAACCATGATTCAATAACTATAATTTTTTTAAATAATCATTTTGTATTTTTATTCATTTCATCACCAAAGAAATTTTTTATAATTCAATCATGAGTAGAAGGGGATCGAATCAGACAACATAAATGAGGTGAAAAAATATTAATTCCTACCTTGATGTTGGTTTGGGAACACTAGCTAGCCATGATATGTTCCTCAATTGTCGTTGGTGCCCCTACCATGAGGAACACCCAAGACCTGAACTTCTTCCATTGTGTAATGAGAGGAAATGGTTAATTCTTTGTCTCAATATCTTCCACTAAAGATGATTGGCATAAATTTATTCCACTTTTCCAATAGGAGGAGATAAATAATAAGATAATTTGGAGATTTATTTTCTTAGATTCCCTCAAAATATCCCCAAATTAATTTCCCCAATTTAACATAAATTAAAACATCCTACCATGGATTTGACAATTGAAAATTAAAATTTTCTAGAATTTTGAATAAAACATATCTAAATTACACATGATTTCCATATGGACCATAATTTTCTATTTCATAATGACACATCATCACCTCATCATTGTACAAAACAAATAAAAATAATCATTTTTTATTTAATTTAAAAGGTGAGAATTTCAAATAATAGAGTTTGTAGACTTTACATAACGATTTATCCCCCTAAAAAAATACCCCAATTATAGAAAAAACCACTATGAAAAAATTTCATTTTAGAACTCCATTTAATATATATTAAATTTTCTCTTGTGAGCAGATAAAAAATATATTTAATATATATTTTTTTTTTCAAATTCCTATAACTCTTAAACTAAACAAAATCACCTCACAAACTCATATGAAAAAATTATTAATGATATTTAAATCCATTATTTCTAAAATATATGTCATTGTAGATAGATTTATATCTCTTACTTGTGGGATAAATATTTATTTAACAAATATTAAATATCCTAAAGAATTCAGCCGACTCATAATTTTACCAAAATTCAACCCAAGGGTAAATACCTCATTCTAAGTTAAATTGAACAAATAATTTTTTTAAGGTCAAATGACAAGGTAAATTTAAAAATTTACCCTCTTTAAGGGGCATGATCCTTTAAATTTGAAAATAATTTAAGTCTTTATTATGAAAAATAAGGGTTATTAAATAACATTTTCAGGAAGAGTTTGATAACGAGTCTTAATAGTCTTCAATTATACATTTTTGGATATGATTAAAAAATAAATGCATTTACACTAAACCATTTTTCAAATAAAATGAAAAATATAATTATTTATAAGTTATAATATGTAATAAAATCATTTTTTAAAAAATTCATGTTTTATAAAAAAATGATTTTTTTGAAGCTAATTATAGAGACAAGTGCGCATCAAGAAATAAAAAGTGAATCTTTATAAATTATCTTAAGGTTAGAAGGAATGTTATATAAATCCATAAGATAGAAAAGTGATTTTATAAAATAAAGAAAATATTTCTATAAGAGAAGTTACATCTATAAAATAGATAATGGAAAAAATAAATACATTGATAATGTCTCGGATTTATATGCATAAAAAGTTGGTATATGATCAAGTTCAAAAGGAACTTGTGGAATGGTAATTGTCCAAAGACACATATTTCATATGAAAGATGAAAATAAAGGAAGATGGTTTTATCATAATTGAGTTAAGTAAGATATTATTCATTGATAATAATACAACCATATATTATATGGATTCAGTAAATAGAAAACAAGATAAAATATAAAGAGGATATGAATTCAGAAATAGATTATATGTATCACAAAAAAGTTACTATTTTGTTAAAAATTATAGCTAATGTAAAAACCATAGGGGAAAATGGTTATCCAAGAAGGAGAATAAAATGAATGGAAAATTTAATATCTATAAATAAGTTTTAAGATATGTTAAGGAATTGATTTTTTTTCAAAACCTTTCCACTAATATTGATGATGAAATATATTAAAATTTTAATTCCTATAGAAGCTTATAATAATTATTATATAAAAGCTCAAGGATAAATTTATGGACCAGAAGAAGGTTTCAAATTTTGTAATGATTTTTTAACTCATATGTGTAAGATGTTATTAGGAGTGTAATGGTTTAAAAAATGAAATACGTTGATAATGAATGGAAAATAGATATTGATCTTATATTTTTCTAAGTCTTAGTTCAAAAATATATCTCCATGAATGAATTATAATATAATCTCAAGTTATAGGGTATAATACCTTCTAATATTGATCAAAGGGGTTTCTTGGATTGAATCAATGTATATATTTTAATAAGGTATTGAGAAATAAATGATAAGATAATTCAAGAGAGAATTTTTTCTTAAGGTACATGGTATAAAAATTTATAAGATAACATGTTTTAAACAACATAGAAGATGTAGAATATGAGTACAACTCCATATGTTTTTGTGATTGGATCTATCTCATATTTAGTGTTATGTATTATATTTGATTTCATATGAATAAATATTAATGAGTTAGTGAAAAAAAAATCTTGTAAAGCTGCATTTGGTAATATTTATAACTATACAATTGTACGTGTGAAAGTACAAGAGATATACTCTTGGTAGTTGGAGAGTAAATAAATATTGTTATCAAATAGGATACAAATTTATCCTCAAAAATAGATAAATATGATCTAGTATCCTAGTTATGTTAAGTAAATGAAAAAGTTATGGTCATTTAATTTAGTGGCAGCTAGTTCTATGAACTAATTACATTGCTAGTGATGATGAATTTAAAGTTGTAGTATAAATATGAAACATTATCCCTAATCTTGGTATTACACTAAGAATGCTTAGTATAGCCACATTTAAAAATGAGATAATATTATAGAAGTGAAATTGACAAAAAATGATGTTATGATGGAGGATAAAATGTATATACTTTGAATACATATTCTCTTGAGGATTTTACTCAAAGAGTTGAATTCATTATTAACAGAGTTTCCATGGACAAAAATATTAAAGACCTAGTGATGAAAAACATAGATTATTATAAGTATGATTTTTTATATGAGAGTTAATATAATATGAATATTTATTAGTTTATTTCATGTGGGAGTTTAGAGATAATGGCTTCCATATACCAAACTCAAACTTTTACTTTTTGATTATCATTTCATTCATATAATGTTATATATGAATGATTTATAATTGTAATGATAGAAAAAAAACTTATTCATGTACTATATATGTAACAACCTAGTAAAAAATAGAATTTACCATTTTAATGTATTATAAATATTCACTAGTTAGATATTATAGAGTTATATTCATTATAATAATATTTGGAAACCTTTCAGTCAAAATAAAAAAAGCTTTATTCCTAAAAAAATAGATTTTCATGCATTATACGATTTTATTTAAATATATATTTAAAAATTCAATTTTAAAAAATAGATTTCATTTTTTAATTCAACATATACAAATTATCCTGATATGATTTTTTATAATTTTAAAATATATTAATTTTTCAATGAATAGAAAAAAATACAGTTTTTTATTGAAAAATGTACTTTTTTCAAGTATTTAAAATGTAAAATTATATTTTTTATTAATTTTAAAATTTAATTAGATAATTATAATTTAAAAAATAAAATTATAGTCCTTGTAATGTATTTTAATTTTGAATTTAGTATAAAAATAATTTTATACTTAAAAAAGAGTATTTATGAAAAACTATTTTTCATCATGTTTTTTCTGTTTAATTCTAAAAAAAATTATAAAAATATTGTGTTTTAAATATTAAAAAATTTATTACGTATTTGGAATTAGGTGTTCTAAATCTGGTAAAATGTGACCTTTTATTTTTGGTCATTATTATTAATATCCTTATTAATTTTTGTTACCACGGTAAAAGTCAAAAATATGTTGATAAGGACTAAAAAATGACCCTAACACTTGAATATATTTTATTTTATAAGTATATATCATCTATAATCTTTAAAAGGTCCAATATATGTCCTTTTTTCATTTGGATTTGATTATGACCGTTATAATATTTTATGTAAAGAAAAGAAAAAAATGTCACACTCTTATTTTTAATAAATATAATATTTTTAACATGAGGATAACTAGAGGATATGTTCGATTATAAATATTATGTGTAAATATTAATGATTTATCTTTATCATGATAATTTATTTTGGAGTTATAGTGAATAAATGAATACCTTAAAAGCTTATGTAGTGTTGACACGATAATTATTCGATTAATAGAAAAATAAAAAAAAAGATATGAAAAATATTAAAAGTGATATAATTTGAAATATTTATTATTATACAAGACTTTTTTGACAAAAAATTTATATTATATAGTTATAGATAAAATGGATTCAAATTCCATTGTTTTCTATTAGTTTTAAAAGTCAAATTAAATTAATAGTTCCAAAATTGAAATTAATACATTTTTATAATAAATAATATTTTATTAAATGATTTAAATTTCATAAAAATATTATATTTGTAAAATTAAATGGGATATGGTTTATGAAATCAACCATGATCCATTTATGTTTTGTTTTTTCATTTATAGTAACTATCTTGACAAATGTAGGGTAAAAAACTTGTTATCAAGGTAAGTGTGAAAAGGGTTAATAAAGGCTTAAAACAAAAATATAAGCATAAAAATATAACAAAAAAATTTAAAAAAATTATTTTATAAGAATATTTAGACAAATAGTCATATTAAATTTTAGTATTTCCAATTTAGATCCATTTTTACATCAAAATTAATTTCTATTAATTTAACACTTCAAGAAATTCTAAGAGTTTCCCTCCCCACTCGGATAAAAGGGCATCTCTTCTTCTCATTTCATCACATTTCAAAAAAAATTAGAAAATAAAATTACCAAATACATTAATTTAATCTATATTCTATCTCTGATTTATTTTTTTGGTCATAAAACTATCCTAGGATTTTTTTTGGTTTAAAACATAAGAGGTTGTCCAAAGATGATGTATAGTTCTTAACCAAGCATTTTTGTTTTTGTTTTCATCTAAAACCTCCTTCAAATATTATTCAACCATGTTGAAAAAATAATAACTACCTCTTATATATACCTATATTTTTTTATGTTAATGACAAAACCTATATCCATCTCCAACCTCCATCAAATGGGAAATTAATCCATTGATCGTGTGTATGGTGGGCTACCACTTCGTGAACCGATGTCATTCATTTTCCATCACTACCTCTCATGGATGGTTGTAATGACTGGATTAATGATTATATATTACATTCATGACATAATTATCATTCATAAAATATAATATATCATTTAATTTTTGACCTTTCCATTCATTGGAAAATAATAACATCATTTGTGCGAAATTGTAGACTACCACCTCCACAAAGTGATGTGATTCATTTTTAATAATCATGTCACATGGATGTTATTGATAAAATCAATTTTCATTTATAATTTTAAACCTTTTTTGAAGTATGTTTATAGATTTTAATGAATAATTCACATGAATTTCAATGTTTTACTAAAATATGGGTAATTTAAACTATGGAATTAAAATGATCTAAAATGAATAATTTGTGATGTTTTTGAAGTAATTATTTATTTTAACATTATTTTTGAAGTTATTTTAATTTTTTATATATATTTTTTAATTATTTTAAGGATTTTACCCAAAAAATGGGCCAAGGTATGCTAACCCGTCAACCAATGGAAGCTCGCCATATAGCCAGCCTAGAAGGGGCTAACTAACTAGGTCACCATCAGGAGGTCTTGATCAATCTAGCAGAGCCACATGGGAGGATCATGACCATGAAGAATAAAGATAGGACAACGAATGTGCGATCATGTATGTGTGTGGTGGTAAACCCCAAGTGACTATGGGATGAGAGGATCACTAATATTTGGTGGTTCACAGTGGCGAGCAGGGGTCTTATGACCCTCATCTGACTTCATTGTGGTTTTTAATTCATGACGTGATATTTAAACACTCACATCATCCATGACATGTTTCGATGAGGGGAAAATATTTGGTTACTATTCATACTTTATGAAATGGAACCATATTCACCTTCACCCACTATTTCCTACATTCATGGGAAAATCACCTTGGCTGACCACCTACAAGCTCAAGCATAGAGAGATCACCACTATCAAAGCCCGATAACACCATTGATCATCTTAAAGACCCCATCAAACCACCATGAACCTATTTAGAAGACGAAATACTACCAAGAACTCTATTGAGAGATCCCTATATCCACTATAAAGGCTAAAGGTCTAGATTATGACCCAAATGCTATGGGAGCTCAAACTCAAGATCAACCACCCCTATGAATGCCGGAGGGATTAAAGAAGAAATTTTTTCACAACATCTACCACCATTAATCCATATATTCATGGTGAAGAGAATGCTTTTCACTATGATGAATTGAAACACATGAACAAAGGATGGATCACTTGAAGAGGAACATTATGTTCGCCTCTACACTAATATGAAGAAGCAAGGAGAATCTCGAACACATGAGGATGTTCTTCCATTGACCACTGGTACATATAATCTATCATCGGTTCACTACTAGATTTAATATATCATTGGTGAAATGGTAAATATGATCTACCAGTGAGGTACTGCAATATCTAGAAGAATCACTCCCATGCATGACCCATGGTTGCCTTCGCCCAAGGAGGGTATCCGGGCTATTGATGCACTACATGTGAAACCAGGATATTGGAATGGTATAGGGTAAAAAATAGTTGTTGCAATATTAGATGTAATTTACCATTGCGGAAATGGTAGATATGATCTACCGTTGAAAAAATGGTAGATCTAAATGATGCCTTCCACCATAACCATGTCCACCACCGCTCTAGCATTTTATAATTCCTTATTCCACTATTATCCTATAGATCTCCATTTCCACCACCATGTATGATTTGAATGATTTTTCCCATTCACTATGTCACAACCTATCCTAGAGGGCCCCGTGTCGTGACTACCCTAAGCCCACCTCCAATAGGCCATGGGTTGGTGACTAGAACTGAGTATTAATATCCCAAAAATGGGTGTAATTATCCTAAAGTACCTATACACACACACACATCTCCAAGACACAAATTCTAAAATGTAAAACAATTGAAGGAATGCATGTATAAATATAAGATCTCACAAAACCAGAGTACAATTTTGAAAGTAAATAGTTCCAAAATCTACCCCACCACAAGAGTCTTTATAGAAGTCCAACTTAAAAGTAGAGGTACTGGGACCATTGTCTAAAATACATACGAACACTCCTCAGACTGTCTAGTATTACTAAGAACCACCAAGTCCAAGTCCACTTAGGACTCTGTCAAATGGTCGATCATCTGCACAAGACATGATACGTGCGGGAAAATCCCGTGCAGGGGTGAGTATAACAATAATCAGCAAGACACCCAAAAACCACAAAACAATGCATCAAAGGAAAGTAAAATCATCTATACACAAGTACATTTCTACAACACATATAACAAGAATATCCAGATATACTCAATAGAGACACCACACCATCAGGAGGTCACAACAAACGACCAAACATAGGATTCCCCTCGAAGCACATTTGTTCTAGGTTAACTCACTCCTCAAGCCATGATGTCATCAGAGACACTCCACTGAGAGGTTTAGATCATTTGGGACCTACCCAAAGGGAACACATTGTTCAAGGAAGACTATGGTACACAAATATGGGATCACAACAAGAACTAACCAGGAGACACCTCAAATCACACCTAGAACTTGTAGGGGATACCACATACCCAATCTGGATCAACATGCTATGTAGGGGATCACACCCAGAATCACTGGGGGATGCCACAAACCCTACCAATGTGGCCTAATAGATAGAGGATCAGCGCCCAGCTCAAGGGGGTAACGTGATTCTACAAACTCCACTAGGGGTGATATAAGATCACACTCTAGTCTCGATGAGGGGTATTATACTATATCTTAGACTCTACCTCTAAAGGGGATTATAATCTAGTGATGTGGATGTAATTCCATACTGAACCATCGAGGAAAGGACCAATGGAATGATCTCAACCTATACTAGTCCAATCTGGGAAAATTAAGAGCCTCAATCACCCTTGATGGGGGTACACAACATGTCTGAGGGGGTACATGGTGTATTCTAATATCCCAAGTGTTTCCCATGTGGAAGAACCTCACAAGACATATAGTATCCATATACACGAAATGTAGGATGATTATATGGCATTTTGAGAAACTTGGTTCTTTTCTTGTGTCACCTTGCCATGTCTGTGTACTGAAGCTGTATTTGTGTACCGGTCTATGTATGCCAAGTCGTGTCCATGTATAAGTACACAACATGCCATCTAGTCATATACTATTACCCATGATTGTGTACTCTCTGGAGTACAAGTTGAGTCATCTAGGGAGGGCCACATTCCATGTGAAAGGGTTTACACATTGTGTGGTCCTTAACTCCATAAAAATCATAACGTCTTATCCATGGGCCCCCACATTCCATGTAATCCTGAATTACATGTAGTGTTCTTTGCGATTTTATAAAACCTCTGTTATTCCTCTGCACATCTCTTCAGGTGATTTTCCTTCAATAAAATGATAAATTTTCCACGAAATCAATGATCCCAGGTCACCCATGACTCTTAATCACTGAAAAATGCTTTCGGTCTCTAAATCTTCTCAGGAATCAGATAAAAAATTCATTATTTTTTTTACACTGAAGAACATTGAAGAACATGAAATTAAGAATTATCCATCATTTGATTCACTCCATCTCCATCTGTGTACCTCTTTCATTCCATACTAATCCTAGATCTACGATATTAGATTATTTCACCATGAAATGGGTCTGAAATGATCGATTGATCTGGAATAGTTGAGTCACGGGACAAATGAAGAACACCCATGATGAATAATGAATCAGGGGAGAAAATAAAAAAAACAGGAACAAACCTCGATCGATATTCATGTATATATTGATTTGTTTCTATAAGATTATAAAATAATATATTTATAAATAATTCTCCCAATTTACCACATAATAAAACCATACCTCAAAGCGATCAATCTGTAAACCAATCTGTTCATTGATTGATTTTTGATATTCAAAGAAATTATGAATGGGGAATCAAAAAATTTAAACACATTACAAACATGGATTTTTGATCAATCATTGAAGCAGAACGACTGTATTGTTTTTGTTGACGATATCCTCTAACTTCGCTGCCATGACAATCCTGGATCTAATCCCGATCTGTTGTCGTCCACTAAGAACGTTCTCCTCCAATAGCGTCTAGGTCTCTAGGTTTTTTCATCCAACCCTAAGAAAATTTCCTTAGACTTAAAATCATACTGGAAATAGTCCATTATGCTGAATAAAAATAAAATAAATGTTTCTTTTAATTTATTTTATTTATTTTGCAGCCCTAGTGACATTTTCACAAATGACCCATGCTGACCAATGTTAGGTCATGCCTAGGGTAAAAATTCTATTTTTAATTCAATAGTGTATTTAGATTTCTTCTCTTGGAACCCATTTGGAGGTTATTATATTTTTTTGTGAAAACCGCATGCATGTGCTATTTAATATTTTAATGTTTTTCAAAAATTTATTCTGAGAACATCGGGCCTCAGAATCACACATATTCTTATCACCTGGTCTTGAAATAAATCCAAATAATATCCAAAAATAAGATATAGAAAATACAATACATTACATTCTCTCCACCTTGGAGATTTACATCCCTAAAAATCCAAAAAAAGGGCTACTCAAATATATGAGGGTATTAAGCATGAATCTAAGCCTCTCACTCCCATGTGCTCTCCTAGAGATTTCCATGGTGCCACCAGACATAGAATAAAGTAATCAATTATCCATAAAGTATCCTATCATATTCATCCTTGATCTCCACCGATTACTCATGAAAAGTTACTCCATCCTTGATGTCCAGGTCACCCCAATTAGTGACTTGTGATAGGTCATGTAGGTATCTCCTCATCTGTGACACATGGAGTATATATGTACCCCATCTAACTGTAGTGGTATATCTAAGAAGTACAACACCTCACCAAATATTCATAGTATCTGGAAAGGTCTGATGAACCTTGGATATAGATTTCCACCCTAAAAAATCTATGTAATCCCCATCGAGGTGAAACCCGAAGGATCACATGGCATCCTTAATCTAACATTAAATTCCTCCATCACCTATTTTTATAAGACTTTTGTCAAATTTGTGTAGTCTTCAAACACTCCTAGATGATTGGCACCTTCTTCTTAGTAGCTTGCACCATCTACAGGCCCATATGATCAAACTCTCCTGGGTTAGTCCAGTAAATTGGTGACCTTCATGGTCTCTCGTACAAAGCCTCTAATGGTCCCATAATTATTTTGGAATTTTAGCTATTTTTGTTTTCAAACTCCACCAATGGTAGGTGATCCTATCAACTATAGCCAATGTCTAACATGCATGCCCACAGTATGTCCTTCAGAAATTGAATGGTCGACTCAGTCTAGCCTTCCTTCTGTGGGTGAAATCATGCACTCAAGTGTAGCTAGGTCCCAAATTACTGTAGTAATCCCTTACACTACTAGGATGTAATGTTATCATCATGATTAAAAACAATCATTGATGGAACTCCATGGAGTCAAACTATCTCTTACATGTAGAGGTTTTCCAAGCTCTCTACTAGACTCTACTCTAGGATAGATAGGAAGTGGACTGACTTTGTGGGTCAGTCAATGATCACCCATATGGAATCATGTCCCCTGGATGTATGTGGTAAACCCATAACAAAGTATATCAATATACCATCCCAGTTCCATTCAATAACCTCAAGGGGTTGAGGTAAACCCACTGTAACTTGGTGCTCATCCTTCAATTACTAATAAAGCCTCAAGAAACAAACTATGAAACTTCTTTCTTCATTCCTAACCACCAAAATTGATGTTGGATGTCCTGATGAATCTTCTCCACACTTATATGTACCTCTAAAGTTGATGTATGAAACACCCTCATAACCTCCCCCCACAATTCCATTGGTACTATTGTGTTCCCCCTAAAAATAACAATGTGCTCTCCACCTTTTTAGTATCCATCAGGAGAATTCCCTGTGGATATCTAATCATGTAGGTTTTCACAGTTGGTATCCCCAAGATGTTCCTCCCCAACCCACTATAAGAGTGGAGGGGTGACAGCCATCAACTAGAGGTAAACTTCTCCATCTCCATCTATAAAGGATATTTGTAACATGTAAAACTTCTCTAATGCCTCATTTAGCAAATAAAAATTAGATCTCCTACTAAGAGAATCTTCCATCATGTTTTCCTTCACAGGTTTATAGAAAATATCAAATTTGTATTCCTATAGGAACTCTAAATATTTCCTCTATCTCAAGTTAATATCATTATGAGAGAAGATACAGTTGATGCTCTTGTGATTAGAGTAGACAATAAACCACTCACCCATAAGGTAGTGTCACCATATCTTAAATATGAAGAATACCACTGCAAACTTGACAGTATAGGTTGTGTAGTTGTGCTCATGTGGTATCAACTAGCATGAACCATAGGTAATCAATGTTTTCCTATGAATTAGTCACCAACCAATCCTAGTCCCTGATGCATCACAAAACACCACACACTTGACCCCTTATTCCAGTAACTTTAGGATGGGAGCACTCGTCAACCACTACCTCAGCTCACTAATTCCCTACTGGCACTTTTCTGTCTACATGAAAGGCACCACCTTTTGTGTAAAATATATCAAGGGTGCTACCACTATGGATAAGTTGGATAAAAACATCAAATAGTACCTTAACAATCCAAAGAAACTCCTCAACTCAGTAACACTCTTGGGAGGCTCCCAAACAAGTACTGCCTCAACCTTCATTGGATCCACTATAACTTTAGCCTCTATGATTATGCGTCCCAAAAAATGGTCCTCTCGAATCCAAAAATGAAAATTCGAGATATTTTTGTAATGTTGGTTCTATCAGAGGGTTTCTAAGACCATCCTCAATTATCTCGCATGTTCCTCTTCGGACACTGATTACACTAGGATCACATCGATGGAGACCACTACAAACTGGTCCAAGTAAGGATGAAAGATCTATTTCATGGGTCCCATGAAAATTTATAGGGTTTTATTCATGAAAAAAGGAATAAAAAAGTACTCATAGTAACCATAACGGCATCTGAATGTTGTCTTTGGTATATACTTGTCCCATAATCACAGCTAGTGATAGCCCGATCTGAGGTCTTTATTCAAGAAACACCGCACCTCTTTCATCTGATCAAAGAGGTCATCGATCCTTGTAAGTGGATACATGTTCTTCACTGTCACGTAGTTTAAGCATTAGTAATCAACACATACTCTAATTCTCCTATATGCCTTCTTTTCAAACAAAAATGGTGTTGC
This sequence comes from Viscum album, assembly GCA_963277665.1. Lineage (NCBI taxonomy): Eukaryota > Viridiplantae > Streptophyta > Magnoliopsida > Santalales > Viscaceae > Viscum > Viscum album. The sequence continues at coordinate 815,029,514 of OY728140.1, read as the reverse complement.
ACGAGGTGAAACACTTTGTCTCACGAATACCTTCCACTACAATTCGTCCAACCATACCATCATATCACAAAGCTATGTGGGAGCCATCCGATATACTAGTGTATATATCAGTGCCATCTTAAGGATTAGATAAATACAAAATTATATCTCCCTATAGGGAGGTAAACCTAGAACATTTTTAGGAAATACATCATCATACTCCACCACCATTGCAGGAAACTGAGGACTCATATCATCCACTACACCGAGGGTGAGGCTAGTCAAGTGAAGAGTAATCAGCTGTACCCTCTTATGTGTGAGTCCATCTTTCACTTCCTATGTTACATTTTCTTTAAAAAAATGAAAACCTACTTCCATCACTATGTACACACCACACTCATCACCTAAAATAGTCAATTAGATCATGAACTATAGATAACCAATCCATACCAAGAATTAAGTCATAAGGCCTTAACGACGCTACAAAGAGATCCCAACTTAATCTCTTTCCTCAAATAGTCAGTTCAATCTATCAGCACTAATGTGTGATCATCAAGTCTCCCCATTTAAGAGTCTCCAAGCACAAGGGTCGAGTCAATAGTTCAACCAGAATCTCTAAGTCTTAGACAAGGATCGTGGAAAAAAAATAATGACTAGTACATGTGTCTATCAAAACTACAGCTAAGGTGGAAAAGACAAAGATCACACCTCATATCATCCATGGAGTCTTGGAATCATAAGCCTCCATGGACTGCAGTTGGCCTCATCCCTTCCCACCAGCTCTCTAATCCTGGCGTGGGCCACCTAGGGGTGGTGGTGGTAATAGGTCGAACCTCCGACCACTTACAACTACCCTACATTCCACTCTTCCACACCCACTACCCTAAGGACCACCCTTCTCCATTCTCTACCTCTTTCTCGATAGTCCCTCAATCATTTCCCAATAATCTATACAAAAGGTCATCCAATATCATATCAGATGTGTCCAACCGCCACTTGGGTAACTCCTCATATCCCTTGGCTGATTCAAGCCTCTTGGGGGCCGGGCACCACTGAACTTGAGTCATGGGATAACCCCTTAAAGTTTTTGTCCCACTTAGATCCCTGTGAATTCCATAAACTTCCTATGGATGAGGTCTCAGCTACCCAGTTCCCACTGCTGGCTCCCACTACCAGTGTTTTCTCTACCAAAAAACTCTCCACTACCAAAGCTCCCTCAAGTACCCCAAAATAGGCAGGAATGCTAAGGGATACCAATAATTCTCTAATGTCCTAGTGTAATACCTTCTCGAAGGTCTTAGACCTCAAGAACTGTTAATATACCATATCTAAGGAGTATCACGAAAGATCAATAATCTTCGCTGAATACTCCACCATGATCATGCTTCCCAGCTATAGTTGTAGAAGATCATGTATACATACTGATTTCCACACGTATTGATATAACTCATCCATAAAAAGATGCTTGAAGTCTATCTATGATAGAGTTGTCTTGTCATGTGACTGAGTCACCAAGCTCCCCCACCATCCCATATAGCCCCAAAGAAGACTTGCAAAAAGGACTTTTATTTGTTTGGTAGGCATCCTCACAAGGTGAAAAACGCATGTTAATACCTACAGATAATACTCATATATATATGGGTATGGATCACCCTAAAACCAAGGAGGTATCTTCCTCTGAAACTCCTACAATGTACTTATCTTGCGTGCATACTGAGCTGGTAGTTTTAGTAGTAGCTGCTACTCGACAGGTGGTGGTAAATCTGGTAAAACATATGAAGGTTTTATCTTTGGTATTGGACCATGTACCGATGCCTCATAACTAGGTGTATTATCCTCATGATCACAAAGAAGAATCCTTATTGGCTGTCTTTGTGGAGGCATCTTGAAATAAAACAAGATGTACCATGATCAATGTAGTATAACTAGAGAGCTGACTCAAGAAGGACATGGAAAACAGAACCATTCCTATATGATTCATGCTCCATTATTCTTCCCTACAACCACATTTTTCATGTACCGAGTCAAAAATAAGGTAATCGAAGTCCTGGTGTATGGATATGTCATCCGCTGCACCAACTCTAGAGTCCCTTGCTTGAAATCTGAACTTGAAACAATTAACAATATTTCCTTAACACAATATCACATATTCATAGTCCTAAATTTGAACTAACATCATCTGATACCTCTCTATCACGACCCGTCCCATAGGGGCCCATGTTATGACTACCCTAAGCCTACCTCTAGGTGACTATAAATGAGTAGCCATATGCCACAAATAGAAGGAATTATCCTAAAGTACATGTACACACGCACACACTCCAAGCCACAAATTATGAATTGTAAAACAACTAAAGGAATGAATGCATACATATAAGATATCACAAAAAATAGTAAAATATATAAATTAAACATGGAAAAAACAATCCCACAGGAAGAGTCTGTAAACAAGTCCAAAATGAATGTAAAGGTACTCGAAATAATGTATGAAAGTTGTAGGAACACACCTTAATCTGTCTGGTTTCACTAAGTATAACCTAGTTTTGGCCTTCCAATGATTCCATCAAATTTTTGATAGTCTTCACAAGTCACGACATGTGTGTGAAAATCCCATGTAGGGGTGAGTATAACAATACTCCGTAGCACACCCCAAAACCAGAAAGCAATACATCAAAGGAAACTATAGTCAGCTATGCATAGGTATATGTCTACAACACATATAGTAAGAATATACTAATATACTCAAGAGATACACCACACCATCAGGTGGTCATAACCAATTTCTAGCCATAGGATTCTGCTCGAGGCATTCTCATTCCGAGAAAACCCAATCCTTGATCCATGATATCATCAGAGACACTGTACGAAGAGGTCTAGATTATTTGGGGCCCATCCAAAGAGAAGGCATTTTTCATGGAAGAATATCATATGTAGAGAGGGGGTCACACCCATATCTAACCAGATGACACCATGTATCGCACCCAAAACCACTAAGGGATACCATGTACCCAATCTAAATCAACCCACTACAGAGGGGATCATACCCATAATCCCTATGGGATTCCACGTACCCTACTGATGTGGCTTGCTAGATGGTGGATCAGAACCCTGCTCAAGGGGATTACGAGATTCCACAAACTCCACTAGGGTTCATAGAGGATCGCACTCCAGTCTCGGGGAGGGATACCATACTCTATCTGATACTCGACCTCTAGAGGGGCATACAATCCAATGATATGGATGTAATGTTGTACTGAACCCTTGAAGAAAGGACCAAGGGAATGATCTCAACCAATATTGGTACAAATTGGGAAAATGATGAGCCGCATACACTCTTGATGGGGGTACATGGTGTGTTCCATGGGGTACATTGTGTGTTATACCATCCCAAGCCCTAACCATGTGGAAGAACCTCACATAACATGTTGTCTCCATATACACGACATGAAGGATGAGTACACAATGTATAGAGACACATAATTATTTTCCCATTTTTTCTGGGCAGGTCCATGTACCAAATCCTTTTCTGTGTTCCATTCCATGTATGCTAAGACGTTTCCATGTATAAGTACACAATGTGCCATCTGTTCATGTACTATTACCCATGTTCGTGTACTCTTCAAAGTATTTTCTGATTCATTCAGGGAGGGTCACACACTATGTGATAAGGGTCGTACGTCGTGTGGTACGTAACTCTTACCAAACCCTATCACTGTAGCTAGGGGGATGCATATTCCATGTAATCTAGGATTAAATGTGTAACACCCTGAGCTTCCATGATACGCTTCTCATTTAATAATGCAATAGCTTGCATTGTACGCAACTTCAAGTTCTAAAACACCGCGACTAATCATAATAGCCGTTATGAATAGTAATAATGACTTTTTAAAATTATAGAAATTTTATATTTCAAAATGGACTTCATTTTTGTATTCCTAATATTGAAATTAGCCTATGTTGAATTTTTTGTAATTTTCTGAGAACTTCCAAATTTTTATGAATAGTGAAAAATAATTAAAACAACATTTTTAATTAAAATAATTTATAGTGATAAGTTATATTATTGAGTGGTTTTAAAGTATAATTAGAATATATTTTTACCATTTTATCCAATGGTGGTCATTAGAATTAATTTAACATTGAAATTGGACATAAACAATTGCCAATCTTTTGATATAAATTGTTTCTTAAAAACACGCTATTTGTTGTAACAGCGGGAATTAATTATAAAATTAATTAATGAAACTTATATGTTTGGAATTTTGTAAAATAGACATCATTTTTGAATTCGGAATATCAATTATAGCTTAGGGTGAAATTTTGGCCCTGTTCTGAAAAACTTCAAATTTTGATGAATAGTGAAACCACTAAGTGGTAGTTAAATAACTGATTTTTCGTTTAAATGAAATATTACCACTTATGTGATTTGATTTTCAAAAATCCGACATACATGTTTTTCATTAAGAAGTAAAATGTGCTTCAATGAGATTAAAATAATTTTTGGTGAATAGTAACTTTTAAGTTCTTAATAGCGATTAGAGGAAATTAGTGTAGTTTAAGGTAAAAATAATGTTTTAATAATATGAGATGAGCTTGAAACTTGTACTACTCCTATTGGATGAGTCATGGCCGACCAATACAACCCATGGGTCAACTTGGGGACCCCATGGAGCCACTTTAGTTGGAAAATGACATTAATATATATTTATTTAATGTTAAAATTAAATTGACACAAACATGAGTTTTTTTTACTAAAACAGTTTTTAAGTGGGGTTACACAAGTCCAAATTTTGATTATAAATATTCATTAGAAAGCTAAAACTATTTCCTACATCATAGTATTTTTTTTATAATTTTTAGACATTATATAAATTATATTATTTATGACATCATGATGATGCAGCGATGACCTCATTATTTAACGATTTAAATAAAATGGGAAGATAATGAAAAATCCAAGTATTACACTTGTCCAAAGCCAATTGGATGAAAATATTTCGAACCATTATCACCTTAGCCTCGAATTATATAAGTTTGGGACCTTTAGAATCCGAAAACGCATTGTATAATAATGTAATATTTCAATCTTTCCAAAAGAGCCCCTCCTCTCCACTTATAAAAGGCCCCCACCTCTCCCACCTTATACACACCTTCAAGCCATTTGGCTCGGCCAAACTATGCCCAAATACTCTCCCAACTTCCCTCCCTTACTCCTAGAAGCCTCACTTTGGTCAGAACTCTTCCCAAGGAAGCCTTTGTCTCAAATCAAAAAGAGTTACCCGATTTTGAGGTAATGTCTTCTCTAATGTGGTTTTGTTTTATTTTTCTTCTCCAACCCCCTAAACTCTTTTTATTAATTTCTTTTGTAACAACACCAGTATCATAAATATACTAGGATGTTGTTATAATAAGGATTCGAGCTACACTTACACACACCTACATCTAATGGTTAAAGAACATAGGGTTTCTGTGGATGGCGAATTTCTGCCTCACGAAATGATGATTGTTCAACACTCATATAACACCTTCAAAGGTGGCCATTAAGATGTCACTATTTTTATATATGATATATAATATGTTTATGTTTTACTTATTCTTCTGTATTTCTCATTTATGGCATACTTTATGATTTCCATTATGGGTAAAACGCGATAATTTCATTTTAGGAAGTGCGGACTACCACCCCCTCAAAGTGATTTGAATCGTTAGTGCCATATGTGGGATGTATAAAGGATGGAGTAAATGGTATTATACACTATATTATACTGGAATTATATTATACATTTATATCATTATTATTTCGTTCCATTAAATATGAAATTGAAATGAAAGTAGCGTTCATGCGTACGTACGGCTTACCGTCTCCATGAACGGTGCATTTCATTTCTTACCTCTAAATGTTACGTAATATTATAAATTAATGTATATACTGGATATATAAGATATATATGACATATAAATCATGAATATAATTCTGGATATAATGGATATTCTACCACATAAACAACTTGTAATTATAAGAAGTTTATTGTTGACTCAAGTACCAAAGATCGACAAAACGACCGTTATTAACTTAAATAATTACATAATGTTCATATCATTGTAATAAGTGATATAATAAGGATAATGAAATTGAAAATGGTTCTTAATAAGGTATATATTAACTCTAGTTTATTATTCAGGAGGTTAAAGAACGGTTGAGTCAAGTCAGACACGAGGTAAGGGAACTTCTTAACCCAACTTCCATTCTTTGGGTTAATCTCCTAATTTCCAATTATGTCTTGATATTATTATGTATTATTTTGTATTTTTACTTTCTTTATGTGTACCTATAGTGAATACACATAATAGATCTATTTTATTTTAAAAATGATCTTTTTAAGGACTTCGTCTCAATATCCTTTCATTGAGGCATATTTGGTTTTATACAAAACATTCTTTTATACGGTGTATAAACCCCTTTGACTTTTATGTTTATTCAAAAGGAATCTTTTTTATATGAAGCGTTTTACTAAACTACAAAAAGGGAATGTTTTTCTTTCCGTACTTATGCGGCGACAACGACTTCTCCGCTGCCGTGACCATTATTTGAGTTTCGGCTTCCTCTACAAGCCATCATTTTTTTTAATGAAAAATAAATACAAAGTTTATCTTTATTTTATTTTGGTATTGAAAATGGTTTTGAAAGCGTTTTTATTATATCAATGTGTTGTATTTATATCTTGTGATCGAAATGTGGAAATGTTATGTTTCCTTTATGCATGTTTTATGTGATACGATTATGTTATGGTTTATGATATGTTTAAACCTATTCATATGAGGAATGAATTGGACTTAATAAGTGACGGGTGGAGCCCGTTATAGCTCCTCGATGCATCGGCAGGTCTCATGAGACAAACTAGTGTCTTGGCACGAGGCCTTGACAAAATCTTATTTGTGGTCTTGGCACGAGGCCTTGGCTACGTGGTTATGATAGTCTGGCATTATGCATTCCATAATTATGAAAGTGGTTATTGTTATTGCATGTGATTATTCGACCAGTAGAATATCCATGTGAAGAAGTGAATGGCATTATCTCATTTTACTTTTGCCATATTATGTTGAAGTTCAAGTTCAATAAGTATTTTGTTTTAGTTATACATTGCCTTAAATGTTAATGTTTATTTATGAAAGCTTCCGCATTATTGTTATCCTTACTGAGCATCTGAGCTCACCCCTTTCAATGTTTTAATATTTTCCAGGATGTGAAGAAGTATTTTATGAATGACTTGCAGGGATAGTCAGAAGAGGATATGAGTGTGGACTATGAAGACTTTGTTATTAGTTTTTCAATTTATGATGTAATGTAAGACTTATGAATGTATCTAGTGTTTCCAAGGCTACTAAACTAATCGTTCTTTCGAGACTTGATCTTTTGTGATCATGCCAATGTTACGAAGTAATGCACCGACTCTGGGTAGCTGGGGTCGGGGCGTTACAGTTGGTATCAGAGGCAGTTTAGTACTAAACTTGGAAGCTAGATGTAGATAAACTCTGATTAGAGCACATAGCCCAAAGATAGACTTTGAGGATTAGTATAGAATAACTTCCTAGAATTTTGGTATTATAGAGATGTTATGAGTTTTCCGAGCAATACATACCTGTCTGGATACGAGCAGGTAGAGGCGGCTCTGGCACAGATGTACCTAGGGGTAAAACCCGAAAACACCGCTTTGAGCTAGACTCGAACGGGAACTGGTGCACGACAACGGGCCTTGCTGCACTCTTGGTTACGACACTCCCGGGGGATATGCTTAGGATAATTCTCATTTTCTTTACAAACCACTATGAACGGTTATGAGTATATACTTCCTCAAAAAAAAACCTTTTTATGATTATGGATTATATCCATAAATAGTTCAATTTATGTTAAGTATTTTACAAGTATGGAATTATGTATTTTGATTCATAAACTAATATAGTTTATGTAATTGTATAGAAATGGCGCCCAGTAGAAGGAATGTAAACTCCAGCAATACGTATGATCCAAAGAGTAAGAAGGATCGTATCTTTCACGGTATTAAGCCAACATTTCGAAGGGAAATAGTCTCCCATGTGTTATCAACATATGAAGAAATACTATCATGTGTTAATAAGATAAGTAAAGAATTCTCTGAGTCCTATGGCTTTGAAGCGAAGCAAGAGACGAAAGGGATGGAAGAGAGAATGATGGATAAAGGGATGAGGGGAAAGAAGAATTTTCCAATATGTGGTAATTGTGGGAAGAAACATCATGGAACTTGCCTAAAGGGAATGGGAGTTTGTTATAAGTGTAGAGAAAAAGGACACAAAGTGCGTGACTGCAAGGGTAAGAAAATGGTTTCAAATGTACAATGCTTCTTCTGCAAGGATTGGGGACACTACGCAAACCAATGTCCAAATCATCAGAGTATGCCCTAAATGATGTTATTGGATAATAATCAAGTTATGATACTACCACAGATGAGGAGTAATGATTAGAGTTCTTATGTTGTTATTAAAGAATTTTGTAATTTGAGTGTTGTATCAATGATGTACTGGTTATAATAATTATGGAGTATATAAGGATTGTACTGCAGTACTATTTCATCAAGGACTTGAGATTGTGTGGAACCAAGAAAAGTGACTCCACAGTAGGTTAAATTTTTGGAAAATATATGGTTGAGAGAAAGATAAACCATAATATGGTTCTGATACTGAGATTGGGATTTTGGAATAAGACGTGACTGATTTGGATAAATTATATTGGATATACTTAACTTCCTTGAAACCGATTGATTTTTTGTATAAATTTTTGGATAGAAGGAGTATATCTAGTATTCTATAAGGAATAAGGGATCATGGTAATTCAGTATGTTTAAAAAGAATACATGATGAAGGTAACCATATTTTTAGTATGTGACAATAAGAGAAACTTTACTTTGTTTGGGGAATCTGAGGTTACAATTGATTTTGGAATTTAACGACCCTTTAGAGAAAGTCTGGACGGAGGTATTTTGGATAACTATTAAGGTTGGAATGGATTAAGTTGAACCATGGATAGTATTGTTTAAGGTTAAAGCATTTCTGAAGATTATTTTTGGAATATTATAATACTATAGTTTTAGGAAAAAGGACAACCTGCAGGGTGGGGCATAACCCGTCGCGTCGGACAAAGCTGCAGGAATCGAACCCACAATCATAGTGTGACAGGCCTTTATTTCCTACCACTAGCCTACAGGAAGTCCCTGGTTATTAAAAAATAATTTTACTAATCTAAATGGTATGTGTTAACATTTGGAACCTTATACAATTAGGATAAGTATAATATTTTTGGGTTCTATTATCTTTTTGAGTGAAAGGTGAGTTGAAGGTTAAAACTCTAATTTTCAAGCATAAATATATATATACCTATCTGTTATTCAATGAATAAATTAATTCTTAAACTTTAGTAAAGGGATATTAAAACAAAAAAATGTGTTACCCTAATACCTTATGTCTTGTTGAACTGATGATATTTTAAATCAACATAGATTGAAGGCTTTGAGGCCCTCAATTTGACAGTTGATTGTGATTGATGACCTCAATCACTCCCTACAAATATTTATGTTTTTCCTCCAATTATATGTCTCTAATTTCCACTAATGTTCTCCTTATCGAGATCATAATTTGGTGGTGACTTTCTTATTTCCATTTCCCTCTTATTAAGGCTAAATTTTATTAACCTTATTTCCGATGTGGGTTTTCCACAAAGGTATTTTCTATTTTCAACCTTTTATTTTCAAAGAAAAATTTCAAATTGCGAGGACACAATTTATTGAAGGAGGGGAGAATGTAACACCCCGAGCTTCCATGATACGCTTCTCATTTAATAATGCAATAGCTTGCATTGTACGCAACTTCAAGTTCTAAAACACCGCGACTAATCATAGTAGCCGTTATGAATAGTAATAACGACTTTTTAAAATTATAGAAATTTTATATTTCAAAATGGACTTCATTTTTGTATTCCTAATATTGAAATTAGCCTATGTTGAATTTTTTGTAATTTTCTGAGAACCTCCAAATTTTTATGAATAGTGAAAAATAATTAAAACAACTTTTTTAATCAAAATAATTTATAGTGATAAGTTATATTATTGAGTGGTTTTAAAGTATAATTAGAATATATTTTTACCATTTTATCCAATGGTGGTCATTAGAATTAATTTAACATTGAAATTGGACATAAACAATTGCCAATCTTTTGATATAAATTGTTTCTTAAAAACACGCTATTTGTTGTAACAGCGGGAATTAATTATAAAATTAATTAATGCAACTTATATTTTTGGAATTTTGTAAAATAGACATCATTTTTGAATTCGGAATATCAATTATAGCTTAGGGTGAAATTTTGGCCTTGTTCTGAAAAACTTCAAATTTTGATGAATAGTGAAACCACTAAGTGGTAGTTAAATAACTGATTTTTCGTTTAAATGAAATATTACCACTTCTGTGATTTGATTTTCAAAAATCCGACATACATGGTTGTCATTAAGAAGTAAAATGTGGTTCAATGGGATTAAAATAATTTTTGGTGAATAGTAACTTTTAAGTTCTTAATCGCGATTAGAGGAAATTAGTGTAGTTTAAGGTAAAAATAATGTTTTAATAATATGAGATGAGCTTGAAACTTGTCCTACTCCTATTGGATGAGTCATGGCCGACCAAGACAACCCATGGGTCAACTTGGGGACCCCATGGAGCCACTTTAGTTGGAAAATGACATTAATATATATTTATTTAATGTTAAAATTAAATTGACACAAACATGAGTTGTTTTACTAAAATAATTTTTAAGTGGGGTTAAACAAGTCCAAATTTTGATTATAAATATTAATTAGAAATCTAAAAAGATTTCCTACATCATAGTATTTTTTTTATAATTTTTAGACATTATATAAATTAAATTATTTATGACATCATGATGATGCAGCGATGACCTCATTATTTAACGATTTAAATAAAATGGGAAGATAATGAAACATATAAGGCTTACACTTGTCCAAAGCCAATTGGATGAGGATATTTCGAACCCTTATCACCTTATCCTAGAATTATATAAGTGTGGGACCTTTATAATCCTAAAAATCATTGTATAATAATGTAATATTTCAATCTTTCCAAAAGAGCCCCTCCTCTCCACTTATAAAAGGCCCCCACCTCTCCCACCTTATTCACACCATCAAGCCATTTGGATCGGCCAACCTCTGAACAAATACTCTCCCAACTTCCCTCCCTTACTCCTAGAAGCCTCACTTTGGTCAGAACTCTTCCCAAGGAAGCCTTTGTCTCAAATCAAAAAGAGTTACCCGATTTTGAGGTAATGTCTTCTCTAATGTGGTTTTGTTTTATTTTTCTTCTCCAACCCCCTAAACTCTTTTTATTCATTTCTTTTGTAACAACACCAGTATCCTCAATATACTAGGATGTTGTTATAATAAGTATTCGAGCTACACTTACACACACCTACATATAATGGTTAAAGAACATACGGTTTCTGTGGATGGCGAATTTCTGCCTCACGAAACGATGATTGTTCAACACTCATATAACACCTTCAAAGGTGGCCATTAAGATGTCAATATTTTTATATATGATATATAATATGTTTATGTTTTACTTATGCTTCTGTATTTCTCATTTATGGCATACTTTATGATTTCCATTATGGGTAAAATGCGATAATTTCATTTTAGGAAGTGTGGACTACCGCCCCCTCAAAGTGATTTGAATCGTTAATTCCATATGTGGGATGTATAAAGGATGGAGTAAATGGTATTATACACTATATTATACTGGAATTATATTATACATTTATATCATTATTATTTCGTTCCATTAAATATGAAATTGAAATGAAAGTAGCGTTCATGCGTACGTACGGCTTACCGTCTCCATGAACGGTGCATTTCATTTCTTACCTCTAAATGTTACGTAATATTATAAATGAATGTATATACTGGATATATAAGATATATATGACATCTAAATCATGAATATAATTCTGGAGATAATGGATATTCTACCACATAATCAACTTGTAATTATAAGAAGTTTATTGTTGACTCAAGTACCAAAGATCGACAAAACGACCGTTATTAACTTAAATAATTACATAATGTTCATATCATTGTAATAAGTGATATAATAAGGATAATGAAATTGAAAATGGTTCTTAATAAGGTATATATTAACTCTAGTTTATTATTCAGGAGGTTAAAGAATGGTTGAGTCAAGTCAGACACGAGGTAAGGGAACTTCTTAACCCAACTTCCATTCTTTGGGTTAATCTCCTAATTTCCAATTATGTCATGATATTATTATGTATTATTTTGTATTTTTACTTTATTTATGTGTACCTATAGTGAATACACATAATAGATCTATTTTATTTTAAAAATGATCTTTTTAAGGACTTCGTCTCAATGTCCTTTCATTGAGGCATATTTGGTTTTATACAAAACATTCTTTTATACGGTGTATAAACCCCTTTGACTTTTATGTTTATTCAAAAGGAATCTTTTTTATACGAAGCGTTTTACTAAACGACAAAACGGGAATGTTTTTCTTTTCGTACTTATGCGGCGACAACGACTTCTTCGCCGCCGTGACCATTATTTGAGTTTCGGCTTCCTCTACAAGCCATCATTTTTTTTAATGAAAAATAAATACAAAGTTTATCTTTCTTTTATTTTGGTATTGAAAATGGTTTTGAAAGCATTTTTATTATATCAATGTGTTGTATTTATATCTTGTGATCGAAATGTGGAAATTTTATGTTTCCTTTATGCATGTTTTATGTGATACGATTATGTTATGGTTTATGATATGTTTAAACCTATTCATATGAGGAATGCATTGGACTTAATAAGTGACGGGTGGAGCCCGCTATAGCTCCTCGATGCATCGGCAGGTCTCATGAGACAAACTAGTGTCTTGGCACGAGGCCTTGACAAAATCTTATTTGTGGTCTTGGCACAAGGCCTTGGCTACGTGGTTATGATAGTCTGGCATTATGCATTCCATCATTATGAAAGCGGTTATTGTTATTTCATGTGATTATTCGACCAGTAGAATATCCATGTGAAGAAGTGAATGGCATTATCTCATTTTACTTTTGCCATATTATGTTGAAGTTCAAGTTCAATAAGGCTTTTGTTTTAGTTATACATTGCCTTAAATGTTAATGTTTATTTATGAAAGCTTCCGCATTATTGTTATCCTTACTGAGAATCTGAGCTCACCCCTTTCAATGTTTTAATATTTTCTAGGATGTGAAGAAGTATTTTATGAATGACTTGCAGGGATAGTCAGAAGAGGATATGAGTGTGGACTATGAAGACTTTGTTATTAGTTTTTCACTTTATGATGTAATGTAAGACTTATGAATGTATCTAGTGTTTCCAAGGCTACTAAACTAATCGGTCTTTCGAGACTTGATCTTTTGTGATCATGCCAATGTTACGAAGTAATGCACCGACTCTGGGTAGCTGGGGTCGGGGCGTTACAAAATGCCTTGTTCTTTGGGGTTTTCTAGAACCACAGTTCTTCTTCTACGCATCCCAGCTGGTGATCCTCCATTGATCTGAAGATTAATTCACCACAAAATCAAAGATCCAAGGTCTCTCATGCCTCACCATTGTCAAAAAAACCCATTCCATATCCAAATCCACTCGAGAATCAGATTTAAAAATTGTTCATATTTTTGCGCTAAAGAATGATGTAGAACATGAAATTGGGAATAATCCATAATTTGATTCAGGTTGTCTGTGTTGTCAAACCTCCATCGTGTCGTGCCTATCTCAGATCTATGATATCATATTGTTATGCTAAAAAACGGGTGAAAAATGATTGATTAATCATAAATATTCAATCACAGACCAAACAAAGAATGACCGCGATGAACGATGAATCCGGGGATAAAAAAACATAAAAAACGAGAGGAACAAATGTCGATCGATGTTCGTGTCGATCTCTATTAATTTACTCAATATATTCAATGAATAGATTTAGAAATAATTCTCCCAATTTTAACTCATAATAAACCCATCTCGTAAGGCAATCAATCCGTAAACAAATTCATTCATTGAATTATTTTCAATCATAATAGAAATTTTTAATGGGGAATCAAAAAATTGAACCACATGAACTACCTAGAGTTTGGATCGATCATTGAGGAGGAACGATTGTGTTTCCTCCAATGACGTGATCCTCCAACTTCTCTAGCACAACGATCCATGATGTGATCCTAATTTGTTATCGTCCTCCAATAATGTTATCCTCCAATGAACTATAGGTCTTTAGATTTTAGTATCCAACCCTAATACAATTTCCTTAGTTGTATACTTATAGAGGAAATAAGCTTCTACACTGAATAAAAGTAAAATAAATCTCCCTTTCAATTTATTTTATCTATTTTCTGGCCCCATAAACGTTTTCACAAACGACCCACGCCGACCAATATTAGGTCACGCCTAGGGTAAAACCATTGTTCTAAATTCAATGGTACCTTTGGATTTTAGATCTGGGAACCCGTTTGGGGGATATTCCACTTTTTCAAGAAAACCATGTCTGAATGCTATTAAATATTTTAATGTTTCTCAAAAATGTATTCCAGGAACACTAGACCTCAGAATCGCATATTTTCTAAGTTCTTGGTCTCAAAATAAATCCATATAATATCCATAAAAAATATACAAAAAATTAGAGACATTACACACCCTATAAGACCCATGTTGAGGATGAATATCATATCCTTCTCTCATATTTCTACTACTTGAGCTCTATCTCCTAATGAACCACTTCCCCCATTCCATGTAAGTATCCATATACCCCCATGCAATCAATGTAAACCGTGCATGAAAGAGTTCTATTTTGATTTCAACCAAGGATGATTACAATGAAGTAATTTAAATGATTTATCTTCTGTTGATTACCACAAGTCACAGGTTGATGTGAATAATTCACCAGTCATGATCTTCCAAGGAGTAGGCCATGGTTGTGGATGATTCCACTATTGAGGATGGATGAAGGAGTAAGAAGATACTAGGATAAAATGAATAAATTCTTTTTGTTGGTTAATTATAGTGGTAGATTCGATCAACTGTTGAGGAAATGATGGATGTAAAATGTTGAATATACAATGGAAGATGTGATATAACATCACTAATGAATTTCATCTCAATTCTAGAATTGGGAATCACTTGGGAATTTAGTAGATTCAACGATGAATTTATTTAAAAATATATATTTAATGATTGACCAATATTTATAAAGATATATTTGAGTGAGATAAAGAGGTTAACTCCCTATATAAATACAAGGATGTTACACTAGAGAAAAGGATCAAAGTATTGGGAGTAGACTACTACTGGATGGTCAATTTTTACTAATTAATTTTCCTTCTGTAATTTAGATTATTTCATGTACCTAATTATATTTTTTTAATTAAATTATTCCATCCTTATTTCTTCCACTATTTCATTTTCTCAATATTTTTAATTATTTTATGTCACTATTCTTCTCATCTCTTCCACTATGACCTCTTGCACTCAATAATGGGTGGATAACCTGAGGCTTATCCATGAGGGAGGATTGAGTGTGCATGAATTCCAATATTCAATTTATATGTTTCATTTAATTTTTTGGTTAGAAAGAATAAAGTGTATGAGTACGGTGATTTCCCACCATGATGTAAAACTCAAACCCACTTATATTCATTTATTTGATCATTTTCTATACCTTTATTTGAACACAATCTCACCACATGATGGAGTTGATAAATTCAAGGGATGAATTTGAATATGATGGAGCTAGGTCCTATAAGGTTTCACACTCTCGATTGAGGGGTTCCATATTCATTAATTATATGAGTATTTGGAATCTAGTTTCTTAGGAATTAAATGTTTCATAATAACTAAATAAAATCATAGTAATCCAAGAATGATATTTTATAATTGGGTTGTAAAAATAGATTTAATCAATTAACATGAATAATGTAAGGAACTAAAATCCAAACCCTACAAGGCCATATACTTTATTCATTATTTATTTCATTGCATGTTATATTAGTTTTAGTTTTTCAATTCATTTAATTTTTTCATAAATCAAAACTAAAAAATACATAGTTTTTATAAAATAATTAAAACAATAAAGGGTTGGTTATTAAGTAAATTTGAAATAGTATGTAGAAACCTGTGAAGAACATCATGTGAGATGACCATGGTTAGCCATTATGTTTTACTATAAAAATATATAAATTTTATTTTTCCACACCCCACGACTGATGTTCTATCAAAGCTAGAATCATTTCAGAGGAGATAATCCTAGTTTTCTTACTTCTTCATATTCACACTACAAAAAGTTTTTATTGATAAAAAAATATAAACAATCATTTTTCTTTGATGTTTCCAAACAACCATTTTTTAAATTTAGGGAACAATTACCTATGGATGAAAGAGAAAAACCAAGTGATACACAATGTTGATAAAGCCCTCCTATAAATGCTCAATAAACTCACTAAACTAGAAAAGAATAATGTGAATAAGAAGGACATGGGACATTTATTTCATGAGTTGGCATAGATGATAAATCAAGTCAAGGAGGATATTCAAAGACTAAATTCCAAGTATTAATAACCATAGGAACTTATAATTTTTTTGACGTTATCCAATAATTCAAGCCCAAACTCATGGATCATAAAAAACCCAACCATTTGAGAAGCCTAATATAAGATAACTGTGATGAGATAGAGTGTATTCTTGACGAAGAAGATATTTTGGATTAAATACATGAGGTAGATCAACAAGATATGAACAAATTATGGAATTAGTATGAGGTAAAACATGATATCACCATTACTTTCAAAGTAGAAGTGGAAAAACCACCCTACGTGTCTCTATCTATGGAATAGGAGGAAGACACCAAAGTTTTGGAATTTGAAGAAAATATAGAGTATACCAACTACCTACCTCCACTTTTAACAATACAAATCCAAGAGGAACATACCACTGAGATGTATATTAAATCCAAACTATGTTAGGGAGTTAATATTTCCTTGAGTACTTTTTTTTCTGATTTTATTAAATTATATTTGAGTATCAATCCTAACTGAATTGAATTTTCATATTTTTTAATCATTATTATCCCTTATATGAATATAAATAAATAATACCAGAACTAGCTGAGGTGCCCATGGATTTACTATAATTTGATGAACATATGGTAGAGGAAGCCCATGAGGAAGTCCAAGTAGCTGATCCTGAGGAAACCAAGACACATGATGCACACATTGAAAGGGGAAATTTTTATTTTAATTTAATATTTTTTCAAGTTAAAATACCTATTTACTTCCCTTTGATCTTTCAATTCATGAATCCCCTATTAATAATGCAATGGAAAAGAAGGAAGAGGTTTCAGAAGCAGCAACCAAAAAGGTGAATGATACATGATTCTTCCAACCCCCTCATTGCAAGACATACATAATTATGAAGGGGGGGGGGGATTTGGTATACTCTATATATGGATCATTGCTCCCAAATAAGATCCACCCACCATCAGATTATAGATAATAACTGGTACATCCCTATAGAGGTAGAAAAAATCCAAGTCCCATTTGTGGGTTCATAAAAAGATTTATCCATTTATTTTTTTCTAGAAATTTAGATTTTAATTTCATTTTTAGGATTAGTACAACATAAAACCTCACTCCCTATATCATTTTGATATTTAATGAAATTATCTTTGTGCTTAATTGATTAATTTAATTTTATAGGACCTTGATGGCGTAAGGAAGGCCTCAAAAAATAGAGGAAGATGACTAAAACCTCATAAGAAAGGGAGTCCACTTTTAATGTTTATAATTTACACTCCCTACATTTTTTGTCTTAACAACCTATTTTCATATTTATACTAGAAATTTAATGCCCATGATTTAATTCTTTCTTTACTTTAAGTATCTAAAAGATATGAGTTTATTAGGAATATTGTTACCCCTTTTTTTAGATTTCAATGATAAAGAGATTTAATGAGTAAAATAGATAATTGACTAATTAAATTGAAACATGTATATTAAAATGAGGACTCATGATTTGATTGAATTATATGATTCATGTAAATGAAATTTACCTATCAATTTTCATGATTTTGAATTTTATAAATACATGTGAATTGATATGTTATTGTTTTTATTTTATTGAGTGATTCTATAAAATCATATGTCTCATTCCATAGAGGATTTATAGAACAAACGTATCCCATTATCATAATCAAATTTCTTGAGTGATATTGGTACATGACACATTCTAGAACTTGAATTTGAACTAGTAAAATATATGATTATGAAAAAAAAATTAAAATGATTGAGGAAAATTTTTATAAGACCTTATCTTTGATACTACCTTACATAAATCATTATTTATCCCATAGACACCATGGAATACCTTTTTATTTATGATCCATATTTCACACCATTTTTATCCATTCCAACTGGAATCTTAGTATTTTCATGATATTTTAAAGATAAAGTTTGAGGGTGAAGGGATTCATGGTGGAAGGGATGAAATAAAATGTAAAGAAAACGTTTGGGTGACAATAAGGGTATTAATAATGGTTTTTGATTCATACGTTTAACTTTTATTATTTTCCCTTCTTGAAAGAAATGAAAAAACTAAGAATGAGTTGAAACATGGAGGAATAAAAAATCATGATTACAAGATTTAATATTTTTTTTATATGTTTTTAGGAGGTTATTGTGGGATTTATTTCAAAAAATAATTTCAAAAAAGTAAAAAAAAATTAAAAAAATACTTTTAAACAAATTATAAAAGTTCTGAAAAATCAAGAAGGGGTATATAATTCATTAAGATTTTATTATTTAGGACCTTAATTTAAGAATGGGAAGTGAGAGTTTTTATATAAAGAGTATAATTTCATTGGTATTTTATTTTTGAAATAATTCTTGATAATTTAGTGTTTAACCTTCTCTTTGAGCCTTAATTTTTAAAAATCAATTCCTAATAAACTTAATCCTCAGACTTATTAGGACCTTAATTTCTATGTCATCATGATTTTATGTGACTTTTGATATTACAATGTGGATAAAGTATATATTTTACAATATTATGTATAAGGAGAATGTTCTCATGATATGAGCATAAATATACTTGAATTAATATCATGAATGGTGAGATAAAAGATTCTAGAAAGGTAGATCACAATTTGGAATGTGTAATATTAATGAATTAAGGATCATGAAAGAATGAGAAGAAAAGTTCCATCATTTATAAATGGTAAAAATTAAAATACTTGATTTGATTTTTTCTATGAATGTTGAGAAATAAAATTAATATTTAATTTGGAATATTAACATTTGGATTTACCATTGAAAATCAATTTGTTTTATTGAAAATATTGAATAATGGTAACATTAGTTTCTTCTCATTATCAATTTTGAGATTTTATGCTTGAGTAAAAGTATGGTTTATATATAGGGGTATTTGACACACTAAATTTTCATGCATATTTTAATAAATTTTTAATGGATGTTTAAGGATTTTTAGGAATAATTCCCATGAAATTCAATATTTTACAAAAATATGAGCAATTTAAAATTTGGAATTAAAATGATTTAAAATGAATATTTTGTGAAGGATTTTATGTTTTTATTTATTTTAACATTCAATTGAATTTATATAAATAATATTTTGTATTTTTAAATTATTTTCAGGTGTTTACCCAAAAATGGGTTAGGCTAGGCAAAACCATCAACCAATGGAATCCCACCACATAGCAATCCCATAAGGGGCCATCCCACCAGTTCACCACTAAGTGGGAATGCTCAAGCCGATAGGGCTGCATGGGAGGATCAGGACCATGAAAAAAAATCTCGGCTAAGTCCAATGTGAGCATGTAGCCATGTCTTGGTCAAGACCACATGGAAATGAGAGTAGAGGCACACTGGAATGAGGTGGTGCACAACATTTGGCATGGGTCCTCCAATGCCCATCCTACTTCATTGAGTTTGTAGAGCCACAACATGATATTTAAAAACTCACCAAATCAATGTTGTGTTCTGATGTGGGAAAAAATTATATAGGTTATGATATAAACTTTAATAAATGGAACTTATTTGATTTAATCGCATGACCCCACATGCTAATACATAAGGCTTCTCCATACTCTACTGCTATCCACCTTCATCTTCACACACTGCCACCTGCATTATCCAAAGAACCACTATGGCCAACCACCTACTAGCTCAAGCACAGTCTGATCACCACTACCGAATCTAGAGAACACCATTGATCATATTTTAGACCCCATCTGATTTCCAATATCCTATATTGAAGAAGAAATACTGCCATGAAAACCATTGAGAGATCTCTTCAGCCATTTTTAAGTCCAGAAAGCTAGATGATGAATCTAACACCATGGAACTCAAACTTGAGATCGACCACCAATGTGAAAGCTGAAGATATTAAAGAATCACTATTTCATAATGACCACCACTAGTGATCGATGGATTCACTATATATAAAGGGTGTTCCACTATGAAGAAATTTGAACCATGCACCAAGGCCAAATCACTTGAATAGGGACACTGAGTTAGAATTTTCTCCAATATAAAGAAGAAAGGAGAATCACAAATATGTGAGGATGTTCTATAATTGAGAATCGGTAGATATAATCTACCATTATTACACCATTATATATAATATTCCATTTGTGTAATGATAGATATGATCTACCGGTGATACATTGAAAAATATTAAAAAAATACTCCCATGCACGACCCATGGTCTCATTCTACCAAAAAGGTTATTCATGATATCAATGCAATGAATGTGAAACTAGGATACTACAATGGTAGATGGTCCAAAAATAGTTAGATAAATGTTATATGTAATCAACCATTGGTGAAATGGTAGATATGATCTAACATTAAACAAAAGGTAGATCTGGAGGATACCTTCAACCAACACTGAATCCACCACTTCTCTATCGTCTAATGAATCCTATCATCGATGCTATCCTAATGATCACTATATCTTTCACCATGGATGATTTTCTTGAGTTTCCCAATGTAATGTATAACTTCATTTTTGAGGAGGAAGACTGTGTCATTCATTCACCGTTCCACTACCTGATCTCCCTTTCTGGATGTACCACTGCCCCACATTACATGAAAGTGTCTATGCCCCCCATGAAATCCATTCACACCATGAAAGAATGAGTTATATCATTAAATTCACCACATGAGTAGTTAGAGGAAGTAGATTCTTTGATTAATCCATTCTTGATTACCATGAGGCACCCATTTAGGTGGATAATTCTGTAGTCACGATCTTCCAAGAAGGAGGCTGAGGTTATGGATGATGCCACTGTTGAGGCCCGATAAAAGAGGAAGAAGATGTTAGGATGAAATGAAGAATTTTTTTATATTGGTTGCCTCTAGTGGTAGAGATGATATATCATTGAGGAAATGGTGTATGTGCAATAGTGTATGTACAATGATAGATGTGATCTACCATCACTGAGGAATGGAATCTCTGTTCTTGAGTTTGGAAACACCTAGGTATTTAGTATATTTAATGAAGAATATATTTTAAAATATATATTAAATGTTTGAAAAAGATTTTGAAATATAAAACCAAGTGAGATAAAGAGGTTACCTCCCTCTATAAATATAATGATGTTTCACCAGATAAAATGATTGGAGGATCAAGAGTGAATTTCTTCTGGATGCCCTATTTTGACTACTTTATTTTTATTTTGTAAGTAAGTTTATTTTAGGTAAATAATTCTATTTATTTTAATTAAATTATTCCATCCTTCATTTTTATTCCTATGTTTAATTTTCTCAATATTTTTTTATTCATTTATCTAATTCTTTTATTGTCATCTCTTCACCAAGAACTACTTCACTTAAAAATTAGTGACTAAACTAAGGATTTTCCTTAGGGGAGGATTTGGTGTGGTCGAATTACATTCTTCAATTCATATGTTTTATTTAAATCTATGAGGAGTAAGTGTAATGTGTGTGAGTGTGGTGATTTCCCACCATGAAAAGGAACTCAAATGAACTTACATTAATTTATTTTAACATTTTCCATTCCTTCCTTTGAACAAAATATATTCACAAAATGGAGTTGATATGTTCAATTGATGAAACAAAATACGATGGATCCAGGTCTGAGAAGTGGTCTCACTCTTGATTGAGGTGTTCTATGAACCATTATTATAGGAGGTGGTGTTATCAAGTTTATTATACATTAAATCTTTCAAAATTACTAAATTATATAATAGTAATCCAAAATTGAGATTTCATAATTGGGTTATCGAACTAGATTTAATCAATTCACTGAATAATGTAAGGAACCCAAATCCAAACCCCAAAAGTCCAAGTATATTCCTTATTATGTCTTTCCATGCATATTAGTTTAGTTTTAGTTTTTCACATAATTTAAATTTTCCACAAATCAAAAAATAAAAAATAAAATGTTTTTATAAAATAATAAAAAAAATAAAAATATTTTGGTTTTAGGTAAATTTGAATTGGTAAGTAGACAATTGTGAATCTCTTCAAGTGAGATAACCTTGGTCAGCCAATATGTTGCACTAGGAAAACCTATAAATTTTATTTTTCCATTCTCTTTGACAAGTGTGATTATATATATATATATATATATATATAAGTATGTTAAAAAAATGGTATTTATAATATAATTATAATTAAATAAAAATAAAATAATAATTATCTTCTTTCCATAATGATTACTGAAAAATGGAAATGTTACTTATACTTACGTATGACCTACCATCACCATGTTTGTAATGTAGTTTATTTTTAATAACCATATTTTATGATTGGTTATAAGAGTATAATTGATGTATAGAAAATATAATTACATCATTTTTGTTGTTCAACATATGGTTTAGTAATGACCTCTTTGACCATAGTAAATCTACCTAAGCCATTTTGGACATATGAGCTGAATATCATCATAACATCTAGTATAAACTTAAAGGATTACGTACTTGAATATGACATGGTAATAAGTTAAATGAAATGAATAATAAACATGAAAATGGTTCTCAATAAAGTAAATAATTAACATAAGTTTATTATTTTTGAGGATAAGGAATGCATGTGACCATTTAGACTAAATGTAAAATACTTTCTTTTAAAAATCCTATCTTAAAGTTTCCCTTTCAACTCTTTTTCCATCATGTCCATATTTTTTAAAAAAAAATATGGATCTATTTATATATAAATAAAATATTTATAAAGGATATTTTATGTATCTTTTGAATTAATTTCATGTTTTTTCAAAAGGAATCTATTTTTGAAAAGTTTTAATTCTCTTTACAAAAGACAAGAATAAATGTTCTATTTTAACATATAGGGAGTCCATATATTCTCCCACCACAAAATCCATTATTTAAGGTTTATATTCCATTATAATATTTCATGTTTTATTAAAATAAAACCAACTTTTCATATTTATAGTAATTTTGGCATTGAAAATTTGATTTTAAAAGAAAATTTTATTTTTACATCTGAAAGTGTTTTAAATACTATTTTAAAAGAGTATTTCTAAAGTTTTATAATGATAATTGCAAGAATAAAATTTTTTATTCATGATATGGTACTATATAATTATATATGATAAATGAAATATCCTGATACAACTTATACAATGGTTTGATCCCCATTATAGCTCATGGTTGAGTTCAATATAGCTTACATAAAGGGTGATCCCCATTATAGTTCTCCAATGCATTGGGTAAAGGAACATAGTTAACTAGTTAGGTTTATCTAGAGAGATTATGGGAATATTATATGATGTTTATTTCAAGTATAACCTTGATGGTTATTTCAAGTGTAACTGTAAAGGTTACTCTGGGTATTCCTAGTATAACCATAATAGTTATTCCATGTGTAATTGTGAGGGTTACTCCATATCTAATAGTGATATGAAAATGATTTCCAAGTTTCCAAAAAACTTTATAATTATTTATATGGGTTTTAAAGATTTTCATTGGGAAAAATATAAGTGTGATTTTTATATGGAATTGATTTCTTGTATCCTCTTAAATAATACTGAGATAAAGTTATACATTTTGGGGGTTTTCAGGTTTTTCACTAGAAAAATAAATTTATTTCTCTTTATGTCCCCTACTGATATATTTTTTATCTGATACCGTGTTTTAAAATGGTTTTTCATAGGGTTTTAATGATGATTAGGGACAAGGATGTGGTAAATATAAAAAATTGTGAAGATGTTTCATGAAAAGAAAAAAATGTTTCTTTTTTTAAATTTATGTTTTATACAATAATGGATACTTAATTGAAGTGTCCACTTTGTAATTCATGAGTTTATTATGTCAAAGTTATGACCTAAATATATAAAACTTTAAACCTAGAAGATATTTGGGAATGAAATAATGTAGATTATAGTTTAAAGTTAGTAGAATATATAATGTTTAAGGTTGTGTCCTTACATTTGGTATCAGAGTAAGGGTTTAGAAAACTATAGAGGTTAGTATACTGATAATATAATACACTTAAACTATTTTAACAAATGTTTATGTTTCAATGATATAGAATTTTAATATTACCATGTTACTTCATCAAAACGATGTTTGTTTAGAATGTTTTTCCATAGAGGAAACAAGGAAGCTATAGTATAAAGGCACCCAATGGAAAATATCCTTCTAAATTAGAAACCCAACAAAATTATTGGAATTAGAAATGTGTAGTTTATTATAGTAATATACTAGTTAACATAGGCTATAAAATTTGGTTATATCCATGCTAGAGAGAAGATAGATCTACCATATAAGAACATGAAGATAATGGAGTATGTTATGAGGCAAAACTCTTATGTATTTAGTGGATATTCTAACCCAGTGTTTTCGAAGGGGTGGATTAAAGCCCTAAAAATATATTTGATGTCATGGGTTGTTCAAATCATAAAAAGAAAACTCTTTCCATATATCATTTTAAAGGTGAAATATATCAATTATTTTCTTTGGTAAAGATTACTAAATGGAGTGATGATATTGAATCCATAGAATGGGAAACCTTTAAGAATATTTTTTCTAGTTAAATATTTCCTTAAGATTGTTGGGTCTGGTTTTAGAATTAATTTATGTATTTGAGGAAAACGTTTCATGATTATGTGGCCGCGTATGAAGAAAACTCACAAAATTTTCCAGTTATGTGCTAGATTTTATTTAGTACACTGATAGAAAGATAAATATTTTTTATTCAATATTGAAACCAATTTTATAAAGATATTTGGCCATATGAGATTTTAAAATCTATGAAGAGTCTATTTATTATATTGAGAAAATTGAGATAGATTTTTCTAACACTTATATGTCTCAAGATGACAATAGTAAGAAATCGTCAAGGTGGTAGAAAATAAAGAAGGAACCTGCCAGTAAGTCTAGAGGTAATCCCATAACAAGTTCTAGGTGTGGTAAATGACATTTCTAGGAATATTTGGCAGGATTTGGAAAGTTTTACTAATACGGTAAGATGGGGAATATATATTGTGAATGTAATGAAAAATATCTTTACATTGGTAAAGCCACTTTTTTTAAGTAAGTAGTAAATTGTTTTAAATTTAGTCATATGGGTCATCATGTTATTGATTATCTAAATAAAAAAACAAATTTTGGGGAAATACCACTTGAATTGAGGCCTGATGTCAATTATTGAATATTCAATGTGACTTCAAACCACTGGATCATTCAAATATAGCTTTAAAAACACTTCAGTTTCACATTAGGAACTTCCTTGTATGATCTTTAATTTACACATCACACAAATTATATGGTGACCCTATCATTTTAAACATATCATTACATGATTTTTTGAATATTTAAACATCATATGATAAGAAAAGGATAATAATGTCTATAATCTTAGAATATTAGGTGCATAATTAAATATCATAAAAATATATTTTATTTAATCTCCACATTAATCACCTAACATCCATTGTGGTCAAACATCTTCATAGGATAACCTGGGGATAACATAAAAAATGTATGATCTAGAAAGCCTAGTAAGGGAATAATCATAAGAATAAATCTTAACACATAGGTTAGAAGTAATGACATAATGATATAAAAAGGAATAGAACATGATGGATCATATGGAATAATAACATATAAAACATGGGATCATATAAACATTGAATCATAGTAATTTGGAAGAAACATTAAACATGACTTTATCATGATTCAAGTCTCGTTTCATATAGAGGATCATGATTTAAGGCTAACCACCAAGACCATTGCACATGGATCATGAGTCAACACTAACCACCAAGACCATTTTACATAATGTCTCAAGAGGCTAAACATTTCCCAATAAATTGGATCAATATCTGGGTACACCTATAATAACATTTTCATTAATATTTGTACCACATTAAGAATCATACATAAGGAATCAAGCATAAACATAAGGGTTACCCATGGTAAGAATTGGGTATCATAATCTTGTCAAAAGGAATAACATAAGGGAATATAACAATGGTGTACATGAAAGAAAGGATTTAAATAATTTATGTTAAATAATTAGAGAAAATAGGCATATTTCATTATAAGAGATTCCAAATTTAAGTTACTACATGTAGAAATATTATTTAAGAAATGTTAGAATTAAGACATTTTAGTGCGATATAAGGAACATATTAAAGAGTATTTAAAAAAGAAAATGGCATAATATTTTATAGAAAACAATAACTAAACCAATAAGATTTTTATAATAAGAATAGTTATTTTAGAAAAGATACAGTGGCTCAAAATAGATTATAGAGTTCACTTTATCATTGGTAATAATTCAAGAAGTTCCCTTAAATCGGGTCTTCTTATCAGAAATAATTGAGGTAGAAACCTTTTAAAACCATGTATATCCCAGAAAAGAAGGAGTAATAAATATTTATACATGATTTTGGACAATATACACAACATTTAGAATATTTACATAAAATAGAGAGATAATTTCATTTGGTTAATGAGAGAGTATGAATAACCCAAAAGAATAATGGAGGTTCAAGTAGAATCCCTTACCTCAACTATGAAGGTGTTCTCCAGCTAATCTTAATTTCCTAGATAATAAAATTAGATTAATTAATTAATAATTAAACAATATATTCTATATGAAATTGATTTAGTATAACCTTATTGTTGGACTCCTCACGTGTTAATCATGTGTTAATGATCACAAATCCTATTACTGATTAATGATAACAAATATTATGGATGATAATTACTCTCTTTATTATTTACAAGTCTTATGCATGATTACAAATCTCACATATATTATCAAGCCTTCATATTTATGATTCAAGGTTTCTTACTCTCTAATGATTAACCTTAATCTATATTCTTCATATTACTGTCTAAGTCTAAATATAGGTATTTGTCTAAGTATGGAGACACCGTGAAGGACAAACCGTGACCCAGACACCGTGACCCAGACACCGTGACCTAGAAACCGTGACCTAGACACCGTGAAGGACAAACCGTGACCTAGACACCGTGACCCAAACACCGTGACCTAGACACAGTGAAGGACAAAACGTGACCCAGACACTGTGAAGGACTCACCGTGACCGAGACACAATGATCTAGACACCGTGACATGGACATACCGTGAAGCTCATACCATGAACCTCATACCATGAACCTCATACCGTGAACCATCTACCTTGAAGAAGACACCGTTTACATAATCACTGTGACACCGTTTCTTAACCTTTTTTTCAATATTATTTAAATATTGCTAACGGTCATATTTGATGTTTTTAATGCAATTAATGTTATTTAATGATAGTTGTTGGCATGTAAAGAAATTTTACCTCTCACTTATGGAAAGGGATTCATTCCTATTTCTGGTTCTCATGGAATAAAAATAAGCCTCAGCTACAGTAAAAAGAGAGTCACCTCGACATACAATACTATAACACGCACGAAGTGCTCTGTACTGAACAAAAGAACATTCCTGAGCACAGCTGTGAAGAAGACATTGAGCGATCCTCAAAGAAGTTCCAACACATGAAATCCTACACTACTGGAGAAACTGAAGTCAAGAGAACATCTTCACTCCAGTAGACCACAAGCTGAACTACGATACTCTATTTTTGAACAGAAAAACCAGAGAAGGACTCAGAATCATTTCTGCTGAATCCAAAGAGTCCAGAGCTGCATTGATAATCACTAGAGATTTCTAAACTCTTATCTATTCTCTCTAAGTGATTTGTTTATTTAATTTCGAGCAGTGTGGTGTACTTTGTATATCTCACACACACACTATCTCCTGCACTGAACAAGAGGATATCAAAATCCTCACTCTAAAACTCTTAACTCTTGTTTACCCACGTCAACTGTGGAAGAGGTCCTTGTGTGGCCTGATTTCTGTTTTGTTTCCCACGAAGAACAGTGGTAGAGGTCCCTGCGTAGCCTGGATAGTTTTGTAAACTGTTTTTAACCCTGATCCAGGGTGTGGATCAAATTTATATAAATTTGAGAGGACTAAGTCTCGACTTGAGACTGAACCTATTGTTATATATGCTGTGCATTTTTAGTTTAAGTTTAAAGTGTACTACATATATCTTTTATATTCCTCTTCTATTACTTTGAAATACAAAACCTTTTTTAAAGCTACTTTTATAGTTAAACTAGCAAGTGTTTAAACTCATTGTAAATCAGTAGGTCAGTTTCAAAAGTTAGTTTGATCTTATGGTTAAATTAACTGAGACCTAATCAATCTTTAAGAATCTAAGTGAACATTTACAATTTGTATAAATTCACTACAGTTTAACTTGTTTTATAAATTGGGGGATTTTAAATAGACAATATTTTAATAGGAATTTTAATTGGAACTCAATTCACCCCCTCCCACTCTTGAGTATCCACTCTGACCAACATTTGGTATCAAAGGGTGTTTTTGTTTAAGGATTTTTGAAATACTCTGTTTTTCAACTGTGATTTTAGTTGAATATTTAAAGATCTTAAATTTCTGTTAGTTCTAAATTTTATCTCTTTAATTATACTTTCTAAAATCTAGTTATGGATAATAGACTAGAGGGTGCTGCTACTAACCGGCCACCTTTCTTCAATGGCACAAACTATTCCCAGTGGAAACTGAAAATGAAAATTCATTTAGAAAGTATGGGTTTTGATATTTGGACTACTATAGAGTCTCAATATAAAATTACAGAAACCAAAAGAACAACTTGGGATGAACCTAAAAAGACTTCTTACACTAATAATTGTAAATCTATGAATGCTACGTACTGTACTTTAGGAGATGAAGAGTTTAACATAATTTCTGCTTGTAAAACTGCTTTTGAAATTTGGGATACCTTGGGTGTTTCTCATGAAGGAACAACCAATGTTAAAGAAATTAGATTGAATAATTATACTATTAAATATGAAAATTTTAAAATAAAAACTGATTAACATATTTCTGATATGTATCTCAGGTTTAATGAGATAGTCAATACAATGAGTTCACTTGGTAAAGCTATTCCAGCAAAGGAACAAATTATGAGGATACTGAGATGTCTACCAGAACGATGGAGAGGCACCTCTGTCTCAATCAGAGAGTCATTTGACATTGGAGAACTTCCGGTAAAGGAGCTTATTGGTAAATTAATGATGTATGAGGAAGAACTCAAAGTGAATAAGGAGGAAGATGATGAACCTAAGAGAAAATCTGTAGCTTTCAAGTCTACTGCCTCTAAGAGTAAAGACATGGAGAAAATGCAAATACCTACTGAGAGTTTAACTAGTGAAGATTCTGATTCAGATAGTGATGCTGAGATGGCTCAAATAGCCAGGAGATTCAAGAAGTTTTATAGGAAGAAGAAATTCTTCAGGAAATCTAATTACAAAGGAAATTATGACAATAAGGGACATTGGAAGAAGGACTAGAAAAAGGCAGATAAAAGTGATGAAGTTGTTTTCTATTAGTGAAAAAGAAAAGGACACATTAAAGCAGACTGCCCAAAGCTAAAATTTAAGAAGAAATATGATTACAAGGACAGTGATTACAAGAAAGCTATGAAGGATACCTGGAGTCTTCTGAAGACAACACAAGTGAATATGAAATGTCTGATTCTGAAAAGAATCGCTCTAACATGTGTTTTATGACAAACAGATCTGAGGTAACCTTAGATACTCCTGTTTTAAATTCTTATTATTCTGGAGATGATGCAGAATCTGATTCTGATTCTAAAAACATGACAAGTGAGGAATTATTTTAATATTGTAATATGCTGGAGGAGACATGAAATGAACTTAAGGATAAATACAAATCATTAAAGAAACAGCATGCTCTCACTAAAACTGTTAAAACTGAACTTACTATTGAAAAAGAGAAGAATGCTCAACTGTTAAAGGAGAAAACTGAACTGAAAATGTCTAATGAGTAACTTATAAAGGACTTAGAGAAGTTCACAAATGGAAAGGATACACTAACTCAAATGCTAGGAAAGAAAGTGGCACCAAAATACACTACTGGAATAGGCTACAAACCTGGACAGAGATAGTTTACTAAGAATAGATTTATTCCTAAATCTGGACAGAATACTGCTAGTTCTAGTTCTGGAAATCCATATTCTTCAACTAGTTATTCACATAGTTATAAATCCAATGGAGTTTATCTTTCAAAATATATTGATTCTGTAAATTATATTAGACCGATAAGAAAAATTTGGGTACCAAAATCATTGATTGCTAACCTGTCTAGACCCAAGAAGATCTGCGTACCAAAATCATACTCTATCTAAAACTGTTTTGTAGGAAACATGCTTGAAGATTTCCCACAAGAAGACATGGTATTTGGACAGTGGATGTTCAAGACATATGTCTAGGGATTACTCATTCTTCAAGAGTTTAATAAAGGTTGATGGAGGCTATGTCACCTTTGGTGATAATTCTAAAGGAAAGATCATCGGCCTAGGCCAAATTGGTAACACTAATTCAGTTTTAATTTCTAAAGTTTTATTTGTTGATGGAGTGAAATATAATCTGTTAAGTATTTCTCAATTATGCGATGATGTTTTTAATGTCAAATTTTAAAATGATTCTTGTAATGTTTTTAATTCTAAAATTTTTTTAGTCTTTTCTGCTTTAAGAAATTAAAATGTTTATGTTGTTGCTTTAAATTATTTAGCTAAACAAAATGTTACTTGTTTAAATTCTTTTCATAAAGAGTCATGGTTGTGGCATAGGAGATTAAGACACTACAATATACACTCACTTAGGAAACTAATAGGAAGAACTTAGTAAGAGACTTACCCAAACTTGAGTTTCCAAATAACAAAGTG
Organism: Viscum album; assembly: GCA_963277665.1. NCBI lineage: Eukaryota > Viridiplantae > Streptophyta > Magnoliopsida > Santalales > Viscaceae > Viscum > Viscum album. Next base: position 814,998,138 of record OY728140.1, on the reverse strand, counting down.
TGTAATCCCTGTCAAAAGGGAAAGCAACACAAAATCTCTTTCAAACCAAAGAAAGAATTCTCAACTTATCAACCTCTCGAGTTGGTTCACATGGATCTATTTGGACCATCTAGAGTTTCTAGATTAAATGGGAAGCACTATGTCTATGTCCTAGTAGATGACTTTTCTAGATATACTTGGGTATACTTCTTAGCTCACAAAAGTGAAGCTTGTTCTTATTTCGTTAAATACTCCAAGTCTGTAGAAAACCTTAGTGGACTTAAGATTAAAAATCTAAGTGATCATGGATGTGAGTTTGAAAATCATGAATTTGAATCCTATTGCTCAAAAAATGGTTATAGTCACAACTTTTGTGCTCCTAGGACACCTCAGCAGAATGGTGTAGTAGAAAGAAGAAATAGAACCCTGCAAGAAATTTCTAGAACTATGCTTAATGAATATGACCTGCCTATTTACTTTTGGGATGAAGCTATGAATACAGCTTGTTATATTATTAATAGAGTCTTAATTAGACCTGTTCTTAAGAAGACCCCATATGAGTTGTGGAATAATAGAAAACCAAAAGTCAATTACTTTAGAGTCTTTGGCTGCAAAGTTTTTATTCTCAATACAAAAGATAATCTTGATAAGTTTTATTCTAAGAGTGATGAAGGAATTTTTTTAGGATATTATTTAACTAGAAAAGCCTATAGAGTCTTTAATAAAATAACCAAATGTTTGGAAGAATCTATTCACATCAAGTTTGATGAAACTGATCCACATGAGCCTAAAACCACTGTTGTAAATCTTGAGGAAGATTTAAGTATTCTGGACCTTAATGATAAATCAAAAGAACCTGCTGTAAAAACATCTAGTTCTGGACATATTCCAGAATCTTCTTCTAAGGAACCCGAACCTATAGATGAACCTGAAAATTTATAGTCCTACCTTTACTAGATCAACAAGGATTATAAATAATCATCCTTTGGATGTTGTTGTCGGAAATCTTGATATAGGGACATAGACTAGAGATTCTCTTAGAAATCAGGTTGAAAATCAAGACTTCTTGTCATATCTTGAACCTAAAAACATTGATGATGCTATTAATGATGAATTTTGGGTAATTTCTATGAAATAATAACTCAATCAGTTTGAAATAAATAAAGTGTGGAATCTTGTTGAAGGACCTAAGGACACTTTCACCATAGGCACTAAATGGGTGTTTAGAAATAAAGTAGATGAATCTGGAAACATAGTTAGAAACAAAGCTAGGATAGTTGCATAAGGCTATAGTCAATAAGAAGGAATTGACTATGAGGAGACTTTTTCTCCTATAGCCAGATTAGAAGCTATTAGGATTTTACTTGCTTATGTTGCACATCTAAATTTCAAACTATATCAAATGGATGTCAAGAGTGCATTCTTAAATGGATATATTACTGAGGATGTTTTTATTGAACAACCACCTAGATTCTCAAACCCTCATTTTCTAAATCATATTTTCAAATTATCAAAAGCTTTATATGGTTTAAAGAAAACTCTAAGATCTTGGTATGATAGATTAAGTAGTTTTCTAATCTCTAAAGGTTTTACAAAAGGTATAGATGACCCTACTCTTTTTATAAAACTAATTTCTAAAGATGTTTTAGTTCTAAAAATTTATGTAGATGATATTATTTTTGGATCCTCAAGAAATTACCTATGTACTGATTTTTCTAAAATAATGAAAAAAGAATTTGAAATGAGTTTAATGGGAGAACTCAAATTCTTTCTTAGATTTCAAATCTTTCAAAATGATGATGGAATTATTTTAACTTAAAGTAAATATACTAGAGATATTTTAAAACATTTTTGATTGGATAGCACAAAAAGTAGTGACACTCCCATGAGTACCACCTGTAAGTTGGATCTTGATGAGGATGGTAAATCTGTTGATAAAACCACTTATAGAAGAATGATTGGAAGTCTACTCTACCTGACTGCTAGTCGTCCTGATATTATGTTTAGTGTGTGTATGTGTGCTCGTTTTAAAGAAAACCCTAAAGAGTCACATTTAAATGATGTAAAGATAATTTTCAAATACCTCAAGCATACTCCCAATTTAGGACTGTTCTATCCCAAAGGACAATCATTTGAACTAGTTTGTTATTCTGATGCTAATTTTGCTGGATGTAAGTTATATAGAAAAATAACCTATGGAACATGTCAACTTTTAGGCAAGTCACTAGTATCATGGTGTAGTAAGAAACAAAATTATGTTGCGTTATCTACTGCAGAAGCTGAATACATAGCTACTGGAAGTTGTTGTGCGCAAATTTTGTGGATGAAACACACATTACTAGACTATGGATATCAATTCAGACATGTCCCAATAAATTGTGACAACACAAGTACTATTAATATTTCTAAGAATCCTGTTTCTCATTCTAGGACAAAACATATTGATGTAATACATCACTTTTTGAGGGATCATTATCAAAAAGGTGATATCACTTTGGAATTCATTGGAACTGAATATCAACTTGCTGATATATTCACTAAACCATTAAATTCTGAAATTAGACTACATCATACATGATCTTGGTATGATTAATCATAAATTTATATCTTACTGATCTCAATGCTCAATAAATTATTGTATTTTACTTTACGGTTTCATGACTCACTGTTTTACAGTTACTGTTTCATGCTTACGGTCTCACAATTTAATACCTTGTACTCACGGTCTGTCACTTCACTATCTCACCGTGACTGCACAGAATGGTCATTGTCTCACCGTGACGACCACCAGCTGTCTCACTATGATGTCTGTTTTTCATCTCATCGTAATGCCTACTCATGGTCTCACTTTGAAGATTATTTATAGTCTTATTTTAACTCGTATCGCGGTAATTTTTATTTCACTTCTATTTGATTTCCCACGTTTTTGTTTTTATGACGTTTGACATTCCCAAATGATAAATCTTAAGGGTTTCATTCGATTCCTTACCCGAACTCTCTCCTGAACCTTCTCATTCTTGAAAATATTCTCTTCCCTCTCGCCCGAACCGTCAGTGGATGCCAAGGATGAAGCGTCCATCTTCACCCTCGTCTGAGAAGCGCCGCTCTAAGAAACAGAAAAGGATACCAAGGATAGCTCTCGAAGGACCTCTAAACCCAAACTTGGTAAGTCGTACTATTGTACCTGAAAAAGAAGTTTTCCCTAAGTGGATGTTGTCTAGAAAGTCCTTATTTTTTAAAGTTTTAATAGAACAAGGATGGATTTAATGGTTCTCTAGACAAAACAGACCGATTTACCCGAGGCTGGTATCTCAATTCTACCAATATGTGAAGTTTTCCTTTGATTTTGGAGAAAGTGTTATGGTGACCAGCTGGATCAATGGTCAGAATTGTTCCTTCTCTTCAAGGCTGTGGGCTGCATGCCTAATAATTCCACATGAAGGAGTTTGTGAAGATTACCAGAGAGACCCTCCTCTATCTTCAGATATCTTCAATCTGGAGAATGCTTTGGAAATCCTAACTGAAAATGGAACCAAGTGAAGGGCCATAGCTGCTGAATTAGATGTGGAGACAAGACTTCTTTTCAAATTTGTTCAGAATTTGATTAGTTCGAGAAAAGGGGATTTTCCTATAATGAAGAATCAGGATGTGTTCCTGATTCACTTGTTGAATAATGGCCATAAGATCAACCTATGAAAGTATGTTATTAACCATATCTGTGAGTTGATCAAATTCACTTCCAAATCCACCTCCATGTTTTACTCAAGGATGATTTCAGCCATGTTAGTTTCTAAAGGGATGGTTGGACCGAATGAAGAAAATTTAGAGGACTTTTATTTTTTCTTATCCATGCCTATCATCAAAAGGATGAAGATAAGCTATAACACCTGGAAGAAGCAGTGGGTTGAGGATAATGATCAACTCTATAAAAAGTTTAATCATGTTGATTATCCAAGGAGACCTAAGAATCTATCTGATCCTGGTTTTGAACCAGATGTAGTGGCTGAGTATTCAGAAGAAGAAGAGGAGGAAGAGGAAGTAATAGCTGAAGTATCACCTAGAGAATAAGCTGGAAGACCTCCAATGGAAACAGTTCCGGTTGAAAATGAAAGGGATGTTGTCCCTACTGCTATATATGCTGAAATACCTCAAGGAGAGGAAGTTATTTTTGGTTTGAGAGAAGAAGAAGCTCCTTCTTCTAGTGAGGATGTCAATCCAGAAACTCATTCTCATGCTGCAAGAAAATTGGTTTTTCCTATTTCAGAATAGCATGCAACCATAGAGACAGATCCTATTGAAGAGGATCTCCCTGTTGAAAAAGAAGCAAGTCTGGAAGCTCAACCAGTGGAACAATCGGTCCCTGAGTATATTCCCTCTGCTGAAGAGAGGATGGAAATTGCCTTTCAGTTGGCAAGGAAATAGTTTGCTGAAGAGATTAGAGATGATCCTGTAGATCTTGATCATGTCCCTGAGCCTCAAGAATCTGGAATGGAAGCACAAGTTGAGGGGGAGGAACCTCAAAACCTTGATATTATGGAAGCTGGATCTACTGAAGCTTCTCAACCTACTGTCACATATTCTGTGTACACTCGGTATGAGTTCCCAAGCTTTTATGATGTGAATGAGTCACATCAAGTGACTACAACTGTAATGGATCTTTCCTCTCTATTTCAACTGAAGTCTGTAGCTCATCCAGAACCAGTACCAGAATCAGAGCCTCAATCTGAATCAGAATCTGTGTCTGAAGATGACTCTGAACCACAACCAGAACCTAAACCTCTACCTTTACTTGCACCCTTACCCAAGAATCATTCTTTTGTAACTAAGTATGATTTGAAAGTATTTGGAGAGACTATCTTGGCTGGTGTTGAGAAGATTTTATCCACTCAACCTCGTCCAGTGACTCAGTTAAGTCAAGAATATGCCTCAATTATCTTGGAAAATATTATATTGCATATTCAACCAAGGATGATTTGAGAAATTCAAGAAGTCAGAGTTGAAAATAAGCTGCTAAGTGTTGATGTTGAAAATCTGGAAAATATGGTAGCAACCTTGCAGAATGAGTTGTCTTTGAGATTAGAGCATGCTCTTGCTTCTTCTCCTACTTCTGCTCCTGCACCTTTTGATGCTTCTCCTGAGACATCTGATTCCATCCTTGCTAGGGAGATTTTGTCTCAAGTTCATCCTTATCTACTATTTTTTTATGAGAAGATTGGAGAAAGACACACCAAGATGCTGGAACATAGGAGGGAGCTTGTAGAAAATATGAATAAGATTACAAATGAATACATTGGATGCCTGTAAAAAGTTCTCAAATAGCTCAAAGTTCTATCTGAAGCAGTGAAAGCTTCTCCTGCTTCATATCAACCTTTTGTTCCTCATTTGGATGATTCTCTACTGAGATCCATACTCAAGGAAGAACTTCATAATTCCCTCAGTGGCTTGGATCTGTCTTTTTTGTCAGAAGTGGTTAAGAATAGTGATCGAGCATTGGACTTGGTTAGAATTCATTCTAAGATAGCCAATGATGCTCAACAGGAGATCACTAATAAAATAGTTTTTATCTCACTCGTATTTTCTCCAAAAGTGATATGACATATCACTTTAGATATCTTGTGGAAAACCTGAAAATTCCTCTTGTAACTCAAGCTTTTAAATCTCAAGTTTAGAAACTTACAGAGTTCACCATATTGTTGGAGAAATTCATGTGAAATAAGAACGATTTTGAAAAGGCTATGCAATATGGTGGTGAAATCGTTACTGATTTCATCAATCTTCTGAAGCCATATCTCCATGTGCAGAGTACTGCTATAGTTGCTCCAGCTACTGCACCACTTAGACCTGGTCTACCTACCTTTGCCTCAACTGCCATGTCAGTTAGCCAAGCTCTTTCTCAGATCCGGCCAGTCATTCTTGAACAACCCCAGCCTAGATCTTCTACTGCTCCTACTTTGGCTCCATCTGTTTTTGAAGGTCTACCCTTACCCTCTTTGTCTACCAAATCTATGTCTTCTTCTACATCGGCACCAGCTCCTGCTGCTGATAAAGGCAAAGACAAGGTGGATCCCTGAAGAGTCCGAGGATTGTTTTCCTTTTTGATGGGATGCCATTTGCTGTTTAATGTTTTTATTGTATTTTGAACCCTTTGTTTAATGAAAAACACAGTGTTTATTTTCATTTTTTTCTCAACTTTTTGTTAATCCCAAAAGGGGGAGAAAAACTACAAGTATAAAAGGGGGAGAAAACTATAAGTGTCAGTACTATAATGATATATTCTCTTCTAATATGCTAGTTTCTTTAATATTGCATTTCATTTATATTTTACCTATACATGATTTGTGATCATCAAAAAAGGGGAGATTGTTGGACTCCTCATGTGTTAATCATGTTTTAATGATCACAAATCCTATTACTGATTAATGATAACAAATATTATGGATGATAATTACTTTCTTTATTATTTACAAGTCTTATGCATGATTAAAAATCTCACATATATTATCAAGCCTTTATATTTATGATTCAAGGTTTCTTACTCTCTAATGATTAACCTTAATCCATATTCTGCATATTACTGTCTAAGTCTAAATACAGGTATTTGTCTAAGTATGGAGACACCGTGAAGGACAAACCGTGACCCAGACACCGTGACCCAGACACCGTGACCCAAACACCGTGACCCAGACACTATGAAGGAAAAACTGTGACCCAGACACCGTGACCCAGACATCGTGACTCAGACATCGTGAAGTACAAACCGTGACCCAGACACCGTGACCCAGACACCGTGAAGGACTCACCATGACCGAGACACCGTGATCTAGACACCGTGATGTGGACATATCATGAAGCTCATACTGTGAACCTCATACCATGAACCTCATACCGTGAACCATCTACTGTGAAGAAGACAACGTTTACATAATCAATGTGTCACCATTTATTAACCTTTTTGTCAATATTATTTAAATATTGCTAATGGTCATATTTGATGTTTTTAATGCAATTAATGTTATTTAATGATATTTTTTGGCATGTCATGAAATCGTACCTCATAATTATGGAAAGGGATTCATTCCTATTGCTAGTGCTCATGGAATAAAAATAAGTCTCTGCTGCAGTAAAAATGAGAGAGTCGCCTCGACATACAATACTACAACACACGCGAAGTGCTCTGTACTGAACAAAAGAACAATCCTTAGAACAGTTGTGAATAATACATTGAGCAATCCTTAAAGAAGTTCCAACACATGCAATCCTACACTACTGGAGGAACTGAAGTCAAGAGAACATCTTCACTCTTGTAGACCACAAGATGAACTGCGACACTCTGTTTTTCAATAGAAAAACCAGAGAAGGACTCAGAAGCATTTCTACTAAATCCAACAAGTCCAGAGCTGCATTTCTAATCACTAGAGATTTATAAACTCTTATCTATTCTCTCTAAGTGATTTGTTTATTTACTTTCGAGCAGTGTGGTGTACTTTTTATATCTCACACACATTGTCTCATGCACTGAACTGGATGATATCAAAATCCTCACTCTAAAACTCTTAAATCTTGTTTACCCACGTCAACTGTGGAAGAGGTCCTTGTGTGGCCTAATTTCTATTTTGTTTCCCACGAAGAACAGTGGTAGAGGTCCCTGCATGGCCTGGACAGTTTTGTAAACTGTTGTTAACCCCGATCCAGGGTGTGGATCAAATTTATATAAATTTGAGAGGACTAAGTCTTGGATTAAGACTAAACCTCTTGTTACATCTGTTGTGCATTTTTAGTTTAAGTTTAAATTATACTACATATATCACTTATATTCCGCTGTTATTACTTTGAAATACAAAACCTTTTTTAAAGATACTTTGATAGTTAAACTAGCAAGTGTTTACACTCATTGTAAATCAGTAGGTTAGTTTCAAAAGTTAGTTTGATCTTTTGGTTAAATTAACTAAGACCTAATCAATCCTTAAGAACCTAAGTGAACATTTACAATATGTATAAATTCAATACAGTTTAACTTGTTTTATAAATTGGGGGATTTTAAATAGACAATATTTTAATAGAAATTTTAATTGGAACTCAATTCACCCCCCCCCTCTTGAGTATCCACTCGGACCAACACTTATTAAGTTCATTCATGGCCTTTTTATGGTTTAAGAGGTTCAATTTATTTGTTTGAGAGCATTTGTTTTCTTTGTTTTCATGATTATTTTACTTATATACATGTACATATAGTCATGTAAGATGAGGATGGTTGTTCATAATTGAAGTTATATGTTATTTTATAACATCTAGAATATTTAATGTTTATAAAATTCATTTGGTTATTTGGAGTGAGGATGAATCATTATATGAAACCATAATGATAACTGGTTGGGTTAATTGGTGTTTTTTTTATCACAACGAACTCATTTGGTTTTATAAATTAATAAAAAAAATTCAAAATGATTCTAGAACATTAATTAGGATGTATTAAATAAATAATAATCTGGTTTAACCATAAAAATGGTTTCATGACCAAAACTGAAGATGGTAATAGAAATTGAAAACCCCTCGTCCATGAATGTGATAAATTAACACATCTCATATGGTGTTTCCATTTCTAGTATAAAATGAGGGGAGAGAAGAGATGATGATGAATTATTCTATTAGAAAAAAAAATCCATTACATGTATGTTATTAGAGTTTTCACACCATTTAGATGAAGAAAGGTGAGGATATAAAAGAATACAAAGGACCTTGAAAAGAAATTGAAAGAAAACAGAAGGGGCTTTTACCTCTTGAGAACCTCCTCTGGGGAGAGGCTTTGGTCATTGGATGAGACCAAGAGATATTGAAAGTGAGATAAGGTAATAGGGAGAAATTTGAGGAGAATTTGGACAAGTCACAAGGCTTTATAGGTGTAAGGGTAAGAGGTGGTGAGGGGTGGTATTTATGGGGGAGAAGAGGAGTGTTTTCTCGATATTTAATTCATTAGTTTATTATTTTTCTCAAGACAATAAATAATGAGGATTCTTGAGACAAAAATTGTAATTAGATCATGTGAGTTATAACCAATGGTTCCTATATCATACATGTATCATTGAATAGTGTATTTAACTTATAATGTAAATATATTGTAAATTACCATATTCTACTATTCACAAAAATTCATGTATTTCAGAAAAATCCCAAATATTCACCCTATCGATTTTTTGATGTGTAGAATCATAAAATGAACTCCATTTTATGAAAAAAATTTATAAATTTATAAATTTTATTTTTTAATTAAAATCATAATTTACTTGAAAAATAAAAATTATAAAATTAAAGATGATTTTCTATCATTCTGATAAAATTAATTAAGGTATCATTAAATTAACTTACAATCATAGGACATAAAAATATTAATTTATAAAAACATATTATGAAAATATATTTTATTTTAAATTATTAGATTAATCATAAAATTCTAATTAAATATTTATGACTTACAAAAAAACCAACACATAATTAATAATTTTTAAAATATTTACTTACTTATACAATGATATAATTATATCATATTTTCACTTATAAGATGGATAAATTTTATTTATACATTCATTAGCGAGGTTACTATTTAATTGGCCATTTTACTATTCATAAAGGTCACGTTACTATTCCAAAGGATAAGTTAATATTTCATCGGTATATGTTCCTTAACTTTTAGAGACGCCTTTTATTTCACTAATTATTCATTTATAAAGTTTTAATTGTGTTATATAAGTAATATTATGTGATTATACTAACTGAAATAATTTTAAGAATGGAATTCCATTGACAAAAAAATGGGGTGTTACATTCTTCCCCCCTTCTGAAAATTTTCCCTTGAAATTTCATTTTACATTTTAAGATGAAAACAAGTGTGGGTACTTTTCATTTATTACCTCTTGTAGTTCCCATGTTACCTCTCCATACTTATGGTTCCACCATTTTACTTTGATAAGGTGAGTAGTCATGTTATGTAGAACATTATATCTTAAATCCAAGATCTTCATTGGATGCTCCTCAATAGGAAGATCATTCTACAACTGTAACACCTCTGAAGAAATTACCTATGAAGGATCTAGTATGTATTTACTTAATAGGGATACATGGAAGACATTGTGTGCTTTAGACAAGGTAGGTGGAAGTTATAGTTGATAAGCCACAGTTCTGAGATGATCAAGAATATAAAAGGGGTTGATGTACCTGATACATAGCTTTCCATTCTTCCAAAATATCATTACCTTCTTCCATAAATATTTGTCATGGAATACCATGTATCCAACTTTGAAATCAATGTATCATCGATGATTGTATGCATAAATATTTTTTCGAATTTGGGATTCCTTGGTATGATGTTGAATAGTTTTCACCTTCTCCACCATTTCATCAACCATTTCAAGTCCTAGCAGCTTATACTCACTAACATCATCCCAGCATGCCAGTGTTCTACACATTTTCCCAAAAAGGGATTCATATGGAGCCATATGGATGTTGGAGTTGAAACGATTGTTGTTGGAGAATTCGACCAGTGGAAGATGTTGGTCCCATCCTCATTTGAAGCCCATATAACATGATCTCAACATTTCTTCCAATGTCTGAGTAGTTCACTCTGATTGGCCATCAGTTTGAGTATGATAGGTCATACTAAAGTTTAGTTCAATACTTAGAGCATGTGGGGTACTTTTAATAACATCAATGTGAATCTCAAATCTCTATTAGATAAAATATATTATGGTACTCCATGCATACTTACCACCTCTTTGATATATATAAATGCAAGATGATCCAATGATAATTCCTCTCAAATTAAAATAAAGTGAGTTGTCTTTATAAGACGATCCACAATGATCCATATAGCATTGTTTCCTCTAAATTTCCTTTTAAGTCTAGTGACAAAATCCGGGGTAATGTTCTCCCACATCCATGTTTTTATGAGTAGTGGTTTCATCATCCCCTTAGACTTTTATACTACATGCCTCACTTTTTTTCATACCAGGAAATTTGATGTACATTCATCAATCTCATTATTCATATTGTCCCACCAATAGTTCTCTATGAGATCTTGATACATCTTTGTGCTCCCTGGGTGAAAAGAGAAGGTTGAGCTATGTGCATTATTCATAATCTCTGTATTTATCTATGGATTACTCGGTATACATAGTCGTCACCCAAATATTACAACTCCTTCCTCATCAATCTTGAACTCATAGGATTTACCATTTCTAATAGCTTCTACCCTTTCCATAATTTCCACATATTTTATTTGAGAATCCTTTATTTTCTCAAAAAAAGGATGGTTGAGCAATCATTTGATAAATGATTGATGATGTTTCTACTTTAATGATTTCCATGTCCATCCTCATAAAATCTATGAATATTGGATCCTTCTCAATTATCATCATTGATAAAGATGCAGGATCCTTTCTACTCAGATCATCCCCTACCTTATTGGCCTTATTGGAATGGTAGTGTATTGGGAAATTATAATCTTTGATGAGCTCTAACCATCTTTATTGTCACATATTAAGCTCTTTCTATGTGAATATATATTTGTGACTCTTGTGATCAGTATATATATCACACTTCCTCCCATAGAATAACGCCATAAGTTTTTCAATGCAAAGATCATAGCTCCCACCTCCAGTTCATGTGTGTGATAGTTTTTCTCATGGATTTTTAGCTGCCTTGAGGTATAGGATATCACTTTATCATTTTTAATTAGCACACGGCCTAATCCCTTCTTTAAAGAATCACTATACACCCGAAAGAGTTATCCACCTGTCAGGAGTGTAAGTATTAGTGCAGTAATAAGACTCTTTTTGAGCTCATTCAATATTCCCTCGCATTCTTGAGTTGAGATGAACTTCACTCCCTTTTATGGCAGGTTCATCATTGGGTTTGAAAATTGTGAGAAGTTCTTCACAAATCGTCGATAATACCTAGCTAGACCCAGAAGCTGTGGATCTCTATTACATATGTTGGCATGGTCCACTCTTCAATTTGTCTAAAGATATTCCTTTTCTAGTGATAACATTCCCAAATAATGATACTTCCTCCATCCAGAAATCACATTTAATGTACTTTAAATAAATTTTCTCCCATCACAAAGTCAATAGCACAGAATTTAAATGCTCCTCATGTTCCTCCTTTCTCTTGGAGTATATCATAATATCATCAATAAATCCTACCAATTTTTTTAAGGTAATATATAAATACACTATTCATTAAATACATGAATATTTATGGATAATTACTAAGTCTTAAGGGCATCACTATGAACTCATGATGTCCATACCTCATTCCAAAGGTAGTATTCGGAATATCTTCCTTCCTCACCTTTAATTGGTGATATCCTGACTGGAGGTCCACATTTGAGAAATAACTGGCCTCACAAAGATAATCAAACAAGTCATCTATCCATGGTAGGGGATACTTGTTCTTTATAATTATTTATTAATTTTATGATAATTGATGTAGAGGCGCATTGATGCATCCTTATTCTTGAGGAAGAGTACTAGCACACCCCATGGAGAAGCACTTGGGCATATAAAACCCTTCTCCAGATTCTCCTTTAATTGATTCTTCATCTCTTCCAGCTCTATAGTGGCCATTCAAAATTGTGTCATTGATATTAGTAGGGATCTAGGAATAATTTCAATTAATAACTCAACCTCTCAATCACAATGATGACTAGGAATTTCTTCAGGGAATACATCAGTGTAATCCCTCACTATGAGAATATTTTCATCAAGTATCGTCTCCTTTGTCAAAATCATTTGAGGAAGATTTTACTTCTCAAAAGGAAACATTATCCACACTTGAGATGATTATTTTGAATGATATTCATCTTCCTCATAACAGTTATATAGTATTGGATGATGCTCTGGGATTTGAAGAGTGACCTCCCTTTCCCAATAGTTGATATTGGTTTTATATAAATATAGACAATCCATTAAAAAAATAGAATCAAAATCCATAAGAGGAAGTATGAGAAGATTTTCTAGGAGGTTCAGTCCATAAACATTTACTGAGGAGAAGTTATAAACATTGGACACAATAATTTCCCCATTTGTTATTCTCATAGATAACTCAACCTCCATATTTTGAAGTGGTGTTTTAATAGTTCTAAAAAACATTCAAGATATTAAAGAATGTATATAACTAGAATCAAATAGTAAGTTCACTATTTTTGAATGAATAACTAGCATACCTGCCACCACATAGTTTTCTGGATTCACCTCAATAGTAGTGACAACATAATCCCTTACTTGTTTCCTTGGAGGTTGTTGTTCATTTTATTCGACAACCCTTAGATTAGGGAAATTGTTCAAATAATGCCCATTTTCCTTATAGTTGTAACGTTGCACCACATGAAGAGTGTTGATCTGAACATTCCTTTCTTCTTCCACATTAGTGGAATTCACCATATCCCTTCGACATTTATTAGCTAGATGTCCCATTTTTTCATATTTGAAGAAATTGTTGGTTCCCTTTAGATAGTTTCCAGGATGCTTCTTCCCAAATTTTTGACATGTGGGATGTTTGATCTTCTTTCCATCATGGGATTTATTTATTGAACCACCCATATTAAACTCCATTTTGTACTCTTTTTCACAGGCCCCATGAGACCATTGAGAGCCTCTAATCTCCTTTTCAACCTTGAGGGCACAATAGACAATCTCCTCATAACTGTTGAAGTCACGAATCACCAATGCTTTTCATAGACTTGGATTTAGTCCACTAAAGAAGTGATCCACCTTGCTTTTGGTGTTCATAAAAATGTTTGGGGCATATTTTGAAAGTCTTCTAAAGATTGATTCATATATCCTGATAAACTCATCTTACTTCTTCTTAAGTCTAAGGAACTCTCTTTCTTTCTTAAGAGAGAGGGTTCAGGGAAAATATTTATTGAAAAACTTTTACTTAAATTCCTCCCAATCCATGGAATAAATTTACTCCATGGACATCATATTCTTGATTAGTGTCTACCACTGATCTAATTTCCCTTCAAAACAATATATCAACAACATGACATTATCTTCTTCTGAGCACTGGATGAAAAAGAATATATTTTCAATGGAGTTAATCCACTATTTCGTGAGGAGGGGATCAGAAGATATACAAAACATGGGTGACCTTTGACACATGAGTTATTCATTGTCTACATGATCTTTCCTTATAGGAGGAGGTCATTCCATATGATTCAAGTTATTACTCATAACTTGATCCAGGTAAGCAAGTACAATCATGAAGTTTTGAGCACCCATTTCCATCATTTTTGGCATATCATTAGGGAAATTTACACATTCCCTATCACATTTATTGTTAGAACATGTTCTTATATTTACCTACATTAACTAAGAAAAGAAAGTGAAATTAGGGGGATTGAATACTTAGCTAATAAGCATAAAAGGAAACTTTGAACAAAAAAGGATAAACTTTTAAAGGAAATGTATATCCTAATATGTGATTACCTAGGTTTAAATATAGGCTATCCTTGATCTATTGCATAACATACATTCTCATGAGATCTTTTTTTGTTTTTTTAATAATGGTTTGTAATGAGAATATAAATTTACCAAATAATATCCCTTGGGAGTTTCAAACTAAGTGTGTGGTATGTCTCATTGTCATGTATCAGGTTACCTCGACTCAGGATTAGAACACCTTGTTGGAGTTTTCACTCCTAGGTAAATATATGCCAGAACCATGTCCACTTGTAGTATCCATAAAGGGATATATTTTCTAGATAAACCACTTAATCTATACATACCAAAATTTAGGGATGCTTTCTTACACTTACTCTTACCATAAGGTTATTAATAAAGTTATCTATTCTTAATATCCAAAAATAACTAGACCTTTCTCTGATACCAACTATAGAGACCATATCTTTTTACACTTATCATTACATAATTTTAGGCATATTTAAACATAATATTACAAGCCAAGTATTGTAAAGTCATGTGTCTTGAAATATTACTTACATGATTAAACATAATAAAAACAAAATTTATTTAATATCCACATTGGGCTCCTAACTTCCATTGTTTTTAAACATCTGTATAGGATAGCTTGGGTAAAACATGAACAATGGGATGAGCTAGAAATCCCATTGATGGAATAATCATTAGAATAAATATTAGAACATGGGTTAGAAGGCATGACATAATGATATAAAAAGGCATGGAAAATGATTGATTATATGGAATCATAACATATAAAAAATGGGATCATATAAACATGGAATCATAGTAATGTGGAATAAACATTAAACATTAATTTAGCATGAGTCAAGGATTTTTTCACATAGAGGAGCACGAGTCAAGGATAACCACCATGATCGTTGCACATAGAGAAGGATTCGAGGCTAACCGCCAAGACCGTTGCACATAACATCTCATGAGACTATACATTACCCAATGAATTAGAGTGCTATCTAGTAACACCCATCATAACATGTTCATGAATATGTTCAACGCATTAATAATAATATATAAGGAATCAAGTATAAACATAAGGGTTACCCCTTGGTAATAATTGTGTATCATAGTCTTGTCAAAAGGCATAACATAAGGCAATATCACAATGGTGTCCATGAAATAAATTATTAAAATAATTCATGTACAATATTAAGATAAAATAGGAATATATCCTGATGAGAAATGTAAAATTTAAGTGATATCATGTAAAAAGAGTATTAAATAGAGTTTAGAATTAAAACATTTTAGTGAGGATTAAGGAACATATTAAAGAGATTTTAGAACATAAAATGGCATAATATTTTATATAAAACCATAAGTAAACAAAGAAGGTTTTCATAATAAAAATTGTGATTTTAGAAAAGATATGGTGGCTCAAAACATATTATATAGTGCATTTATACATCAGTATGAATTTGGGAAGTTCCCTTAAATTGGGATTGCTTATCGGAAAAAATTGAGAATGGATCCTTTTAAAAACATGTATATCCACACAAAAAAGGATTAATAGATCATAATACATGATTTTAGAACATATAAACAAAATGAAGAAGATTTACATAAAAAATACAGATAATTTATTTTGGTTAAAGTGAGAGGAAGAATAACCTGATGGAATAATGGATGTTCTGGTAGAATCTATTACCATATGTCTGAAAGTGTTCTTCACTCAATATTAATGTCCAAGATAATCAAATCAGATTCATTATTATACATGAAATTTATTTATTATAACCATATTAAGTTCATTCATGTCCTTTTTTATGGTTTAATAGGTTCAATTTCATTTTTTGGGAGCGTTTGCTTCTGTGGTTTTCATGGTCGGTTTACTTATATCCTTTTATAAATAATCATGTAAGATTAGGATGGTTGTATATAATTTAAGTTATATTTTATTAAATAAAATCTAAAATATTAAATGGTTATAAAATTAATTTTTTTATTTTCAGTGAGGTTGAATCATTATATAAAATTTTAATGATAACAGTTTGGGTTAATTGTTGTTTTTTTATTACAACAAACTCATTTTGTTTTATAAATTAATACCATTTGTACAAAATCATTATAGAACATTAAATAGGACATAAATACATAATAATCTGATTCAACCATAAAAATGGTTTTATAACTGGAATTGAATATGGTAATTGAAATTAAAATCTCATCATCCTTTAATGTTATAAATTAACACATCTTAAATGGTGTTTCCATTTCTAGTATAAAAGGAGGGAAAGGAGATATGATGATGAATTATTATATTATCATAACATAATTACTGTGCACTTAAGTTAATGGATTTATCACACCATTTTTATGAGGATAGGTGGGGATCGAAAAGAATACAAAGGAACTAGAAAATAAATTGAATGAAAACTAAAGAGGGGTTTACCTCTTGATTCCTTCCTCTTGAGAACCTACTTAAGGGATTGGTTTTGCTCTTTTGAGGTAACCAAGATCTCCTGGACATGGTAGATTAGATTAGAGAGATATTTGAGAAGAATTTGGAAAAGGAACAAGGAATGAGAGGTGTGAGGAGAATAGGTGGTGAGGGGTGGTATTTATAGTGGGGGAGAGTAGTGTTTTCTCAATATTTAATCCATTAGTTTATTATTTTTCTCAAGAAAAGAAATAGTGCTCATTAATGAGAATAAAAAAATTAATTAGATCATGTCAGTTTTAACCAATGGTTATTAAATCATCCATGACTCATTTAATAGTGTATTTAACTTATAATGTAAATATACTGTAAATTACCGTATTTTATTATTCCCCAAAAAATTCTAGTATTTTAGAAAAATCTAAAAAATTCACTCTAACCATTTTTTGATTTATAGAATCCAAAAATTAGTTCCATTTGAGAAAAATAATTTTATAAGTATGATAAATTTAATTTTTAATTAAAATCATTATTTACTTGAAATATACGAATTTTAAAATTAAAAATGATTTTTTAGCACTTAAAAAAATTAATTAAGGTCTCATAAAAATATATTATAATCATAAAACATAAAAATATTAATTTATGAATAAATTTAATGAAAATATATTTTCTTTTAAATTATTAAATTATTCATAAAATCATAATTAAATATTTATGATTTACAAAAACACCAACACTTAATTAATAATTTTTAAAATTTTTACTTACTTAGACTATAATATAATTATATCATATTGTCACATATAATATGGATAAATTTTATTAATACTTTCATTAGTGAGGTTACTATTCAATTAGTTGGTTTAATATTCACAAGGGTCTCTTTACTATTCCAAAGGTGAAGTTACTATTTCATTGGTACATATTCCTTAACTTCTAGATATAGTTTTTATTTCACTCATTCTTAATTTATAAAGAATATATTATGTTCTATAAGTAAAATTATGTGATTATACTACAAGAAATTATTATAATAATGGAATTTCATTAATAAAACATTGGGTTTTTACAACTTCTAGATACAAATTTGAAAAATAATTTCTTTTTAACGCCACTTGTTGAATTTAGTACCATTTGAAAATTACTAGTTTTCTGATTGTTTGTTAAATCATGTATCTCCATTTATCTTATGCCCATATTTCCTTTTAGTACATACACGCCCCATTTATTGTATCTATCCCATAATCCTATATAACTTCAAACATATATTAGAAATAATTTAATGCACATGGATAGGGGAACCTCTGGAATACCCAAAAAGAGGATTGTGGTTTATCTCAATGGATGAATCCGTGGATATTTTATTTTAAAAAATTACAATACTTATGTGTTTTTTCAACATTATAGAAAACTAAAACTTTTATAAACATATAATTATACATTATTTACCCACATTATTATTATTATTTCAATATTTAGGTACTTCTAGATTAACCATTTTTCACAATTGTTGGTTCCAAACTACCTATATAGATTTTGTTCTTTGCACACCACTTAGGCACAATTTGACATGATTCTTCCACAGAGTAGGAACATTAAAATTGGCCTTATACCCTTTATTCTTTATCCATTATAGGAATATTATACTAGAATTAATTTATCATATTGAGATATTACTTTAAATTTTACCATGTATCCCTTTTTTTGTTTACATTTAATATGCATGTAAGACACCCCACCCTTTTCATTTTAGGGGAGTCTTAATTTAGGTGCAAAACCTTCTTAAAAACTGTAATACACTCTCCTACCTTTTCTAGACCTGTTTCTTTTCTCTTTAAGTGGTTTTTTGTGAGTTCATCATGATGGGTTGTTCGAACACTGGGATTTGAACTTTATGTTTTTCCTCTAGTATAGTGTACATTTTTTCTATATTAAATGGTCCTTTTCCAATACAGACTATTTCCTTGTAATACACTAGAGTATATGACCTTCTTATGGTATATTTTTAATTAAAAACATTATTAAATCTCTATTGACTTTATATATATCCATGGTGAGAAAAAATAAAACATATTACATTGAAAACATGCCTTGTGTCATTATTTCTTAGTTTTGGTGTTGATTCTGTAATTCTACTTTCATTATTGAGCCTTCAAGCTACTTGAAACACACTCATAGTGTGTACCATTTTTCTATAGTATTATAATCCCATGGATATATTCTTATGTGCATCAATAATATTCTTCCTTTTATTTGAGAATTTTAGATTCAGATCCTTGCATACTCCTCTCATATATACTTATTTGGAGGGAAACTCCAACTACTCCTTTCCCTTAAATAGATGAAGCTTTACCGCATTCTCCCTTAAGTTCTGATCTTTCTCCAATATCTTGTCTTCAATCATATACAATTTTTTATAGATTTATTTTCATATTTTCTTCTCTCCTTTAAATATATCTTATGGAGGAAGATGTTTTATTTCATATCTTTTATTGTGACCATATTCTTTCTGATATTTTAATACCTTTCCTTAAGAATATCGTTTTTTTCCTTCATCATGGAACTCATCTTATTAAATTCAACATTTTGGTCCACCTATGAAAATTTCAACCCCATATTCATTATAAAAAAATAATTGATGATTTCATAGTCCACTTATTGTATGATGTACCACCAATATAACATCTCTTGTAAGGATTTGATCTCTTCTTAATGATGGGACAACCATTCTATGAATTGACAACCATATACTATAGACACTTCTTCCTTATAATATTTTTCTTCATATATGAGTAGTTCATATTCACCACTAAATCCCTAAAATATATTTTTGTCAAACTCAGTATATTCAAATGGATTCATAAAATTTCTAATTTCTAAATCTTCATCCTCAAGTGACTCAATATTTTTTATTTTGTTCTTCAGCATAATTTTTCATGTTTTCAATCAAAATTACTTGCAATCCATTTTTTCTTGAGATTAAATACTTATTTAGAGATAACCTGAATAATTGATTGATCAATTAATTCTTTCTGAATTCATTCTATATCTAATTCAATATCATCCAAATATTTAGTTGATTGTTTTATTATCCCATCAAAATTTGGATTTTTTTCTCTTTGAATGTCTACATGTTTAAGAGAACCAGCTAGTTCTACCTACATGTCAACTAAACCCTTTGGTTTTTTATTTTTGATGGAGGAATATACCATTCCATATTTAGCTGAAATAGCTACATAATAGGTACAATCAGATGAAATAACTAAATTTGAATCATTCACCATGATTTCAATAGCTGACTCCCAAGGTTAATTTTCTTATTATTTTTATTCTTCTTTCATTTTATCATAAAGATATATCCTTGGAATAATTTAACATATTTATTTGAGGTGGAATCCATAGAAAACTTTTCCATTTTAATTTTTTCATAAATATTTAATAGGGCTTTACACATTCTAAAATGATTAGCATAATGAATGATTTTATTACAAACATCATTAGAAAATGAAACATTAAAGATAATCTTTATCTTTATACTTAATATTAATTCACTATTCTTTCAAAAGTTATAATCTATTCAGATATTATTAAAAATCTCTTGACTAAAGACCTATGGAACATTAACATTTATCTATTCCATCCATAAAATCCAGTTCCATAAAATTTTGTGGCAGCATCATAGAATCCATTTTAACAAATCTATTCACTGCTTCTAAAGTTTAACACTAGGTCAAAACCTTTAACCTTCGATACCAAATTTTAGAACTAGATACACCCCGAGGTGTGGGGGATGTTAATCAAGGTGAAATAAAAATTTAAACTTTTCTTCAAAGTATGGTTAACATTTTTTCCGGATATTTTTCTCATATTGGTAGGAACTATGTTCAACCTATCACTTGTTTGATCCATCTTCTCAACCTCATAGTGTGATAAAAAAATATGTAGGTAAGTAAAAAATCTATTGTACATATGTTTTTTTATTCAATCACTAAAAAGGGCCAGTACAAAGATCATAGGATGAAATTAAGTCTAATATACCTAAATCCAGTGGGTTTCATTATTTTTGTAGATAAAAATGATTTAGAAACAGTCAATATATTCTAGGAATACTACCTATAGATGTTTTAGGTTTTATATACTCCTAACCCAAGGCACACTACCTCTTCCTAACCACTGAAAACAGTGTTGACGAATGTGCTTTTACGATTTATAGACATATGGGTCTCTTCAATAGACTAGTAATATAAATCTTTGTCCCTGATTAGTATGAGTCTCTACTTACACCATTTTCATGATTTGATTTTATTTTAATTCACTCATAAAATGGATTATAAATACGTTCTGTTCATGAAACTTCTACTTTCACAAAAATCTTACTTTCCTAAAACTAATTCTTTTTAGAAACTAATTATTTCATAAAACTATGATCTTATAATTTATAATCTTTTATTCTTTCTCAAAACTATTCTTTCTTGAAGGATTAAGTTTATTATGAGAAAGGGTTCATGTAAAAAGTAATGTCACATAACATAGTGATTTATGAATGTTTTCTCATACAACTTGTTAGTTCACCTAACTCATTTTCAAAACATCTTACCTTGGAGAATTCATATCATTTTTTCTATATAGAATATCCCTGATAATTTTATATCTTCAAATTCTCTTTCCTCTACTTGGGATTAGATATTTATAGGCAAATACTGACTATTTGTACAACTTGAAAACATTTCCTTCACATAACTTCAATTCATGAAGCATTCCCCTTCATTATTTATTCATGAAAATTTTCATCACCAAACTTTATTATTTCATGGAACTTTTAATTATCCAATGCGTAATATTTACAAACACTCTTCCCCACTTGAAAATCATGTCACCTTCGATTCACCAACATACACCTATTTGTGAAACCGGATCAATCACGAGTCTTTAGACTTTTGTAAATTATATTTTTTATTCTAAAAAAATATTTCATGAAAATTCCACACTTTCACATAAGAATCCATATTTCATGAAACTAATTTCCTTTCTATAAAAAAATTCCTTATATTCTAAATCACTAATTTCACCAAACATTAATCTCCCTTTAGAATTTTACACCTAAATATTTGGAAAACATTGGGAAATAGTGTAACCTTAAGTTCCTATTATAGGATTATAAATTTATACTATATTCTTATCTACTATGACGAACTATTTTTTATTCTAAAATATTAGATATGACCAACTGATGGAGATGAGGATTTAGTCCATGTCTTCCAAAAAAGGAAATAACATGAAAAACTTTATTCGAGTGAGAATAATTTTGCACTGGAATCATCCTATTGCATTCATCTTTCAACATATAGATATCACATTGGTTCACTTATTATATTAACATGAGCATGAAATTCTCACTCACTATGGAATGAGTTATGAGCTTCACTACATACTTCTATCAAGTATATCTATTTAAAAACATTATAGATATTCATCCATCTCCTTCCTGGTCAAGCATAAGTCCTGATCATAAATTCTAGATATGAAATTGATAATTTATGGTAATTTATATTCTTTTATTTCACTTATATTAGGTCTTATTTACAAGTATTAAATATATTACCTATGCTAGAAACACTCATTACCATTCTAATACTCGAGTCATAATTTATGACACTATGATTGAAAAAAATCGAACACCAAACAATAGTTTGGGTGCAACAACTTCATAATAATTCAACATTACAGAATCATAAATATATTATATATATTATATATATTCATTAAATATATCCTTATTACCATCTATGTAAAGAAGAAAGGAAAAAAATTATCACATTAGTTTGTATAGTTGATATCCAAAACGTATGCACAAGCGACATTACCATTTTCCAATGGATGATAAGGAGAGAAAATTTCTATAACATCAACATAAAATCATAGAAGTATTGTAAATATACTGATTTAATCATATTAATAATGTTTTTTACATTTTTATCATTTTTAATAATAATGAAAACTGAAAAATATTGGTAATAACATATACCTATTCTTCGGGTGTCATCCTTTAAAAATAACCTTTATGATTTATGGACTAGTATTTTGAAAGAATAATACACCAAGGTTGTGTATTAGTATGTTTAGAGATTATTTTTGAAGATATTGTTTTAAATAAAGGGTTAAATTTTCATGGATAAGTGAGAATAGGAGGTATCTTTTTTTTGGTTTGCGGAGTGACATGCTTGTAATTAAGAATATTAAAATATAATAAAGTCACCCTCATGGGATAATGGCTCCAAATTAGTTCAAGTTAAAATATGGGATGTGATAAGATTAAAATACATTCAAAAAATTGGACCTAGATAAGTTTTTAAGTCATTTTAAACCCAATATCTTAAGCTTTACCCATCGTTAACCATTTTAACCTTTACCATATTAATGAATTTTTATTTTGATTGTTATTCAAAATGACAAAAAATTAACATGAAATCATTTATAAATTTGTAAATTATAATTAAAAATATGGAAACCATTTTATCAGATTCAATTTCTACATTCTTGAAAAATTAATTTTCAAATATGTGCCTTGAATGCAACTAAGAATGTTTTTTGAAAAATGAATTTTTAACCATAAAACTAAATTTATTCTTATTCCTTTATTAGTAAAAACAATTATATTAATTTTAATATAATTTATTGAATATATTATCTAAAAATTTCAGTTAAATCATTCATTAATATTAATTAATTCAATTTAGGAAGATGAAATACAATGCTCACAAAAAAAATGTTTTCTGAAAAATATGTATTTTTACCTTTTAATGATTTAATCTTCATTTCTATCTAATTTACAATCAACCTATAAATTTTTATCCATTTTTCACATTAAATACCAATATATTCAATCAAAATCCTTGTTCATTAGTGACCAAGACACATAATATATAGAAATATACAATACATTCATAAATTGATCTTTAAACATAAAATTATATAATTTTTAATATTTAAAATTGTGTATTCATGTCCTAGGAATTAATAAATACATTTTCATTAAGTAAAACTTATAAAAATATTTTTTAAATAATTTAGTAAAACCTATTCATAACCACCAAAATAGTCACATTTAATAAATTTATATTAGGGTTCATTTAAGCTCACTATTGCGTGTAAATCAAGCTATCAAACACATCAAATTTATTTAAAAATAAATACATCATAAAATCTCAACGTGTTAAATTATAACTTCATTATAAGAGTTTATCAATAAAAATTAAATTAAATGGATGAAAAAAAGGATGCTTCAACCTCATCACATCTACAGGTACCCATATAGCTTCTTCAAATTTATAGATTCGCTAAAAAAACTTTGACCTAGTGAGTGGTCTTATTCCAAAAAACTTTATATCATTAATCCATAATTTCAACCATTTTTTCCTCATAAAAAAGATCACTATCTAGTGGTATGACTTCTAATTTCTATACATGTTAAATACCAGGTATGTACTTTATTAGGAGAGATACATGGAATAAATCATGAAATTGAGAGAGGTTCAGTGGAAACACCAAGTGATAAGATGACATCCTGATATGAAAAAGAATGTGAAAGGGACAAATATATCTACAGATAAACATTCCATTATTTAAAAATATCATAGAATTATTCCAAGGTGATATTTGTAGGAATACCTTATCACTAACTTCAAAATGTATATCTCCTTGACAATTTTCAGTATAAATCTTTATTCGACTATGAGCTTCCCAAATGTGATGTTGAATGGCTCTAACAATTTCTATAATTTCCTCATATATCCTATATATTAATAGTATTTTCCCCCAAATTATTTCCATGATCTTATAGTTCTTTACATCCTACCATATAGAGATTTATAAGGAGCCTTTTAAATTATCAGGTGAAATATATTCTTGTATGAAAACTCAAATAGAGTAAGGTGTTGATCCCAAACATCTTTGAAATCCATCAAACAATCTCTAAATATATATTCTATGTTCTAAATATTCCTCTTATATTGACAATATATCTAAGGATAATATTTATTTCTAAAGTCCAACTTTGTATTTAAATATTTTTGAAGTCTTCTCCAAAACATCAAGGTAGACCTTGTATCCCAATCATATACTGTAGAATGTGGTACTCCATGAAACCTTAACAATTTGTTAATATATATCCTAGAAATCTGATCAAGATATAAATCTTCTCTGATAGAAATAAATTTTTCTGAATTCATAAGGTGACCAAATATAACCTAAATAACATTATGGACTTTTGATGATTTGGGGATTATGAATATGAAATCCATGGTGATGTTTTCTTATTTCCATTTGGCTATGGGTAATCATTGAAATATCCCCATAGAATTTTTTTCTCTAAACCTTAATATGATCAAATAATATGCATCAATATATATACTCTATGATATCAGTTTTCATGTGGTCCCACCATAAATGATCTTTGAGATCTCTATACATCTTCAAAATTCCAGGATGAATAGAGAATGATGAACTATGAGCTTCATCCAATAGACCCTTCTTCAAGTATAGTATTTATAGGACATATACTTGAGTCTTGTACATTATAATTACATCCCAATCATAATTGAATTTAGGAACATTCCATACCTTTTTTAGTTCCAAATCTTCCTTCCACACCTCATTAATTCTCACATGGATGGATTTGTGAACCTTCATCTGAGAAAAATATATTATGTCCCATTTAATCATGATTTCAGGATTTATCTTATGAAAAACCTAGATTATTGGATCTCTTTTAATACTCATCATGTATAAACTATTATTTTCTATTTGACTTAGATCACCATCCACCTTGTTTATCTTCCTTGGATGGTAATGTATTGAGTAGTCATATTCTTTAATCAGCTCCAAGGAATATATTAATCAATGTTTTATGTTTAGTATTTATATCAATAAATTAACCATTAACATAATTCATATATACTTTCAATGTAAAAA
This sequence comes from Viscum album, assembly GCA_963277665.1. Lineage (NCBI taxonomy): Eukaryota > Viridiplantae > Streptophyta > Magnoliopsida > Santalales > Viscaceae > Viscum > Viscum album. The sequence continues at coordinate 814,972,320 of OY728140.1, read as the reverse complement.
ACTACTATTGAAAACACTAAAGTAATTTTTCCCATGAATTTTAAATTTTTGTGATGCATAAAATAGCATCATATTAACATACATAATGATAAATACCAGTCCCTTCTTATATGAATCACTATTGATTAAAAACCCCTATCCACAATAGGTTTGTGAAAGCATCGATGTATTAAAAAAACCTTTTGTTAGAACATTGTAATTTTACTTACATTCATTTATCATATGGAACATGGATCACTTCTAAGTCAACTTTGTTATTTTACTTGATATCCATTTGAAGTTTCTGACAAAGCATCAACAATATATATCTTTCCTAAGAAAACTGTATATCTCAATCATTATGGTTGGTCTTTTACATTTCATAATAACATCCATCTTTGAAGGACCCACTGATATAATCCACTTGAGATTATATAAACCAAGAATGAAATTTTTTGACCTATAATTCACATTTTATAAATTTTCATTCAACTTATTCTTTTCAAGGTATTCAACACAATCCTCAAATGTTATTTATGATCTTCCATTATCTTGGAATATATAAGAATATCATCTATAAATACAATAAAAAATTAATCAATGTAGTCTATAAATACACTATTAATTTAATCCAAGAATATAATAGGGGCATTATAAATTCAAAATGGAATCACTATAAATTTATAATTTTTATACCCTATAATGGTTGTGCTGGACATATCCTCCTTTTTGACCATCAACTGATGATATACAGGTTAAAGATATATAAATCTTGTAAAAATATTTATCTCCAAGTAATTGGTAAAATAGATCATTTATACAAGGTAGATGATACTTGTTTTTAATATTGATATTGTTAAATTTCTGATATTCAATGAAAAGATGTATTGAATAATATTTCTTCTTAACAAAAATAAAAGGTGGACCATTTAGTGACATACTAGGGAGTATAAATCCCTTATATATATTCTTATGGAGTTACTTATTCATTTATTGTAACTCACTTAGGTCTATTCTATATAGAGGATTTGAAATAGGTATAACACCATGTATGAGTTTTATTGAAAAATAATATTCAGGATTTAGGATAATACTAGACAAGTCATTTGGAAATACATCATAATATTCCTAAAAATAGTTATATATTCCTTGCTTAGTTTCTCCACAACCATTTGAGATATATATACCTTATCAATATGTAGTAAGTCCCAAAAAATGGTAGTAATTTTTATGGGAAGTTCAAATTCATCATCATATTAACATATTTTGACAAATTGATTCCAAATATAAAAATTGAATTCCATTCATTGAAAATTGACATGGGATATATATAAATAGATCCAATCAATTTCAAATATCATACCCAATTCCAATAAAGTAAGAATAATAATATTTTCATGAAAAACTCATTTCAAACATTAACATGACATCAAAAACCCTACTATAGAGGATAAGTGTGCCTCAAATTCAGTGAGTGACATATCATAAGATCTTTCTTATTCCCTTAGTCTGGGACTTATTATTTATATTAGGGATTTTTCGGGAATAATTCCCAAGTTACCCAAATTTAATACATTGAACTATAGTAGTTCTTTATGATGAAATTTATTTCTCTCCATAAAAATCATCATTTTCCTTGGAAATTAGTTACTTTATACCTTTCTTTTCGAAACATAAAATATATTATTGTTCCTTGGATACATTTATGTAGGTGATTATTCCAAAATTCTTGGAATATAATAAATTGAATCTTTCTTATTCTATGGTCTTCACCCACAAAAATCCTATGAAACTCAATTTGTCTCATTTTATGTGTGTCAGTAAACTCACATAGATTTTGGTTTTAATCATAAATTGAGATATATGGTTTGGCATAACTATAATATTTTTTACTCCAACTTCTATCTTGATTGGTTTCTCATTTATACAAACACTTAATTTTAATTAACACACATTTTTACTTATTTCCAACTAGTTCTATCAATTTAATAAAACCAAAAATATTAGTGTGAGTATTAGACATCAATAATAAAATTATGAAATCATAAGATTATGAAAATAATTATTTGGATATCCTAAATTATGAAACCTTCTCTCAACCCATGTAACATTAATTTCATATCATATCACTATAGGTTATAATAAGTTTTCATTTATTATATCTACTCATTCATCATAATGTTTTATAAATAGAATGTTAATTAACCAAAGCACACCACCAAGAGTTTCAAACAGGTGTGTAGTTTGTCTTATTTGTTTTTCACCAGTTGAAGATCTAGTTAATACCCATCTAAAATTTTCTGGGTTATTACCCCTAGGTGCATATGTTCTAGATCCAACATCCATTTTTTTATCCATACAAGTAGTAAACCACACAATCTATACTTTACCAAAACATCATTATATTATTATATACTTAAACGTATTCTAAGTATTTTCACCAAAGATTTGTAATACTAATCTCCATAAATAATTAAACCCTAATCTGATACTAACTGAAGATACCCAATAATTTCAAATATAAATATTATATAATTTTATATTATTATTCAATACATCAAATAATAATACATGCACTAGAATTGAAATTTTTTTGTATATTTGGAGGCTAGATACATAATAAACTTATTTCATGAAATATCTTCATAATATCCCAAAAAATTATTTTCACATATTACCCTTCTCACACATTCCCTATTTGAAAACTTTCTACATAACCTTATGAAAAAGAAACATATGAAAGGGTGAGATCAGATTCTTAGTAAGGGTAAACATGTGATATATCAATAAACAATCACAAGTGAGCATAATATAATCATAAGTGTGTGATAAAATGATCATAACATATGAAAGTCATACCTAATCAGTAAAATATCATTAATCATGAGTCATGGAATAATTTTTTTTATAAAATGGAAGAAATTCATAGGTGTGAAACAACCAAAAATCAATTGTGAGGAATGATAACATATTATAAGCACAAGGCATAAATGTATGGCATACACATAAGAATAGATAATCATTTCCTTAGTCAAGAATCACTTAAAAGACTATCATCATGAAAAAATTACAATAGTTTATTGAGTTTACTCTCCATTCCATCATTTCATTAGTCAAGGTTTACTCACAGACTATCATAGTGGATAGAGGATCTTACTAAACTGGTTCACACCCCATTCTAGTCCATATTATCTCATATGATATCAATATTTATCCAATTCATTAGAGGGATATATTATTTAGGGCTCACCCATCACATAATGGAAACCATACTAAAGTGTTTGAAAAGATCATAAAAACATTCATCAGTTCATTAGAATATAACCAGTGTAAAAGAAACGGATTCCATAAAGATTCCCTCATAACTTAATTAATTCACAGAAAGAACCAAGTTTTATAAAAACATTATTAAAGCATCACTAGCATAAGAAATCTAGATAAAGTAGTAGGATGGTATTATAATAACATATCCCTAGTAAAGCATAATAACTCTTAAATGATGCTCACATATATGAAAAATACATTCAAAAGAGAATTTAAACATTTCATAAAAAATTAGAAAAATACATCTTTCATTCAGTATCTTTAAAAAATAAAAATTTATAGAATATTGATAATTTTTTTATTTTAAAATAACCATGTAATTTTTACATGAAGATTCAAAGTAAATAGAAATCATTGAATTTAGAAAATCCATTCATTTCGTAAACATTAAAACAAAGACTCCTTTCATAATTTTTGTAAAAATTCAAAAAAACCTATTCAAAAAACATTATAAAAATTGACGTTTAACTCTTAAAAGAAACTAAAATATGGTTTAAAATAAATTTAATAAATAATTTGTTCTTAAAAAAATAATATTTAATTTTTTTAAAAATCATGGGCATGGGAAAAAAGTTCACCAACAACTTTTCTTAAAATCATTTCCTTGATTGTGTAAAGAAAAAATAGAGAAGAATGAATGTAGAACATGAAAAAACTATAAATAACTAGAGGAGAAGAAAAAATTTTGGGTTAAAAGAATAAGGATTATATAATTTCCCTCAATTAATATTTAATATTTATAATCCCAAAATAAAAAGAGATTTTAACATAAACCCTTACTACTTTGGTAACTTTTGAATAATAATCCCACTGAAAGAAATAACATAAAAATAAACTGTAAATACCAATAATATATTAATATTTATGGTATAATATCTCAAAGGGTAAATATATACATCATATAAAACAAAATATAGGTGCATAACATGAATTGTGTCTCAATGAAATAATATTGAGATGAAGAACCCTTATAACATTAATAACCTCTGAATAAAAACCTCATGAAAGAGGGGATATTAGATATATTTTTTAAAATAATATTAATTAAAATTAATATAAAATACATTAAAATTTAGTATATATACCACATAAAATAAACAAGTGTTGAATATGTCACTTATCTCATAGAAATAAATGTGACACGATAAAACCTTACCTCAAGTCCCATCTTTCTTTGTATGCATTCGAACATACTTTATAAAAAATAATGATTTATTATAAATATATTATAGATTAATATTAATATATATATTATAATATATAAATTATTTTTAATTTTCAATAATGATTTCATTAAAAAACCCTCATTAAAATCATTATTTGGGTGACAAATGGTTTTTTCCATTCATGTTTTGGTTCTATGATTTTGGTCCTTAAACCTTTTTCATGGTTTCATGATATCCAAAAAAAATAATTATTTCATAATTATAATATTTAATAATTATGTAAAATTTTATAACCATTTATATACAGTGGTAATGAAAAATAAATTACACTACTTCATGGAGACAGTAGTTTGTACGTACGCTCAGGTGATGTTGTCACTTTTTAATGGATGGGAAAAAATAAATGTATATAATAATTCATCTTTAAAGAATCGTAATTATATTATAAATATCATACGTATTTATTAAATATATCATTATTACCTGAAATGTAAAATGAATCACATCACTTCATGGAGGTGGTAATCCCCATGTACACATAAATGACATTATCATTTTACAATAGATAGAAAGGAGATATAAAATAGATATACCATTAACATAAAAACATATTATTATATGAAATATAATTATTAAATAATTTTTAGATTGTTATAGAATATTTTAATGATCTTTAGGAAGAATTAATCAGGAAAATGATCGGTAAAAACATATACCTCTTGTTTGGATATCCTCCTTTGAAAAGAACCTTAAGGATTATTGGATGGGTATTTTGGGAGGAATGTCACATCAAGGTCATGAATTATAATTTTGGGAGAATATTTGGGCATATATTGGTTGAACTAAATGGACTAAGTTGTGTGTCTATCTGAGAAGAGGAGGTGACCTTTTATAAGTTAGGGGAGTGACACAGATGCAATTATTAAGAATATTAAAATATAAAAAAGTATCTCTCAAGGGAAAGTGGATCCAAATTGGATAATGTTTTAAAATGGAATAATATAGTATTTAAATACATTCAACCAACATGATTAAGAAATGTATTAGTTCATTCTAACCCTATCTCTTTAGGTTAACCCCTCATTAACCCTTTTAACTATTACTGTTGTATTGAATTTTTAAATTGGTTACTTTTCATAATGAAAATTTGAAATTAAAATAATTTAAATTTATTATTTATTATTATAATTATGGAAACTATTTTATCAGGTTCAATTTTTATAATAGGAAAAAATTCATTTTAAAATTAGTGTACAAAATACAACCAAAACCATTTTTTGAAGCACATTTTAAGCATAAAACTGAATTTATTATTATTCATTGTCTAGTAAAAACCATTAAAATAATGTTATTATATTATATTTAATATATTATAAATAAATTTCATTGAAATAATTCATTAATATCGATTAAATAAAATTATTAAGATACAATTAAATGTATACAATCAAAACAACTTTCTGATAAATGTCTCTTTTTACCTTTAAATGCTTTTATCATTATTTATAACAAATTTATAATCAAGGAATGAATGATTATTTATTTTCATATTAAACAAAAATATATTTATTCAAAATACTAGTTCCTTAGTGATCAGTAGACATAATATAATGAAAAAAACAATACCATGAAAACTGTTTTTAATATAAAATGATATCTCTTTTGAAATATAGAATTGAGTAATTATTTTCTAAGAATTAATCATTAAATTTCAATTTCAGAAGAAAAACAATTATACATACATTTTTCATTATTTAGTTAGACCTATTCATACCCACCAATCTTATATCTAGGTGATAGTAGTATCATTCAATAATAGTATACCCCAATTTATTTAATATTGGTTTTGCATGTAAAGAATTATATTAATCACATTAAAGTTATTTATAGAAAAATATATCATTAAATCTCATGGTTATAGAGTAAAAAACACTTATATCATTTAATTCCACTAATGTATTATTATTTTTGTTTAATATATTCACACTAAAATCTATCATACATGATTTATAAGAGGATATGGGGACTTGTATGGTAAATATTATGGTATGAAATAGATATGATCTTTTTTCTTAAAATACTGACAATAAAAAAATCTATTGTGCTCTGGTTCCTTTATGAGTTACCTTATATTTGGCTAGATAAGATTGTAGCAACTAGAAATTCATTGATCTGTCACTAAATGAGAATTTAAGAGTGAGATAAAGTGAAGGGATAATAGATAAAAAGATATAAATTACCAATTACCTCACTTAACCAAGGGAGTGGTAAGAAGGGAGAATGTTTAAATAAAATCCTCTCTGAAATTACTAATATGAACCCTCTTAAATATGGGGGTTGGGAATTCTTTTACAAGTTTGATGGAACTCATCAGATTCTCAATGATCCCACCAACTCTTAGTGGCCTACCACCAAGCTTACAATGGTATCAGTAGTGACAACATTTTTTCTACTTCTACCCATTGAAATCCATAATTTACATAACACACAAAATATGACTATGTTTCTTTTAGTCCCAAATTTACACCTCCAAAATCTATATATAATAATTGTAAAAACATCACCAATGTTTTTAAAATATCCAAATGATATAATTTAAAATTCAACTAATTTTAAATCCACTAATATCAAAAGTTTCCTAATTCCACAAACACCATATAATTCTAGATGTTACAAACTTCCTACCATACAAATTCTCATCTTTTAAAATTTTCAATGTAAAACTATAGTGAACCACCCCAACTTCAACTACGTGTTATCCAACTAGATATGATTATACTAATATCACACCCAAAACATAGGATATATTAATTATTTGATTACATCTTTTTTTGACCCATAATACGCATTGGTTATTCCTCTATGGATGCATCTACCTCCAATTCCACATCAATTTGAATGATCACATGCATGAATCACCTGCTGATTATTTTATATACTAGATTTATAAGAAATCTAAATGAGCCTATTTATTATTGGGAAAACTATCTTAACCACCTCAAATTGATTTATCTTTATCTTTTAAACTTGATTCGTAGTCTCAAAAATGGAAATTAGTATATTTTTTAATAGATAAATTAATAATTTTTACCCTACTTCACTAAGGAGTATCACCATTCCCCAATATCAATTCATATATATAGGGTTCACCAAATTTCAATCCCCATTAGTTACTATATGTACTAAATTTTATTGAAATCCGCTAATAGATTACTAAATATAGTGTTCTCATACCAACCATATATACTTACCCTCTAACATTTAAATATATAAAGTGAAACCTTAGTTATCAATATCTCAAGTCTACCACATACACCATCTTTGACCTTCACCACAAGACAATTAGAATAAAAGGCCTCTCCATCAAGAGATTGATAGTGAATTTCCCACAATAGGAATTATTATATCTTCATAACATAAACACTAACATACCTATATTATTATATCATTTTAAAACCACTAATCATAATCCTAGCTCAATAGAATCTAAAAAAATCCCATGCTACTTGCTCTAGTTTCCTAAAATATCCTGGTTCTCTACACGACCACTATCCGACATCATTATCTATACATAATTATAATCCTAGGTTCCCATAGACACAAAATATACTATTCAAATATGTAAATTCATAAATAACCAATCAAATAACCTTTAAATTATCCACATAAATTAAATCATTTAAACTATACCTAAAAAATTACTATCCACTAGTTTCTAACACACGATCCTTATGTTCAAGCCTACTAAAAACTCTACAAATCTCTATGGGAAGTTCTATAAAAATTTTATATCTATAATCACTCACCATAATTGAGATAATTTTTAGGTTTACTCATAGACTAAGATTTTACATTCCCTATCTTCCTATATTATAAACACTCTACATGCCACTTCCTAGTATGTTATAGAGGGGTATAACTACCCCATTTGTTTAAGAAACCTCCATTTTACTAATATTTTTTGATACTTTTCCACTTCCTCCCAATAATCACCCCATTTTAATTATCCTCCACATGTAAAGAAACCCTTATTTATAATTCCATCACTAACTTGACCACCTCGTAGTATGTGTCAATGTATATAGATACCACATGAATATGTAATAGATCATTGATTATATTCTCAAAATAGAAAATTTTCATATACCCATTCCATTGTAAGGATTTCATAAAGTTAAATAGCCTCTCAAATTCAAAAAATACTCTAACACTGATTACCTAAGTTGTTGTAGATTCATGATTTCCTGAAACATTCCAAGGTGTAACATACCTAGATAAAATATCATATAAATGATGGATTTAAAATTTATCCATAAAAACAACTCAAAATCGCTCTCTATATTTATGTTATTAGTCTATTATTATGAAACACCTTTAAGTTTATAAATTACTAGAAAAAATTTCAACACAAAAGGATTATTGATATATTCAAGCATGAATTGGGAATTATTAACCCAATTCATAGTGTACTGAGATCCAAAATCACCCCTAAAACCAAGGTAATATTTCTCTTGAAACTATAAAATAACTATAATAACTACCATTTGAATCATAATAATACCTTTATTAAAACCTATAAGACTCATAGAATTATAACTTCAAAGTATAAATCCACTGGGGTTATAACCCATAAAGATATATCCATCATCTCTACTGAGTTCTCCATGGATGATTTCTATTATATTATTATTATCAAAAAACAATAACACCCATTAGATTATAATTATATAATGATCCATAAATTTTAACCATTTACATACATTCAAAACCTATTTTCATTAACCATTAAACACAAAAAAAATTGTTATTTACTATATATATAATATGATACAAAATCCCAAATATCATGTTACCATCCCCAACCAAAAGACCATTCAATTTAAAAATCTTCTCATATAATATCAGTATAAAATTACTTACATTAAAGTCTCAAATAAATTCATAAACATTTAAATATATATCAACTATCTTTATAATAATTTTCATGGTTGGTCTTATCTAATCAATTGATTACTAAGAACAACATCACATGATTAAGATCATGTCATACCATAATTTATACCTTATAAGATGCATAAACATGTACTCTATTTCCTTCATGAGTATATTTAAACCGTAAATAAAAATATTATAAAAATATATATTTCTATTTACTATAGATCAAATATATATATATATAAGAATGAATACACTCTTTTATGTTTTTTATACCATACTCAACTCATGGAATGTTGATTCCTATATCATAAATACTTGGCTAACATGACCAATAAATTGTGTTAGACATTAAAAAAAACCTTTATCTCGTACACATTAACCACACTATATAGATAAATATATATGATCTTATCCATATATATATCCAATGAAACCTATATTCCACTAAAACCACTATTAGGTTCTCATCTATACCTAAAAAATATAATTCTATCACTACCCACTATATGGTTTTCATCACTATACACGTATATATCAACAATTTTAACATAATAAAAGAAATAAAAACCATGTAAAACCCCTTAATAAGTATGGTTAATTAATACACCCCTAATACATTATTCAGGAAAACAGCGAATAAGTTATTATTTATATATTAATTAACTTTTTTTAAAAGTAATTTTTTCTAATTGCACACAATCATTCACATTTCATGTAAACCTATGTGATAAGTATGATAATTTTAAGGACACCCACTATCTATGATGGGATAAGAGTTCATTAAAAACCATAACTCATAAACATTCTACTTTTCTAAATTACTTTTATTTTAATTCTAAATCTAATAAATCCAAATAGTAATCCTTGGTAGCATAGATTTGCATCATGCAGATATTGACTATGAATAAGTACAGTTTCATCCCATGTTACAAGATATATAGATCCATATAATAATAAATATATATATATATATATATAAAACCAAAACAAGATATTGATACCATTTTATAACATCCTTATATAGTTGTTTGGACTGGATCGAAATGATACGTGACCTAAGGCATGCCTCCGCATATGCCATATATTGTAACACATACTTTAGATATAAATATATTTCATATTTTTAGATGTATATTAATTAAATAACATAAAATCTACACCATAATCATATAGTTCTAGTGCATTTGGAAACTTTGATACATAAAATACTCATTCATAAGAGATCTATATCATCTCTCACTTAGTTCTTCATAACAGGACCCTTCTTATATATATCATTCTTACTAACTTTATTTATAACCAAGGTAAAGGAAAAATAAGAAAGGTTGATCTTAGATGATTAATAATGGTAAATAAGGTATATATCAACATACAATGAGCATAAGGTCATGAGAACATAAAAATGACATTTGAAAAAGAACCATACCCTGCATATCATAGATCGAGATCATGAGTCATGTTATAAGTCATGCTTATAAATAAGACATGAATCATAAAGAAATAAAAGGAAATATAACATAATAGTATAACATTATCATAATAAATTAGTTTGTGACATACAAATTAGTATAGAAAACTATTTGCTTATTTTTCAAGGATCACTACCAAGAATATTATAGTGGATTGGGTTCACTCCCTAGACCATCATTATAGTAAAGGTTACTCCCAAGAAAATCATAGCAGATTATGTTCACTCCCCAAACCATAATATAGTTAGGGTTATTTATAAATAAAATCATAGTGGATATAGTACATTATTGAACGGGGTTTACTCCCCATTACAGTTCTATTTATCTCATGGGATATCATTTTTTACTCAATTCACTAGAAAGGTATATAATTACATAACTACCCATAACATAATGAAAATCATACATATGTGTTCCATTATATCATAAAACATTCATCATGTCAGAACACATGAAAATAAATTGGTTTCATAAACATTTCATTATAACATAACCCGTTGAAAAGAAATAGGATTCATAAACATTTCATTATTTCATTATAGCATAACCCATGTATAAGGAAAAATTTTCATAAATATATTTTAATCCATAGAAATAATAAGGATGGTATCATTGGATCATATCCCCATTAAAACTTGAGTAATCTAAAAGGATGTCATCTTGATGAAAAAGTTCTTTAAAATATAATTTGGAACATTTCCTGAGGAAAATACAAAATTATTTGTGAAATGATTTATTTAAAATCTAAAAAATTTAAAAATATTAAGAGATAAAATTTATTTGAAAATAATGATGAAAATTTTTAAAGTAATATTCAAAATCTTGAGTGGTTATGACATCAGGAAATTCTATTTATACTGTCTAAGTTAAAAGAAAACATTTCTTTCATATTTTTGTAGAAAAAGTCAAAAAGTACCTTGTTTGGAAAGAAATAAGAATATTAATTTTAAAAAAATAAATGGGAAAATACTTTAAAAATAATATTATAATGTTAAAAACCTTCTTTAAAACATTTTTTGAGATCATTGAAATGCAATAACAAGGGTTTTTGACCGAAGAGATAAATAAAGTTGATTTTACTTACAAAAATTATATTCAGTTTCTTGAGTACTTAATGTGAGGAAAATGAAAGGGAAAAAATTATTTCCAATAAATAATTATAGGATAAGAAAATTAATGAGTTTATTTATCAGTATACTATAATTTTTAATCATTATAAACTTAATCATAAAAAATTTAGATAAATAATGAGATTGTGACATAAAAGCCATATCGCTTACATAAAAATTGAATCATAAGACCCAAAAAATAAAATAACCTAATATGGATATGAATATTATAATAAATTTACTAAAAATAATAATTAAATATATTAATGTGTATTATATAAACCAAATAAAATAAATAAGTGGTGAATATGGCATGTTTCTCAAAAAAAAATAAAAGTGAGACGAAAATCCCTTACCTCATGTTTGACTTCCTTAATACATGATAAAACACCTCATATGTAATAAATATAGGTCTATTATAAATACATTATAGATATAAAATCATATATATTACTCTATATATGATTTACTTATAACTTTTTATCACCTTTTTATTAATAATTCTTTATTAAAATCACTTTTATGAGTGATATCTTCTTAGTTTTTCACGTATGTTTTGGTTCGGTAGTTTTGTTACATGTAATTTGATGATTGTTACATCATATAATGAATTTTAATAATAATATAAATATAATATATATTAATTATATACATATTTATAATCATCCATTAAAGTATATATAGAAAAATAAAATATATCATTCATGGAGATCGTAGGTCGTTCATCCTCTTGAACTATGTATTAAATTTTAGACAGATGGAAAAAAATAATGGTAAATAACAATTAAAATTTTTTGAATTAATATTATATAATATATTTCCTATATATTCATTAAACCTATACTTATTACAATCCACTTATAATGGAAATGAAAAACTAATCACATAAATTCATGGAGGTGGTAGTCTGCACATACACACAAGCGACATTATCATTTTCCAATAGATTTTTAGATAAGAAGGTGTATGATATATTATGATTCCAAAATTATAATATTTTTATAATTATCATATATAAACATTAAACCCATTAAAATAACCATCCATTGAATATGGTGGTGGAAAATGAATTGTATCACTACATGGAGACTGTAATCTATACATACGTACGAGCGATACATTCACTTACCGTTTTATGGGAAAGAGGGTAGATAATGGATATTTAATAATCATAAAAAAATCTCAAATACTTAATTTATAATTATAGGATAAATACCATAAATTTAGAAATGTAAATAATAAGTAGAAATATATTGATCGGGTTAAGGTAATTACCAATTATTTGAAATTACTTCTTAGATCTCCTCTTAAGGATCCTATGTTTGGTATTTTGGACATAAAAAACCTATATAATGTGTATAATGAAGATAATAAGGTATTTTCATATGGGATGGTAGTGATAGAAGGATCAATATTTGTGAATATGCGAGGGGAGGATGTGGCCTTTAATAATTGGGGTGAGGGTGATTTTTTGAATTTCTTAAATGATTAAATTATAATAAAGTTATTATCAATAAAAATTCATAAAAATTTATATAGATTAAAATATAATGTAGGATATGTTCATAATACCATAAAATAATTGAATTTTGATAGGATTGTGTGTTGTTTTAAACCTTGTCATTTGGATTAATCCATTTGTTAATTATTTTTTATCTTAACCGTGGTAACAACTACATTAACCATAAAGGGATGATAAAGTTTCCATAAATGGAATAGTGACTCATAAATAGACCATTAATGATTATTTAAACCATATTATAATAACATAGAAAAATATTTTTTTTACTAATTTTAAATCATTTAAGAAAATATTATTTTTTATAACTTGTTAGCCTGATTAAGTTAAATACCCTGGGGTGGGGTGAATCGGGATATGATATATTAAAACAACTTCACCTTCGAATATTGATTTTTCATTAAACAAAACACTATTCTCTACCTTTATAATATAAATTTACGAATAGAAATAAAATCATGCATGTGACACAAAAAATTTACTTGGTTCACATGTACTGAGCTACATCTAAGGAGCATACAAATTTAATGTGCATATATACCAAATCCAATAAAACATGATACTAATAAAAAGTTGGGAGTGGGATAATTGTACCTCTTAATTTAAATCCAATAAAAATTTAAAATCCCCCTACTATCTCAATTTAAATTTTTTCATTGATCCTTCTAGAGGTAATATAAATTTTGGTTATAGACATAGATATATACCCATATTTTATAAAACCATGGATATACCCTAACATATGGAAATAGATCTATGGACGTACCCCCAATCTAAAAATTCTTTCCTACCCTCACGAGATCTCCTCCCCATGACCCTCCTCCAATTTCTTCCATATCATTATGAGTTCTCCTCCCTTTGACCCTCATCCCCTAACACTACCACTCTACCTCCCACGATCCTCCTCCATAGACATGGCCACACAACATCCCCATGATCCTCCTCCCCCAACACAACCACCCCACCTACCCTACATCACTAATCCAAGGTGACCTCCCCACCTTCTTCTCTATAATTCCTCTAACGCAGCCACACTAACTCCCCCAATCATCCTCCTCTTTGAAGATCTTGTCTAGCCATACCTCATGTGTACAATTACCCAATTTTGTTTAGGTTTTTCCATTGTTAGGTTGATGAAATTAATTCTTACTCTCTTTCACTATACATAATCTCCCCTATCTTCAATATAGTATTTGATTATCTATTGGTCCTAAATCAACCCATACATCTCTTCCAGTTCAACCTCAAAAATGGTGGGTAAATATCATCAAATTTCATATTGTATGTTCTTTGTTTAAAAATCCATCTTCTATTAATAAAATATTAAAACAAATTCATTTTATGTTTTTATGTTGACTATGTTAAATATTTTCCCTTTAAAAAAAATTTCCAATTTTTTCATTATACATGAATTTTCCACATCTAGTTGGTCATTATAGTGTTAGATTTTTTTTGTGGTACTACGGATGTTGACTTTACAAAAATTAATAAAAATTTCATATTATTTATTTTTTTATTACATCTATACTTTCCAAAATTATATACTACCATCATATGAATGTCATTTTTATTAAGATATTTTTTCTATTATCATTATGTGACATTTATATCTTTTAATTCCAATTCCATTAGGTTGGTTTCTTCTCAAGTTAAATGTGGAAAGTATTTTTTTCTGAAAAACAAATTATTGGTAATGCAAAATTTATAGTTTTATGTGACAAGTATTTTTTTAGTTTCCTATCACATTTATTTTTTACTATTATTTATGAAATATTTTATATAAAATTTATTCATGGTGTTAACCCCGTCAATTATATTAGATCAATTGCAACTAGTTGTGAAACCTTTTTTATAGTCCATTATTTAATAGAGAAACATAAAGACTATATGGATATCTGATAAATAATTAACAAATCATTAGTAAACTAATTATAAGAGTTAAATCTTAAGTTATAATACAATTATTTTGATAAATCACATTAAAAATAATAACTGTCATTTTTTAATTTATTTTCAATCGAGTTCTTCCACTTATCATCATTACGCTTTATATTTTTTCTTAGTTTCTTTTTAAGGGGTAAACATATGTTTATGACATATTAAACCCTTTTAACATCATTTTAAGGTATTATTTATTATTTTAATTTTCTTATACTTGTATTAAGTGATCACTAATCTCACCCCGTGATGAGGACATACCAGATTAGGGGATAATATTAAGACCTACCATTTACCGAAAATAATGAATAAGTCTTAGAGTAAAATAATTCTATATATTTTCTTTTATAGAGGAGAATTTATTAGGAATTAGGGATAAGATATCATGAACCCGTTTCAATTATCTTATATACTATATTTATTTTTTAATTTGTGCAATTATTTACTTTTGGTTGTGTATATGTTAACTTCCATTGTTATATAATCTAAAATTTATGAATTTTATTTTTAATATATGTGCTTTCTACCAATTATATTCATAATAAATTTTCCTTAAGGTTATAAAACCTTTAATTCAACCAACACATAAATATATCTACTAGGATAAAACTTGGTTTTGTAATGGTTATCCAACTATATTGAATATTATTTATTATAAAGTCCATAACATGTTTGAGAGAAAAAGATTATATTGAATATAATGTTCCCACAATATTTATGGATGGACACAATAATACCAATACATAATTCTCCAATGTAACTATCAATTAATATATGAAAATCATACAAATACATTCATTTCCCACACTAAAATGATTTATTTTATAATAATGAGAGAATAATACAAAATACAAGTGAATGTATTTGATATATTTTAGTAATTTTAATGAGTGATGTATGAGATTAATTTAGAAAAAAGAGACACACTTTTTTATTTCTATAAATGTTTATATCAAGTATCATATTGAAAAATAAAATATAATATATGAAAAAAGTATCTATAAATGTCACTTTAGTGTATAAAAAGTTATTAAAATAAAGAGACTGTCTCCCTAAATTGAATATAAAAAATTATATTCCATACCTATTTAATCTATTTCCAAAATTTTTAGGGACTTTAAATAATTTTCAATTGAATATAGATTTTAAAAGATTAATATTTCATATTTCACATTCATTCTTAAGATCTTTTTTAAATTCTCAAAAATGAATGGTAATCAAATTGAACTTGAATTGAAGATGAAAAATTCATTACCAAGATCATTATTTATGAACAAATTGATAATGTTTTGAAACATGAACTGTAGATAAATAAATATTAGTAAAATAACATGTTAAAAATGAATGAATATAATGTATACCATTACTATCTCTTATGAATATAGAGATATACCACTTATTGAAGACATGTTTTCTTTTCTTAAGATGAAAAATGATCAAATGTTAAGATTAATAATTATAAAAATTGAATTATGAATCTATAGGATTATTATAATTGGTATTAAAATTTAAAATAAAAGGTTATTAATTAGATACTTCCAATGTGGTAATCCTTTAAATATGAATGAATCCCACATATATAAAAGTATAACATATATAGATTAAAATGAATGAAAATAATAAATTTATGGAAGGAAAATAAAACATGGTATTAGAAGTATCAAACATTTATAATGTATGTAATAGTTACTCTACTAAAAGTTAATGAAAAAATTACCATTTTAAATAAATCTATAAGTTTATCACACATTTTTTAGTGATAAATTATTTCAATATCTTTTGAAAATAAAGTTATAATTTATTAGTGAATTTTTTACAAAATTTAAAAATTGAATATTTTATTAAGAATGAACTATCTTTTTATGAAATCAATGAATATAGAGATGAGTTTGAATTTTAACAAAGAATTATAAAATGAAAAATTTTAAAAGTAAAATTAGATTTAAATTCAAAATAATAATGTTTTTGTTATAATATTTTATAAAATTTTCTTTCTATGGTATTCATCATACCTTATATTAACCATATTGAGATGCTCTAATTTAAATCTGAGAAAGAAAATAAAATGAAATACTTAAATAAATTTTGAAGTTGAGTGATAAATATTCATACACTTTCCCAATTACATATACTATAAATACCAAAAAATAGACTTTTATACTCAATATATTATGTTTATAACTAATTTCAAAAAACAAAAATTGTTTGGAAAAGAAAGAAAAAAATATAGATATTCCAATATTATTACTATATAACTACATATGGCCCAAAAATATAAGGGTAAAAATATAATATTTCTAATATTTAGTATAAATTTAAATATACCAATGGACAAAACCTTTGTTTCATAGATAATGAATTTTAATAGAGTATAATAGAAAAAATATCAAACTTCTATCACACAAAAAAGATGAATTTTGAAATATTTCATTGCGAGAAAACTCAAGAGGTCTAATAGTCTAGGAAATCTAGTTATCCATTGAAAGTCAATAATTTCATTTTTTATATATATTAAATGATTATAACAAAACATTATTAAAGTGAATCAGTTTAAAAATGAAGGATATTTTCTATACATTTCTAAAAACAAATGTCCCAAAAAATCAATTAGATTTATGATATTCTATACCAATAAATATATTTTTATACAATAGACATATAAGAGATATTGAAAAGAAAATTAAACTCATTATTACAATTAAAAATGATTCTCTTCATTAATATATATATAGAGGAAATTAAATCCTCCATAACATAAATAAACTCTTTAAAAAACAAATACTGAATGACTTACTAGATATTATGTTTGATTAATATAAAGTATTTGATCTAGAATAAAAAAACAATATAAAATATTCTTTAAATAATAAAGTGAAGTAATAAAAAATATATCTATATAATTTATACATATGGATCATTTTGGATCAAGTAATAATATATGAATTGGAGGGATAAACTATATGTATATACTTTATGATAACTATTATCATTGATGCTGATTTTATTTATTTATAAAAAATCTACAGATACTATTAGTTTTTATATTAATTTATATTAAGTAGATCTAATTTAATTTTTTTGATTTAAAATATTAATGTAATTATGTTATTTTAAAAGTCTTTGGATTAGTTTCGAGAGGCTCTGTCTATATGACACACCTCATGCCGCATCCTAATGCCACCTTTAAACCTTAAAACACCACCCACCTTTGAAAAATATGAAGTAATATAAGCATAGAATAATCATCAAAAGATTCTAATGACACAGAAGACCTCCCCAGTAGAGATCCCATAATTCAAGAACTGAAATTATTTCATTAGAGAAATACATAAATTATTTAATGAATATTCAAGATAAATTGAACTCAACAATATATGATATCTTATAGGAGTGTGTACATATAGGGTTGAGTATGATAACCCTATTGGATATTCAAAAAATATATAATTATAGTGAATACATCAACACTATAATATATATTTGTAAAATTGTTTCAAAAAAAATTTATTGATGAAGTTGTACTGTAACATATTTGAAAACAATGAATAAATAAATAATGAAGAGTATGAAAATAAAATTGACTATAAATTAATATTTAACAACACGTGATATATTATATTAAATTTACAATTAATATTTTTTTATGATTTTTTATACACGTGTTATTTATGATTCGGTTTTATCTTAAAAAATACCTATCATGTTATGTAAATTTATAGATTATTTATTTAATGTTTGTTTAATTTCCATTGAAATGATATAATTTAGATCTACAACATTGATTCGATAACTAAAGAGTTTTAGTAAGAGTTATGATATTTTTTGGACTTTTCATTCGATAATGATTTAAAAAGTGGATTGATTTGATGCTTGTGATTTGATTATGGTTGAATACCAGGATAAATTCATGATAAAGTGAATTATCATATCAATATACATGGTTTCCAAAAACAATATCATTTGGTATCACAATGGAGAAAAATATCATGTGGATAATGACATTGATTCAGATGAAAGGATTGGTATGAAAGTTTTTATTTCTAATCAGTTTAAATTTTTTTCTTAGGACATCTCCTAATGTAGATTGGTGAAAGATTAAATGAGTTCTGGAACATAATTTTCAATTTTTTGATAATAATGAGGATGTTGAGTGTGTTATAAGGATTATGGAAGATGAGAACACCCTAGTATATTAGGAATGTGAAAAAATGAACAAACTTGAGTTTTTATTGTGATTATATAATTGGAAATAAATGTATAGATTTATTAATACCATGGTTGGATATCTACTTATATTTTTAATTATTTACTACTGAATGATGCATCTATTCTATAAAATGATTACATAGCATCAAAGGTGCCTGAAAATTTATATTTTAATCTACTAAGAACTATTATTACCTGAATGATTATTGTCTATTCTTGAAAGAAAATATAGATTTGAGTTAATGATAATAGTGTGGTATAATAAGGTAGAAGACTAATAAAGATATAATTCTATCCCGCATACCATCAAAAGTGATGTGTAAATTCCCTTTAATTCTCATGTTTCAAAAAAATTATTGTTAGAATAAATGGAAAAAATATGAGATGAAATGAAGATGAATGATATAAGGATAATGATGAAATAGTTCATCCTACAAATAGGTTTTCATAGATGAAATTTAATAGGTTACATCCTTATTTTGAATCTAACCCATGAAATGTTAGATTTACATTATCATGTGATGGTTTCAACCCATTTAAAAAAAAGCATACTTCACACAATACTTATCATTTTTTCATTCACATTTATAACTTTGCATCATGTAAATATAAAATATGTCATTTACTATAAGGAATATATAAATATTTTGAAATAGTGATATTGAAAATGATATTAATATATAATTTCATCCATTAATATATGAGTTAAATGATCTTGGGATTATTGGTTCACAAGTTAATGATTCATTCACGAAAGATTAATTTATGTTTCATGTAGCTCTATTATATATGACAAATGAGTTCCCAGTATACAGAATTATTTTTGGTTAGAGTACAAAAGGTAAATTTTCCTACCCTATTTTTATGAAAAAATAAAGATTCCCAAATATTAAATTTTTTATAAACTTTAGGAATCATAAGGAAATGAATATTTCTACCAATGGATCATCTATATAGAAAAAATAAAGTACAGTTCGGTAATGCCATCGAGATAGATGAAACACCTTAATGAATAATAGATAATGATATTATTAAAGAAATTGATGGTTTCAATTTTGTACTATGAAAAATTCAATCAAATATTAAAAATTGAAATCTTATTAATTAAAATTACAATAACAATTGGAAAAAGGAAATTATATTATTTGAGTTTTTGTATTGGTCATTGAATTTATTACATCATTGTTTGGATATAAAACATATTAAGAAAAATATTTTTGAGATGTTAGTTTATACTCTTTAAAATTTAAAGGGAAAGATAAAACATGATCTGCAGTCATATCAGGATTTGATGGATTATGGTATAATAGAAAGACCTCATAATGAGTTAATTGGTCATAATAATTGGAAATACCCCTTTTTCCTATTATTTGATGAAAAATTTGGAGAATAAAAATTATTTAGTTTTTGGAATTTTTTAGGGTTCTAAATGGTTATTTAAGTAACATTTCAAAAAGTGTGTATTCACAAGATGTGAAAATAAAATATCTTAAAACCCATGATTACCATGTCTTGGTACATGATGTGATTCCCATTTCCATTAGAAATTTAATTTCACATAATTTTTGAATTTTTGTCATTAATTTATGTAATTTTTATCAAGACCTTTATTCCATAATATTGATCAAAAGTGTTGTTTAAAAATTATAAATAGATGCACTGATTATTTTTTTGCGACTTGAAGAAAATATTCCCACATTCATTTTTCACATGTATGCTAAATATGACTGTGCACCATCCCATAGAATTTTATTTTGGTGGTCCTGTTTCAAGTTGGTGGATGTATTTGATAGAAGTAATAAAGTTTACATTGATATATTATGATGGAAATAAATATCATCTTAAAGGATCTATTGTGAAAGTCTATTTATAATAAGAATGCATGGATCTCAATTCATTGTACTTGGATAAAGTAAATAAGAAGTATAATAGGGGATATATGGATCATACTCATTGTGTACATTAAGTAGGAAATAGTGGAAAATGGATCATCATATAGTATTATTCAACTATGGTGTGCTTAATGATTACATAAAGCATGTAAACTAATAAATGTGCATTTATTCATAGTGTGATTTATTTATAACCTTTGGAATATTAAATATTTCATATTTTTGGAGAACATTTTGAAATTATAAAAATGGGACATTTTTCTCTATCTATTAAGAGGAAGGAAAAATTGAATAGGAATGAATTTACTTCTTGGTTAAATTAAAAGGTAATATATTTCTTTTTTTATAACATAATCATAGGTCTTTATTAAATATTCAACATTGGTATCTTTTAGGTTCTAAATTTACTAATTAATGGTGTATCTAGTGAAATAATATCATTTTCCTTTGATTCAAAATTTGTGGTACATGATTGTAAAGAAATGGTTGTCAGTGTTTTTAAATTCATTATAAATAGATGTGAAAAAAACAGAAATGCAGCATGATGGTGTCATGATAAGTTCCAAAATATATCTTTATGTGAGTGCACTAGAAAAGAAACTTGGATTAGAAAATATATCATATTATAGTTATATTGAAAAAATAATTTTATTAGATTACTATGCACATGGTCATGTATTAATGATGAAATAAATTTTGTTTGATTCAATCACATGGGAAGTAATTCATATAGAAAACTATAGTTTTAGAGTGATTGATATGAACCATCAACTTTAGGCCGATAAACCTTATATTCTTGTATCATAATCTAGAAAGGTGTTTTATGTAATTGAACTATTAAAACAATAATTTGGTGTTATCATTGATATCATTCCTAGACATTTTTTTGATGAATTCATGGATTATAATGATGTTTTTGATAAACCAATATGTATTTATTTGAATTATTCAGTTTATTAAATTGATGATTCAACTATTAAAACATATTATTAACCAGAAATTGTCATAGATCTCACATAGTTTTGACACATTTGTAAGTATTTTCCTGATATTATTGCAATACTGTATGTGTTTTTAAAACTTTTATACATGATATCAAATTAAATAGTATTTCCTCTCTATAATCTCATGGTATATGATGTGTTTTTAAATAATGTGTTGATTGTGGATGAAATGTCCATTTGGATGGAGGAGAATCCAGTATAAGGTGTATCATAATTGTGAAATTATCGCAACAGATTAACCTGACAAAAAAATTAAAACATCATTATTAGATAAAACATAGTATTCTTATAATGAAACTAATGTATGAAAATGAAGGAAAACTCTAATAAAGATAATTCATAAATAGAATATTCTATAAGAGAATATATAAGCCACCCACATTAACCCATAGAATAAACCATCTCAATCCCTAATGATTCATACATTGGCATGACTCTATAAAGTAGAGGGATTAGGCAGAAATCAATTATTTGGAAATAATTCATGCACCAATGAATTATAAAATAGTTTTTAACAATTATTTAAACAAACTGTGATTTAATTCTTGGATGATTGGTATAAAATACACATAGGGATTTTTATAAGATTGAATATATCTTTATGAAAAATAAGAAATTAGGGAGTTAGGATTCGTGTAGTATATAATATATTTCTATGGATGTGAGAATTTAAAGGTAGTTACATTAATTTATTGGTATGATTGATTTAAATTGGTGTAAGTTATTTTACCTAGAGAAATAATGTTATGTATGGGGTAGTGACATAATAGAACAATTCATAAAATTTTCATTTTAAATTAAAGATTAAATAACCCAAAATTCAATAAAATTTATCCACTCACTACATTTTATGGTTTTAGGAGTCATTTGGAGTTTATTATAGGATTGGTAGAAATATATACTTTAATTAAACTTATTATTTTTCTCTAATTAATTTTTTTGACCATAGTTTCAATTTTTTAAATTTAATGTGTCTATAGGTGAATAAAGGTAGATAGACATGATCTGTATAATTAAAATCAACCCTAAATTAGTTATGTGTAAGAAAGAAGAAGAAATTTCAGACTAAATAAGACTAATATGGGATTTTATAGGGATATAACATATTAAAATGGATTCATTTACCTCTTGTATGAATCAACTATCTTGGACTGCATTGTTGTATAAATAAATTCAAAGGGTAAAACAATTATATAAGATATAACAAGGTTATATAAGTGTTACCACTTGATATATAATAGTGTCTAGACAGTATTAAAGAGTCCCTTGGTTCATATATAAGAGTTTTTTATTGATATATAAAAGAATTAAATTTTCCACTAAAAATAAATATTAAACTATGTAGGGGATACCTATGAGTCTTAGGTTAATTGATCTATCACTCCTTCCCTTACCATCGGTTAGTATGCATGTAGAAACAAATAGAATTTAATGAAATAAGAGTACACATTAATTAATTATTAGGTTCTCCTCTAAGATGGATTCCAACATCCTTGGTGTATGGTGGTTATTTTTTCAAACAAAAAAACAAAACCTTTTTTATCAAGTGAAATATAGAGAAAGGATATATCCTTCGACTCATATTCCTGGAAACAATAAGAAAAAATGTAAGTAATTAATTTATATTCATAAAATAAAGGATTTGGATTTACCACCATGATGTATTATAAGTAGTTTTAGTGTATAGTGTCCCTTCTAGATATGATGTGTCTATCCTATAATGATATATTATAATCCAAGGTGATACTTATTCTCTTTATTGGAAATTAAAACATAAAGATAGTATATTTTCTATCCAGCATTTGAACCTTTTTTCATTATATTAAGTGGCATATTATAATGTATTCCATTAATTCAATTTATATTATTACCTTAAATAAATGATTATCATAATGTAGTTGTGAACAGTGATACATTAATTAGGGTTGATATATAATTAGGACATAAAAGAGAGAACCAAACAAACCATATTCTAGAAATTATGATAAAGTAAAATGTTTAGAATATTTCTTGTTCATGTTAGTTCAAGACAATTCATTTATATCATAATCATTTAATGATTTCATTTTATATTCTAAAGAAGATGGTCTAATACATAAACCTATATAATACTTTTATAATGATGATATTACAATTTTGTTTTTCATTAGTGCTTTTTTATGTTACAATTGTATTATTTATCATTTTCATTATTTATATTTATATAATAATATTATTTTAAATTTCTTGGTCAAAATGTATAATTAGGATGATGTTAGAAGTAGAAGAATACAAATAAATGAACAACATATTAGAGATTTAGGCATGTCACCTATGATCACCACTATAAGTACAATTTATGTTTGGATATTATGTTCTTTTATATTATCTATCTTGTTATCATTCATTTTATTTTATAACCCATGTTATTTTAGGCTACATCATCAAGGAGATGATTGGATTATGCTGTAGAGGATGTTAGTATGGGGGTATTGGTATCACTTATTATATGGTTCAGCCATCCACGGTGCTACTTCAGTCATTGGGAGGTCATTTAGTTCATCCTCTCATCACCCCACTTCGGTCACCCAGAGGTCATCCTATGACTATTCCATATTCATATTTTACATACCCACCGTTTCCATATCCATTTCCACCTACACCCACACAAGATGGTAGTTCTCAGTATCTCATCCCTTCTTATTACACGTTCCCACCATCAACTGTAGAAGGCGCTACTCCCCCATATATCCCAGTGCCATATCCATGTCTATATCCACCCACGTCTATATATGGATGTCCATAAAGTTTTATATCTCCATCAGTACACTTATTATCATCGACTATACATAGTACACTTACTGTTGATATCCCACTAACCACATAGGATACTCGTCCCCCTCTAGATGCATCACTTCAGGGATGAGTAGATCGCCCGTCTTTTGGCATGTGTTTAAACATTAATGATAGTGATTAATAATAAATTAATATATATTATTTTACATTAATAATTATTTTCAAGGATTAGCTAAATCCCCTACTAAATGATGAGGTTTCCCAAAAATGAGAGTGTTCTATAATTGACACACACAAATCATGGTCCAATACCATGAATAATGTTCTATAATTGGGGAAATGTCAAGGAATGTAAAAGAATTATATGAACACTTTATAAATATAGAAATATCATTCCATTTTGACCAATAGGTTGGAGGGATGTTGGATAAAAGATAAAGAACAATTCCAGGGAATATATTAGGGTAATAATGTTAATAAACCTTTATTTATATTAATTTATAATATTTTTTTAACAAATATTTTTTACTATATAACTCCAATATAATATTCCAGATTGAAAAAATTCCAAGGCCATAAAGTTATTGGAATTTGGTGATATGTGGCATGCATAAAAGTATGACTTGTATATTAGTTGGAATGATAGATTTGATACAAAGTTGAAGAAATATTGATCATTCATGATTTCCCAATATCACAATATAGAGAGATGATTGGCTATTAGAAGAGTCTAGAGTTAAAGGTCTTGCTTTAATATATATTTATATATATAATTTAATAAAAAATTATTTTTAACTATAAATTATTTATTTTTTTATGTTAATTCATTTATATAATTTCTTCTTTATAGGAGAAATATGACATAAATAAAATAATTAAGAGTGAAATGAAATACATTCAAACTCTTAGACACACTTCACTCCCAGATCATGAGCAAGAATAGGTAATTTAATATTTAAAATATTCAACATCATTTTATTAAAATATATATTTATTACCTTTAATGTTTTATTTCTCTATTAAATTGGTTTGTATTTTTATAGTTTTATGTTTTTGGACATAACTATTCCATATTCCTTCATTATCTTGTTTATTTCCACATCAATAATTATTATTATGTCGGAATAATTCCATTGATTTTATTTATACATTCACTATGAAAAATCTAACCATTAATAGTGATAGTAAAATAGTTTTATCAGCACTATAGAATCACTAATAATGTGAGCAATGTACAAGGGTTGGATTTAAAAATTCTTGTAAAAAGAACTGATAAATGACCACTTTAACAATTCTAAAAAAACACTTATAATGGGGGGTTCTATCGTCACTTTTTTATCACTAATAAAGGGGGCATTTATCATTACATTTTTAGTGTTGTTAAAGGCCACATTTATCGAAAAAAAATTAGCACTGTTAAAGGCCCCCGTTTCCTGTGCTTCCCACCCCACCTTTTTTCAGTGCTTCCCACGCCCTTTTATCAACACTTTTGATAATTCCACCCCCACCTCCCATGTGCACCACTAACTCTAGCAAGATTCAATCATGGGGCCTCAAAATCATACGGCCACCTATCTTCCACTCCCTTATAATGTTTTTTCATTTTATGATATATATATATATATATCATTAAATTTTTATCCATATATGTATAGAAATGTTTACATATATATATATATATATATTTGTTTATTTATTTATAAATATATATATATAATATGTTTTTGTGTGTGTTTGCCTTTGTGTATTTATATAAACACACACACACACATATGCATCTATAAATATAATTATACATATTTATATTTATTTAAATATATTTTGTACTTATATTTATATGCATATATTAAAATATATAGATTAATATATCTATGTTTTTTCAATGAACACACACAAATATATATATATATAAATAATATATATAAATATTCAAACATTTTTCATTAAAATAAAATGGATATTAGTTTTTATTTAGATTAGGTTTATATATTTATAAGTATATTTTATTCGTAAATATGTTTAAATATTTAATTATAAATTTAAATTTTTATGTGTGAATATATAAAAAATATGCATATATATTTATAAATTTTATTATAAATAAAAACAAAATATGAAAAATGATAAAACTTCAAAAGCATAATATCGATATGAATTTGTGACAGAAAAAAATTTAGTCTCCGCTGAAAAAAGACAAAAATACCCCCCTTAAACAACGCTGAAATTCCATCAAATATTAACAAATTGGGATATCTTGACTAATAACTTAGTATTGGAGGCCTTCTAGGAATTATTTGGCCTAGAAAAATAAGACCATTATCTCCCTAGTCACTAGTTCATAGAGCTCATCACATGATTTGATTTGATATGTGGTAGAGCCCAAACAGACATCAAGACCAAAAGTTATGGCTGTTTGATTTTCGAGTTTTGTTTTCAACTTATTTTAGATCATTTATAATTTTTTGTTTTTGTTAACTTTAAATATTTATTAAATGACTATTACTCGAAAATAATTAGAAAATTATTAATTCAAAATATTTTTTAATTATTATGTAATCTATTTCTACTAAATATCTTATATATTAAGTGTAAATGCCTATTTACCCTTATATAAAACATATTTAAAAAAATATTTATTATATTTATATCAATATCAATATATTGGTATATTTATATCAATATAAATCTATTTTTATATTTTTATATTTTTATAATGAAATATATTTTTTTGAAATATACCCTTTATCAGTGCTAGTAAAAAATATGTTGATAAAGGGGCTGTCTTTATCTGCACTTCTAAAAATCACTGATAAAGCCCCCCCCATTATATAAACACTTTTTAAAAGAGCAAGTACCCCCCTCCCTTATCATCACTTTTGTAAAATCATTGATAAAGATCCCCCTTTGACATCATTTTACTTGCACTGTTAAAGGACTCTTTTAATAGTGTTAAAAATAACTATTAAAGACCACCTTTAATAGTGATTTTTCTTGCACTGACAACGAGGGTTTTAACAGCACTTTTAGCAGCACTATTAAATCCCTAGCACTGGATAAACCCATTTTGTAGTATTTATTATTCCCCTTTATTATTATTCATCCTATTACTGAACTATATTAATATTACATAGGATTCGCGTATTCTTACATATCTCATTGATATTATAATTTAATCATAAAAAACTAGGCCATTTCTAGAGTTTTTGTATGCAACTAGTTTAGGACTGATTTATGATCCTTTTATTTTTATCTTGATCATAGAAATTTATCTTTCCTTCAGATTCTTCTTATTAATACTTAAATTTCCCATTCTTAATATAATTTTAATACTCTTTATAGTTTTTAATTATGAATTCAAGGATAATGTAAACCTCTTAAGTTGCTATCAAGTTTGTTCTAGTTATGAGAAAAAGAGCCCTAATGAATTCCAAATCTTTTGAAAATTTTCATATCTTTCTTACATATTTTTTCATTGTTCCTAGGATGTAATCCTTATTGAACATAACACTTAGATGATTTTTTAATATTTGAATTCATATGAATAAGATCATTAATTTCTTATTCATTAATATCTTCCCCAAAACCTATTTTTTAGAAGTCTTACACTTATTATTTCATCTATTCTATGGAAGATGATTTCTTTGGATTGTATGTGGTATTTAGTTGTTTGTTTAGAGTCCTACATTATATATTATTTTCAATATATATTGGATTAAATTCTCTCAATGTAATCCAAGATTATTTCAATTACATTATCATTCAGTATTGATGTTGGGTTCTACTTCTCACCAATCCAAGGTTGAGAATTCCTTTATTCTGTAGGATCAAAGTTACCCTAATTTCTGTAAATTATAAAAAATATGGTTTCTCTAAGAGGAATGGAATAAATTTAAAAATTCAACATTATTTACATTATTCTATAGTTTAATGAGTTGTTTCTATAAAAAAATTGTATTTATATCTTTCTTATGTCTATTGTCGCCCCTCTAATAGTTATCGATTAATTCATCCAAACAAGTTACAAATTATATTTAATTATATAATTTCTAGCATGTTAGGGGATATTATAAGACTAATATATATTTTTTAAGTCCTTATGATGATAGGAAAAAAAATTGATACATTTCCTTTTCCTTATTGTTTCTTCTTGTTCTAGATCACTGAGAAATAATTTATGAAATAATTGTCATCATTTTCAAGGGATAGGGGATAAAAATATTTAGGGGATCTTGTTTTTAAACTCGAATCTAAATATAATAATCTAAATATTTTTCCTAAAATTCTATTGTTATGAAATTTATATTTTGAAATGGGAGTAACAATAACTATTTTATCAGGTTGGGGGAATGAAACACTTAATGTGCCAAAGAATTCTTCCTCTTGAGATATTTTAGGTTTTTTCCATTATAGACATATTACTTTCTGGTATAATAAGTACCATTTTATATTAAAGGGATTACATAGGGAAAAGGTATTTCAATTTTAATATAAATAGGGATAGATTGTGACTCCTTTAAATCAACCACGTTAAGAAATTCACTAAAATATCCCTATTTAAAAGAAGTGGAAGAAAATGTTGATATTTTCCTATATATCTTTTAAAACCCCAAAACTTTTCTGGAGGAGGTCCTTTTACGTGAAATGGGTTGGTTAGTAGATAATCATAACCCAATGGAGAGAATGTCCACCAATAGATATTTTTTCATAATTTATAACACTTAGAGGAATAAATAAGTGTATTTTAAAGAAAAATTGAAGTAGTAAAACCATGGATTTTTTTCTATCCAAATATATATAGGTAGGAGTATGGTGACATATAACTCTACAAAATGAAAAAAAATAGAGATGAGAGCCTCAAAGTATATAATATTAAATTATGAACCGTTTAACCGGGAATCTTCCAATAGAAATAAGATCACTATGATACAAAAGATGAATATGGATTTGGGGAAAAGAGATCTAAATAGGAATTATTGGTGTTCAAACACAATATTGAACTGAATATTTAATTTTAATAATTTCATCATAATACCATGAAAAAATGAATTGATTTTATTCCATTAGTAATAATAGGAATTCTCTAATTTGAAATGGAATATTACAAGCATTGTATCAATAAGAACTATTGAAATTTCCATGAAACCAATTATTTCTATCCTATTCCTCAATGATGAAAGTGAATAATGTATGGAATAAAATTTTATAAGTAGGAAGATGTGATATATAAAATATAGGTATTATTCAATTTTTTTATTAATATCAATCTGATTAAATTTAGCTTAGTTTATTATAATTTAATTCAATTATAATGTTGCTTTATTTCATTGTTTTAAAAAAAAAGACTCTAAATATCAAGGGTTATGTTCCTCACACTACCTTGTTTTGTATAAAAAGGAAATAGAGAGATGGTATTGTGGAAAATAGAGACACTCATGAGATGATTGTTAATATATTTCAAATTCTTTTATTTTGACATAATTTAATTCTTTATATTATTTTACCTCTTAATTTATGTTATGTATAAATTAACTGATTTCTTTGGAGGCATTTGAAGAAGTGGAACTGAACAATTTGGGCCCAACTGATCATTTGAATTAGGCATTTGGAGATTAAAATCATGGAAGAGTGCATTGTTGACCAGATAAGAATATTTTACCATCTAGATGTTGGTCTTCTGATAGTGTTTCTTTGAGTACCAGTTCTAGTGTGAACATAGTGGAACAAATTAAGGTCATATTCAAAAAAATGACTACTTTTTTTGAAGAAGATACTCCACATCAAAAGAAGATAAATGAAAATATGATGAAAGCTATATTTTCTCTTTCTTCGATACTTCCAAACAGAGTTATTACAGAGGTCAATTCTTGTTTGATATCGATGTATTCTATTTATATAGCTAGTGTTAATATCGATGCAGCTACTGATACTTCATTCGATACTGATGTTGCTACCAATATACATGATGATGATAATGCTAGTGGCGTGATAGGTGGCGATGGTTTTTCAATAGGAGTTGTGGTTGAAGTTTGTTATTTTTATGATGATATTGATATTGAGGGTCACTTATGATAGAAATATTATTTTTGGTTTGTTTATATGTTGAATTTTATTATGTAGTTGAGTTTTATTATTATTATATTGAGTTCTATTATAGTGTTTTTTTTCTGTTTCTACATATATTGAATTATTATATTGTGGTGTCTATATATTTTTTCTAGAGTAGGAAGGAAGCTATATATTTTTCTTTCTGGTGGAGAAATTTATAGCCACAGTTGGAAACCATGGAAATAGACCAATAACCACATTTTCCACTATGATAGTAAACAAACAGCCATGATTTGTAACCATGGATTTATTCCAATGTGGTAGAAGTAATATTCATAATTTTAAACTGTGGCTATAGGTGTACTGCTATGGTAGAAACTGTGTCTATTACTCTATTTCAATGGTTTTGAACCATAGATATATAATATAGTAGAATTACATATATCCATAGTTTAATAAAATGGATATAAGTGTATCGCCACAATGAAAATCATGGCTATAGCTCTTCCATTATTTCACTTCCCATAGGAGACACAGTTCACCAAACTATGGCTATTACATATATACAAGGTTTCTTGGCCTATAGCCATGATTATAAACTATAGATATAACCTAATTTTCTAGTATTGTAATGAATCTTATATGGATCTGAAACACATTTGAGTTTTTTCACACAAAAGTGTTTCATGAAACTTTTTTTCACCTAATAGTTGAAATACACCTCACAATGTAGTGATTTCTTTATAGAGAGTCCTTTCGATAACCATTCATTTTCCTCCACAAACTAGTATAAACCCTCTGTGAAAACCCCACACCACATAGTGTGAGTGCTTCATGATCCCCTCTTCCTTTGTGGACTAAAATTCCCCGTAATCACCTTCCTTGAAATGAGTTTGCTTTTTAAACCACCTTATTCACGAAATACCTCTTTCATGAACCACCAGACTTATCAAAATTCTTTTGGTGATAATGTTCTCTAATTAAATTCTCTCTTTACTAGAGATGTGATTAGGGGACTTTATATAGGGAAAAATCTATAAAACCTGCTAATAAAAATTTACAAATACTACTTTTCATATTGGACATAATCATGTAATGAACTCTCTATTTGGTTCACATAGTGCTTTATTATTTTATGGAGAACACCTTCATCTATAGATGAAAATATTTTGTGTGGTGACCTTTAAATCACTATATTTATCTAAAAAATGGTGATCCCATTGTAGTTTACATAGAGAAACATGATATGTGGAAATCTTGATATGTGGGACCCTTTAAATCACTATATTCCACAACAAATGAAAATCCCTTTACAGTTCACATAGCATAGCTATAGTGAGGAAATATTTATTTTTTCCAATTTTTCTTTATGGTTTCATAACCACTATATATGGTTCACATAGATAGGTTCTTATACAATCCATATCAAAGAAAACTATATTAGGAACTATATAGTTCACCCATTTTTTATAT
Source organism: Viscum album (assembly GCA_963277665.1). Taxonomy (NCBI): domain Eukaryota; kingdom Viridiplantae; phylum Streptophyta; class Magnoliopsida; order Santalales; family Viscaceae; genus Viscum; species Viscum album. The sequence goes on along the minus strand of OY728140.1, from coordinate 814,939,483 downwards.
GGTAATATATCCTTTTTCATAAATAAAATACCAATTTTGAGGCCCAAAAATATAAAAAACATTGGGAAACAACAACACCTTATATACACAATTTTCTATACAACTTCCAGAGAATCCATTCCTATATGTTGGATATTTTTTAACATATATTATCATCAATTATGTTGTAACTCCATAACTCAATCTACCAACCTTATTTTTCAACAAACACAATCAACCCAAAATCATTATAAAGATACCTTATGGGATTTTTTCCCAACAATATTCCCATTTTGGTTTGTTGAAAACTCTTCACATTTTGATAACTATTTAAATCTTCTTATATATTCATAATTAATTCACATTTGGTGATTTCAGATAGGGATTAATGATTTACCCAACACACACTCTAAGCCCACATGATCCATGTTCGACATGACAAACAAGATTAGTATGAAATGTTTATCAATAAATCACTTAATTCAAGTAACAATCAACTAATTTCACCAAAACCCCACATGTCATCATATATAATCACTTATAGAACATATCTAGCATCATCATATTTAAAAATCCCTCTACTTAATTTCCCTTATATCAGCTTCTTCCCCTATCTTGATCTAGATATTTTCCCACCTTTTCAATGAACCCAAAGTTAACTACTTTGTGGAAACAACATTTTAAAGAACACATATAAACACATAAGGAAATATATTATACCTCTAGGAGAGGGGGTCGCACGTCTACACTTTTTTGGGTGTGGGGAGTCGACTAAACTCGATGAGTTATTATATGCCTCTCAAACACCTCTTTAGTATGGACTTCATCAGAATATCTTTAAATTATAGTTATGTAGGAACATACTCAAACTTCACAAGCCCATGTTGCACCCTCTCCTAGGAGAAGTGATACTTAATTTCAATGTTCTTCATCCATGAGTGATGGACTGGATTTTCTCTAAGATTTATAGCACCTAAATTATTGAATGGATTCTGATCAAAGACTTCACTTTATCTCCCATATTATTAAGTTTTTTCTTCATCCAAAATAACTGCATTCCAGTTTGAGTAGCCATAATATACTAATCCTATGTGATGCTCAAATAAATGAAATATTGTTTCTTTTTTATCCATGAAATACACAATCTTACAAGATAGAATGCACCACCTAACATTGATTTTCTATCATATTCAAGACCGACACAATATTTATTATTATAGCTAAATAACTCTTGGTGATATTTTTAATTATATAATAAATCGAAATCCATCATACCCTTAATATACCAAATTATTATTTTTACAAAAAATAAGTGGATTTATTTGGGATTACATCGATATTGGGCTTATTGGAGTGTGGAAAATAAAATACTGGGTCAAGTTGTTGTTAAGTATAATAGACTACCAATGATCTTCCAATATTATTTGACATTAACTACATTTCATTTATCATATCATGATTGTTTAATTTGGTTAACCACCATAGTTGTCATAACATTGTAATTATCCTTACAAAATATTCATATATTTTGTTTGGTATATTTGGATTGAGAAATAAATGTGTCATTCCTTACTTGTGTCACCTATAAACAAAGGAAAAAAGGAGAGTTTACTAATCATTCACATGTCAAACTCACTATTTATGAATTCTATAAACTATTTTCTCTTTGTTTCATGATACACCAAATATAATTTCATCAACATATACCAAAACCATCATCCTTTGATTATTATAATTTTTTACATAGAAATTTTAATTAACTCCATTATGATGAAAACCAAGATTCTTCAAAAAAAAACAAATCAAGTCTTGAATACCACGCTATCGGTGCTTGATTAAATCCATATCTCACCTTCCTCAACCGAAAACAATGTTCTCATATTAATGAACGATAAAACCATTTGTATGCTCAATATATACTTCTTCCTCTAGAACCCCATTCATAAATGCGAACTTTACATCCATATAGAAAACATTGAACTTCCTTTGTTGTTCTATGACCAAGAATAGGTGAATAGTCTCAATCCCTGCAACAAGTTTAAATATCTCATCAATCATGACTCCCTCAATCTTAGAGTATCCCTTGTACACCATTCATTATTTGTTCTAAACTTCCAATCCATCTTTACAATTTTTGTTCTAAAATACCCATTCGGTCCTAATGACACTCTTATCTTCCAATCTTGAAATAATCTCTCATGACTGATTCTTCTAAATTTAGACAACCACTTCATTTATAGCATGAATTTAGTTCTCATATCTAGCTAATTATTCAGAAAAATTAGTATCTACCAAATATAGTAAGGATGTATGTTGTAAATAATTAATTAATTATCTTATAACAGTAACAACCTGACCACCAATGATGTTTTTTATATCAATTTCAACTTGAATATTTAGATTCTATGTAGATACATATTTGGATTTTTCCTACTCATCATATTTATCTTTTTCTAGATCAACATTTTCCACTTCTACTCCCCTGAGCTTTATACCTCCTCATCACCGTCATCGGGGAACTATTCACTATATTGTTTAAGTTTTTGTTCATTATATACTAGAGCGACATCATTTCTTTTAACTATTTTTACTATCTTCTTGTTGAATAATTTATATACTTTTAATTTTCCTAAATTTCCAAGAAACATCCCATCATCTCCATGCGATTGAAATTAAATATGTCTCTATTTATTGAGAATAAAACACTTACTTCCAAATATTCAAAAGTATTTTAATTTTGGATTCTTTCTATATTGCATCTCATATGATGAATTTTCTTCTTTTGGACACAAAAAAAATCCTTATTGGATATGTTGACTAAGGTTAGGACTAATTCCTTCTAGAATATATTTGGTAGGTCCTTTTCGATAAGAATTTTTTAGAAATGTTTTTTATGATCTAATTTATCCTCTCGACCACTCCATTTTTTAGGATTTCTCACTACAGAAACATTATTCATTACCCCAAGTTTCTCAAGATAATCTTTATATGGCTATCTATAAATTTTGTATGATTATCAATTATAAACATAATAATCTTCTATCCAAGTATCCTTTCAACTTCCCAGTGATATTATTTTATAAAACTAAACACAATGAATATGTGGGAAATGAAAAATACCATTCCATCTGACAGAAATATTTGATGAAATGAACAAAATACCTCTTCTTAGAAATGGATCTTAGTGAGAAAGGTCCACACAGATCAGCATGTAGTAATTCAAGAACTTTGGTTTACTTTTTTTCTTTTTCATTGTATGTATTTCTAATAATATACCCCTTTTAAAAAACCATCACACATGTGAGTACAATAATGTGATAGCATGGGGAGATCTTGAGTGCATCAATTTTAACCAGATATTCTAGGGATAGTTAACATAGATGGCCAATCCATTTATGGAACACCTTGCTTTCTTCCTATTTGGATATAAATCACATATATTCTTCTCCAATTAAAAGGTAGAGATTCCCATTCATGCACTTTCCTTGTAAGGGAAATGTATCATATTTTCCCTTGATGATACATAACTTCTTGGTTAACCATATAGCATGACCCGAGTCACACTATTGACTAACACATATAATGTTATGAATGAGACCTCCGACAACCAATACATCATCACATATCATTTCTTTGCCCCCAAATTTGCATTTTCTCAAGATAATAATCTTTAGTATTTCATTATTTAAAAATTTCAAAACACCTGACTTTTCATATTTGATGCCTATAAGAAGATCCCTATTTTCTGTCACATGGTATGGGTATCCACTCTCAAGGATCTAGATACTATCCAGAACAGATTATTTAATGGAAATCTCCTCAAACACTTCTTTTTTAGATATTTTATTCTTGATTCACATCATTGACTTCGTAGACTTTATGTATTGATATTCTTGATCTTCCTCATATTATGATGGATAAAATTTATCTTGAAAATATATTAATTGATTTTTCATTTTCAACTCATTTGATGATTTGTTGAGTTACTACATATGACCACTTTGTGTTTGATTTGGCACATTCCACTGTATTGTTGATGGGAAATATCTCCAAACCAAAAGGAGTTACCATCAAAATCATTATTAGAATATTTAACTCTTTGTGTCTTACTTTGTTTCCCTTACTCCCTTCAATACCTTTTGGATATAGAACATATATTTTTAGAATGTCCCATAATTCCAGAACAATAACACTAAATACATGGTGTGTCCCTATAAATTATTTTATGGTCGGTTCTCCCTTGGATTTATGATTCTTCTAATTCAAATTTATACCCAAAAAAACTTCATCCTGGGATTGGGTACATGTGATATGACATAAGTCACCAAATATTTATATTTTTTATCAAGCCTCATACCGGCCATGTTATTTAGACACAAATTTTTCTTCTATTTTCCTAGACCTCTATAACTCACTTCTATATTTTTTATTTCCGAAGTAATTAGATTTCCTGATTCCATACAGAGAGTCAAGAGTCTTTCCTGATATTCTAATTTTCTTCTGAAGATGAAAACTTTCTCATCAAGTCCATTGATATGTTTGATTAGATCATTTTATGTGTTATTCTAACCAGCTATAACTCTATTCTATTATTCAACATTTATCTTGTACTCAATAGCCTTTGATGATTTATTTGGCATTGAATATTTATGATTTTAAATTTATTCCTTCATCTTAGAGTCCTCTTATTACTTATATTAAATATAATGATTGGAATCATGAACCACTCTATTTTATTTCTTATTTTTTGGATATCCAAACATCTATCTTCTCTAGATTATCTTTTAATTCATCCTAGAGATCAACACTTTCTTAGAATTATTCTTTATCATTGTTGATTTATACCTTGTATGGGAGATACCTATACCACCATATCATTTTCTCCATTCTCTTTACAGATCTCCATCTCTTCAACGTCATATTATTCTGAACATTCATTTCCCTGTGAAAGAATATTCTTATTTTTTAATAAATTTATCCTAGTTTTTTTCGTACCTTTAATATTGATTGAAGACGTATTTATGGGAATATTAACTTTATCATCATCAATATATTGAAACTTATTGGGGTAACTTCATGCAATATTTCCACCCTTTCCACACCAAAATAATAAAAGTGTATGTTTCCCTTTTAACTTTTATTTTCCTATTTGTAGATTTGAGAAAAGGAATGAAATGACCCCATCTATATCCTCTTCTTATTGACCATAATCAACAGTGATCTTCTTTATGGTCTTGAATTCCATCTCTTTGGATATTACTTTTCCTATAGAATGAATTTATTCATTTATCGTCTATTATGAAATTAGAGTACTATTTTGGCTATTTAATGCCAGTTCATTTGGATATTTTCCTTCTATTACCTATATTTTTAATTTAAAATTGGTGGGATCCTTCTCAGGATGAACTTGATAAACATTTTATCCACCAAGATTTATCTGAGACCATGCATATCTTATACAACAACATTCAATCAGTAAAATAATACATCTACATACTCATTGTATTTCAGTCTCAGGTCCTCCTATTTTTTCTACAGAACCTTTAATTATTATTCTTTGACTCTTGAATCACCTTCATAGATATGTAATAGATTTTACCACATGGCATGCATTGACTTAATTTAAATTACCTTTGTGTACATTGAATTGGAAAATGATCCCCCTAAGGCATTGATTCCTCTTTCTTCAATATCCAATTCACTTCCATCAACATATAAAACATCACCAATATCCACACTAGCTAAAATACCATACATTGCTACTATAAATACATACATACCTAAATATTGTAAGTAATATTGTATGCAGTTCATCCATTACTAAAAATTATTTCCAATGAAGATCTAAATCCCCTAATGATTTAAAATCTCTATTGTAACCCTTGAGAGAGAAACACTAATATTAACATTTCCCTCTGATTTCAATTGTTAGAAAAACTAGGTTAAATACCCTAATGGTAAGGGGGGTGAATTAGGGTATGATAGATTAAAACAACTTCCCATTCATATCTTTTTTCTTTGTTAGAAAAAATAATCTTCCCTCACTTTCTCATGAAAATGTATGAATAGAAATAAAAGCATGCATGAGACACAAAAATTTTACTTGGTTAACCCAAAGTAGGATAAATTCAAGGATCATACAAAGAAAATGATCCTATGTACTAAATCCACAAAATCACACTACTAATAAAAAATTTAGAGTAGACTCACTATCCCTCCTGGTTTACAGCAAATCATAATTTGAAAGCTCAGATATCTCTCAACCGAAGTGTGCTCACTACTACTTATGATGGATCTTCTATTAATCTAAAAAACCTCATAATTTATTAAAGAAAAATGTGTTTAATGAAGCTTTTTTTCACCTAAAATATAAAATACACCTCACAATGTGATGATTTCCTTATAGAGATAACTTTTGAGAATTTTTCTTGTTCCTCCACAAATATATATAAACCCTTTGAGACAACCTTGTACTGCATAGAATGAGTGCTTCATGATCCAATATTTAATAAAGGACTATAGTTCCCCATAAACACCTTCCACAAACTGATATATCTTTGTAGACCACATACTTCCCAAAATACCTCCATTACAAACCACTTTCAGACTTAGTAGAATTCTTATAGCGATAATGATCTCCAATGAAATTAAATCTCTACCAAAGAAGTAGTTAGGGGACCTTTATATAGGAAACAATCCACAAAAATTTCTAATAAAAATTTCAAAAACTCCTTTGTGGATTGGATATCACCATGTACTGCTCTCACTATGTAGCTTGCATAGCACATTATTCTTTTGTAGCATCTGCCATCATTTGTAGATGAAAATAACATTTACGAGGCACTTTAAAACACTAAATTCATCTGAAAATAAATATCCCTTAATGGTTTACATAGTGCATCATGATATTCATAAATCTGGCCATATGGAGCCATTTAAATCACCACCTTTAACCATAAAAAAATCCCTTTGTGATTCTCACAACGCAGCTCCAATGTGAAAATCGTGCTTTTTCAGATTTTTCTTTATGGTTTCGTAAGCTCTCTATGTGGTTCACATTTATAAATTACAATGATGTTAATATCACAAAAAATCATTTAGGATTTATGTGTTCCACCCATTTTTTATGCAGGAATCCTTCCTATTCTATAAAACAAATCCATGTTTTGAGGACCATAAATGTGGAAGTTAATGAGAAACGATGCCAACTTGTATACACAATTTTTTATACCACTTCAAGAGAATCCATTCCTTTGTCTTGGATATTTTTCAACATAACTTGTCATCAATCATGATGTAACTCCACAACTAACTCTATCATCCTTCTTTTTCAACAAACACAATCAACCTAAAATCACTACAAAGTTTCCTTGAAGAATTTTTCCCTACATTAAACATCATCAATGTCAATTTTGACCCTATTCGTTTAATTTTATTTAAAAGACATAAATAAAAAGACCAATGTAAAATATAATTATTTAAAACAAAAAAAATATGTCATATTAATATATAAAATTAATGGGAAACTATAACTCAATAAAATTATATTACTTTTAATATTTTTAAAATCATTTATGTTATTTTTCAAATAATTGAATAAATACGTCATCTACTTTGGATAATCATTTAAGGTAATTATATAGTTTAGAAAAAATAAAAAAAAAATCCCATATGAAAATAATTTTATTAATATAAAAATATATTTTTATATTCATTCATTACATTCTTTTTTCCCTATGGGGAAACATAAGTTGTATTTAAAACTAAGAGAGTTACATTTTGTAACTTTCATTGCTTTAGATAATAAATAGATATTTTTATGGAAAAGTGTCCATTAAAAAAATAAATTTAGATTCAAAGGTTATCAAGGTAGAATAATATTTATCAAAATATAATTAGTATGAAAAAATATGTCCTTATCACTTAGTTTTAAGCTAGATTAACCCGATTTACCATTTTCTGAGGTGATAAATTCTACCACGGTTACAATGTTTACCAAATTTGAACCTTGTTATTTACCAAATTTTCTGAGGTAATATTTATCATGGTTCATAATGATAAAAAATAAAAGGGGAATATTTACCAAATTTGAACCTAGTTATTTCATATATATAATCCATTTTATAATATTCAAATCCTATAAGTTTAATAAATTAATTTAATATAAAATCACAAACCGCAATGAAAAAAAAATTATTATAAAAATTTCTTTTTACATAAAACAAACATTTTTATACCAAATTCTACCATAAAATTAATTTAAATGAACCTAATTAAATTAATAATAATATAATAAAACTAATATTACTTTTAAATTATTTTATAAAGAAATTATACAATATATATTCTAGGAAAAAATATAGTTTTCAATAAAAATCAATATTTTTAATATTCATCAAAAAAATAAATCCTTTCATAAAATAATCAAAATTTAATTTTATACTAATTTTGATATAATTAATAAAAATTTAAGTTTATTTTATCAATTAAATTTTATAAATGTTGAAAAAATAAAATATAATATTTTCTAACAAAAAGAAATAAAAATCATTTTTGAAGGAAACATATTTTTTGAAGAAAAATATAACATTATTAAAAATTGAAGGTTTATTTATTGAGAATTAATAAATAAATTGGTAATGATTATGAAATATATTTAATAATTTGATTACTCAAACCCATACCTAACAATTTAATTACTACCTTTTAATGGTCATAATTAAATAATAATATATAATGGTTTGTTTAAGCTTGGTGTCGTGTGTCGTATATGCTATCGAACATAATTCCCTTCATTAAAAATCATGGTGTTCTTCATTATATCATATTTAAAAATTACTTCCTCATAATTTTAAATTGAAATCTATCATCATGGGTCTAAATTTTCAAAATTAATTTTTTGAAATCACACTTCACAAAAAGGGTTAATAAAATTTCTTCTTGAAAAGAGGGAAATTGAAAAATAAAGGCCATATAGAATACCACACAACTAGGTTTCAAAATAATAAAAATTAGTGGGTATTGAAAAATGTATATGTAATAGAAAACAAATGCCCATTTACTAATAGATAGTGATAGAGAAGATGATTAGGAAAACATGAATGACCACAAAACCATAAATCTATGAAGGGTTAAAAGACCATTGATTCCACAAAAATAAAGATAATGGTATTTTTTAGAGATGTTTTTCTTATATTTGGGGAATTTATTCAACATCTAGACTAAAAGTAAGTAAATATACTTACATGAAAATTAGGACTTCATCCTTTAATCAATTTTCACCACAGACTCATTTTTCTCCTAATAATCAGTATTCAATATGATTATTTTTATATCAAAAGACCAAAAATAAAATTTATAATCCAAAAATATATTAATATATTATTTTTATATTTAAATATTAACTAAAATCGAATGTGTAATGCCTCATCCCCAGTTACCCAGAATCGGTGCATTATTACATAACATTAGCATGATCACAAGAGATCAAGTCCCAAAAGACCGATCAATTTAGTATCTTTGGAAGTACTAGATACATACATAAGTTTTAAATTACATTATGAAATGAAAAAAAATCAACATTTTATCTCCTTTGAACAAACTCATATCCCTTAGCCTATCCCCATTGGTTAATCATAATATACTTCTTCACATATTGGGAAAAACAAAACATAAGAAAGGGGTGAGCTCAGATGCTCAGTAAGGATAAAAATATAACAAAAACTATCATAAATAAGAATAAATATTTAAGGAAATGTATAATAATAAAACACATTTCTTTTAAACATAAAACTCGTCATAATATGGAAATGATAAATAAAATAATTTCATTTACTACACATTGATATTCTACTAGTTGAATAATCCCATGTAATATCAATAGTTAATATCATAATGATGGAATGAATAATTCCAGACATCATAACTCCATAGTCAAGGCCTCATTACAAGAATATAAATTAAAATATTGTCAAGTCCTTGTGATAAGACACTAGTTTATCTCATGAGACCTACTAATGCATTGAGAGGCTATAGCAGGCCCTCCCCATCACTTATTACATCCAATGCATTCCTTATATGAAAAAGGTGAAACATAACATAAACATTCATATTAAACTAACATATGAAATGTTAATACTTTAACCATAAACCATGAATGAAATAAAAATAGCACATACATACTCAAACATATCATAAAACTTTCAATACAATATGGGATATTGTATCATAATAAATCAACTTCAATTAAACATAAAACCCAACAATAGATGTTGACATAGATGAAATCAATACAAAAACTATTTGAGAGAAATATCTCTTTCTACTTTGAAATTATTTAAAAGTATCATAATTATAAAATAAAAAAATTATTTTTAAAATATTCATAAAATCTTGTAAGGGAAGCTTCGAAGATGTTATAACGGTAGAAAATAGCCGCACCAACTGTATAAGTTAAAAAAACATTCTTTCCTTAATTTTTCAAAAAGGTTATAAAGTACCTTGTTTAGAAAATGATGGAAAGATTCCTTTTAAAACATTTTATAAAAATTAAAACAAGGGTATTAATGAATTTAACCCAAATTCTAAGAAATATTAATAATTTTTTGAAATAAATTTTAAAGAAATGTTGATGTGTATGATAAAGAAGTCTGAGTATATATTTACATATAAACAACCATGAATAATAAAGAGATTGTAAAATTAATCCTTACCTTGTATGTTTCTATAGTTGAGGGTATGTTAACCTCTTGTATAATGGTTAAATCATTTTTATTAAATTATACAAGAACCACACACATAAATATGATATCGTATATGATCCTCTAATATTGCTTTGTTAATAATATTTCAGTATATCATTGTTTCCAGTGTTAACTGATTCATTTTATTTTATATGTTTTGTTATGTAAATAATGTTTGTTATAGATAGGATTTATTTGATTAATATACATAATTATATTAAGTTCTTAAACATTATTTTTTAATCATTAAATGGATATTATTATACAATGGTTATGATGGGGAAGGAAATCTCATCGTGTCGTGAAGACGGTAAGTTTTACATATGCACGAGCGATACTATCATTATATTGGTGGTGAGATCATATGTAATTTGATGGTATATTATATATAAATAATCAATAACATGTTATATTTATTATTTAAATCAATTTTACTCATTATTATACCCATCTAAATAATGAAGTGTTGAATAACAAACTACACCACGACATGGAGACGGTAAGACGTACGCACGCATGTATGGTGACTTTTTCATTCATAGGAAAGATACAATAATGAATATAGTTGTTTCATAATTATAATAAAATCTAAGTATTTATAAGGTATTGGAGTTGTTATTTTAGTATTGAAACAACAAAGAAATAGGATGTTGAAGAAGAAAAGAACTTTAAAAGAGGTGAGGAAATAATTACCTCTTCTTTGCATGCCTCCTTTTTATTTGTACAAAAGATCTCCATAAGTTGGATTTATTATCAATATAATGCCACTAAGATAAATTTAAGGGAGTTGGGAGGAGTTTTGGGTAGGTTTTGGATGAGAAAAATTTCTTTGTAGGTGTAAATTTAAGAGAAGGGGGACTACCCTTTTATAAGAGTGGTGGGGGGAAATTAGAGAAAGATTGAAATATTATATTATTATGAAAATATTTTCGGTTTCTAATAGCTCAAAATGGATTTATTTCAAGGATAAGGTGGGTATGGGTAGAAATAATCTCAACCAATAAGTTTTAGACATGTTTAGGTGACCATATTAACCTTATCTTTTGGACTTAACCCATAGTTAAATAGTTTATGTTTTACCATGTCTTCTTGTATTTTTATACTACATGATTAATATAGTTATATAAAATGCCAAGAGAACCTAAAGAAGTTCATTAAGGGAATATATAACATTATTTATGTCATTTGGGGGAGTATTGTATTTTTATGACTATTATATCATTTAATAAAATAGTACTTGTTTTAAAAACTCATTTATATTAATTTTGACACTATTAAGTATTTGGTTTTTAGGAAAGTCATAAAAAGTTGATTACTTTGAAAAAAAATACATTTAATAAACCCTAACATTTCATATTCACATATCCAAATTCTTGGATGGCATAAAAAGTTTCAATTTACATTTATTTGAATATTTATAATATAAATTATTTTAATCTTTCATTAATAAGAAAATTATAGCATCATCATTGATTCATAAATAAATTTAATTATTTAATATATAAAAAATATAAATAAAATACCATGATGTAAGAAATATTTTTAGATATCTAATGAATTTTTATAGTTTAATTTATCTTATGTATAACCCTATATTAAAAATGGTTTAGTTATTAAATTTGAATTTAACAGTTTTAACTCTTCTTTAAATAAAATATGATAAATGTCTTAATCTAATCCATGTGGATCAAAAAGGAACATATTTTTTTCCTAATGATTATTTTGGTAGAAATAAAGTTATCAAATAGAATTAGGACTTACTTTTGGGTAATTTTATATTATTATAATATTATTTTTTTCCTTTAATTACAATATTTACTTTTAATCGTGGTAAATAAAATTCAAAAGTTACTATTCAAAAGAAATATTCTCATCCTATTGAACCACATTTTACTTAATGATGAAAACCGTATCTATTGGATTTTTTAAATTCAATTCACATAAGTGGTAAAATTATGTTTTATGCAAAATATGAAAATGTGCCTAGAAGGTGGGTAAAAGTCGTTAAAAAGTTCAATAAAATTTTATATATCTAATATTATTATAAAATGACTCCAATGAATTAAATTGGACTAATATAGGTATTATGTATCTATTTTTACTTTAAAATAAATTTAAATTTAAATTATTGTTTAAAAAAAGTAGGTTTTAAACAATAACAATGTGTTTCTCACTATTCATCAAAAATTGAATGTTTTCAAAAAAATATGAAAAAAACACCCTAAGCTAATTTTGATATTCCAAATCCAAAAAATAAGTCCATTTTGAAAAATAAAATTTATAAAATTTCTAAAAGTAGGAATTAATATTCATAAATTCTTTTTAAATGGTTAGTTTGATTGGTCATAGTGTGCTAGAACTCAGAGCAGCGTGCAATGCATGCTATTGTATTATTCAAAGAGAAGCATATCGTAGAATCTTGGGGTGTTACATTATTCCCTACAAATAATTTTGTCCACAAAATTTATAGAATATTACTACATAAAAAGATTCGGGTGGTTTATAATCATAAGTTCTTTAGGTTCCCACGTTGCCTCTTCAATTTTATGGTTTCTCCAAAGAACTTTTACCAAACGAGTCATTCGGTTTCTCAACACTTATTCTCTGGTATCAAGAATTATGATAGGATCTTCGCAATAAGATATATCAGGTTCTAGTTCTATGTCTTCATAGGTGAGTACATGTGTTGGTTCTGGCATTTATTTTATCAATAGTGATATGTGGAACACATCATGAACTTTGGAAAGACTTGGTGGAATTTCCAAAAAGTAAGCAAAAAATACAATTCATTCTAGAATTTTGAAAGTTTGGATGTACCTGGGACTTAATTTACCCTTCTTACCAAATCATATAACACCCTTCTATGGATATACCTTCAAGAAAACATGATCACCCACTTGAAATTTTAAATCTTTCCTTCAGTTATCAGCATAACTCTTTTGACTACTTTGACATGCTTTGATGTGGGTTTGGATAATTTTCACATTTTCCATTGTTTCCTCAATAAGTTATGGACCTATGATTTTTTTTTAACCAACATCATTCCAACAAGTTGTTTTTGATAAATCTCTTTCCATATAACGCTTCATATAGTTCCATTTGAATACTTGAATGGAAGTTATTGTTATAAGAAAATTCAACAAAGGTAAATACTGATCTGACATACCCCGATAGTCATGTGATAAAGATCTCAACATGTCTTCTAAGGTTTGAATAGTTTGTGATAATTTTATATCAGTTTGAGGGTGGTAGGCAGTGCTCATACGAATTTCAGTATCCAGAGATTTCTGAATACTTTTCCATAATCTTGATGTTAAATGGGGATCATGATCAGACACAATCAATAAGGTTACACCATAAATTCTTACAACTTCATTAATATATATTTTTGATAAACATTTAAGTGGTAAATATTATCTTATAGAAATAAAATGTTCTGACTTTGTAAGATGATTAAAAATGACCCATATTTCATCATTCCTTCTAGGAGTCTTTAGTAGTCCCATGAAAGAGTACATTGAAATATCATCCCATTTCCACTCATGTATGGGAAGAGTTTGCATGACTCATCTTGGATGTTGTCTTCCAGCCTTCACCTATTGAAAAACCATACATCTTGACACATAATCAGAAATCTCTCTCTTCATGTTGTCCCACCAAAAATGTTCCTTCAAATCTTACATCTTAGTGCTACCAGGGTTTATAAAGAAATTAGAGCCATGGGAATCTACCAATAATTCCTTTTTTTAGATCAGGTATATCAAGAACACAAAGCCACTTACCATATTTCAAAATTCCATCTTCATATACAAATTCAACAAACCTCCCATCATTCATAGCATTAATTTTCTTTTGAAACTTCTCATCATTTGTTTGAGAACTTTTTTTCCTTTCTAGTAAATATAGTTTGGAAACCATTGGAAAGAGTTTTCATGTTTCACATTCCATGATTACTCCCATATCTATATGTATTAGATCCATGAACATAGGATCCTTTTCAACTCTCATCATGTTCATAACTCCATGATCCTTTCTTCTAAAAGCATATTATACCTTATTTTCCTTCCCCGGGTGTTAGTGTATTGTGAAATTGTAATCATTGAGTAGTTCAAGCCATTGCCTTTGCCTCATGTTGAGTTTTTTTTGTGAGAAAATATACTTAAAACTCTTGTGATCAGTATATATCTCACATTATTTCACCATAGATATAGTTTCTCTATATCTTCAGAGAAATGATTGCATCTGCTAACTCAAGATCATGAGTCAGATAGTTTTTTTCATGAATCTTTAGCAGTCTTGATGCATAGGAAATAACTCTATCATTATACATAAGGACACAACCAAGTCCTTTCTTTGATGCATCACTATAAAAAACAAACCCATCATTCTCTGATGGTAGATTCAATATAGGATCATTGACTAATAATCTCTTTAATTCTTCAAAACATTCTTCATACTCTTTTATCCAAAAAAATTAACCCATTTTCATGTGAGCTTGGTTAATAGGTTAGCCAAATGGGAAAAATTCTAGACGAAATGCCAATAGTAACTTGCTAAACCAATAAAACTTCATAGCTCAGTTATACTCCTCAGTGCTGTCCATTTTTGGATTTTCTTTTTCTTTGAAGGATCAATAGAGATTCCATACTTAGAGGCAATATGGTCAAGAAAAGAAATCTCCTAAATCTAGAATTCACACTTGATAAACATCCCATATAATTCATTTCTTCTAAGAATCTTTAGAATAGTGCACAAGTGATTTTCATGATCTTCATAGCTTTTGGAATATACCAAGATGTAATCAATAAATAATAATAAAAAGTCATAAATATATTCATTGACAACTCTATTCATTAGATCCATTAAAATAGAGGGTGCATTAGTTAGTCCAAAAGGCATTATTGTAAACTCGTAATGTCCATACCTGGTTCAAAATGTTGTCTTTGGAATGTCTTCCTTCTTCACACACAACTGATGATATCTAGATCGATGTTAAATATTTGAAAAATATTGAGCTTTATGAAGTTGATAAAATAAATAATCAATGAAAGTATGATATACTTATTCTTTATTGTTATAGAATTGATCTCCCTTAAGTAAATTTATAACCTCATAGATTCATATTTCTTCTTAACAAAAAGAACAGGGGATCCACATGGAGAAACACTAGGGTGAATAAATATATTATTACTCAATTAAACTAGTTTTGTCTTTAGTTACACTAATTCCACAATATCCATTCTATAAGGGGTCTTAGATATGGTCCTTGAACCAGGAATTAAGTCAATGGAAGACTTAATTTCCCATTCTGGAGGATGTCTAGGTAAATTTTTGGGAAACACATCAACATATTCATTCACAATAAGTACATCCTATATTTAAACTTTCATTTCCTCACCCATATTTATCTCAATACCTTACTCCCCAATAATTGAATTTAGTAGAGATATAGGGGTGGATCAAGATGAGAATCAGATGGTGATGATTCTGCTCTTAAGATAAGGGATTTCTTATCATCATAAAAAAATTTAACCTCATTCTTCTTACAATATATTTTTTCATCATGGTCAGAAAGATAATCCATATTGAGGATTATATCAAATTCAATCATTGGTGTGATAATAATATCAGTATATAAAGCACATTTATATGCCTTAATGATAACCGATTGACAAAACATTGTTACAATGATACTTCCCTTAGGAGTTTTTACTGAAAACTACTCTGTAAATTCAAATTAGAAATATCTAATTTTATTGGAAAACTAGGATGATATGAAAGAATGCGTTGATCCAGAATCAAATAAATCAATGGATAATTTGGTGGAAATGAATAAAGTACCTACCACCACGTCATTTGGAACTTCAACCTCAGCAGTTGTGATCGCATAAGCTTGGCCTTTCTCCCTTGTCCTTTTCTGAGGTATGCTTACTTGAAGCTTAGGGAATTAATTTTCATAATTCCCCATTTCATTACAATTTTAGCATTGAACATTGATATCAGCTTTCTTCTCCTTACAAACTCAAGCTTGGTGGCCTTTTTTCTCTACACTTGTAAAAAACTACCATCCCCTTTAGGCATGTACCAGGGTATTTCTTCCCCCAATTTCTGCAAAATGGAAATTCATATTTTCCCTTCTTCCCCTTATTTTCTTTTCTAGAGTGCTCATCAGATCTCTTTATCTCTATCTTATCTTTAAAGTCATAAGACTTAGAGAATTCCTTTTCTATCTTGATAGAACATGAGACTATATCTTAGTATTATGAGAAGGATTGTGAGACTAATCCTTGTCATAGAAATTTTTTTAATCCATCAAAGAATCAATAAATATATCTTCTTGGGTTACGTATAAAATCTGCATCATGCCTTTCTAAACATGTAAAGTTAGCGTCATAATTTCTGACATTCTCATCCTCCTTCTACCACATACTTAGAAACTGCCTTTCCAAATCTGCTCGATGTTGACAAGGAAATTATTTTTCTAAGAAAATCTCTTTAAACTCCCTATATTACATATTTGATACTTCTTTTTTCCTACTTTTTGTTTTGAATTAATGACCAACATTCATCCGAATCTCCTAAGATGAGATAAACTACCATGAAAACTTTTTCTCATTCGCTACTCCCCAAGGCATGAAATATTTTCTCTAAGGAAATTATCCATTTCTCAGCTACAAATGGATTTTTATTCCATTTGAATGTTGGTGGTTTTTTCCTCATGAAGTGGTCTAACATTAATCTTCCATGTTGTGGATCATGGTGCTTCATATAGGTAAGGTTTTTATTCATAACATGAGTGAGTTGTCCCAGTATGGATATAAGTTGTTCAGCACCAGTTGCATCACTAGATCCACTCTAATTATATTGAATATGAGAAAAATCCCTAAATGGATTATGTGCATTGATATAGTTTTAATTCCTTCCACTAGGCACCATTTCTGAACAATTACATATACTAGATTAGTTTTATGAATCACAATGCATAATTCCAATATTGTAAAATACTTAACATAAATTGAACAATTTTTCATATAATCCATAATCATAAAAAAAATTCTTTGGGGAATTATTTACTCATAAATCCCTCATAATAGTTTGTAAATAAAATGTGAATTATTCTAAGAATATCCCCTAGGAGTGTCAAACCAAGTGCGCAGTAAGGCCCATTATCGTGTACCAGATACCTCGGGTAAAGCTCGAAACTCCTTGTCAGTGTTTTCACTCCTAGGTACATATGTTCCAAAACCACATCCACTTATAGTATCTAGACATGGAAGTATTTCTTGGAAAACCCACATAATATCTACATTACCAAAAAAAATTGGTGTTCTTATATACTAATCCTCAAAGTTTATCTTAGGGTAATGTTTTCTAATCAGAGTTTTCAAAATCTAGTTTCCATGGTTTGTACTAAACTTACTATGATATGAACTATAATGCCTCATCCCTAGTTACCCAAAGTTGGCACATTATTACATAACATTATCATGATCAAAAGAGATCAAGTCTCAAAAAACTGATCAGTTTAGTAGCCTTGGAATTACTAGATACATACATAAATTTTACATTACATTATGAAATGAAAACAAAATCAACATTGTATCTACTTTGAACACACTCATATACCATAAAATATCCCTATAGTTCAATCATAATATAATTATTTGCATTCTGGGAGAAATAAAACATAATAAAGGGGTGATCTCAAATGCTCAATAAAGATATCAATATAGCAGAAACAATCATAAATAAGCATAAACATTTAAGGCAATGTATAAGACTAAAACACAATCCTTTTAAACATAAATTTCAGCATGATATGGAAATGATAAATCAAATAATTAAATTTACTTCACATTGATAATCTACTTTTCAAATAATCATATGTAATATCAATAGCTAATCTCATAATGATGGAATGCATAATTTCAAACATCATAACCACATAGTCAAGGCCTCCTGCCAAGACTATAAATAAAAATATTATCAATGCCTTGTTCCAAGACACTAGTTTGTCTCATGAGACCTACCAATGCATCGAGGGGATATAGTAGGCCCCACCCATCCCTTACCACATCTAATGCATTCCTCATATTAAAAGTGTGAAAAATAACATAAACAATCGTATTAAGAAAACAAACGAAATGTTAATAATTTAACCATAAACCATGAATGACATAAAAATAACACATCCACAATCAAACATATCATAAAACTATCAATACAATATGGAATATTTTATCATAATAAATCAACTTCAATTAAACATAAAATCCAATAATAGATGTTGACGTAGATGAAATCAATACAAAAACTATTTGAGAGAATTATCTCTTTCTACTTTGAAATCATTTAAAAGTTGAATAATTATAAAAGATAAAATTTATATTGAAAATATTAATATATGGTTTTAAGGGAATATTCAAAGGTGTTATAATGGAAAAAAATATCCACCCTATTGTATAAGTTAAAAAAACATTCTTTCCTTAATTTGTCAAAAAATTCATAAAGTACCTTGTTTGGAAACTGACGGAAAGATTCCTTTCAAAATATTTTATAAAAAGTCAAACAAGGTTATAAATTACTTTACCCCATATTCTAGTAAATAGTAAAAATGGTTTGAAATACATTTTTAAGAAACAAGGATGTGGATGATAAAGAAGTCCCAGTAGATACTTACGTATAAATAACCTCAGATAAAAAAGAGATTATAAAATTAACCCTTACCTTGTACTTTTACTTAGTCAATGGTATGTTAACCTCATGTATAATGGTTAAAAAAATTATTAAATTATCCAAGATCCACATACATAAATATTATATCATATATGATCCTCTAATATTTCTTTGTTATTAATATTTTAGTATTATCATTGTTTTGGGTGTTAACTGATTTGTTTACCTTTATATGTTTTTTTATGTAAGTCATGTTTGTTATGGATAGGATGTGTTTGATTCATATAAATAATGATATTAATTTCTTAAAAATTATTTTTTAATCATAAAATGAAAATTATTCTTGAATGGTTACGATGGGGAATGAAATCTCATCGCATCGTGGAGACAATAAGTTGTACGTACACACGAGTGAAAATAATAATCTATTGATAGATAAATCATATGTAATTGGATGGTATATTATATATACATAATAATTAACATGTTATATGAATTATTTACCTCAATTATACTCATTATTATACCCATCCAAATAATTAAGTTTTGAATAACAAACTACACCACAATGTGGAGATGCTAAGCCGTACCTACGCACATATGGTGAGTTTGTCATTCATAGGATGGATAGAATAATGAATATGGTTGTAATATATTTATAATAGAATCTCAGTATGTATAATGTACTGGATTTATTATTTTAGTATGGAAACAACAAAGAATGAATAAGTAGAAGAAGAAAAGAACTTTGAAAGAGGTGATGAAATAATTACCTCTTCTTTGGGTGCTTCCTTTTGATTTGAACAAAAGGGATCCTTAGGCTGGATTTATGATCAAAGTAATGCCTATAGGATGAAGTGAGGGTAGTTGGGAGGATATTTGAGTATGGTTTGGCTGAGTCAAATGGTTTTCGAGGTGTGAATTTAACAGAAGGGGAAGTGCCCTTTTATAAGAGACGTGAGGGGAACTTTAGGAAAAGATTGAAATATTAATTTATTAATAAATTATTTTCGGTTTCTAATAGTTACAAATGGATTTATTTCGAGAATAATATGGTTATAGGTAGAATTACTCATAACTAATAGGTTTTATACATGTTTAGGTCACCATATTAACCTTATCTTTTAGACATAACCCTTAGTTAAATAGTTTAACTTTTTCCATGTCTTCTTGTATTTTTATACTACATGGTTAATAGAGTTACTATAAAATGAAAAGAGAACCTAAAGTGTTTCATTAATGATATACATAACATTATATAATTCATTTTCATGATTTTTAGGTTATTAGGACTATTATATCATTTAATAAAATAGTATTTGTTTTAAAAACTCATTTATTTCAATTTTGACACTATTTAGTATTCGGTTTTTTTGAAAGTCATAAAAAGTTGATTAACTCGAAAAAAAATACATTGAATCAACCCTAAAAAGTCATATTCATCTATAAAATTAATTTGTGGCATCAAAAGTTTCAATTTAAATTTATTTTAAAATTTATAATATCAATTATTTTAATATTTCATTAATAAGATATTTATTGCATCGTCATTATTTCAAAAAAAATTAATTATTTAACGTCTAAAAAATATAAAAAAAAAATATTGATGTATTAAATGTTTTTGTATTTATAATCAATATTTATAGTCTAATTAAGCTTATGTATCTCCCTATATGAAAAATGGTTTAGTTATTAAATTTTGAATTTAACACTTTTAACTCTTCTTTAAATAAAATAAAATAAATGTCCTAATCTAATACAAGTGGATAAAAAAGGATCATACTTTTTATCCTAAGGTTTATTTTGGTCTAAATAAATTTATCCAATATAATTAGGACATGTGTTGGGGTAATTTTATATTATTATAATATTATTTTTACCTTTAATTACCCTATTTACTTTTAACCATGTTAAATAAAATTCAGAAATTACTATTCACCAAAAAAATATTTTCATCCTATCAAACAAAATTTTACTTAAAAATGAAAACCGTGTCTGAAGGATTTTTGAAATTAAATTCATTAAAGCGGTATAATTATTTTTTATGAAAATTTACAAATGTTTCTAGAAGGTAGGTAAAAGTCGTTAAAATGTTCAATGAAATTTTATATATATAATCATATTATAAAATGACTCCAATGAATTAAATTGGACTAATATAGGTATTATGTATCTATTTTTACATTAAAATAAATTTAAATTAAAGATAATTATTTAAATAAAAATTTGTCTTTAAACAATAACATAGTGTTTTTCACGATTCATCAAAAATTAAAAGTTTTCAGGAAAATACCAAAAATTCACCCTAAGCTAATGTTAATATTCCGAATCAAAAAATGAAGACCATTTTGAAAAATTAAATTTATAAAATTTCAAAAAGTATATATTACTATTCATAACTTCTTTTTAAACAGTTAGTTTGATTTTTTGTGGTGTACTAGAACTTGAATATGTGTACAACACAAGCTATTGTATTATTCAAAGAGAAGTGTACCATTGAAGCTTGGGGTGTTACATAATGAGTTTCATAAGCTAAGATAATATCCAAACTATATAAAACTACATGTTTAACTACAAAATTTCTTCAATAACAACACTATTTTCCACTTATATCATTTTATAAATAAACATAAATACCAAATAATGACAACAACCTCAACATTAAATAATTTTTTAACCTCAAAGGATATCTCATACCTTTAATCTTGCATCACCAAAAATTTAATTTCATTCTTCCCAAAAAATCATTCATGTAAAATCACTTATAAAACCAAAGGGTTATATATACCTCATCAAAATAAAAAATTTCCCAAAATATCATTAATTATGATGATAATTCAATATATAATAATATAATATAGTGAAATTCACCCAAAATATACGTAATAAAATTTAGATACTAACCTGAAATGTACTCATTAGCTTGACCATAAATATCTTTGAAATATATCATTTTCAATAATTTACTTGTCAATGATCAAGATTATATATATCCAATTATCTAATACAATATAATTAAATTAACATCAAATTAACAAAAAGAATTATTTAAAACTCTATATATTATTCTTCTTAAAACCTAGAAAAAAAATTAAATCACTTCAAAATCCTATCACTTATAACATTAAAAAATGGGTGTTGATGCTTTTGAACTTATGATCAACCTTAGACACATAAAACCATGATGGTATCTAGATATTGTAATTTATCCTCACATGAAAACATATATTCATCCATAATTAACATAATACTTATTCCTCAAATAACATTATAGACTAGTTAATATATTCCATAAACCCAAAAATGAAATAAACTTCATCAAATATGACTGAAATCACTTTTTCATCAAATAATTACCCAATTTTTAGATTTGGATGCTTTAAAATTAAGGTAAATCATCTCTTTGTCCATATAAATATTACCATATTACAACTATATCAAATTTCTTGCTTATTGGAACCATTCAAAGTATGTTTTGAAATACATAAAGAAAACAACAGGGGAATAATCTTTATTTTTTTCATGATTCTTATATCATTGATATAATTCTTGAATCCATATACACTAACACTTCAATCCTTTCTCATCAAAGAGTGTCATAACATAGGTCCTTCCTTGAAATATGAGTTATCATTTATATTTTGGTATTAGGTCAGATAATTACCTTATTCCCCACACATGATACATTGAACTATAAATGGTACCATATGATGGGATTTAATTTCCTCCAATGAACTTTTCATTTTTCTTTAGAAATTACTTTCCATATACCCTTTATTTCCATGCTATTAAAAACTTCTGGTTCCTTTGAATTCTTCTGCCCACATTCATAACATTTATAAAATGGAATATTATTTCCTATATGGCCTTCATGAAATTCCTTCTTTCTATAATTAGTTTTGTTAAGAAACTCACCTATGTAGAAGGTGTTAAGCATATAATGGGACAAATGATTAGGCATAATAATAAGGTTTCACATTCTAGTTCCTATTTAATTTGGGTTCTTATTAGGACAATCATTTCATTATCCATCAACATTAACTTGATTCCTCTTGGTTCTAGTCATTAACTAAAAAAATATAGTCTGAAAAACAATATTCAAATTGAGGAATCATGAAAAATAACATACATGGTTTATAAATCATAGAACCACCTTTTAAATCTAAGACACCTTATGTTTATCCTAGTTCATTAATGATCATTATATATTCAAATAATTTATGATGGGTCATAAATAAAATGTGAATTAACTTAAGAATATCCCCCTGAGAGTGTCAAACTAGGTGCACGATAAGGTAGAACTCACCTTGAAATAGAATGATGGAAGAGATATACTTGATGAACTCTTTTAGGGGTTATTACCCCTAGATGCATATATTCTAAAACAATTCCCACTTATAGTATCTAGATAGGGATGTTTTTCTTTGAAAACCACACTCCTTTATTTACCTTAAATTAGGAAGTTCTCTAATACTCAGGATCATCATAAGGTTTCTCACTAAACTTCTCATCCTAGTTTACAATGTTTTCTCATCCTAGATTCCAAATAATAATTAAACATTTCTCTTATTACAACTATAATTATCTATATTTATTATTATTAGGATATAATTGATACATATCAGAGTACTTCATGGGTGGATAAAATTCTTATGTTGAATTGTTACCACCATCCCTAGTGGAATCTATTTCTGTATGAATCCATTTGAAAGAGATCCATGCTTCTCTCAACTTTCACACATGAGAGTTCTCAATGATTATATTCTTTTATTTTCTCTGATACCAACTACAACAAACCATACTTTTCATACATATATATATCATTATTTTTTATGAATATTTTATAAAAAAACATAACAATCCATGCCTGAATTATATAGGTTTAGTGACTTTGGAAACATTGATACATAAAAAATAGAACCATTAGAGATCTACATAATATCCGACATATTTATTCATAAAGTTCACCCTTCTTAGACAGACCAAACTTAATACCATTCTGCATAACCTAGGGAAATGAAACCTATGAAAGGGTGATTTTAGATTATAGTTAAGTGTTAGTAAGGGAAATATCAATATAACATGAGAATAAGGGTATGAGAACATAACTATAACATTTAAAAAACCCATACTCTGCATATTAGTGTTCAAAATCTTTTTTCATTCTATGATGTTTGGAATTTAATAAGACATGAATCATATTGGAATAAATGAACATAAGACACTAGAATATAAAATTGGAATACTAAATAAATTTTTTGGAATATAAGTAAGCATATAAAATCACTTCCTTAGTAGTAAAGGCTCACTACAAAAACAATAATAGTAGATTGGGTTCACTCCCCAAACCATCATAGTAGTAAAGGTTCACTCCCAATACTACCATAGTGGATTGGATTAACTCCTCAAATATTTTAAATATTCAAGGTTTACTCCCAAGACTATCATAGTGGATAAAGTCCCTTACTAAACTATTATAGTAATGATCCAACCCCCATCAACTAGACAAGCCACTCGAGTCGGTCTTCCACATGATATAGGTAAAAAGGGATTATAAAAACTAGTATTGAATATATGGAAAAGGCATAAAACTAGAGTACAAAGAAAAAAAAGATGAGATACCAAAAAATACAATCAAATCCAAAATAGGATAAACCAAAAAGTATGTCAAATCACTATCAGACCAACAATCACCTCCTAACCAACCTGAACTAAAAATCATCCACAAGAGAACCCAACATGCTACAAGATTCTCTTGCATTTACCATAATACTACAATAAAACATCTTAAAACACCTAAAGGAATAATTAGTGTGTGAGAAAAAAATCAGTAGGATACCACCACAATTTCAGCATAAGGTCTAATATCAATAATGGAACAATTTTACCATTTAAAACAAAACAATTTTACAATGGATTTTTAGAAATTAAATCCATTTATAAATCATTTTTTATTTTATTTTCATAAAATAATTTCATATTCTCACCACCAAAAATACATAAATAAGATGATATAAAACAACAAATAACATCCATACATCAATAGGTAAACATGTAAACATATATCCTTTAATCAACCTATCATGTGAATCTATGTGATACAACATCAAATAAAAACCCATGAGAAATAATCCATGGTAAAAAATCATGTGATAAAAAACTATAAACATTAAAGAACCTCACATTTGGGATCTAGCCTATAGGTCACTATTTACTAGACACTTAAAATCCTAAACATGCATAATTTTGGATCCAACCGATATCGAGTCATGCTAGTTGATATCACAAAAGGTTACCTCCAAGTGCTGTCATACCCACACTAAGGCTACCCATGTCTCATTCTCGATGCACTGAAGGTTCCAATGAGCATTTTTCAAAAATACATTTCAAAACCATGATCTCAATTTTATAAAACATTTTAAAATCCTGGCCAAACAACTTTGTAGTTGGAGAACCAAATTCCATACCATTAAAATTCATTTTCAAGGAAAACCACCTTCTTGAAAACATGTACCTTTTGGATAAATAATTTGAAACAACTTATCACATTAAATCAGTGAACAAACCAAATTAATTTACCAATAGAAATAAAAAATTCATAGAATTAACCCATTGTATATAAACCCCTACCTCGATATGGTAGAAACCTAGACGCCTTCAATAATGGTGACCAGAAACCAAGAGAATGACGTTTGAATGAAAAAGCATGCTAATAAACTGAAAAGGATCGACGGAAAACACTATATAAAAAAAATACAAAAAACCCATATTAAAAACCATATTAAAATAATAACCAAAAGGATTGCATAACTGAAGAGAATCAATCCAACTATAAAGGTGATCAACTGCTAACCAAAGTGACTTAGAAGGAAGGGAATCACCCAAAATCACATAGGAAGAGCCTCTAGGTTGATATTAAATAATATTGAAATGAATGAAATAAGAAACCACTAGTGTACCACCCTAAAATACCAATTTTTAAATCTCATATATGCTGAAAAAACCATCAACTTTTTATTAAAACATGATATTTTCAATTATATGACATGAACCTATTACACACTCTAAAAAACCTTCACACCCTTAATCCAATTTATGGCTTCCACATAAAAAACATTACATGGTGTGTACTCCCATTACACTGTGTGTAATCACCCTGTAAACAGTGAAATAGTAGGTTTAGATAGAAAAATACAAAAAATCCCTGAATTCACCATTATAGGTATCCTCCCACTTCCTTTTCATAATTATTTATACAATGAAAAAGGAATCAAAAATAAAGGTTAAAACATACCTAAAAGAAATGTAACAGGGTGTTAAAATCCACCCGCCATAAACTATTTCTACCCCGCAAAGCCCACAAGATCATGGATTTGAAAAAAAAAGGCCATTACTGCCTCATTAACAACTCTCAATCCCATGTATCATGGATATCCTATTTGTACTAATATCGTACTTAGACTAGGGGGATAGTTTTACCATGTATTACTATATACTTGTGATCCATAATCAGAACTAGGTGCTCAATCAAAGTGGTCTTGGTCTTAATATCAAAATCCTTCTATCTAATCAAATAGGAAGGATTGGTTAAAAAACCCTTCAACTAGGAACACATGAAACACATGGTGGATAGATGTAAAACTAGATGGTATTTGAAAATGATATTCCACCCTCCATAGTCATCCAATGATACCAAAGTCCCTAACAAACCTCAGTGAAAACTTACCCTTCTTACCAAAATAATGATGTCCCAAGCAAGGTGAATCTCTGAGATATACCTGATCACCAAACTCAAATGCCAATAGTTGATGAAGATGGTATATATAAGATTTATGATGAATCTGTGTTGTGATCAATCTTCTTCATATCAAATTTACCATCTTTGTCGTCTCCTGAAGAGCACTCGACCCAACCAAGGACTACTCTCCAATTGTTGACCAACATAGGGAAGAATTACATGGTCACCCATTCAAAGCCTCTAAGGGAGACATATTTATTGAATCTTAATAACTATTTTTATAAAAAAATAAAACCAAAGGAAAATAATTTTCAAAAGATCCTTAGATGTGAGGAGAATAAGTCTGAATTATATCCTATAAAACCTAGATAGTCCTCTCTATTTATCCATCTATATACTGATGATAATTCATGCTCAATATAATCTAGGAACTCATCATCTCCTACAAATATTTCCAAAACATGGATATAAACCATGAATCCCTATCATATACAACTATATATGGAACCCCATGATGTGTTACTATCTCTTGTACATACAAGTCCCCAAGATTTTCAGCTTTCATCATCTAACATATAGGTACTAAATGTGATGATTTCATGAGTCAATAAATGATCACCATAATTTCATCCTTCCCACTAGGAGTCAATGACACACCAATGAATAATTCTATGGAAATATCATCCCACTTCCATACCATAATGTGTAGGGGCTGCAACAACCCCCCCAGGTCTCTGGTGTTCCACCTTAATTTTATAATAAACAAGACACTATGATACAAAATCCAAAATAAACCTTCTTATTGCTTTCAAAAAATTCCAACGTATTATATCATGATATATCATGGTATTACCTAAGTTAATAGACCAATAAAAATGGTTTCCACTATACAAAAACTCCTACTTCACAGAAAACACAACAATCAACATGTTATAGAAGGAGAAATATCCATCAAGAGACTGATACAACTCGACCAAGGTCTCCCTAACATTAAGGATTTCACTAAAACCTAGGAAAATAGTTTTATAAGTCTTCTTATGATGAACTCACTCATAAAATGATGAGTCAGTCCTCATCGAAGCTGGACAAAAAATTTCACTAGCCACTTCCACTCCCAAGATCATCTCAATAGACAAACTCATCAGAGACCTCTCCTTAACTGATTCCTTGATGAATTATGTCAATAATTTTCTACTCAAAGCATTGAAAACTACATTTCCTTTCCCATGGGTATAAAAAATATTAAAATCAAAAGTCTAAAGATACTCTACCCAAGGTATTTATCGTTAATTCAGATCTATTTGAGTAAAAAAATATTTTATGA
This sequence comes from Viscum album, assembly GCA_963277665.1. Taxonomy (NCBI): domain Eukaryota; kingdom Viridiplantae; phylum Streptophyta; class Magnoliopsida; order Santalales; family Viscaceae; genus Viscum; species Viscum album. Next base: position 814,911,024 of record OY728140.1, on the reverse strand, counting down.
TGTTATGATCATAATAGACCATAATCTAATCCTCCTAAAGATAGTGATTCTAAATTTTGAGTGTATTCATAGATGTTTCCAACAAAATATCATAGGTAGAGAATTTATTATCATGAAGATGTGACTAGAGAGAGCTTTAAGACACCACTTATTTCCCCTCCATCAAGATACATCCCAAACCCATGCCAAATGAATCACAGAAAACATCATAACCCAATCCTGATTCTAGAAGAATCATAATTGGTGTTGAAGTCAACCTCATCTTCATCTCCTCAAAATATATTCTACACATTTCATTCCATCCAAACATTACACCCTTATGGGTTAAAGATGTTATAAAATATGAAATCATGGAGAAGTCCCAAAAAAACTGTCTATATTAACTAGAAAAACCCAAGAATCTCCAGATCTGAAAGTTATTTATCTATTACTACTCAAACATGACTACCTATAAATTTTTTTGATATATTGAGACACCCCTATCAGATATCACTTACCCTAGAAACTTTACTTCCTTGATCCAAAACTCACATTTGGAAATCATACCATACATGATTATATTATTTCATGGTTTGAATAATTATATCCAAATGGTCCATGTGATCCTCTTTTGACATGGATTATATCAAAATAAAAACTAAAAAAAACAATAAAAAAGAGTCCATAAACTGATGAATGTTTAGGTTCCTAAAAATACATAAACACTATAGGATCATTGGTGACACTTCATAGCGTAACCGGAAATTCAAAATGACTATATTGACTCCTAAACTATATCTTAGTTATATCCTCTTCTTGGGATCCCAACAAGTGCTACCATGACTATAGGTCAATCTTATAAAACCAATGATCCCATATAAGAATATCAAAGAGATCATCAATCCTTGATAAATGATATTTATTATAAACGGTCACCCAATTTAACAATACAAAATAAATAGTTTTTTCTAATAGGGGTACATCTATCGGTAAATGTGTATTTTCTATTGGTAAATCATTTTACCAACAAAAATTTTCATGTCACTAAACTTTTGGTAAAAAATATTTCTCTAAATGTTATTGCAATAGATAAAATAATTTTTTTCAATTATTATAAAACTAACAGATAATATATATGTTAGTTAAAATGTATATCAATAGATTCATACCATATATTAATCTATTGATAATATTATCCCAAACATTTATCTTTCTATCAACAATATTATTAACAATATTATAATAAATACCAAAAAATAATATATATTTGTAAATTAATTTTAAAAAATAATAATATGTGTGGGAATTCCAATATTTGTGGCCAAAATTTTATATTACATTTATAAATAATTCTATATATAATATATTTTATATTTATTATATTTATTAATATAACTATATATAATATATTTATTATATTTATTATATTTATTATATCATAATTATAAAATCAATTTATATGAAACTCCAATAAGTTGAGACTTTGAAAAAATATGTTAAAACATAATTTAAAAATATTTTCTGCTATAATCTATTTATCTCATACATCTGGTTTCATTGTATTGGTTCACACTGGTGACAAGATCCACAAATGTAGGAAGGTGCCCTTTTTTACAAGTCATTTTTCATATATTTGTACAATTGGGTGGAAGTAGACACCTTTGATAAGGTTCACCATTGTGGTTCACCATTCAGGTTCACCAATAAGGTCCCTCTTCTAGCACTTGTACTTATGATATGTTTGCTACAGGTCCATTTTATTTCACATTTACTTATGGATAGAATAATACACCTATAATACACTTTTCACTATTATTTTTGAACACTCATGTAGAAATATCCACTTTCAGACACTTATGTATGGAAGTATTTTTTCCCATATCACACACAAGTAACAAAATGATGCATATAAATCATCAAATAGTCAAAATAAAGTTCATTTAAAAAAATTATATATAAAGTTCAAATAGGTTCTATAAAATTACTACATGGTTAATTATGAATCAATAAAATCATAACAAGATCTCAACAAAAGTGTTGAAGAGTTAAATCAATTTTACTTTTTTAGGTGCATTTTTTTTATATAATGGGAATAAATTATACATGGGAGGAAAAAATACTTACATTTTTTTAGTAAGATACTCAGGGGAGATTTCATTTTTTTGGATGTAATGAGAATCATACCCTCAATCCAGATTCCTTTTAATTTGTAGCAGTAGTATAACATAAAAAATGTGAAATAAAACCATATACAAAAATGGATTTAGGAGAGTCTCAGACATCCAGTCCCCTGCAACTATTGCATTTGTCCCATCATGAACATCAAATCCACTAGTCTACACAAAAACAAAAATATTATCTCCAAATGAGTGGAAATAAGGGTTTGTTTTTTTGGGATTTTTTTATATAGAAATACTTTGAATAAAATTTGAACTATGAAATGGGATACCTTATCTTTTCTACATGATGTGATTGGTCTGTATATGTGCTCATGGTGATCTTCATGTTGTATCAGCCGAACATATGAATAGTGAATAAGATGTTGTATACGATCAGCTTATCAGGACTAATGAAGATATTCATGATGTAGAATCCAGACATATGAATGGTTAACATGATGTTGTATGAATTAATGGTATCTAGTCTAATGGAGATGAAGTGAAATTTTCATATTTAAAATGTATTGATGCACACCTGCTGGGATCATATCTAGAATTTTTGGTGTGTGGAAGGGTTATAGGTCAGTCTAGCATGAGCATGGCTACATAGTGGAGTCTGAAGAAGGAAGTCGTGATGAGGTTACTTTGTAATAATATTTCCTAATGGATCTAAAAATTATTCTTCAATTTATAGGTATTTATGATCATTGATTTTTTGGTATTTAATATTTGTGTTTTTGAAATTTGTATCTTTACAGTTTGAATTTTTTTATTTGTTGTTTGTAATTTGGTCTTTTAGGTTACTATCGTGTGAGGTTATAATTTCTATGAGGTTCTGCACTTAAACCATAAAACTAATTTCATAAAATACAAAAAACATTGATTGGTAGGTTCACACCTTTCCACATCGAGTTACTAAAAATCCATTATTTATGGGTAGAGTGAGACCTAGAGTCAATTGAACTTGAACCGACAAAAACTAACTAGTAAATTGAAATAAATTTTTGTCCAAAAACTATTAAGATAGAAAAGTAGTTCAAAATCATACCAGACATGGTAGAGTTAAATCTCACACTTGAAACTAAAAATAAGAATAAGATACAAATAAAGTTACATAGTAGCATTGTAGATGCTTATAAAATAAAATAGCACATCAAAATAGAAAATCTAATATTCAAATAAAACCTATTTAAGAAGGTAGTTTGAAATATATTTCAGATAGTGACTAGAAGAAAAAGATGGACTATGTTTGATATTTCTATCTCACATCTCAAATAATGGCAGTATGAACCCCTACCCTAATAGCATTAAATGTGATCCCAAAAATCAATAAGTAGAAAACTTAAGAAGGTAGATTTACATGATCCATGATTTTGACACAAATTAGTGTAAGTATTCACAATATGACCTAATAACCTCTATTTGTTTCACTAATCCAAAAAAAAATCATGAAATGATCACTGAGCAGTAGAAGAAATGGACCAGGATGTAGTGGACCTGACTTGGAACTCTATGTTCCACCCGATGTGAACCACACACAAAAGAAACTAGATTTGGAGTCCCTATAACTTCAAACAAGATATCATGTAGTATGAGGATCTGAAAATTTACAACATCACCACTATCTATTAGATTTTAGTGGAACACAATTCTATGATCGAAGCAGTACCTGACACGAGCTCCCAAAACATTAGATAGCCACCATCAAAAGAAGAAAGCTGAGAAACTAAACATTATACTTAACAATCTATTTTAATCTAAACACATGATATAAAAATAATAATTCATGAAATCAACAAATAGAATAATATCAAACCAGTGACCACAACAACAAGGTATTACCAGTGAACACAACATCCTCTATAACGCATGATATAAAAATAACCAGTGAATCCAATAATAGAAAAATAACTTGATGAACTAGTGAATGCAATAAGAAAATAACCAGTGACCACAACAATAGAAAAAACCAATTACCACCACTTTATGAAATAAAAATGCATGATAAAAATTAACTAGATTATCTAAATAGTGATAAAAACTGTGGAGAGTTACAGTACTTTCATCTAAAAATGGCACCTAAATCAAAATTCTAAAATATAGTAACACTATTTTTCATTATATACACTATAAATAATACTTTCAATTTAGAATGACACTACATTCAATTGAAAATGAAACCTAACTCAAAATCTAACAAATCATTTCCTACAATGAGAACCTTAGGCATTTTGGATAGAGTTACAAAGGAATTATTGAAGGAACTTTTCAAATTTTACGGATATAACTGGAAACATATTAAGGAGGATGATTATCAAACACTTAAAAATGCTATTTTTTTGTCAAGGAATATAACAGAGTTGAAACTAGAAAGACAGATGTTATGTGGCTGTGTGGTTCCAATCCTATCTCAAAAATATTTTGATTCAAAGAGACAGATATATAGATTTGATCTATGATGCCTAAATAATTCTATATTGATTATTTATGTTATGTGAAAATTGATTACTAACATATGTATCATCACATTAAAACAAGACAACCCATTCCGGTCTTTAGGAATTTTAAAATGGATCTAGGGTAGAAGGAAGTGATGGATAATGGACTCCCAAGTTCACTTAGTTTTTATTTACTATAAGAAATAACCATTATATTAAAATGAAAAATGTTCTCTCAAAGGATCAGTGAAATATTAGAGGATCATAAAAATAAAATTTAATCAATAAATGAAATTGGATCTTCATGCTTGACTAAATTCATTAAAATCTCATAAAATACAATCTACTCAAATGAATATTTACCTTTCTCATTGGACTAGGTTGTTAACGACTATTTTTTTCAATTTTTTAAAGGTTATTTTCCTTTATTATCAATTATATATATAGGTTCATGTGAAATTGGATTGTTTTCTTATACTCAAAAATATTTATTAAGAGAATAATCCCTAAGATATTGTATTTACATGAGTCAAAGACCACAAATGAATCACTGATTATATTGTCAGAATATCCCACTGGATAGGTCTTGTAATGACAAAAATTCTAGACCTTTAAAATAAAATCTTATGATAAAATTTATTAGTGTGTGGAATAAAGTGTGGCTGCAACATGCAATGTGAATGTCGAGTTGTTCATAGATATATCATGTTCAATTTTCATGTGTCCTCTACTAATGAAGTAAAATGATGGTTTTCCTATATAGTTGAAGAATTACCTCAAGTTATACTTTTCTGTGACTATATTGAGTATATTTTAACCAAACAAATCTATATAAGAAAATTTATGTTTGAAGTCGATCCATGCATACATTTCTTATCTTACTAGATGTAGACTAGGGAACATTGTTTGGATGTAATATCATATGATAATATCGGGATATTTTTAAACCATAGATGTGTTTATGTAATCCTGATTAAAGTTTTGGTTTTAATTTAAACCCATGATCATCACTATTATCGTGTTGTGTTCTTTATCACTAGAAAATGTGATGCTTTAGAAGAGCTAACATGGTATTATTGGTGTTGATTTTGACCATCATGATCATCCTATCATGGAATTTCAATGTAATGTTTTATGAAAATTTTGTCATTATGAAATTCTAGATTCCTCAACATCAGTCCATCATGAAGGCTCTAGAAAGAACATATGATGAGGAACCAGTTAGTTTTTTGAGATTTCATACTGCAGTTCATGTCCAAAGCTTATCATTATATTTCTTGATTACATTTTAATGAAAAAGATTCCATGAAATATGTGGTATGTGTTATCAATGTGTTTCAGGTTTCTTATTTGAAAAAGTATTGAAAAACACTATTTCAAAATAATGAAACTAGAATTACAATTTGTAAAATGATTTAGACATGAAATATATAAATATAAACATTCAACTAAAGCTACTCTAATTTATATCTATATTAATATCTCTTGCGACTAATATGAAAATAAAGTGGAAAACAAAATCCATACGTAGAAAAAATTATATGTCAGTTTACACATTAACATGTATGATAATAATAAGGGCTATGGCTATCATGAAGGTAAAAATTTTTAATCTTTAATGTAAAAAAATTGAATCCTTATAATATATTTAAATGTGGTTTTCCAAAATAAATAAAAGAAACTACAAATATAACTTTAAATGGTTCACTCCAAGATATGTTTACATCTTTCCATAAGTTACTAAAAGAATACTATGCATGGATGAAACTTCTGAAAACCTAACTAGATCACCTAAAATATAGTTTATAATAACTTAGATATGTCAGTCTACATTTTGGATATAGAAATAGAAATGAAAATGGTGGAATAAAATATGACATTAGGCCAAATATTAAATTAGCATGTACATGATGTTTGGATCACAAAGAATAATACAATGATAACAAAGTTGTTAATTGATATATATATATATCCTATGATTCAAATTAATTCCAACAGAACCAACATCAATAAGGAATCCAACATTTTCTAATCTAACACAACCTGACTATGTCAAAAAATAATTGATAAATATGCATAATTTTATGACAATAAATATTATATTTCATGGAAGGTGATTTTAAATTTATTAATAAAGGAATGAATATGATAGAAAAAACAAAATACTCCAAAGTATAGATCAATGTCACAAATGGTTGATAAAGGAAAAAATAATCATGTGAAGAATGTATAATGAACTATTAATAAATAGATTTATATGAACACATAGAAAAAAATCAATAAATAGGAATGATGTGAGACTTATAAGAGTAAAAAAAATTAAAATGGAAGATTATACATTTTATAAATATTGTACAAATAAGTAATGTTTTTAAGAACTAATAAATTCAAGAAAAATAGTGGATTGGAAAATAAAAACAAAAATCATGTCGGACATGTTACATTCTTTTCATAATTTAATGAAAATTTATAGGAGTAGAAACTACCAAAAATGATACAGAAAATAACACTTGCATAATGGATATCCATACCAACATGATAATTCATAAAAAAATATAATTATAGTTCAAATTCTATAGGAAAAAATAATAAAATCAAAATTAATATAGGGAAAATGAAATAATTAAAAGAAAATAAAGGAAAAAAACTAATCCATAAGAACTATTGGAAATAAAATAGTTGTCAAAAAATAAGATCAATTTTTTTCTTAATAATAATCTACAATTATTAATTCCATGATTAACAACCAAATAGTGATTATAGAAGACCTTATTAATGTTTTTCCATGTAATGAGTTCATTATAACAATATTTATTATACAGGAATGCTATCAGAATAACTATAAGAATTACTTCTTATGAAACACAAAAATAAGTACCAATTCGAGTTTCAAATTACTTAATCAAATTTATAGAATTTTATAATAATTATTTTTAAGATCCAAGAGAAAAAAATAAAGTAAACACATTTCATTTGAATTTTTCAGAAACCACAAATAAAAGTCATTTAAAATAATAATTATATAGGTGAACTACATAATAACTTCAAAATTATTAAAAAAGAATAAATTGCTCAATTTTTTAGTTGAATTATATAATGTTATCTAGATACACGTACACAACATGAAATAGGTAGGACTATTGAATTAGTAAAAATCATCATAAAATCATTCCTATTATTTAAATGAATCCTTTCCTAAAAACCTGCTAGTATAGATAATTAATGTGAATGTAATAGGAAAATAAAACAAAAACCAGATCCATCAACCCCTGAATCAATCAAAATTAGGACTTCATGAACTTTACAGAAGAGTGGGATAGAAAAATAAACCTAGAAATCAACCATGAAAAACTATTTTGGGTTGGAATTTCCCATACTAACCCCACATAGAAAAAAAGGAAACTAGGAAGATAAAAAGATCCATTGATATGAAAACATCATTTCCACTGAAGTTGGAAAATTAGATTATCAACGCTGAGATAAGAAAATATTTCGTTAAGATATTTGGATGAAAAAATCAAACCAAAGTGGTTAACCACATCACTAGAATCAATTATTGATATTAAGGTGAGATCAAATAACCTAGAGAACAAACTAAAATTGTGATTGAGCTCGTCCATTAGTGTATAAGGAGCACGATAAACAATATTAAGAAAGCATATTAGAGAAAAAAATGTGTTAGCCTTCAATCCTTACATGGGGGATGACAACAACGATGGTGATAAACTAATCATATAGGTGTAGGTTGCAGATCTCCAATGTTAGGGAAGTAAGAAAGGTGGTATTAGGATAGTGAGGGGTGAGAGATACAAATAATGATAGAATGGATGAACAAAAAATGAATAATGGGTGGTGAACATGAACTAAAGGAACATGAATCAAAACAGTGGTAATAAAAAGTGTAGGATCGAAATGGTTTCAATGAAAAAGTGGCTAGAGAATTGATACGGATGAAGAGTGTTTGAATTTAGGGTTTTTAGTACCATGAAAGGTGCAGTAATAGTTATGTGATCATTAGAGCATGAGATTTCTTATTTGGGTTGGTATAATCTTAAAATATTATCCTAATTCATGATAAATTTAAATAGAATTTATATATAAATAGAATTTTTTTTAAAATTTACATGTATTTTAAATTAAAAATAATATTATATACATATAATAAAATTATATATAAGTGTATTTTTTTTACTTTTGTTCATTCAATCTGATTCAAGTCTCAAAAAATTAGGGTTGACCCTGAATTATTTTTTTCCAAATATTAGCCAAAACATGTTGTCCTATTATATATTAGTAGTTATTTTTTCAAACTAAAGGGTCAAAATACCTTCAAGATAAAGGTTTAATGTCCTTTTTTTAGAAATTATTGGGAAAAGTCTTGCAAAAAATTAATTACAGTACTGGATTTGTAAAATCCTCAAATTGACATAGGAATTAAAGTGTTTGAGGATGATTATAAACCACTCAAAGTCAAAAATGGAACACCTCTAGAAACGATACAGTGATTCTAGAATCAAATAGCCATAGCTACGTGGGAAAAAATATGAAGAGATAGATTTCACTTCTGAAGGTATACTTGACGAATACTAAAGGGGAGAGCACATTCACTATGTGTGAGAGACAAAAAAGGATATCTTAAAATATAAAACTCTAAAAATATTACTGAGTTATTCTAAATCAATTCACTCTCAAGGGGGTCCCTCAAACATAAAACCATAGATAATCATGATATTCGAGGAGAAATCCAATTCAGATAATTCAAAGTAAAAAAAATTGATATAACAAACTCAATTTTAATAAAATAAATTACCATTATAAATGGATAGTGAAAATAATTTATAAGATTAAATAAAAGTGTTTTTGAATAAAAACTTATAGGAAGCTCTTTTTTTCCATAGTGGAATCAATAGAAAAAAAAATTATAATGGGATTTAAAAATTAAAAATTATTTCATGTATGGAGAAATAAATGGGAACTATATATCCAATTCCCATTAATCAATATTTAAAACTTCTACAATTAGTTTTCTATTAATTTTCCTATGTGTAAATATGTATCGATGATAAAAATGAAAAATAAGCATACACTAATATGCACAACCTCAAAACATTATAACTCTACTGTTTTAGTTCTTTTGGGAAGTATGTTGTCATTGAAATATAAATATCATGAAGTGTCAATTGCTCAACCTTGTCAAATACAACACACTTACAATTGTGATCGTCAAAGGAAGATATCAACTCATCACATTAAAATCTAATAGTGTTAACCAGGTAACATGGAAGAACCTTGAACCCCTAGCGAGAGTGCATCTTTCCCAAATTCCATTAGATATCTTTTCACAAAATTGCTTTAGAAGGAAAGAGAATCAACAAAGATGAAAAGTCTAGGGAGCCTCTACACAATTAGGCTTAGTATTACCTCACCTTCCCCAATGGTAGTATAATACCTACTAGTACCCTTCCAATGCCCCTGAAATTGGTACTAAAAAAATTTGACCACTCTTACGCTTGCTATTCTGGCTAGAAAACACACCCTGGCTATCCACTGCACCAACTGAAGCTCCAGCCCAACCTGTATTACCAACTAGTTCTAAATCATCCATAACTTCTTTTTCAGATACCATCACAAAGTTTTGAAGACACGTGATTATCAACATTGACTAAATATCAGGCCTTATTCCTAACTCAAAACTCAGAGCCTTCATGTACTCATTAGTGAAAAGATTTTGTGTCAGATTCACTAACTCTATAAAATGGGTGGAATACTCCAAAATGGGGTGTTCCCATTTCTCTATGGTCATAAACTCATGAGTCTTCACCACACGTAATTTCTCAGGGTAAAACTACTAGTTAAATATTTTATTTAAAGAATCTCAGGTAGGATCCTCATGCAACTTAGCTTACACAATAAAGTCCCACCATCTCATTCTTGGTCCCTTTATCATATACATGGAAAACCCACCTTAGAATCTTTAGGAGTATTCATGAATTTAAATACCATATCTATCCTATCAAGCCACTCATCTTATTCCTGGGGTACTTCGTCACCCAAAATGATTGGTGGATGCTGCTAAGTAAATTCAGATCCATGATCCTCCAAACATCCTAGGTTCTTGACACCCACTTGTGAATAGTGTAGATAACAACTTCTACCAAAGTAGGTTCCACAAGATGGTTCACCTAAAAAAACTATCTCAAAACTTCCACTCTCATATTTGGAAAATCTCTTCTTAGAGGCATTTTCTAAAAAATTACAATAACTAATTAGTCATGAGAAAATTATAAAATCATAGGACTAACTTTAGATATTGATAATAAATATTTAAAACATTAATAATTTAAAAAAACTATAAAAACCCATACTTAAAAATGAATATGACATTTTGAATAAACTTTCAATATAATTCCTTCAAATAACCTCAAACTTTAAGTCTCAAACCTGATAAAATCCCTTGACAACCCATGGTAACTCGGTTCCAGTCACAGAAGTGAGCTTGTCGAGATGCTTTTCTATACCTACAATCTAAATTTTTACTATCATAACTTATGTCTACCCAAGAAAAAGAACCAAACACAGGAAGTGTTAACACACTATAGGTTGAGAATCCATATGATACGAAATTGTAAGGAACTAACCCTGGTCAACTAGACAAACCACCTGATCCGGCCCATCACATGATATCAGTAAAACCTGATAATAAAAACAAGTCTTGAATGTATAAGAAATTGGATATAAAACTATATTACAAAGTGGAAATAGATGAGATACCACAAAAACAAACAATCCAATCCAAAAAAGTCTAATCCAAAATGTATGTCAAATCCCCACATGACCAAAAGTCACCTCCAAACCAACTTGAACCAAAATCAGTAGCCACAAGAGAATCTATAATGCTACAAGATGTTCTTCCAATTACCAAAATATTTTTATAAAATATATATATATGTTCCAGATAACAATTAAGGTGTGAGAAAAATCCTATTATAACACCACCACAGTTTCTATATAAGGTCTCATATCGAGATTTCAGAAATTATAGCTTTTAAAATATAAATTATTTATAAATAATTTTCATAAATTAAATCCATTTATATATCATTTTCCCTTTAATTTCTATAAAATAATTTCATATTATCAACTAAAGAAACATGATAATTAATATTGATAAAATAAGAAATCGTATCCATACATCAAGAGGAAAATAGGTAAACACATATCCATGAAACAACCGATCATGAAAATTTAAGTGATACAACCTCATATAAAAAAATGTGAGCAACAATCCATGATAATAAATAATGTGATAAATAACCATAAATGAAAAAAAAAACCTAAAATTTGGGCTCTATCTTATGGGATACTTCATATTAGAAACTTAAAAGACTAAACATGCATAATGTTGGATCCAATTGATACGGAGTCCTATAAGTTGATGGCACAAAAGGATACCACCTTGTGGTGTCATACACCCATTATTGCTACTTATGTCTCTTTACTAATGCACCCAAGGTAACCAATGTTAATTTTTTAAAATTCATTTCAATATCCTTATCACAATTTTATATAAAATCTTCAAAGACAAGACAAACTACTTCAGAGTTTGAAAACCCAGTTCCAAATCAAGAAAATCCATTTTCAAAGGAAGACCCCATTTGGAAAACATTTACCTTTTAAATAAATCATTTGGAAGAACTTATCAATTCAAATTAATGAAAACCCAAACGTTTTCATCAAGAATGATACAGAATTAAAATAATTATCCCATTATATAGAAACACCTAACTCAACACAATAGAAACCATGTTAACCTTGAGAATAGTGACTAGAAACTAAGAGAACCAGTTTCGAATGACATTGTATGCCAAAAAATTGAAAGGATCAGTATAAAAAACTATCTAACCCAAATCCAAAAAAAAATCATACTCAAAACAATAGAAAAGGAATAACCATAAGTATTTTATACTTGAAGGGTAGAAATCTAACAACAAGGGTGATCAATCATTGAACTAAGTGACCCAGAATGAAGAGAATTGCCCAAAATTTCCTAGGGAGTGACTCTGGTACAAGAACAAGGAATCTTGTAATGAATGACTTAAGAAAACACTCATGAAACAACCGAAAATACTATATCATGAGTATTACATGATATGTAATCCCCTTACACATCATGTATTCCATGAAGCTCATTTATTCCAAGAAAACATGTTTCCTTTTTATTAAGAACATGATATTTTCCATTATAAGATGTAAACCTATTACATAGCATGAAAATACATCATGCCCTATATTCAGTTCATATCTTCTTTCTAACAGACATTACATGACATTTACTCCCATTACACAGTGTCTAATCTCCAATCAAACAGAATAAACTACAGTTTTAAGCTGAAAACTTGAACAAATCCCAAAATTCACAATAACAGTTATCATCCCAATTCATTTTTGGTATTATTCATGTAATGAAAAATTAAACAAAAAAATGGTTAAAAAATACTTGACCAAATGGTAACGGGGTGTTATAGTGTTCACTCCCCATTCTAGTCTTATTTATCTAATGAGATAACAATTTTTACCCAATGTTTTTTATGGATATATAATTCCAGGACCACCCATCACATAATTAAAAGCATACATATTTTTTATATAAGATCATAAAAAAAATTCATCATATAATAACCCATTATAATAAATGGGTTTCATATGCATTTTATCATAGCATAACCCATGAAAAAGAACCAAATTTTATAAAAATTTCATCATTCCATCATAGAACAACCCATGAAAATAGAATAGGTTTCATAAATATATTTTCATATAGAGAAATAATAAGTTTGTTATCTTTGGATCATATCCCTATTAAAACTTAGGTAACATAAAAGGATTTAATCTTAAATGAAAAATGTCTTTAAACAATCATATAAAACATTTTTTTTGGAAAATAAACTTTTCCCTTTGAAATCACTTATTTAAAATCTAAAATTTCAAAAATATTAAGGAAAATATTTGATTCAAAATAAAATTAAAAAATTATAATGTGATCTTCAAAACCTTGAGTGGTCAGGATGGTGGGATATTTTTTATTCCATACAAATTTAAACAAAATATTTATTTCACATTTTTGAAGAAAAAATCAAAAAGTACATCGTTTGGAAAAGAAAAATAATATTAATTTTAAATTTTTTAAAAAAAATAAAACATGGGTAAAAATGAATTTAAAAAACTATAGGATAATATTAAAAATATTATTTAACACATTTTTAGAAAACATGGATATGGAATAAAATTATTTTTCAACCAAAGAGTAAAATAAAGTCTATTTTCCTTAAAAACATATTTTCATCATATTTATTACTAAGGGTGTGTGAAAGGAAAGGTAAAATTTATTTTGAATAAATAACCATATAATAATAAAATTCATGTGTTTATTGAGAGTTATATCAGAATATTTAATAATAGGAAACTTAATCATAAACAATCCCAATAAATAATAAGATTGTGACACAAAGCTCTTACTTCTTTGGGAAAATTTTAATCATACACCCCATGAATTAAAGAAACATAAATTTATATGAAAATAAAAAAAATCATAACAAAAATCATAAAATATATTTATGGAACTATATAAACCCTATAAAATAAACAAGTGGTTAATATGGTATGTGTGTCACAGAAATAAAAGTGAGATGAAAATAACTTACCTCAGGTATAACTTCCATTGTACGTTATTGAACCTAATATATAAAAAATATATGTTTTTTATACATAAATTATATTACAATAATAATATACATAATACCATATGTTATTTACTAAAACTTTTTATCACCCATTTATTTACAATTCTTTATTAAAATCACTATTTTGGGTGATATATGATTTGTTTTTTCATGTATGTTTCGGTTTGGTAGTTTTGGTCCATATACATTAATCGTGTATAAATAATATAAATAAATTTAATCATAATATAAATATCATATATATTCATTATATAAATATTTATATCCATCCATAAAATTGGATATAGAAAAAGGAATTACATCTTTCATGGAGATGGTTGGTTGTACGTACAGATGAATGTTGTCTTCACTTTTCGATGGATAGAACAAAATAAAGTTAAATAATAATTCAACATTAAAAAATAATTATTATATCATATATAACTTACATATTCATTAAATATATCCTTATTACCATCCAAGTATAATGGAAAAAAATTGAATCACATCGCTTTGTGGAGGTGGTAGTCCACACATACTCATGGGAGACGTAATAATATTCCAAAAGATTAGAATATAAGAATTTAGATGTGATATTATGATCAAATAATTATTATTATATATTAATTATAGTATTTAAACATTAAAACCATCATAATACCCATATGTGGACTGTGGTGGTGAAAAATTAATTTTATCTCTATATGGAGATGTTAAGTCATACGTACACACAAGCAATACTTTCACTTCCCATTTGATGGGTAAGAGGGTAGAAAGTAGAGAAATCATAATCATAATATAATTTTAGTAAATTAAAGACACTTAATATTTTATTTTATTAAAAATAACATATATTTAGAATATGTAAATAATTTGTAAAAATAATGTGATTGGGTTAAGGAGATTACCTCTTCCTTGAAATAACTACATTAGATCTCCAATTAAGAATCATAGGGTTGGTAATTTGGGAATTATAGAACCTCTATAATTTTTATATGGAAGTCTAATATTTATTTTCATAGGGTATGGTAGCTATATAAGGCTCCAAAAGTGTGAATAAGTTAAGGTAGGAGGTTCCCATTTATAATTTAGATGAGGTGAATTTTTGAAATTTCTTAAAAGAATAAATTGCAATAAATTCATTCCCAAGAATCATAATTCCAAATGTTCATATATTTAAATATAAGTTGGGATATAATTTTAATACCATAAACCAATATATTTTGGATAGGTTTAATTGGTGTTTTAAAATATATCTTTTGGATTATCCACTTAGTTAATTAGTTTTGACTCATCCTAACAACTATTTTAACAATAAAGTGATAAGAATGTTATAAATAATGTAAAATTGACTCATAAATGAGACATGTATTATTTTATAAACCATATTCCATTACAATTGAGTAATATATTTTTTTATTAATTTTAAATCATTTAAGAAAATACTATTCATTATAAAATATCATTAATGTCAATTTTAACACTATTCATTTAATTTGACTTAAAATACATAAATACAATGTTTTAATTTGAATATAATCTACTAAAACAACAAAAATTTGTAATATTAATCTATAAAAGTCTTGTAACAATATAAATAATTCAAATAATATTGCTCTTAATATTTTTAAAATCATTTATTTTATTTTTATTATAATTGAATTAATAATATATCAACATTGCATAATAATTTTAGGTACTTATATAATTTATAAAAATTAAAAATAAAATTAGATCATGAAAATAATTTCATTAATATCTAAATAGATTTTTATATTCATCCATAACTATATTTTGTTTCTATATGGGCTCATAAGAGATATTTAAATCTAAGAGAGTGAAATTTTCTAACATTATTTGATTTAAATATTATATAGGTCATTTTCTGGAAAAAGTTTCCATTAAAAAAATAAATTAATATAATAAGGTGATAAGTTTATAAATAAATTAATATAATAATAATTATGATGAAATATTATGGCCTTATCACTTTGTTTTAACCTAGATTAACATGGTTTACCCTTTGCCGATGTGAAAAATTTTACCATGATTACTATTCATATTAACAAAATATCAAAGGAGTATATTTACCAAATTTTAACCTCCTCATTAAAAATATAGAATCCATTTTCAAGATTTTATTTCTTATAAGTGGAATAAATTAATTTAATATAGTAATGAAAAATACAATGAAAAACATTTTTTAGAAAAATTTCCTTTTAAGTAAAAAAATGTTTTTAGACCAAATTCGTACATAAATTTATTTAAAATAAATTAATTGGAAGAAATAAGAATATAATATAAATATTTTTACTTTTTAAATTATTTTAAAAGAAAATTAAACTTTTTAAATTCTTGTAAAAAATACAGTTTTCAACAAAAAAATAGTATTTTTCACTATTTATTGAAATAAATAGATCTTTTTAGAAAATTAAAAAAAATCATATGGTGATTTTGATATCATGACTTAAAAAATGAATTTTATCTTATCAAATTAATTTTATAAAATTATGAAAAATGAAATATAATATTTTTGTCACAAAAATCAATGAAAATCATTTTTGAAGGAAACAAATTTTTTGAAGCATAATATGTCTTTTAAAAAAATTAAATGTTAAGAATTGATCAATATATTGGTATTGAGTAGGATATATATTTCATAATTTTGTTAATCCTTTTCATGAGTGCCAATTCAATATCTAGTTCTTATTAGACACTATTAAATAATAATATTTTATGGGTTGTTTAAGATTTGTGTTGTATGTCATATATTATATCAAAAATAATGTCGTTTAAAAATAATGAGGTGTTCAAAAAGAGGATTATAGTTTGTAAAAATTCTCAAATATATAAAATAAGTATAATATATCATCAATATCATAACTATAAAATCAAAAAAATTAAAATGAAAAGCATAAAAAAATACATTAGAATAAATATGTATAATAAAAATTAATTCCAAAACTATAAATATCATAAAAACATGAAATAAAAGAATGATACCTATGTAATATCTTAACCCCAAAAGTAAAAAAGAGAAATCACTCATTAGATCAATCATTTACATGGGGTAATAAAAAAGAATAAAAAATAAGCAAAGGGAGACTATACTGACAAAACCTTTGTCACGCCTCTATATTATCTTCACATACCCATAATTCTAATATAGCTCAATCTTCTATAATTGGGTCCTTTTCCTAATGTATATCATAAATGATAATTTATACATATCCATTGAGGTTGACTTATAGATAATGAGTATAAAACTCAGTAGGACACCAACAATAATCCCTAAAGATATGATAAAATATATATTTTTCAGTGTATGTACAATACAATAATCAAAATCATAACAATTATTATATGAAAACAACTAGAGTCACCGTGTTCTTACATGGACACCATTATTGTCCATACTTTTTACTTTATTAGTAAGACAAACTAGTCCTAATCCACACTATGGGGTTCCAGAATGAACATATAAGACCCTATCTATAAAAATGTGCATAAAAAATGGGAGGGTCTTAATATAACCTTATCCCACAGGAACAATCCACTTCACGGGGTGATATGATAAAAGTGATATACCCTTAGTTAGTAATAAAAATATAACTAATGGGAGGGGATTAACATAACCAACTCTATTGGGAATAATTAACATATTCAGGTATTATGGAATAAGTTACATCTCCCTATCTAGTAACATGATTCTGAATTATTGGAATGGCATAATATAGTTATCTCCATCTAAAATAATTCACACTACATGGTTTCACAATATATTACAATCCACCTAGTGTAATACCCTCCCATTTTAAAAGAGGAACAATTTTTTTTGATAGAGTGTATGATACAAAACACTAATATTATAATAGAATGTTACACACCGTGAATTTATGATATAGTTATTTTTAAATAAATTCAATTTCTTTTATATCTTTAAATGTACGAAACCTTGAGTTTGAATGAAATAGGATACTCTATTAAAATATTATTATTTAAATATGATCACTATAACCTATCCATTAATATGGAGGGTATGGATAGTAATAACTAAATTATAAAAATTATATGGTTTACACAAGTATAAATTAAATTCAATTTTTATTTATTGATTAGAAATAAAATTTGAATCATTTTAAATAGAAAGAAATGTTTTTTTTTGAAAAATGGTATTTTCCTAAAAGGTTGTTTATTTGAAATTTTCATGAGTAATTTGAAAATAATTGTTAAATCATTTAGAAAAAATATTTGAAAAGATAAACTTTATTTTTTAAATCCTAATTTCAAAATTATTGTTGGGTGAATGTTTTGGATTTTTTTGAAAATATTAATTTTTTGATGAATAGTGAAAGAATTGATTTTTATTGAAAAATGGATTTCTGTTTAAGTTATTAAAAAAGTAAAATTATATTTTTAATTGGTTTTAAAGTAAACTTAGTTTAATAGTATTACAATTTTAAATAATTTAGTTCATTTTAATCGATTTCATATTAAATTTTTATATTAAAATAATTTATACTTATGTGAATGTTCTCTTTTGAAAACTGATCTTTCATCACATGTGTAGTTTAATTTTAAAATGAATTAGGCCACTTATATTAATTTAATTTTGAAAATTTGATTAAATATTTTGAATCATAATATTTTATATTATCTCATAAGTGAAACTAAATTTTTTTACCAGAATTAATAGTGAAAATTGTAAAAATTAATTACTATGATTATAGTATAAATGGGTTTACCAGGGGGTTAACCTAAGATGATAAGGGTTAAAATGACATAAAAATTATCCAAACCCAATTTTATGGACATATTTATACCCTATAATCTCTTAGGTTTGATAAATATATTTTATTAGGTTTTTTCATGATGAAAATGTGGGTATCACTTTATCTTTTCAAAAATTCCATGTGTGTCCTCTACTCCACTTATAAAAGGCCACTCCCCCTCTTCCCAGTCACAAAAAAATTTGGTATGGTCAAGAACTTCCCAAATAGATTCCTTAATTCCCCAATAAAATACTATAGGATTTATTTTTATTAGTAATCCCACCTAAGAAGGCTTTAGGTATAAACCTAAAGATGCTCTCTAAAGAATAGGTAAAACATTTAAACATGTGTTTTTGTTTTATTTATTACTACACATACATAAAAACTTATTAAAATATGATAATATAATAACTATAGTATATAATATATAATTATATTTTATTATGTTAATTTTATAATATATATCTATATCCACATCCTTCAAGTGGAAAATGAAACCATCGATCGTATGTACGGTAGACTACCGTCTCGTGAACTGGTGCAATTCGTTTTCCATAAAAACATTTAAAGGATAGATATAATGATGGATTTAAAATATTTATAAGATATTTATGATATTATTAGAGATATTTAATTATTATATCACATTTATCTTCTTAATATCTGTTCTGTGTGGTATACGACAACATCTCTCGCATGTACAGTGGACTACCGCCTCACGAAGCGATGTGATTCATTTTTCACTTACACTTTACATGAAAGGTATAAAGGTTAAAGAAAAAAAAATATATTATATTTAATATATAAACATAATAATTTAAATATAATATCAATACTAAATTCTTAACTTCCAATCTGTTAGAAAACTATAACATCACTCGTGCGTATGTCTGGACTACTACCTCTACATAGCGAAGTGAAATGTTTTTAATTTTCTTTTTACATAGATGGTAATAAAATTTAATTTTATTATTTTAAATTATTTATATAACATAATAATTATTCTGTATATATTAATTAATATTTATTTTCCTTTCGTTCCATTCTATGAGAAAATTGGAAACAACGTTCATGCGAATATACAACCTACCATCTCCATGAAAGATTTAATCCATTTTCTATCACTAAATTTAATAGATTACTATAAATAAATATATAATGAATAAATATAATAATTATATCATGGTTAAAATTCTATATATTATTTAATGATGATCAAGTGAAAACTATCAAAATTACCATACTAAAAGATACATGAAAAATGATGTGATTATCACTCAAAATACTAATTTTAACAAAGAGTTATTAATAAAATAGTGGTAAAAGATTATAATTAAATATTATATGGAATTAAATATATGTTTATGGGTTTATAACATATTTATGATAAAATAATATTTATTATATATTAGGTTTATATTCATATTATGGAAGTCAAACACGAGGTATGGGTTTCTCATTTGGCTTTTATTTCCATGAGACATATTCCATATTTACCACTTATCCCTTTATTTGGTGTATATATTACTAATTATGATATTTTATATCCTTTATTTATTCTTAATCAAGGTATTTAAAATTTTATTTTGAGATAATTATTCCATAGGTATTATGATTCAAAAGTTATCGAAGTCGTAAGGTTTTACTGCACAATCTCATCATTATTTGGGATTGTTTTTATTTAAGTATCCCTTGGGGGAATTATTTTATATTTATATATTAAATAAATATATTTTATTATTATATGGTTATTAATTAACTATTTAAATTAATATTACTATTTTTTCCAGTCTTTTGTAACTTAAAATTGTTAAGAAAATGTTTTTTATAAAATCTAACTTCATTTCTCTCCTTGGTAAAAAATAATTTTTCATTAAAATCTGTGTTTTCTAAAAATATTCTAAAAATGTTGCAATATATTATTAATTATTTTTAAATACAATTATTACTTTTTTAAAAATGTTTTTAAAGGAATATTCATGTCATTTTCAAAATAAGGTCCATTTGAATTTTAAAAAAAATGTAAAAGGAATATTTGTTTCAACGTGTAGGGAATGAATGTAATTATGAATAATCATGAACAATAAATGTTTTAAATATTATTTTACAACTTTTAAAAGGTTATTTTTAATGAAAATAAATTATAACTGTTTTTTTAACATTTTGTTTTAAAAATATTTTCAAAGTGAAAATGTTATTTTCCTCAAAAAAAATTACATGAAAAGTTTATAGTATTTCTATTAATTAATGGGATAAACCGGTTGTTTTAATTATGATCCATTGAGGATATGTGATATTGATATCATCCTAAATCTTTAATTGGATGGTTTATTATCAGTTTGACTGGTAATGTACAATTATATTACTATTCACTATATTATTCTGGATGGTTTGTGATTGTGTTTATTTTATTGGGGTAGGCATTAAAATTGCACATGTTAGTTTTTAAATAAAAATATTTATGTTAATTTTGTTTCAACCCTTTAATAAAAGGAATGAGTTAGACTTTTCAATTGATATGTGGCTCCTGGTAATAGATATCCCCTTGATGCATCGATAGGTCAAATGAGATAAATCAGTTGGCCAAATTTGATGGGTTTTTACCCACATATGTGAATTGTATTGTGAATGGAGTTGACGGTTTCATATGTCTGGCATTATAAATACATAATTATATGATTAGTTATATCCATGTGATTATTTGATTATTTATAATATCCATAGATAAGATTCAAGATTATGTGATTATTTATATGACTTTATCTGATCATCAATTATTTCTTCTATATTTTATGCAATTATTTAATTAATTTCAATGTGTTTCAGTTATTTACCTTTCCATATCGATTATTATTATTTATTCATGATATATTATATTGTATTATTCCCATTACTGAGATTATAATCTCACCGCTTTCTTATGTTTTATTTTTCCTTGGATATCAGGAAGTGTTTTATGATTGATATGGAGGGATAAACTGTGAGGAATAATAGGGTTCTCAAAGAAAAAACTTTTCATTTTATTTCTTCAATTGTAATGTGAATTTAAAGTATATATCTAGTTTATCAAGACTAATAAAATATCTTGTCTTTTGGGATACAATTTCATGCATCTAGATCCAATTTAATAAATTATACATCATCTTTAGTTTACAAGAGTCTGGGTCTTTATTGATGGTATGAGAGTAATTTTAGTAGAAATATTGGGAACTAGATTTAGTAAAACATAAATTAGGGAATATAACCCTATGATAAAAATTGATGATAAGTTTATAAGAATATACTAATGTTTTTTAAGGTATATATTATGTGTTTTCTGCTAGAAATACATCTTTGTATGGATACTACAGGTGGACGTGGTTCTAACATTGATGTTCCTAGGGGTAATAATTTTGAAAACCGAGTTTTAGGATTGACTCGAGTATTACCTAGTGCATGAAAATCGACCTTACTAATCACTTAGTTTTAAACTCACAAAGGATATTCTTGGGATAATTAAAATATAATTTACAAAATATTATGATGTATTTGAATATATATTTATGATTTGGAAACATTCCCAAAGAAACCATGTTCATGATTATGTGATTAGCCATGCATATTTTTTCAATTTATGTTATGTGTGTCACTAGTTTTTTGATTTTATATTATTATGCATAATGTTATGATCTAATCTAGTGTATTCTATTATTTATAAATGAATAACAGTGGAAGTAAAGGGAACTGTATCAATTCACATAATCAAAAGAGTAAGAATGATTGTTCCTTTGATGAGATTAAGACAATCTTTCGAAGGGAACTAGTCTCCCAAACATTTTCATCATATGAGTACATAATATCACATGACATAAAAATAGATAAATAATTCACTAAGTATTATGGTTTATATGGGAATATAGATAATAATAGGATGAGAGAGAAAACAAGGGAAAGGGGAGGAAGGAAAATAAGGGTTTTCCCACATGTGAAAATTGTGGAAAGAGACACCCTATAACATTCGTGAATGTAATGGGGGGTTTATTAAATTGTGGAGTGAAATTACATTAGGAGAATGGATGAAGGGATAATAAAGAAACCTTTTATGTTCAGTGTTTCATTTATAATGATATTGGGGACTATGCAAATAAATATACAAATAATTAAGGGAATATACCCCATAATAAGCTAAGGGATCAATGTAAATTTTATTCTATTGATACATCCAAAGTGGAATGATTAAATTTCTTGAATTTGGATTCAATAATGATGTTATATTATTATTTTATCAATGCTATTCTAGTTATAAGAATCATGAAATGTATAAATATTGTAATGTAGTACTATTTCTTAATGGATTTGAGAGCTTATATTGAATGGTACTGATGACCAAGAAAAGTGATTCATTGACATGATTAATCTCTTAGAAAACACATTATTAAGAGTGGATAACATTTAATACAAGCCCAAATTTGAGATAATAATGAGATGTTTTTGAGATATAATTGATAACCATGAAATTGGTTAGAGGATTTATGGTTGATGTAATCTTTTATAGAGTTTATTATAAGTATTGATTTATGGAATATTTGACAATATGATATTTTATTTTTTAAAGAATGCATGTTTTCATAAAGTTTTTATGATTGTCAAGGAATTCACATATTCGGAATGTGACCTTAATAGTTTACATTGTCTAAGGAATATAATGTTAATTTAGTGTCCTTCCTTAAAAAAATTTGGACTCTTGAATATGGGTCGGCATATTTGGGATGAGTCTTATGTTTAAGTCCATATGGAATGGATTAAGTTGAACTTTGGGTGCTATTAGATGACTTGTGATGAACATTTTGGTTTTAGAAAATATATAGAGGTAGTAGGAATGACTTTTCATTATAATTTTCTGTTAAATGTTAATTTTAGTGATTCACACATAAAAATTTCTATTATATATTCATTTATTAGAGTAATAGATGAAGTGGCTATTGATCAAAGAATAACTAAAGAATGAAAATTGTAATTATTTTATCTAGAATTATATATCATAATGGTAATGGAATCCCTAAAATTTATTAAAAGTTATTTATAAAAAAAATGTTGTCATATTACATTAATTTATTTTGAATCAATGGTATTTTAACAGATCAAATATTTTTGGTTTTTAGTTTTTAACTTTATTATTACTGTGTTCCCTATCACTCTGTATTAATCCTTAGGCATTAGTATTCACTTATATGTTTATGTTCTAATTTCCCACCAATGTTCTTCCACTTGGAAGACATGTAATGTGTTATTACAAAGGAAATTCATAATTACCTTTATCTATTATCAAAGGAAGTTTTATTTACACCTTTTATGATGTGGTTTTCCCATAAAGGTATTTTTACATGTCACACCCTTGATTATTAGGATTAAGTATAAATCATGATAATGTAATTTATTTAAGGGGGTAGAATATAATATCCTAGACTTTTAAAAAAAGAAAATCATGTTCGATAACATGTATGACAAACAAAACCAATCTTATAAGATCATGTTACCTCATAAGACATTATGATATATTTATTTCTAAATAAATTCATTCTCTTTGATACCTTTTAATACACGTAACATGAGGTTTGAACGAAACATGATACTCTATTAAAATATTATTATTTATTCATAACCATTATAACCTAGACATTAAGATAGAAGGTATGAATAATAATAACCAAATTATAAAACCTTAATGATTTAAATATCTATAAAATAATTTAAATAGTTATATATTCATTATAAATAAAATTATAATCATTTGAATGAAAAAGAAATGTTTTTTTAAACTATATTTTTCTAAAAGGTCGTTTATTCCCACTTTGACCACATAAATCAAAATTAATTTTTACCACTTTTACATATTTTATTTTAAAAAATAAACATAATTTTTTAAATATATATGTCAAGATTATCTTTATTTGATTTTTTGGGATTTTTTAGAAAAAAAAATTTTTTAATGAATAGTGAAAAATAATGATTTTTATTTAAATATTCCTTTTCATCTAAACTATTTTTAAATTTAAAATATATTTTAATTTTTCTAAAATTAAATTTAGTTCAGTTATATTAAAATTTAACTAATTTAGATTTTTGGAATCAATCTCATATTGAATTTTGATATTAAAATATTCTATACTTATGAGAATTTTCTCTTTGGAAAACAGCTCTTTCGTCACATGTGTAGTTTAGTTTTAAATTGAATTTTGCAAATTATATGAATTTAATTTAAAAAAATCGATTCTATATTTGGAATCAGAATATTTTATACTTTCTAATAAGTTCAAATTAATTTTTTAACATAATAAATTGCGTTAATACTAAAAATTAATTACCGTGGTTAAGGTATGAATGAGTTTATCGAGGGTAAACTAAGAAGATAAATATTAAAATGAACTAAATATTGTAAAAAACCCAATAGATAGACATATTTAGACACAATAATCTCTATGGTTTGATAATTACCAATTTTGGGGGCTTGTTTGATGATAAAAATGTGGGAATCACTTTATCTTTGCAAAAATTTGGTGTGTTTCCTCTCCCCAATATGTAAAAGGCCACCCCTACCCCCCCCACTTAAAAAATCTGAAAACATTTTATTATGAAAATACCATCCCAAATACCTTCTTTACATATCACCCCATATTCTATAGGCATTATTTTTATTATTAATCATTCCTAGGAAGGATGTAGTTATAAAACTAAAGAGGCTCTCCAAAGAAGGGGTAAAATTATTAAACATGTGTATTTGTTTTATTTATAGTTAAAACACCTTAAAAATTAGTCAACTATGATAATATAATAATAAAATTATCCAATATATAATTTTATGTTGTTATTTTAATGTCATAACCCATATAAATCTTCACTTCTATCAAATGGGAAACAAAACTGTCGATCATATATATGGTGAACTACCGCCTCACGAACCAGTGTATTTTGTTTTCCCTCACCTCCCTTCAAGGCTGAATATAATGATATATTTAACATATTTATATGATATTTATTAAATTACTCCACTTATGTATTTATTATATTACATATATCTTCTTACTTTCCATTCGGTGGGGGATATGATAATGTCACTCTTGTGTACTACGTACTACAGCCTCACGAAGCGATGTAATTTGTTTTTCTATTACACTTTACATGAAAGGCACTAACACTAAATTTAATAAATATATGGATTATACCATTCATGGGGATGGTAGGCCATATTTTTTCATGAACAATGTTTCCATTTTTCTTAACTGATGGAACAAAAAGAAAATAAATATTAATTCATCTTTTCAAAATCATTATTATGTTGTATATAACATTTATATTAATAAAATACATCCTTATTTCCATAAGTGTAAAAAAATTTAAAAAAATCACATTTCTATGTTAAGGCATCAATCCACTGGTATTCACGAGTAACATTATTATTTACCATAATAAATAGTGGAAATAATAGAAAATAATTATCGTAGTTATGGTAAAAATGGGTTTACTAGGGGTTAAACTAGGAAGATAAAGATTAAGAATGACTTAAAACTTGTCCAAAACCTAATGGATGGAAATATTTAGACCTTATAATACCTAAGATTTTATGGGCTTGTTTTAGGATAGAAATGTGTCCATCACTTTATCTTTAAAAAAATCATGTGTGTCCTCTCTCCCACATATTAAAAGCCACCTCTATCACCCCCCCCCCCTCTTCACACTTCCAAAATCATTTGGTTCGAAATATACCTACCCAAATACATTTTTTACTTCTCTCTTCACATCCTAGAGGACATAGTTTTATTAGAAATCCCTCCTAAGAAGGATTTATGTATAAAATTAAGGAGGCTCTTTGAAGAAGAGTAAAAATTATTAAACCATAATATTTTTTATTTATTATTACAAATACTTCAAACATTAGTCAACTATGATTATATAATTTCACAATTATCTACTATATAATTTTATGTTATTATTTTAATGACATAAACCAGATATATCTCCTCACAAACCGATGTAATTTTTTTTTCTATAACCACCCTTAAACGATAGATGTAATGATATATTTAACATATTTATATGATATTTAATAAATTATTATACTTCTGGATTTATGATATTATATATGACTTCTTACATTCCATTCCGTGGGGATATGATAAGTTCTTACTTTCCATTATATTTTTCTATTATGCTTTACTTGAATGGTAGTGAGGTCTAATTTGAATTATATATGTGGTATTTAAAATCTAACCATACATATGGAAATGTAATATCACATATTACTTCTTACATTTGAATCTTTTGGAAAACAATAACATCGCTTGTGTGCACGTGTGGACTACCACATCCACATAGTGATGTGATATTGTTTTTCTTTTTATTTTTACACTAATGGTAAGAAGGAAGTATTTTATTAACATAAATATTATATATAACATAATAATTATTCTATAAATATTAATTAATATTTATTTTCCTTTCATTTAATCCATCAAGAAAAATGGAAACAACAATCATACATACATATAGCCTACAGTCTCTATGAACAGTCTAATCCTTCTCAATTTATAACTTTAAGATATTACTATAAATACATATATAATGAATACATATGATATTTAAATCATGGTTAAAATTTTTGAGATGATGTAACCATGATCCAGGTAAAAGGACCAAAATTACCCAACTAAAACTTACATGAAAAATGAAGAAATTATCACACAAAATAGTGATTTTAACAAATATTAGTCAATAGATATGTGATAAAATATTATAAGTAGATAATATATGTAATAATATATATTATTATTGTTATATAATATATGTATATTAAATCTATATTTATTATATGAGAGGTTCAGACACACATGAAGGAATATAAACTTGAGGTAAGGGTTTCTCGTCTCACTTTAACTTCTGTTAGACATAAACCATATTTACCACTTAATCATTTTGTGGTATATATAATACTATTTTGATATATAACATAATTAATCTATTTATATTAATGGAATTTAACGTTTCATTTGAATTTGATTCTTTTAAGGGGATTATGATTCAAAATTTTCAAAAGTGGTAAGGGTTTATTGCACAAGATTATCATTATTTGGGATTGTTTTTTAAGTCCACCTTGAAATAATTGTTTGATATTTATATCTTAAACACAATAAATTTTCATCTTATTTGGTTATTAATAAAAAAATAGGTAATAATATAATTTTTCCAGTCTTTGTCACTTAAAATGAATGAGGAGATGTTTTTTTAGAAAATCAAATTGTATTTATCTCTTCGGTCGAAAATATTTTTTTCACCAAAATCCATGTTTTCTAAAAATGTATTCCAAAATGTTTTTAACATTTTAAATATTATTTATTAAATATATTTTTACCCATTTTTACTTTTTAATTTTTTTAAAGAAATCTCCATTTCGTTTTTAAAAAATGACTTGTTTGGATTTTATAGAAAATGCGAAAGTAATGTTTGTTTTAACATGTATGACATAAACATAATTTTCCTCCATCAAGAACACCCAATGTATGAAAAAATATTTTACATGTTTTGAAAGTATAATTTCAAATATAATTATTTTAAAATTATTTTTTGATTCTTTTTAAAAATATTTTAAATATGAAAATGCTATTTTCTCAAAAATATTTTTAATAACATATTAATGGTATTTATATTTATCAATAATATAAAAACATTATTGTAATTATGATCCAATGGAGATATATTTTATTGATATCATCCGTGTTCTTCCTTTTTATGGTTTATGGTCAGTTTGACTTAGGATGCACAATTTTATCACCATTCACCAAATTACTCTGGATTGTTTATGATTATGTTTATTTGATTGGGGGTGTGTATTAAAATTTCATATGTTAGTTTTTCATTATCAATGTTTATGTTGATTACATTTTACCCATTTAATATGAGGAATTAATTGAACATATTTATTTATATGTAGGACCCAATTATATGTAGCACCTTGATGTATCAAAAGGTCCCATGAGATAAATCAGTTGGCTAAATTAGATAGATTTTTACTCATATATTTAAAATATCATATGAAAAGTCTTGAAATTTTCAAATATCATGAATTATACATTCCCTCATTATGATGTCAGTTCTCTACCTATGATTATTCTATTAGTTATAATATCCATGTAAAATGTTCAATATTATATGATTATTTATATGGATTTATTGGATCATTATTTATTTATACTATATTATACTCAGTTTATTTATTAAATGCATCTGTTTTAGTTATTTACCTAACCATATTGATTACGATTATTTATTCATGATGAAATATGTTTCATGTGTACCCTTACTAAGAATCTAAGATCACCCATTTCTTATGTTTTATTTTCCCCAAGATATTGGGAAGTATTTTGTGATTGATATGAAGGGATACACTATAAGGAATAATGGAATTCACAAAGAAAAATCATTGTGTATTTTATATTTTCAATTGGAATGTGAATTTCAAGTATGTAACTAGTTTACCAATACTAAAAACTATTCAGTCCTTTGGGATGTGATTTCCTATATGTAGTACCAATGTAATCAGGAAGACAAAAACTATAGGTTACTAGAGTTTGGATCTTACAACTAGCTAGTAACATGAATCCAAATAAAGAAATATGATTAATATAGCCAACACCCTTGAGAACAATTCAAATCATTTTGTGGTGTGGTTCAAATATCACCCCTTAACTAGTAATAATCATTTGAATAATGGGATATATATAACATATAAATCATCCTTGGTAATAATTTAAACCATGGGGTGACATGATTCACATGATGACCTCTATAGTAAGAATTATGGGAGAGGTGTAACATCAACCTCACCCTCAGGAAGAATATTTAAATCCTGATAATGTCTTAACATTGATAGTTACTTTAAGAAAGATTATTATAATAAAAAACATATCACATCACAATTAGGATAAATAGTGAATAGTTAAGATGTCACAAAACAAAACATCTTAGACCATTAATGAATACTAGTTCTTCCCATTGTCAATATAAACTAGCATGTTAATCAAGGCACTAAGATAAAAACCATTTAATCATATAAATATCATATCCCAAAGAAGTATTCTAGGATCTTAGTCATTATAGGGAAACTTATCATAATAAATGATCATCACTTTGATAAATACATGACTATTTGGACATAAAAAATTACCAATTCAAGAATCTAAAGTAAAATGATGATAAAAAATCATTAAAATCATTTTACTCGTAGAAATTCATTTTATTTGGATACTTATGACATCACTTAGTCTCTTATGATCCATTTTATAACCAATTGAAAATAACTATTAAGTTGTTCTGCAGCTTTTAGGAATATCCCAATTAAAACATAGACTAAACCTCTAAAAAATCCATTTATTAGGGATTCAGTCTAAATATTTTCCCTTGTTTAAATTCCCCTCACAATTACCTTACAACTCACATTATTTATCAAATGTCAAGCTTGTAATTTTACCTCTTAGGTGAAACCCATGTTTCATAGACTGAAACTTTCCTCATTATTGATATTAACTCATGAAGTAAATAAATAACTAAACCATCCATATCTCAGTATACTCTTAGTAGATTCTCGAAAATATCCACAAGGGACCACACAATGACCATTAAAGGTCCATAACATAAAACTATCCCATATATTATAAAGAAACATGGTTGACCATAAATTAAAAATCTTCCATGAAGAAGATTTATTTCTGTCACGACCCCCTCCCACCAAAGATGCCCCTCCTGAGCTGGCAATGGTGAAAGGAAGATAATGACCCCCGAGTCCCGCCTCCAGTAGGCCCCGGGTTGGCGACTAGCACCAAGGGTATGAGTTTTCACAAATATGGGAGGCATTACCCTTTTTATTATTTTGGATCGGTAAATAGGACAAGTCAACCACCAAAAAGGGAAAAGAACAAGTGTACATAAATAAACCCAAAACAAGCCCACATGCATGTTTAAACAATTTTTATAACAAGGTACAAGTACAAGGAAGCTCAAAAGTACAAGTGAGTACAGTACCAAAAGGAAAAAAAGAAAACAACAACTGCACAACTCCCACTGCCTGACTAGTAGGGTCCCGCACGGCCCTGGTAGTCCTCCTGAAAACCTGAAACAACATAGGGTGAGCATACAAGTATACTCAGTAGAGAACCTAAAGCTCTCGTGCACAAGTGGGGAGACACCCTAAGGTCCCGTGAGAAAACAGAAGAACCAGAAACTAACAAGGAAAAACTATCCACCCAGCCTCACTGGTCACACTCACCAAGTAACACAAACAAGTTTAGTATATATATAGAACAAAAGTATTGGGTACCCCGCACTATTTCCCACTTAATTAGATGCTGCTCTTCCTAACGGCAAACGTCCTGACGCTACCACACTCTTCCCGCCCGCACACACCTGGGCCAAACCACGCATCCCGCCCGCACACACCTGGGCCTCACAACCACGCATCTCGCCCGCACACACCTGAGCCACAACCACTAACCCACCCGCAGACACCTGGGCCTCATCCCGAAGGTTCTTGGGAACGGTAAGACTGCCCGAAGAGTCTTGGGCTAAAGGTCGCCTCAAGCCATCACAGCCTCCGAGACCTACCCGAAGAGTCTTGGGTGTAAGGTCACCTCAAGCCATCATAGCCTATGGAAGAAGGAGCGGGAAGGATCTAGTAACTAAGGGGGAACACCCTCTCCCATAAAATGGGAGTGTTCGGCACTAGGTGCTTGACATGGGTGTGGTGCGACAAAACACAAAGATACAATTATATATATACATATACCAAACACACAGCCCATCCTATGGCTTCTTAAAAAGAGGAACTGAGCATGTGCCTCGGCACTGCTACCACGAAGCATGCATCAACAACCAAACAATCATCCCCCAACCCCATTTAGGTTTTCATGTTTCATGCAATGGTTTAACAAATTATTACTACTGGGCAACTATCATCCAGACAAAACCTTTCACAAACATATCCCTGCCATCCACAACCAAGGTTAGGTAAAACTCAAGCAACCACATGCCATTTCATTTACAAAAGATTATCACAACCATACAACATTCCATCATTCATTTATTTCAAATTTCCACACATAAAACCCTTTCCACACACAGAACATTTCTGCATTTGAAAACACCTTTTACTTCCAAAACACTTTTCATAATCAAAACACTTTTCATAAATAAAGGAATTTTCCACAACCAACCACTTCCCATTTCAACCCCATCATTTACAAAAACATTTCCCACAAAACAACCAAACCACCAACATGTTCATTATTCCAATTTTGTTCAACCGGGGTGATCACACAAGGTTTTCATTCTCATTTAATCAGCCAGTCTTTACATGCTTATCCATTTTCCATGTTTTAACAAGACCAACCAAAAACAATTCAGATATCAATTGCACACGCAAAGGCCACTAACGGTCTTGATTTTCAGTAGGCAAAGGCCTTTCAATCCAAAATCACAATCAGAAGATAAAGAAACTGGAAGGCAATAGAAATAGCACAAAACCCCAAACCCTTCTTTATCCGGTTATTATCTTTATTTAAAGTTCAACTGCATCCCATGGAACAAAGAAAAAATATCCCACCCCGCATGTTGCACCAAATAGAGAGACGAAGGTAAACCCCTACCTCAAAAGGTCCCGATCACGTCGCTTCCGACGACGTCCTTCGGTGTCCTCCGCCTTCGCCAAACCCGACAAACGCCTCCTAGGATGGAAGCTGGAGAAGGAAGGCCGAAAGTAAATGTGACAAGTCCGGGCTTAGAAGCTTTGTCTCATCGCTACGATCCTGTGGCCGCTGACGGATCGTAATTCGGAGCTCGGACAAAGAAGTTAGAGGAGGAATACTTCTCGATTGTCCAAGAGCGTCGTCGTGCGACAAAGAAGCGATCGATATGGAAGATAAAACATGACCTCGTTCTTATATAGGAAAAAAATAGGTAAATCCGTATTTAGCGTGCATTAATGAATACACGATGTGACCGTACATACGTTACATGTTTTGATTGGTTAACACACAACACGTCACGCGGTTTCCACGCGTTTTAATAATAATGATAATTCTATCAATATGTGGTGTTTCGTTGACCTGAGGCATGAGTCATAAAAGTAGCTCATTAATGGTCTTAAAATGACCGTCATAATTTTAGGGTTACGTTGTCGCTGACGGATCGTCAATCCGATGCCGTATGAGGGAGATACGTTGGATACAAGATCCCGTAATAATAACAATATTAAATCTATTAATTCATGAGCATTTCGGGTACCCAATCTGAAAACCCGAAAAAGACATCCAATATTGGACTCATAATTTTCGTCTCGTAGTCAGGGTCGCACTGCCACTGACGGTTCGTGAAACCGAGGTCGCACGAAGAAGTTACGGACAAAAAAGTGTTTTATCAACAAAATTAATAATAACAATATTTTATTATTATTATTAATCAATTATTTATTTATTTTTCATAACTCCAAAAGCAATCACGTTTTGGAGTCTTCATGGGCACTATAATTAAGCACCAATTCCTCCTTTTTCATTTATTTGTCTTTTAATTTTATTTCTCTTATTATTATTTTTTGTTTCTCTCTCCAATCTATTTTTTTTTCTTTCATGATTCTCTCCCACCACCAAAAGTGGCGCCTCCCATTTCTTTTACTCCATGTGGAACGCCCCAAACTCCATTATCACTTCAACTTTATTATTTAATAAAATTAATAATAATAACACCCATAATTAATGTACTAATTTAATCCCATTAAATTAGTTTACCATGGTTATTAAGTTAAAACCATTCCATTTAATTAAATTCAAATAATTTAATTTACTAACCAAAAATTAAACCCATTTAATTTAATTTACCAATCACACACATATTTCTGTCACCTTTATCATTATTATTTAATTCAATAGTAATAAATCCTCTTTCAATTTCATCAACGGGTCCCCATCATTAACATTAATAATTATTATTATTGACGCCCATTATTTTCATATAATTACTCCATATATCCCATAACATTATATTCACGCATGGTTGGGAACCCCATTCACGTGCCTCTTCATGTTAGTATTATTATAACAAATTATTATATAATAATACCCTTTTAATGTTATTAACACAATTCCAACTTTAATTGTGGAGAACCACACAACGCCTCCTGTACAAGGTCACACCCATGCAACCCATGCATTTCATTCCTTTATAATTTATTACATGAGCCTCATTTATTGTAATTTATTCCTTTATAACTTATTCCATGCGCCTCCCATCATTTTATTAAATATATTCGATTTTATTTCTTATATTTTACAATGATTAAATTAAAACCATTTTATCTAATTAACACCAAATATTTTCACGCCACCATTATCAATTATTATTATAAAAAATTATTATTACAACACGTGTCGTGTTTGACCACATCAAATTTTTTACAAAGAAATGGACCGGAGAGGTCCGGGCCATTACACCAGATACCTCTCAAAACATTCTCATCCTCGAGAATTAAAACCAACCCATAAAAGGGGGAAAGGTCTGAACAACCACCCCTCAAGATACCTCTTAGGCCTCTTGTCATAACAAGAAACAACCGAAAACCCTAATTATGTGAGTTAGGAATTCCCTCTCCTATGTCGAGATATTATCCACTTTAGGCGGCACTGACTCGCCTGCACGGGTTTAATCGCATCCGCATTAATGCCTCTCGATTAAGGACTGAGCCTTACCACTTCCATATATTAGGATTTTCCAACTTACACTGCCCCCCAACACCATACAAAACATCAATAAATTTCCCGAACACATGGCTTGAGGAATTCCTTTCTCCCATGTCGAGATATTATCCGCTTTAGGCGGCACTGACTCTCCTGCACGGGTTTAATCGCATCCACATTAATGCGTCTTGATTAGGGATTAGGTCCTCCTCCCCCCACATGTTATGACTCTTCACACACATTTAAAGGAAAGAGGGAAAACAACTTAGCATTATAGATTCATGAAAAAAAAGTTCCAGGCCCAAAGCATGGGCGAGAATGAGTTTCAACAAAGGAGTGTGATGAACTTGAATTTAAACAAAACATAAATGAGAGTATTTAAGTAAAACCGGAAACATCTCTCTTGATCTCTGGCCTTGCTAGGGTTGCCACTTCTATTGCATGAAACTGTCTGTGTCCCACTCCTCTGCCGTTCTGTTGACGTCCAGGTGCCATAGTTGTTCGGTAAACAGGGAACGCCTAATCCCAAGTAGTAATGAAAAACTCAAAGTTTTAATTATCATTTTATTTCAATTTCTTTCCCAGAACACCCAAATCATGTAAAACACAAACATGATGATGCATGTACCTTCCCTAGGGTCTCTACCCTGCAATCAATATAGTCTCACTTGGTCGTTCGGTAGGCTCAGAGTCCTTGCATCGGATCATGGGGGCCCTAAAATCTCGTGTCCTAGCCGGTCTTCCCTGGCCTATGTCACGCACCAAGATTAACGAACACAATTGCCCTACCATCCCATGCAATCCTCACTGTGCCTAACTCCAGAATCCGTCCTATCTCTCAACCATCACCTCTGATACCATTCTGTCACAACCCCCTCCCACCAAAGATGCCCCTCCTGAGCTGGAAATGGTGAAAGGAAGATAATGACCCCCGAGTCCCGCCTCCAGTAGGCCCCGGGTTGGCGACTAGCACCAAGGGTATGAGTTTTCACAAATATGGGAGGCATTACCCTTTTTATTATTTTGGATCGGGAAATAGGACAAGTCAACCACCAAAAAGGGAAAAGAACAAGTGTACATAAATAAACCCAAAACAAGCCCACATGCATGTTTAAACAATTTTTATAACAAGGTACAAGTACAAGGAAGCTCAAAAGTACAAGTGAGTACAGTACCAAAAGGAAAACAAGAAAACAACAATTGCACAACTCCCACTGCCTGACTAGTAGGGTCCCGCACGGCCCTGGTAGTCCTCCTGAAAACCTGAAACAACGTAGGGTGAGCATAAAAGTATACTCAGTAGAGAACCTAAAGCTCTCGTGCACAAGTGGGGAGACACCCTAAGGTCCCATGAGAAAACAGAAGAACCATAAACTAACAAGGAAAAACTATCCACCCAGCCTCACTGGTCACACTCACCAAGTAACACAAACAAGTTTAGTATATATATAGAACAAAAGTATTGGGTAACCCGCACCATTTCCCACTTAATTAGATGCTGCTCTTCCTAACGGCAAACGTCCTGATGCTACCACACTCTTCCCGCC
The DNA here is from genome assembly GCA_963277665.1 of Viscum album. Lineage (NCBI taxonomy): Eukaryota > Viridiplantae > Streptophyta > Magnoliopsida > Santalales > Viscaceae > Viscum > Viscum album. Next base: position 814,874,658 of record OY728140.1, on the reverse strand, counting down.
CGCACACACCTGGGCCAAACCACGCATCCCGCCCGCACACACCTGGGCCTCACAACCACGCATCTCGCCCGCACACACCTGGGCCACAACCACTAACCCGCCCGCAGACACCTGGGCCTCATCCCGAAGGTTCTTGGGAACGGTAAGCCTGCCCGAAGAGTCTTGGGCTAAAGGTCTCCTCAAGCCATCACAGCCTCTGAGACCTACCCGAAGACTCTTGGGTGTAAGGTCACCTCAAGCCATCATAGCCTATGGAAGAAGGAGCGGGAAGGAGCTAGTAACTAAGGGGGAACACCCTCTCCCATAAAATGGGAGTGTTCGGCACTAGGTGCTTGACATGGGTGTGGTGTGACAAAACACAAAGATACAATTATATATATACATATACCAAACACACAGCCCATCCTATGGCTTCTTAAAAAGAGGAACTGAGCATGTTCCTCGGCACTGCTACCACGAAGCATGCATCAACAACCAAACAATCATCCCCAACCCCATTTAGGTTTTCATGTTTCATGCAATGGTTTAACAAATTATTACTACTGGGCAACTATCATCCAGACAAAACCTTTCACAAACATATACCTGCCATCCACAACCAAGTTTAGGTAAAACGCAAGCAACCACATGCCATTTCATTTACAAAAGATTATCACAACCATACAACATTCCATCATTCATTTATTTCAAAGTTCCACACATAAAACCCTTTCCACACACAGAAAATTTCCGCATTTGAAAACACCTTTTACTTCCAAAACACTTTTCATAATCAAAACACTTTTCATAAATAAAGGTATTTTCCACAACCAACCACTTCTCATTTCAACCCCATCGTTTACAAAAACATTTCCCACAAAACAACCAAACCACCAACATATTCATTATTCCAATTTTGTTCAACCGGGGTGATCACACAAGGTTTTCATTCTCATTTAATCAGCCAGTCTTTACATGCTTATCCATTTTCCATGTTTTAACAAGACCAACCACAAACAATTCAGATATCAATTGCGCACGCAAAGGCCACCAACGGCCTTGATTTTCAGTAGGCAAAGGCCTTTCAATCCAAAATCACAATCAGAAGATAAAGAAACTGGAAGGCAATAGAAACAGCACAAAACCCCAAACCCTTCTTTATCCGGTTATTATCTTTATTTAAAGTTCAACTGCATCCCATGGAACAAAGAAAAAATATCCCACCCCATATGTTGCACCAAATAGAGAGACGAAGGTAAACCCCTACCTCAAAAGGTCCCGATCATGTCGCTTCCGACGACGTCCTTCGGTGTCCTCTGCCTTCGCCAAACCCGACAAACACCTCCTAGGATGGAATCTGGAGAAGGAAGGCCGGAAGGAAAAGTGACAAGTCCGGGCTTAGAATCTTCGTCTCGTCGCTACGATCCTGTGGCCGCTAACGGATCGTAATTCGGAGCTCGGACAAAGAAGTTAGAGGAGGAATACTTCTCGATTGTCCAAGAGCGTCGTCGTGCGACAAAGAAGCGATCGATATGGAAGATAAAACATGACCTCGTTCTTATATAGGCAACGAATAGGTAAATCCGTATTCAGCGTGCATTAATGAATACACGATGTGACCGTACATACGTTACATGTTTTGATTGGTTAACACACAACACGTCACGCGGTTTCCACGCGTTTTAATAATAATGATAATTCTATCAATATGTGGTGTTTGGTTGACCCGAGGCATGGGTCATAAAAGTAGCTCATTAATGGTCTTAAAATGACCGTCATAATTTCAGGGTTACGCTGTCGCTGACGGATCGTCAATCAGATACCGTATGAGGGAGATACGTTGGATACAAGATCCCGTAATAATAACAATATTAAATCTATTAATTCATGAGCGTTTCGGGTATCCAATCCAAAAACCCGAAAAAGACATCCAATATTGGACTCATAATTTTCGTTTCGTAGTCAGGGTCGCACTGCCACTGACGGTTCGTGAAACCGAGGTCGCACGAAGAAGTTACGGGCAAAAAAGTGTTTTATCAACAAAATTAATAATAACAATATTTTATTATTATTATTAATCAATTATTTATTTATTTTTCATAACTCCAAAAGCAATCACGTTTTTGAGTCTTCATGGGAGCTATAATTAAGCACCAATTCCTCCTTTTTCATTTATTTGTCTTTTAATTTTATTTCTCTTATTATTATTTTTTGTTTCTCTCTCCAATCTATTTTTTTTCTTTCATGATTCTCTCCCACCACCAAAAGTGGCGCCTCCCATTTCTTTTACTCCATGTGGAACGCCCCAAACTCCATTCTCACTTCAACTTTATTATTTAATAAAATTAATAATAATAACACCCATAATTAATGTACTAATTTAATCCCATTAAATTAGTTTACCATGGTTATTAAGTTAAAACCATTCCATTTAATTAAATTCAAATAATTTAATTTACTAACCAAAAATTAAACCCATTTAATTTAATTTACCAATCACACACATATTTCTGTCACCTTTATCATTATTATTTAATTCAATAGTAATAAATCCTCTTTCAATTTCATCAGTGGGTCCCCATCATTAACATTAATAATTATTATTATTGACGCCCATTATTTTCATATAATTACTCCATATATCCCATAACATTATATTCACGCATGGTTGGGAACCCCATTCACGTGCCTCTTCATGTTATTATTATTATAACAAATTATTATATAATAATACCCTTTTAATGTTATTAACACAATTCCAAATTTAATTGTGGAGAACCGCACAACGCCTCCTGTACAAGGTCACACCCATGCACCCCATGCATTTCATTCCTTTATAATTTATTACATGAGCCTCATTTATTGTAATTTATTCCTTTATAACTTATTACATGCGCCTCCCATCATTTTATTAAATATATTCGATTTTATTTCTTATATTTTACAATGATTAAATTAAAACCATTTTATCTAATTAACACCAAATATTTTCACGCCACCATTATCAATTATTATTATAAAAAATTATTATTACAACACGTGTCGTGTTTGACCACATCAAATTTTTTACAAAGAAATGGACCGGAGAGGTCCGGGCCATTACAATTTCAATCCTAAGAATCAATACCTAGTATTTCAAAAAAATAAATCCACTCAGTATCTTTTTGGATCTCCTTAAATCATCTACCCATGCCTACATACCACGCCACACTTGAAACAGAAAATAAATTATGTAATTTGTTAAAAATCACCTACATTATATCATGGGGAGTTAACTCATCCAATAACATAGTCCAATTTTTCATCAATTAAGAGATATCAAATAATTATATAAATATTTTATAATTAGATGTTTATAAGGGATTGTAACCAATAAATGATGAGAATCACAAATTAGTGGATGAGTTACCTTTTCATTTGTGTGAGAAGTCTGTTAGGTCGGATTGACTATGAAAATAACACAAGAGGGGGTGAATTGTGTCTTTTAAAAATATTCATCGATTCTATCTTAACAAAATAGTAGAAACAGCTTGAGATGTTTCTATAACAGATAATATGCATTGGATAGAACAGAAAATAGGACAAAGCAATTTATAGTGGTTCGGGGCACGAATATCCCCTAGTCCACTCCACCAATCACCCTCTCTGTGGGCTTGGTGAATTTCACTAGTAAGGTCCTCTTATCATAAGACCATTCCAAAACTGAGTAGAGGTAGTTGTCACCCTTAAAAAAAGACTTTATAAAATAGATCCTTCTGGTTCTTTACAACAGAGAAATGAAATCCATAGCTTAGTGCGAGAAGCTGATACTCCACTATGACTGGATACGAGCAGCCGATACTCACGATAAAAGATGTTTGTTTATAGAAAAACAAATTCATCTTATAGTTGTAGTAGTACGCAACTGAAAAAAGATGGATCTTTGTCTTCAGAAAAGAATACACCTTGAAGGATGTCTGAAGAGATCTGGTTGCATAGAAGATCTTTGAATCTTTAAGAACAGCATCAAAAACAGAGCGTCTTATTCACAGAAATCAAAAGATAGTTTTTTGATGAAGATCGCATTCCTGTGATGCTTGATCACTGTAGACTTGAAAAAAAAATCACATATGATTGATTTATTTCATAAACCAGAGAGTCGTCTATATATTTAGAATAAAAACTCAGAAGGATTTATAACGAGCAGAAACTTTAGCATGGTTTTTCAGATCCGCAAAAGATGCCTAAGAAATAGAACATAACAGTTCAGAGACGTCGTAACTCCCCTTAAGAATAGGAATAAGAATCTCCACTCTAATTGGTTCTTTGAATTGATCATAAATTCACACTAAAACAATCAGTAACGGGCTTTAAATCTTCTTGATATTCCATAGAAACCGTTGCATGAATCTCTGATAAAGACATAAATTCAAATTCTCGGCATTGAAAAGTCAAAAGTAAGGTTCCTTCACAAGAAGACAAAACAGAAAACGTATGATAGATCATGAACGTAAGGTTGATGATCCATACATGTTTCTTCTCAAATGTAAGGTTGATCATCTATACGTTTCTATCAAAATTTAGGGTTCAATACAAAAGTAAGGTTCATGATCCATACGTTTTGTGATACAAACGTAAGGTTCATTATGAACGTAAGGTTCCTCAACCATACTTTTCTGATTTTTTCGTATGTGGGGTTCCATCTAAATGTAAATTACATTAACCATACTTTTATGATAATGTAAGGTTTGTTCTATACGTTACTTTTGTTGATGAATAGAATGAACAGCATTTTCAGCAAAACGACAAACAATGAACAGTGTTTCCAGAATACACTTAAGAGCATTCTGCACACTTTAACGAATTATTTTCAAATAAATATAAATTATAAAGAATATAAATGCCCTTAAATATAATCAAAATAAAATCATTAGAATAAAAAAAGGGTATTTTTGAACATCAAAATTATCATAAAATACAGAGTATTGTTGAGACAGCATATGCCCAACAATCTCCCCCTTTTTATGATCACAAAACCCATAAACAAAAACTATAACCATAGTTACATAATTTAGAAATTTTGTAAACATAGATAGGTGTAAATGTAGTGTCCAAATTTCTCCCCTTTTTGTAATATCAAAGAGATAGTATAGAAATAAATTAGAACACATATAATATTTGAACAGAATAGAAGTGAATGTTACAGTTAACTGTATGAAAATAAACAGAAATGAATTTGGAATTGTAGACAAACATTCAAACACATATAAAATAGATATAAACAAAGAACTTTCATTTATCAATAAATGAATTTTTCACAAAACATTATGTGATCAAGATACAAGAACAGTCATTGTTAGAATGGTTAAAATATGGAAGGGATTAAGGATTGGCTAGTCTGGAATGTTGTATGACTTTAAACATATCTTTCAGCTCTACCAATTGTAATCTCAGCTTCTACATCATACTATCTCCAAGTTGAATGATCAAAATTCTAGAGTCATTGTTAATATGTAGATTCTCTATGATATTCACTTTCAAAAACTCATGAAGACTGGTCTCTTGCTTCATAAACTACTCTAGCTTCTCTAAAAAGGTGTTCAACAAGGATTGAATACCAGGCTCTGGTTGAGTTAGCTAGTTAACCAAATGCCTTTGGTTCTCTATAAGAACCGACAAGGGCGCATTATTGAACTGCAGATCTTCAAGTCTGATATTTATATTTTCCAGTACTATTGTAATGGCTTGAAATCTGGGAATGAGATCTGGAGAGGTAGGTGGAGCCGATGTAGATGCAGTAGGATGACTGACACTACTTCTTACTAAGGCGAATTGGATTCCCAAATACCATTTTAGATTAACAAATTCTATCTTAGACACAGATTCAGACATGATCTTGCCAATTTCTGCCATCATTTCCCTCTTGAAGGCATCAAATTATCTCTTGGAGACTAAGTTCTCCTCAAGATCTTGTAAGATCTTCCTTGAAGCTTCCATATCTTGCTTCAGAGATGAATTCTATTCTTGAATTTTATTATACCTTATCACTACTTCCTCTACATGCTATGATATAGAGTCAGATGTATCCTTATCTACGTTCACAGGCTGATTAACAACAACGAGGGGCATGGAATTATCCACTGTTTTTCCAACTAAACTTTCATCTGAAAAATACTGGTTCTCCAGAACTTCGGTCTGTACTCCCTAAAGTTGATCTGACTATCCCACAGACTGATCTACTGCCATTGTTTGACTCTTAGTCACTGAATGTTGAACAATCTGTTCTCCTTTCTCAGCTCTATCTTCAACAGTTTTCTCTCTCACTACTTCTGTGTGAACAAATATTGCTTGAGCTTCTGTTCCTTGAACCTTATCAATAGGAGTGATTTCCTGTGCTCCATCACCAATCATAGGCACAACTACAAGCTCTCTGTCTTGACTTTCCACTTGTTTCTCTTCCTCCATAACTGATTCATTAAGATGAACCGAGCATGTTGCTTCTCCTAAAGCCAACTCTTGCTCTGCAGCTTGCGGTTGTGTCCTTATCTTGGGCCTCTGAACAAGTCCTTGATCTTGTTCTTCTTCTTCTTCTTCTTCTTCTTGGGTAGTATACCTGAGTCTTATACTTGAGGGTTGAAAAACCCCCATCAATTCTGGACTCAGTTATCCCTTCTTTTCCAGTATCTATTCTCCCCCCCTGAGGTCTTGAGCTCTGGTCTTCCTCAGCTCTTACAGGTTGAATCTTTCCTTTGATGGTGCTCCATAAAAATCTGAGTTTTCTTAGGGAGCCTGCATTCATCACATTGCTGTGATGGCACTTGACTCTTGCCTCTACTAGCCTGATCATCCCCTTTTTCAACTGTATCCTTGAAATTATCCGTCCATATAGATAAAAGGTCATCCTCACATCATGTTGACAATAGTAGTTCAAATATCTGAATAAGTACCTTGTGAAATTTAGCTTAATATCACTCAAAAATAGAAACATGATGTACATATCTGGGTAGAGGATCTTCTCCATCTCCACTACTCTGGGAGAAATTTCTATTTGAATGAACTTGACTAGGATCTTGTGGTCAGCTTGGGTTGTGGTTCGGTAGTCCAAAAAGGAATGAAAGCTCTTATCAGGGAAATAATTCTTATCCTTGTACACCATATTTTGGAGTATGTTTGATAAGTTCTTGTTAAAGGTATATATTTGTCTCTTAGCCACTACATGATAGGAGGACAAGTGGTGGGATTTGAGGTCATATTTATGATATAGATTTTCTGCCATAGTAGAATAGAAATTGGTGCCATTTTCTATCAGTATTGTATAAGGGACACCAAATATTTCAATGATGTTATCTTTCATGAACCTAAAAATGATTTTGGCCCTGAATATTTTGAGGGGTATTTCCTCATCCCATTTGGAGAAGAAGTCGGTTATAGTAAGAATGCATTTTAACTACTTTTCCATAGCTGTAGGGTATGACCCCACAACATCCATTACCCATTTTCAAAATGTCTAGGAGTATTTAGTTGTATGTAGAAACTCTGGGTTTGATGAAAAAAAATTCATGTTGTTGGAATGGATGACATTTCATGGTGAATTCTATGTAATCTTGTGTTATAGTGGTCTAGTAATACCCAAGTCTCTAGAATTGATGGGAAATCTTGAACCCTGGATGGTGGGAACCACAGGCACCCAAGTGTACTTATTTCATAGTGATGACAGTCTATTCTCCATCGATACATCAGATAATGAATCCATGAAATCCTAATTTATAGAGGACTTTATGGTGATTTGGGTCATCCTAAAAAGTGAGGTTGGTTTCTCACCATCATATTTTCTCTCTCCCAGATTTGTTTAATTGGAGAAACCTATTTTGAAGGTATTCCATGATGGATATAATCCACCCAGTGGTAGGACCACATGGTTCAGGGATAGGACTAATTCGTTAATCTCTTCTGTGTTGACATGAGAAAAAGGTGAGACTATTCGGTGATGTGCATTACTGATGACCGTTTCATCACAGTTTGGATGTTACAAAGCCTAGAAGCATTTTCCAAGGAATATTATTTGGAAATTTTCAATCATGGGATGTGATTCAATGTTGAATTTGAGGAAATTTTTTCCAATAACCATTAGACATAGTCATGTAGGGGGATTAGATATTATTTTATGATGGAATAATCCCCATTGATATGTTTGATTACAAAATATGAATCACATTTCATCTCTATGTATCCCACTAATATTTGGAGTGATAGTTTTAGGCTTGAAATAGGGCCCTAATAAGTTGCCTCGTTATTTCTACAATATTCTAACAATGGTAAGGAGTAAGGTAAAACTACCTTCACTAGAAAAATGAGCATGATACCTAAACCAACATTGTTGAGCTTAGGGTCTTATATTACCTTCCCTATTGGGATCATGAAGGCGCCATCAAAATAAATTTCCCATGGTTGGGTCCATATCTAATAGAAAAGATATCTTCTACCCGATATTCAGTATTTAAGGATTTCATTTCAGTATACGAGTGTTCTGCAATAAAAAATTGTAATTCCTGGCCTTTCACTGATTTTTAAGGCACAACCTTCATATCAAACTACTTCAAGACAACTTCTCAGCATTATAAACATCCTATGAAGATAAGAAGAATAAGTTTGTATTTGAGTGGGTTATTGAGAGAGACTAAATGGACCCCGTGGTTCTGTAAATAGTGCCTCAGTTTCTAAACCGCAAATATTAGCACAAGAAAACCCTTATCGATATCCAAATAATGAGTCTCACCATCAAGCATGATTCATATAAGATAATAAAGGCTATTTTCATTCCCAATATAATTATTTTGTGTGAGGAATTCACCTAGTGATTACTTTAGGCCAATCACATATAAAATGAGCTGCTTCCCTTCAATGGGGTGCATTAGAACTGGTGGACTCAAGAGATATTTCTTGATGTTGTCAAATTCTTCCTAAAAATCAATGGTCCATTGATATGCAGCCTCTTTCTTCATTAATTTGGTGAAGGGTAAGCATTTTCCTAGGAGGTTAGCTATAAATTGATAGATTTAGGACCAGTGTCCTTCAAGTCCTCTAATATATTTAAGGTTTTGAGATGGTGAAATCCAAGGAGAGCCTTTGTTTTCTCGGGGTTGACATCGATGTTGTGATGGAATATGAAAAATTTGAATTTTTTTTCTAAGGTAACACTGAAAGAAAATATAAAGTGGTTCAACTTTAGACTGTGATATCGTAGTTTGTTTAAAATGGTATTGAGATAATCTAGGTGGTCAGAATGTTGTTGAGACTCAACCACCAGATCTTCAATGCATCCTTCAAAAAAAATTCCCCATGAAAGGTTTAAAGATGTGATTTTGTGCACATTGGTATGTGGGTACAACATTCTTCAAGCTAAAGGGAATTACCCGATAATAGAATAATCCCTGAGGAGACCTGAAAGTGGTTTCTTGTTAATCTTATAGAGCCACAGAAATTTGGTTTTAACTTGAATAACCATCTATGAAGGAGAGGTATTGATAACCATTTGTTGCATCAATCAATAGATTTATGATTGGAACCAAGAAGTCATCTTTCAGACAGTGCCAGTTGAGATCTCTAAAGTTGATGCCGAACCTGATTTTATGATTCTTATGTATTATATGGATGATGTTGGCTAGAAATTTTGGATATTGAACTTCATAGATGAATTCAACCTTGATGATCTTATGCACCTCAGCCTCAATTTTGGATGCATTTGTTGGGTGTGTCCTTTGGGTGCCTATTTATATCCTTAGTGGTATTTTACCAAACCCAAGTGATTGGTGGACACCTCAGGATTGAGGCCTAGAATTTCTGTGCAATTCTAAGCGAACACGATCAAATTTTTCCTCCGCAAGGAGGTGTATACCTATTTTTATTCAGAATTCAAGTCCTCACTAATCAAAGTGGGTTTTAGATCTTCTTCTTTACACATATTTATTTTCTGAGATTATCAACTATGGTAGAGACCTTATCCTCAAATGTTTGAGGGTCATCCTTGAGTACTTCGTATTCTTTGTCTTCTTCATGATGTATATCTTCTTTATCTTCGAGCCACCCAGGCCTTTGGGTCAGTAAGGCCTTTGGGCCACCTCAAGGCCTTCAGGCCACCTTAAGTGCAGATGCAAACCAGACAACCTACAAGGAACGAGATCTACAGGAGGATGAGTAAGGAGCTTTCACCACAGCAGAAGCTAAACGGATTGCAAGAATGAGAGGGTATGACACCTGCCATCGGGACAAGCCTGTGCATGCACGGGAATGCCTAGCCGAATAGCCATGCGAAGGTGGAGAGCTGATTTCACAATGAAGATGATGGGGAGGAGCAGTTCTAAGTAGTTAGTCTAGGTTGTATGTAATGTTTGAAGCCTACGGGCAAATGAATTCCTCTAAGGCCTACGGGCCATGTAATACTTACACATACGGGCCTTGTAAGGGTTCCACCTCACCCCTTGAAAGGTGGATCATCAAAAATCAATAAAAAATGAAGGCCTTCGGGCCATTGGAGGATACAAAGTTTTGACATTCATATGGTAAAACAACTACTTCTGAATCGAATGATGAAGCAAGGAATTTTGGAAAATCTTAAGGGGAAATGAGGGACAAATAATGACTATATTTATTTTATCTTAGTGGTAGGAAAAAATCTTATGGAATAGCTAATGAGGAAAGGATCTTATAAAGTTATAGTGATGAAATGAGGGCATTTTCATTCATTCTTTCATCAATGCTTAGATAATTGAAAACATCAACAGTGATATCGGGTTTAGTTGTCACAAATTATATCACGAAAGTTTCTAAATGCGTTCTTGAATTTAGACCAACCCATTCAATTTGATTGATGGGAAGAACATACTATGCAATGATATTTTTGAAAGGATTAGTCAGTATTATCTCCAGACCATTTGAGGAATTGATTTGATCAACATCATTAGTCATGGGTCATGTTCCTTCCCTTTGGTAAAATACTACAATAATGTATTATGATTTACAAGATTTAAAGGGGTTGTTACACCATACACTGTTTCAGTTTGAACATTGATTCAATATTTGTGGCATTGGTGGTATGATGAGGGAATAACCACATGATTATTTAACCAAGGACTTCCAAGAAGAATGTTTAAGGCCATGTCTTTCCAAGACATCCATGAATTCTACGTTAGGAACAATATCCCCGAACCGAGTCTTGAATTTGGCTTCATTGAGAGGCCTTTTATCTTTCTTATTATAACCATATAACATCAGAGTAGAGGGGAAAAATTGGTATTCTTTAAGACATAGTTAACAAAGTGTTCAAACTGGAATGAGATTGAATCTTAAGAAATAGTCAATGAAGGCTCGTTGGATATCAACGTCATTTATCTTTCTTGATACAAAAAAGGTCTGATGTGTCCCTGTATAATGGAATATTCATCCTTCTCCATGAAAAAGATGATCATGTGGAATTCTATAGGATCATTATCAACATGACATACTTTGGTAGAAGCAACATTGACCTCATATTATAGGGGTTTGACAAAGCCACTACGAGTGCTTCCTAGATGTCTTTTTATAGATTCTGAGCATCCAAGATTGAAAACCTGACCGACACAAGGGATAATTGTTTTAAGATTTCATACTTATGGTCTAAATTTATCTACCTCATGGAATGGAGATTCTCTGTTGTAGGTTCTTTAGGAAATAAATTACTTGATATGGATGGATCATCTCATGGATTAGGGGTTCAATGTTCTTCTTCTCTTGGTGGATTAGGATGAAAGGTTCTACCTGCACCCTGAGGCTCATTAGGAAATGATGTTCCCTCTAGTAAATATTCCAAGATTATCATGTTAGGGAAAACCCTAGAATGTGTGGGGGAATATATTTTCTCTTGCTGGGTTTATTGGAGAGCTCTCCCACGAGTCTCAAATACATAGATGGTTTTAGAAGGGACACAGTTAGAGTAGTGACTCCTGGCATGACAATGTATTACACTATATCCTTGACTCTGATGAACTCATTCCCTCATTAAACAACTAAGTGTAGGGAATTATGGTTCATAATCTCAATCATTATCCAAGAAGGGATCCATTAAGGGAAAAACAATAATGGAACCAAAGATTAACTCCTTTTTTGATGGAGATTTTGTCTGGTGGGTCGACTATTGTTGTACCGTTTAGCGGGGCGGGGCCCTTTCTTTGGAGGATGTCAGCATGAAGTCTTCTAAAGTAAAGTATGACATTGTACATGGTATAGGTCCATATTCTAAGGTTTATTCCTGCATTTTTGACCATGTTGTTCCTTAGAATACGAGATCTTGGAGGGCTGAGTAATCATTGAAGTTGGTTGTGACACATCAGAAGTAGCTGGGGGGAATGGTTGGTTGTTTCAGCTATTCTCAGAGGATATCATGATTCTATTTGATCATATTTTTGACCATATAGTCACTGAAATTATATAGAACCTTGTTTTTAACTTCCTTCCATTCAATCTCTACCTCCAAATTAATGGAAGAAACACATACTACTTGTATAGGTGGATTTCCTAGCTCCACTTTCCTAGAGTCCACCATTTTTTGTAGGATGTATTTGAAGAAAAAACATTACTGTATGGTGTTCCCCAATTTCTGGTGGATGGGGAAATTGTTCAGGAGATATTTTTCACAATCCTTTCTTGGCTTATTGGGCTTCGGAAACTTGATCATGTTGTTCTCCAATGCCAATATAATGTATCTAGGGACTTGGTCATGTCAAAAAGAATAGACCTTGTTCATCATCTCCTCAAACCTTTTCAGGTCTACTCCCTTTCATCATCCTAATGAGGTGGTCATTGTTTATAACTCTCAGGAGGAAGAAATATATGATATAGTATAGTCTTTGGAGAGGGAGTGGGTGTAGGGCATGATTAAGTGTAATTGTGGTAGCATCTACTTTCCTCGTTATCTTCCCTTGAGTTGAAGAAATTACTCGGGACATAGATTTGGTATGTGCAATGAAGTATAACACTATTGAGGAATCACAGAAAGGTCTCAAAACCCTCTTTTTTATTTCATAGGAATGAGTGACATGCACAACTCGTCATAAATATTCTATATACATATGAGAAACAAGACTTCTTGAGGAATTTGTAGGGTTAAAGAGTATGCCAATCCCTTCCATAGAGTAAGGAAATCCATGACCCGCCCATTCTCCCACTATTTTCAGTTTTAGAGTTATATAAATTTTGTCTTTTGCAATGTTAAGCTTAATTGGAAAGGAAGCTTATAATGGGGATCTTCCAACCTTATAACTAACCAAGATGGTAAACTAGTGTACCATACAAAGGCTGGTCCTTATAAGGATTGCACAAAGAACCAGATTCTTATTTCCTCCTATTGTTTTGGGGTCCCCATCCTAGGATCACAATGGGACATGAAATGTGTCAGATACCGCAATGGGTCCCCCAAGCCATTGAAAAATGGAAATGCAGGGTTCCCAATGTTCGATGATAAAAGATTCATATCTACCCGTTCGAGGTAAGGATTCTTTTTTAGATGTAACAGAACACATTGTTCCTCTATAACTTCCAATTGATCCATTAATGACTCAATAGTATTGATGATTCTTTGGGGAATATCTGGCTGAGCAAGATCTAGAACATGTGAAACAATAAGTAGGGCCAACTATGGAGGCACTACTAGTATCTTTTTTGGGTAACCTATACGGATAGGCATACAAGGATGCACCTGGACCAGTTTTGGTTATGCGGTTAGTGGAGGGAACACCCGTTGTGCCACTGCAGAATCCAAGTATATGGGTTTTTTGTACCCTGCATTAAGTGGATGATTTGGATCCATTTTGATTTCCACGGTGAACCCTCTTTATTAAGGTTCTATGGTTGGGAGTGTGAGTTGAGGATATAATTGTAGAACATATCCAATAGGAAGGCTACCTTAGAGTAATTATTCATTGTGTCTTCTCAATTATTTCATTTATTCCTCTTAATGAAAAAAAATTCCTTGAGTGTATGGGGCTCAACCTTTCCAAGAGGAAGGTGAGGCACAATCTTAATCATAACCATTTCCATGGTGGATTCTCTTTGAGGAGGTAATGCTAGATTATTTTATGGAGCTCTAAAATTTAGGTTTAGCCTCTGGTTCTGGGTACATACACCTCCTTCAATCATTACGGTGTGGACAATATTATGAACCGAATCTTCCTCCTCCAGCTCCTACATATTGGAATCATGTTCTTCATGGTTTGTAGGTGTAGTGTTATTAACATTCACTAATGCATAATGCATTGTAGTCATTTTATTAGATTCAATATGAGACTACATTCTTCTACGCCCCCATGAGGCCTTTTCCTCTCGTTCTATGATTCATATGGAGCTATTTAGAGGATGGTAATCCAAAGGGAATCTCTATAAAGTTCAGTCATGAATGTTCCCAATGAGGATACTAAATCATGGGATTAGAAATGTTGGGAGGATTTATTCTATGGTGTTCCCCCTAATCTGGAGAAAACTGACATTCATTGAGGAAGTGGTTATTTTGGTGAAAAATCCCCCATCCTTGAGGGTTGGGGATATTCCAGTTCTATGTTTACAACTCTTCTAGCTTGGTGTGTTGGCCTCATAGCCTATGTTAATAAATACCCCCAACTTGTAGGGTTGTGGTTTACCTTGGATTGATGTGGATTCTACTACCATATATGCCTTCTTGATTTTATGGAGTCTTGTTCGAACATGGGATGGGTGAATCATATGGATTGCACATGAACCACTTGTTTTCAAAGACCTTTTTTCTATATGTGACATTTGCGCTATCTGAAGAATGACTTCCCTTAAACAGGAGGTCTACTCAATATTCTAAACTCCTGATGCAGAATCCTTTTAATGGATTTGTCTCTTCTATCCCAACATTAGTGAGATATGGTTGGGGCCTATTTTCATTGATCATATCGTTGGTCATGAATAGAGTATGTTTCTTAAATATAGCCTGAAGCTATGACATTGCATGATTCCATCTTCGATGGGATTTTCTGATTAGGTAGTGTGGCGAAATGCAACACTCCATATTCAAACTATCCTATAAAATTAACACTAGATTGGGTAGCTATGATCAACTAAAGAAATTATTTTAATGCGCAGAGGCATGCACACTAAAGGGATCCTTTTTGTTTCCCCAATTTTGGATGTCTTGAATCCAAGAGAGATGCCAAATCAATTTGGAACTGCATCGATTCTATTACTTTGATGTGACTTTGATACTCATCATTGGGTAATACCCTTGCTCTTAAGTGACGAATAGTGTTCCATATAGTGAGTTGAATGTCATGCACCCAATCTTCAAACATAACCTCCGAAATGATGTATTTAATTGTGGATAAAGCCCATAACATGAGTTGTATGTCATCATTAGCTAATTGTTTCCTCGTGTTCTTTGTGTCTTCTTTTCCTTTTTCTAGAGTCTCCTCAACCTGGTGAGACCAAAGTGGATGTTTCCCTGCTTCTTTACCATAGAAAACAATACTGGTAGGGGATTCCTCGATCATAGTGGACGGAAAACAAAACCAAGGGTGGCTCGAAGAATGTTCGTCACCTTGGGGTACCTTCTGGATGAGAAATGATTTCACCTGTCAATGAAAAGACATCAGTCATTATTTTTCCTATTTTCTCATGTTCCTCATGGTAGGAGTACTTTATCATCATTAAATCTCCAAGGGGGTGATCCTTTTGACGAAGGGAAACACTATTCTGAAGATAACTTTCTTGCGAATGACATCATGTTGAGGACTACAATGGTGGATTATAGCAAGTGGAAAAACCACTTTCTATTTGATCTTATGGCCACGAGTAGGGATGTCATGACTCTCACTAGGAGATGAGATCTTGAGATTAATCATTCTATAGACATGGAGAAAGATTTCAAGGTGAAGTTTCTAGGGAAGACCTTCAGAAGCGGCTTGTGGATAAATCAAAGCATGCTGTCGCATCTACTGACTTTCCGTGCGCGCCCTACCTCCGCCCCACCGCGGCCCCTCCGGTTGTTGAAGTTTCCGTTGGATGTTTTCTCGAAGACTGCCGTTGTGCTCGAGGCGCGGTTTATCCATTTTTAGGTTTACGTCTCGCTACAGTGACATAGTAGATCCGGTGATTCCGTGCCTGAACTGTTCTCTTCGTTCTTCGTCACAGCCAACTGTTTTTTCCGTTCCAAAGTGAAGCCGGGTTTCTTTCCTCCGCTGAGTTTGAGCACGATTGTTATCATGACATCTAAAGGTCCAAGGTCCAAGCTCGATCACGAGACAAGGGCTAGGCGCCAAAAGGCACTTGAAGCCCCCAGAGAACCCTGTCGCCCCAGAACACACTGGGACCATGTTTTAGAAGAAATGGTTTGGCTATCAAAGGACTTTGAATCAGAGAGGAAATGGAAATTAGCTCTGGCAAAGAAGGTTGCTTTAAGAGCAAGCAAAGGCATGCTTGATCAGGCTACAAAGGGTGAAAGAAGAGTGAAGGAAGAGGAGCAAAGGTTGCAAAAGGTTGCTCTTAATATTTCGAAGGATATTAAAAAATTTTGGATGAAAATAGAGAAACTGGTGCTTCACAAGCTCCAGTTGGAGATCAAGGATAAGAAGAAGAAGGTGCAAGATAAACAACTTGAATTTCTTCTAGGGCAAACGGAAAGGTATTCGACGATGCTCGCAGAAAACCTTGTAGATGCACCCACTAACAAAATGTCGCAGTCCAAGGAGAGAGTCGATGTTCAATGTCAAGAGGTGGATGAAAAAGATAACAATGTTTTTGCAAACTCAACTTTTGAGCCTCTGTTAGATCATGTGGACGCTGATGCTGGCCTTGACGTTCCATCTAAAGATAAAAATGATAAAAATGAAGATGATGTACACTCTATTGATGAGGATGAAACTTTCATGACCAAAGAAGAAAGGCAAAAAGAATTAGCAGCTTTACAGTGTGATGCCGATCTGCCACTTGCGGCTCTACTTGAATGTTATGCTGCAGAGGAAGTTTGCAGAAAAAGTAGTCTGGCATTTCGTCAAGATGCTGCCAAACCCTCCAATGCTGGGGAAGGCACAGTGAATGATCTTGGTAATGTAGATGGGACTGACACAAATAATTTAGCTGCAGTTAGTGGTCGTCGTTGTATGAGAAGTGACGACCGGGATTCAAGTTTGGAAAACCATTTATCAGATGTTAAATCATGTTGGGAAAACAATCCAAGATGTGACAAGGAAAGTGTGATAAACCATGCCCAATATGAACCCAATGATGATCAGGAAGATGATGACTTTAATCTTGATGTGGGGGATGAAAAGGATGACGAGGCAACCTTATCAGAGGAGGAGAAACTGGCAAAGGCGGAATCAAATGATTCCATGGACGAGATTTCACATTTGCAGCAGGAGAGTGAAATCCCTGTAGAAGAATTACTTGCTAATTATCATGGGGGACATGATGCTGATGAAAGCGCAGATGACGATTCTAATTTCGCTTCAGCCTATTCTGAAGAGGAAGATGCACCTAATGTCAACCCTAAAGAGGAAGGGAAGGAAAGTGAGGCCAGGATTGCTGATGCAGCTGCATCTGCAAGATCCGCACAACCAACTGGAAATACTTTCTCAACAACCAAAGTTCGGACAAAGTTTCCTTTTCTTCTCAAGCACTCACTGCGTGAGTATCAACACATTGGCTTGGATTGGCTTGTTACGATGTATGAGAAGAGGCTGAATGGGATATTGGCTGATGAAATGGGCCTTGGGAAGACAATTATGACTATTGCTCTCCTTGCTCACCTGGCTTGTGAAAAAGGAATTTGGGGGCCACATCTCATTGTGGTTCCAACAAGTGTCCTGCTAAATTGGGAAACTGAATTTCTCAAATGGTGTCCTGCTTTTAAAATCTTAACATATTTTGGGAGTGCAAAAGAGCGCAAGCTTAAAAGGCAAGGATGGTTAAAGCCCAACTGTTTTCATGTTTGCATAACAACATACAGGCTTGTTATACAGGATTCAAAAATTTTTAAGCGGAAGAAATGGAAGTACTTGATTTTAGATGAAGCCCACCTTATAAAAAATTGGAGATCACAGAGATGGCAAACTCTTCTGAATTTCTACTCAAAACGGCGGATCCTGCTCACAGGTACACCACTGCAGAATGATCTCATGGAACTTTGGTCTCTGATGCATTTCTTAATGCCCCATATATTTCAGTCTCATCAAGAATTCAAGGATTGGTTCTGTAACCCAATATCTGGAATGGTCGAGGGACAGGAAAAAATAAACAAAGAAGTTGTTGATCGCTTGCATAATGTGCTCCGTCCATTCATACTCCGCCGATTGAAGAGGGATGTGGAGAAGCAGCTTCCTATGAAATATGAGCATGTTATATACTGCAGGCTGTCAAGGAGGCAGCGGAACTTGTATGAAGACTTCATTGCTAGCTCAGAGACACAAGCTACATTGGCAAGTGCCAATTTTTTTGGGATGATCAGTGTCATAATGCAACTTCGCAAAGTTTGTAATCATCCAGATTTATTTGAAGGCCGGCCTATAATAAGTTCCTTCGACATGGATGGCATTGATATTCTGTTAAGCTCTTCCATTTGTTCAATGCTATCTCCTGGTGCATTTTCTGCTGCAGATCTTAGGGGCTTGGGGTTCTTATTTACTCATCTGGATTTTAGCATGGCATCTTGGGAGTGTGATGAAGTCAAAGCTATCGCCACCCCTTCAAGTTTAATCAAGGTCCGCTTTTCTGGAGACATTCTAGAAGAAGGTTGTGTATTCAGACCGCCTTTGTACAAGAAAACTTTTCATGGGACGAGCATATTTCACGAGATTCACAATGCATTATTGGATGAGAGGTTGAAACAGGCAAGGGAACGGGCTGCATCTATTGCATGGTGGAATTCATTGAAGTGCCAGAAGAAACCAATTTACTCCACAAACTTGCGTAAGCTTGTCACTGTAAAACATCCAGTTAATGATATTCATCATCAGAAATGGGACCCTTCATCCCACTTGTATTGCTCATCAAAGCTTGTAGCCGTGGTCCTATCACTGGTGGAACGTTTCAAGAGAATGGTTGACCAGGTCGAGGGTTTCATGTTTGCAATACCAGCTGCACGGGCTCCCCCTCCTGTTTGCTGGTGCAGGAAAAGAGGAGCTTCTGTTTTTCTGAACCCAGCACACGAGGAGAGGTTTTCTGAGATCTTGTTACCCCTCCTGTCACCTATTCGCCCTGCAATCGTGCGCAGGCAAGTCTATTTCCCAGACAGAAGACTCATTCAGTTTGACTGTGGTAAGTTGCAAGAGCTTGCTGTTTTGCTTCGGCGATTGAAATCTGAAGGCCATCGAGCATTAATATTCACCCAAATGACAAAAATGCTTGACATCTTGGAGGCTTTTATTAATTTATATGGTTACACTTACATGCGACTCGATGGATCCACACTCCCAGAGGCAAGACAAACGTTAATGCAGCGGTTTAATACAAACCCAAAGTTTTTTATTTTTATTTTGTCAACTCGCAGTGGTGGTGTTGGCATCAACTTGGTTGGGGCAGATACTGTTATTTTTTATGACAGTGATTGGAATCCAGCTATGGATCAGCAAGCTCAAGATCGATGTCATCGAATTGGACAGACGCGAGAAGTACATGTTTACAGGTTGATCAGTGAGAGCACCATCGAGGAGAACATTTTGAAGAAAGCAAACCAAAAGCGTGCTCTTGATGATCTGGTTATTCAGAGCGGAGGTTACAACACTGAGTTCTTCAAAAAACTTGACCCGATGGAGTTATTTTCTGGGCATTCAAGAGATAAGAGTAACGATAGCGTAATCGATGCAGCTTTCTCCAATGCAGATGTAGAGGCTGCTCTGAAAAATGTTGAAGATGAAGTAGATTACATGGCATTGAAGAAAGTAGAAGAAGAAGAGGCTGTAGAGAATCAGGAGTTTACTGAAGAAGCCATTGGTAGAACAGAAGATGATGAGCTTCTAAATGAGGATGAATGGAAGGGCGATGACACTGCAGAGCCAGCTTGCTGGGGTTCGTCATCAAACAAAGATCACACTTTAACATCCTGTCTGAGTGGTCCAAATGAAGAGGGAGCTCTTGCATTGACTAACCAAGAAGATGACATTGACATGCTGGATGACATCAGACAGATAACTGAGGTGACCATGGACACTGGACAGGAAATCATATCATTTGAAGATCAATTGCGCCCCATTGATAGATATGCAATGCGCTTTTTGGAGCTGTGGGATCCCATAGTTGACAAGGCAGCAATGGAAGCTGAAGTTAATTTTGAGGAGTCTGAATGGGAGTTGGGTCATATTGAGAAGCTCAAGGAGGACATGGAGGCTGAAATCGATGACGATGAAGAACCTTTTGTATATGAAAGATGGGATGCTGATTTTGCAACAGAGGCATACCGGCAGCAAGTTGAGGCCTTAACTCAACATCAATTGATAGAAGAACTGGAAAATGAAGCTAGGGAAAGGGATGCTGATGTCGAAAATTACAATTCTAAAAAGACTCATGGCTTAGCTGATCATAAGCCCAAATCAAAAAAGAAACCGAAGAAAACCAAGTTCAAATTTCTGAAGAAAGGAACTCTTGCTCTTGAGTCAAGAACTACAAAAGAGGAGCTGCAAGTTGAATCCATGTCCACAGATGATGAATTCATAATTCAAAGGGAAATATCTACGCAGAAAAAACGCAAGAAAGTGGACATGCCAAGAGGTGGTGAAGAAAGTATTGTTGCAAGGAAGTTTAAAAAACCCAAGAAGGCTGCTCCTGAATGTGATTCAGGTAGGCAGGGCCCACATGCTGATTATTCCGAGGATTTAAAATTATCTGAAAGCACAGCTGTATATATTGAACCCAAGTCAGCAAGCAAGAGCAGGTTGAGGGGAACAATCTCCATCACTAATATGCCGGTAAAACGGGTTTTGACCATAAAGCCTGAGAAATCAAGAAAGAAAGGGAGCATGTGGTCAAAGGATTGTTTCCCATCACCTGATAGTTGGTTGCCACAGGAGGATGCAATATTGTGTGCCGTTGTGCATGAGTACGGTCCACATTGGTCTTTAGTGAGTGAAATGTTGTATGGAATGACTGCTGGTGGGTTTTATCGGGGAAGATATCGCCACCCCATCCATTGTTGTGAGCGATTTAGAGAACTTGTTCAGAAATATCTTTTGTCCACGATCGACCACCAAAATAATGAAAAGGCCACCAATGCCGGTTCTGGAAAGGGTTTTCTCAAAGTGACTGAGGATAATTTACGAATTCTTTTAGAAGTTGCCTCAGAGCCGCCAGACCGTGAATTGCTTCTTCAGAAGCATTTCACCGCCCTGCTTTCTTCTATTTGGAGGTTAACATCTCAAATTGGCCACCAAAAAATTGTCTTACCTTCCGGAATTGGCTTTCATATTAGTGGCAATATCAGTCAGACTCCAGGGACAATCATCAAGGAATCCCCTGAAAAAAATGATTCCGTATGCTTGGGGAAAAGCAGCAGGTTGGTAGCAGCTGCACTTCATGATGCTGGCATGAAGCGATCTAGGGAAGGGTGCTCCCCGTCTTTGGAAACGCAAGAAGCTCAAGCCAGTACTGAGCAGGTGGAAATCACACTAGAATTTCCGAGAGTGCATTTTAACCTAACCAATGAGTTCCCTTCACACCTAAATCTTGTAATTTTTGGTTCCGATTTGCCGCACTCTGTTGAAGCGCCCTTGTCAAAAGATTATCCACTTAAATCTTCTGGGGAAATGGCTGAGAACCGATTCAGGGAAGCTTCAAGAACTTGTGAAGATTTTCAGGGCTGGGCTTCCTCTGCATTTTCATCACATGAGAAGTCTCTATTGAAATCTCGGCCCTCCGGGGGGCGGCTGAAGCCCCTGGCATCTGACTCGACTGCAAAGACCTCAAAATCGAAGCTCAAAAGAGTTTCAATGGAGTCCGGTTATGTGCAAAACTCGAATAATGAGCTGCCCTTCTTCCAATTGTTGCTGACCGATGCGAATGCAGAATCATGGTGTGATGAAGATGATTTCTTGCTCCTTCAGTATGAAGAGCATGGCTTTGGATTCATTTCAGACCTGGATGATTGTTCCTTGTCACATGAATTCACGGACTTTGGGTAGCATGCCTTTTTCTTAGGTATCCCAAAATAGATTTTGAATCGTCTCTCTGTTTTCTCCCTTGAAAATGGTTTTTCTTGTAGGATGAAATTTTGTGATGGGTTTTTTGTTGGAAGCCAAGATTTTGTAATATAAATGGTTTGCTTGGTTGAAAGACCTTCAGAATTACTTCTACTTCTCCTGTAATTTGGAATTAGGAGAATAGGATCTTGAGCCACCAAAAATATGTATTTGAGGGATTAAAGAACTCCTATATTAAGTAGAGATATATCATAGACAAGCTCTACATTTTCTAGTCATCTTTGATGGGTCTTCTTTTTGAATGCCATCATTTGAGCGGTTGGGGTCACTTTCTGGGACAAGTTGGCTTGAGGTATAGAAGCTTGATCCCTTGTTGCTGATGGATTTTTCTAATGGGCTTCTGAAATTTTGGTTGGAGTTTGTGCATGCCTCAGAGTGACTATTGGAATAGGATGATTACATCCTATTGGAACATTTGTATGTTCTCAATCCAGTTGTTCATACATTGCAGGGGATGTTTCCCCATGACCATCCTGGATGGGAGCAGAGATGTGTGCCTACTCTAGAATGATGTTTTGATGGATCATCACATTTGTGGGGATGAAATTGTGTGACTACCCCTCTCCCACTACCATTGTCACCGTTATGATATCTTGGCAGGTTTGTAGGATGTGGTAATTGATTTTCATCTACCCTTAAACATTTTCAGGATATGAATGGTGACTTCAATGACTGGAATAAGGATATATTCCCATTATGTGTCTAGAGAAGGGGAATCTATCTGCTCCTGTCCTCCATTATCTTCTTGTGGATACTAATAGTACTCAGGTGCGGGGTTAAAGATTTGGTTCTGCCCCTTGTTTGTCATTAGGCCTTTCCATCTAACTTTACTGGTTTTTTCTAGATGATACTTCTATTAAGCTTTATAAATTTAGGAAGGTGTGCGTTCCTGCTCAGGATTTTACACCAAATATGACGAGATGAATTATTCAAACACTCAAAGATTAGGCTACTAGAAGGGTTTGTTAATGTGGGAAGGTTTTTTTTCCTGATCATGGTTTTTCACTGACTTTGATTGGTGGGATTTATAGGCGCAAACATGTTCTTTTCCCACTCGTTTTCGCCACCTTATATTGTTGGTATGATGTTCTAAATGCTTCCAGACAAGTCTACTGGCATTCTTGATTGGCGTGGGCATGTGTTTTTTACTTTTTTCACTTTTCCACAAAATTAGATTGGTGGGCTCGTCCAGAGGGGGGAGAGGTGTATCCTTGCTCCCTATTGACTGGTTTTTGTCCACGACAGGCAACCTTGTGTGTCCATGTTTGGATGACTTGGGACAAACTACTGAGGATGGAACCCCAATCATGTTGAGGGCTCATTGCCATGTGGAATTGGCGATTAATATTCCTTGAAGGAGCCCCTTTGAAGGACCAATGTGTCTTATGGGTGAGGTCGTTTGTGGTTTCTTGATCCACCTCCCTATGGTAAGGGAGGTACTGATTGTTTCATTTCGGGGATAAACTCCCAAAATAGATTGAGATAGAGATTGGTGCCATCTTCTTTTAATCCAATGGTCCTCATTGAGTGGATGACTGTTGGGGCTTGGCGAGCTGGAGGGCCTGTAGGGTAACCTCAAGGGTCGGGATAGTACCATTCTGGTGGTACTACCAGACAAGTACATTTGAGACATAGTGTTGAAGATGCTAGTTTGGTGACAACATCCTCTACTTGGATGAGAACCTATCATTAACTATAGTCGGGGAATACATTTGTGAGAGTT
Source organism: Viscum album (assembly GCA_963277665.1). Classification (NCBI taxonomy): domain Eukaryota; kingdom Viridiplantae; phylum Streptophyta; class Magnoliopsida; order Santalales; family Viscaceae; genus Viscum; species Viscum album. The sequence continues at coordinate 814,850,742 of OY728140.1, read as the reverse complement.
GGTGTGATGCCATTTGGATTGAAGTTAGATCTTGTTTAAATTTTCTGAAATATAGGTTTTAAAAACAAACAAGATAACCCCCTAAAAGTGGCATCTCATTAAGCGAACACATGCACAACTGATTGTCTTGTCTGGACCTCTTTTATTTTTGAGAGTGAAAGGACCCTGATAGGTGGTTGATACTATCATCATGGTGAATAATTAATGTATGGTCCACCATTTTTGTTTCATCCTATAATGCCACGTGGGGTTGGAATGTCATTTTGTGGTTTTGGTGGAACAACCTTCGCACCCGACACATACACTCATGTACCTTTTGGTTGGTTTCCAAAAGGGTTTATTCATGGAACTGAAAACACCCAATAGTTATATATTCATGATGACTCATGGAAATACTTTTCAAAGTATGGTTATCATTAGGAAACTGGGTCAATCATACTTAAGAACACACATTGGTCAAGAGGATGGGTGGTCAAGATCATCACACATTTTTGGGTGGAATTATTTCTTACTCTATGAATCTCTTATATATTGAAGTCATGTTCATGAATCCTTTATTAATTCCCAATGTATAGAATGGGTCATACTTGAATTATAAATTAATTATTAGAATGTATAGAAATTATAATTATCTATATGTAGCTTTGGACATTCATCAATAGAGACATCTATAAGTATACGAGGTTCTCCGTCAGTGGTACCCACATATGTATTGATTATAGATTCCTTTTTTGTTTATCATCACAATGCTAGTTTTGAGCCATGTAGTGGGGAACTTTTGAATATAACATCATCTAGGGAGATGGGTGGTGATGTTGGGATCAGACCCATGATTGGTATTCCTACGTATCCTCATGAGAGGGATCAGAACCCACATATCTTAGTTCCACTTTAGGAGAAACATCATACCTTTTAGGGTCATGTGATAAGGACCAAACTATGTTTTTTAACATTATGCAATAGGGACTTCTAGGTGAAACGTGCCTAGTGAATGTTTGTTGTGGGACTTACGTCGAAGCATACTAGGGAACTTGTAAGGGATATATATTCCCATGCTGAATAAGACTCTACTAGGAATGTGGCCTTGAAAGAATTGGGCTTTACTTGGGGTATTGGGTTTGAATCCTATGGAGGCTTCCTACGTATCCCATTTGGATGGGAATGAAATCCCACATAGTTATGCTATTAGGACCCATGCTGATGGAGGCCCTTTTTTGTTTTGTATCATAAGGGGGTATGGCCCTTTGAGAGGATTGAGTTGGCCATTTGGATATTTTGGGGATCATACGATTGTCATGATTACCACTAACCTCTAACCCCACATGATTCATGCTCGGTGTGAGAAAAAAGAGGAAGTTGAAGTTCTAAAGATCACACTATCCACTTTTTCCATTTATGGAAAGATTCTAGAGACCAAAGAAAAAGAGAATGAAAATTTGATGCTCCCTTACCCTCTTTTATATTGGTCATTGGGATAGTAACATTTGATTATCAATATATCTAAGACCTAGGAAGCTGAAGTGGAGAAAATAGTGTTTCATCCTACAAGAAATACATGGGGATTACTCTAGGAGGCATCCCATGGTGTTGTAAATATGTTCTTGATGGCTTACACTCATGAAATCCCCTTAAGGAAATGCGATAGAAATATTTGTGAAAATATTCTCTTCCAAAACATGCATTTGACTTTGTGGATGTTATGATCAAAGCTAACCTCTAGCTCACATGAGTCATGCTTGAAAGTAAGAAAAAAAATGAAGTCGGTGATATGGAAAACAACACAATCCTTTGCCCAATGATGGAAGAGGCTAGGTCTATGGGAGAAGAAGAATGTTCCTTAAAGATGAACCTTCCCTCATATCATTGTATCCTATATAGTTAGATCTGACTAACCATATGTAAAAATCCCGTGCGCATGGAGAATGAGGAAGAAATTAAGTAGTAGAGGTCATACAAGAAATTATAATGGATTACCCCCAGAGGAATACCCTAGTCCTAGTATCTGGATATTAATGGAGGATATGAAACTACACCTCAAAGGGAAAGGAAAGCATGATCCTATCTGTCCCCACTGGAACCAAAGGTCCTTAGTATCAGAGACGATGATAGAAGGGAAAGGACCTAGCCTTTATGTCCATGATTGGTAAGTCCCTTGCACTGCCCCCAGGGTTGGGGTCTGGATGATCGAAGGAATGAATATCTATATGCACCCCTAGGACCCTACCCACAAGGTAGGACAATTACAAGACACCTATGACCAAAGGAAGGAATATCCAAATGGGAGACACACTAGTGTGACTCTTTCCATGTTTTTTCAAGTTCATAGGCTTTATTAGATATTTTCATTTGGAACCCCTCAAAAATGGTATCCATAGGAAGATAATCCCTTCCATTAGTGGCTTGAAATGGTGATCAAAAGGAGGCTCGCATAGGTTCTGGATTGGTGAGAAATAGTGCTCCACATAGGGGCTGGAATGATCAAAATTTCTTAGTATAGGGGGGATAACCTATGTGAGAAAGAGATGCCATGGGAAATGGAACACCTAGTAAATAAAACTTGGGAATGTCCTTAGCATAGGCATGAAGAGTCTCCCAAGGTTTTCAGGGAAGGGTCTTGTGTAGGTTACAAATTAGGTAAGGGACCTTAGCACTATTGGTTATCAACTTGGGGGGGGGGAGAGGTCATCACACATGTTTCTTTTTGTTTTATACCCTATAGGGTATTTGATCTCCCTATCCACTTTAATTACCTCTTCCCCCAGGACTTGGAGAGGTACTTAAGGTGTTTTGGAGGACTAGAGCAAAGCGGCTGCACAGCCAGATGTTCAGGGATTCTTCTGATTTTCAAGTTGTGCAAATGAGGATCCCTAAGGTCATATTTATAGGAAAAAAATGATAACATGGTCAAAGGAGTTAGCTGGAGATGGAATATGGTGAAGGTTACCGGTGTGGGGTGGGAGGTCTTTCAGTGCCGCTTAGGGTTGATGTGCATAGGTTCATCAGCAGAGGTGGTTGCACCTTTTCAGATATGTATGTAGGGAATACACCATTCTCTTAGCATGAATGGTTGGTTCATGCAAGACCACATGGGTGAACCACATGGGACATCCAAATGCTCCATACTAAAGGGGATTCTCCCCCACACCACTGCTTGGGATCAATGTCATGCTATGGTCCCGACCCTTTGTTCCCGTAACTGAAACTCATAAAAAATTGAGAGTCACACCGCAATCTTTTCAAGATGGATTGTGGAAATTTTAGTTCATGAAACATGGGAAACCAATATTCTACTTCTGGCATAAAGATTCATTAGTACTAAAACACAACATTTTCTTTTTAGGTGAGGATCACATATTGTTTTTTTTAGAAAAGTGCATGGAACACATTTCACAGTTTCAACAATGTCACATGGTATTTGGTGGGTATGTGGAATATATAGGGTAGGTAGTTCCTAAATTTTTTAGCATTTTTAACATAAGATGCTTTAAATCATTCTTCTGTGGATGCAAGATGAAGTGGGTAAACTCTTGGGCTACATCTTTTAAAAAACATAAAAACGAATGATATATGCATTTTATAACTTATCAATGGATTTAGTTTGGTATCTAAACTTTCATGATCACTAGAATTCTACTAGGTATCAAATCTATTCCACCTCTTAATAAATTTGATTTATTGTGATTATTTCACTAGTGTTGTTGGTGAGAAGCCAGGGAGTGTAATTTCTTCACATAAGAGAGTGTTGTTCATAAAGTTGATGAATTTGGTTAGGTGAATACCATATAATGGGAGTTTTATTGAATAATGGAATAGGTGATTGACACTTGATTTGAGAATAGAAAAACTCTCAAGAATTCAATAAAACACATAAGGTGGTGCACAGGTAGGCCTCCTGGAACATGAAAATAGGATAAACATGTGAGCATACTCAAAATCATTACAATTGGAATTTAATAACAAAACTTCAACTCATTCCATTTAAGTTTTTAGTTATGTAAATTTATTTGGATTATAGTATGTTTTTTAGTGTTTTTAATTTATCAATATTGATATTAGACACATGGAATAATTTACAATCTTGGGGATCACTCATATTCAGATACGTGAGTAATAATTCCAAAAAACTTACATTGAAAATTTATTTTTAAAACAATTATTGTTACTCATATTGGGTATCCTCGGGTTTATGTGGGATGGGGTGGGATTTATATTTATGCCTTAATTTAATACCATTTTTCAATTGAACTTGTATGAGTTTTTTCATAACCACCCTAACTATTTTTCCTTACTATTAATTCCTAATAGCACTGATTAAATGTTGCCAGATACCTATGTTTCGAGTCACTTGATGCAAGTTTACCTCCTAAAAGTATATGTTTAAGATTTTGATTAGGACATCATGTATAAATATATTTTTATTACTATGTAGGACTTATAGTGAATCTAAAAGTTATTGTGGATGAACTATATGATACTGGAAATTTGAATAATGTTCTACATAAAATATGAATGTGGAATTAGGAGGAAGAGTGTGGAAAAAAAATATTAGATGTGGAGATATTGACTGTTGTTGGTGAGGCGGTGAGGGAGGAGGTGGTCCCACTACTAAATATATGTAAAACAATTGTACTACCCTTTTTTCAATGCTAGATTTTTTTATAATGTGTTTACTTTGAGTAGTGTCAAACAAAAAATTGATAAAGGGAACCTTCATCTATCATGAAACAACTTAGGATGACCCTAAATTGTGCACCCATGTTGGCCCATGACATACCCCATACACATCCCTAGTTTCAATGGGATAGAAACTTGGTCAAAGGTCTCCAAATGATATCATTGGGAATGATTTCACCGTAAGAAAAAAATAATCACATCATATATTCCACTTGGAAAATCCAACATGGAACATTTGTATATTGGATGTCCACATGCATAAATAAATATAAAAGAATGAGTAGAAACATCTAAATAGAGTAAACTATTTACATAAATGAATAGAGCTGTGTAATAGAAACAAATGATAACAAATACCACATAAATTAATAAACCAAAGAAATTCATCCAATTAACACTGATACATAAGCATCCTAGACTAAAAAATCAAAAATCAAACCAAACTATTACCATGAATCACTATGTGACCATTAGTTACTCACTATGTCCAAATCCAACTCTTATGAACAACCTGAACACCCAAAACCAAAGACCAACACCATGACACCTGAAAAGGAAACAAAAGAACCACATACACTGAATAGTATATATAGGGTGTTAATGAAACCAATCCCAGTAGGATCCCACCAAGGAGATTGTTTTGTTCCTTTCAAAAATAAATTCATTTATTATAGTTTGAAATAAAATTAAAAGAATACAAATTTCATACATAAATATATTAAAACCAACATTACCCCCATGACCATTTTACAATCTTCCATTTTATTTTTTCATTAAATGAAAAAATACTTTGAAAACATTTCCTGAGCCCAATCCTTCTTTACGAAAAAACCCATTTTAAGTCCAATTTCAAATTCAATTCTCAAAAACCCATTTCATATTAATTTAATAAAAAAATCCAAAGAAAAAAACTATTAATTAAAATGATAAGGCACCATGAACCCAATGGGATAAAAATAAGAAAGCATCACCAATAGGTCATAGTTCCATAGAGGTCCTTGAAACTAGGGAACACAAGAAAGAGACCCCTATGGAATTCATATAGTATAATGGGAAAAACATTAGATCCTAACACAATACTAAACCGAAACCATAAAAATTAAGGATCAACTTATGACCAATGTTGTATACTCAACCCATGCCACCCCACAAGCCTACACCAAGCCTATAACTGAGGGAACTCCCCACTATCCCAAAAAAAAACTAATGGGACACTAGTAGTGTACAACTATCCAGTATAGAATAAATATATACGTACCACATTATTCCCAAGTACCCATGAAATAAACAAATTGGGGTGATAAATAAAGAATATCACATGAAATATACAAAAGAATTATTAATCTAACCTCACCTCCCACAACCTTCAAAAAATATCCCCAACCACAACATCCAAATCATAATTAACAATTCCCCTTTTGGGGTCCATATAACAAGCACAAAAACACAAGGGGATAAAGAGGGTCTCAAATTCATCATAAGAATATCATTTAGATTTTAATAAATTGTCCTTATTAAAATATTAACATTTTTCTAATCCATTTCACATCGTTTGAAATTCCATTTCAAAAGACTCTTCTAAAATCAAATAATTGAAAAACATTTATAAAAATTATTTTCATAACATACACCCTTTACACTTAAAATAATTTAAGAAACAGAAACCTTCCTTTTACTCAAATAATAACCAAAATATATTCAAATAAATTTAAAATTCCAAATTCACTTCAAACAATTCATTGAAACCATTTTTCAAATCTTGGAGAACAAACACCTCTTTATAAAATAATAACCCTTTGAAAAACCTCTTTATACCAACTAAGGAATCTACCCAAAACAATTATAAATCCTCTTCCACTATTATATATAACAATAATTAAACACATAAGTCATTTTAAAACATCCTGCATGAAATGAAATTCCAAATTATTAAAGAACCCAAAATAATCTATCCTATTAAGATAGAAATTGACTCGAAAGTAGTCGCCTTTGACGACGAATTCTCAAAAAAGATACAAGGGAAGTCGAGCATGACCTATTAACAAAAACCCCCATACTATACCCATAAATAACCCTATAATAAACCAAACCATGATTTGGGTTCATGGGAGGAAGGGAAAATTGAGGGATAGAGGAGGGGATAAGAGAGGAATAGGGAACAAGGGGAATTAAGGAGATTATCTAGGGTTTCTACTTATCAATCAAAGAAACTAAGGCTTGGAATCATCAAAGTAAGAAGGAAAGAACTCCCTATCACATGCCATATCTTGGATAAACCAAAAGGATGTTAAAATGGGGCCTAAAACCCCTTAAATATAAGTTTCAAAAAAAATTAAACTCACTAAATTTTTACCCCTATGGTGATGAGCACGACATTCACCATGGTATGCACCATGTTGTGGTGCTTTCCCAAGTGGCCCCGGAGCACACCCCTCCATTCTTGATGCCAAAAATATATCCCTTGTTGGAAATTTTGGATAATCCCCATAAAAATATGATATATGGAGAACCAAGACAAGGAGATCCATATGGTACTAGTTGATTCCCACTAGCTGTGGACCACGACAACCCAAAACACCCAACCTATGTGTTTTTCCCCTTGATGTTTACAGTAGGGAAATTAAAATGTAAAAATTCCTAAAAAACCCCCATATCATTGGGATCCACAATGGGGCGTTGTGTCCCTAGGCCCAAAACCGTATTGGAATTCATAGAACACACAGAAACTATCGAAAATGTCTTGAAAATTAAAAAAAACAAAAAATTAATTGATATAATAAAAACTATTATGACGTAGGATGTTACAATCTCCCCACCATGAAAATTTCTACACCCCAAAATTCATCAGTAAAAATGGAATTATTAGAAAAAACCCCAAAAAACCCCATGAAAAGAGGTGGGTTGGGTGGGGAAACAACAATGGATAATCCTAAAAGAAAAACCATCAAGCACAAATATTCCTCTAAATCAATATATTAGGACAATGAATCCATGATCATGTCTAATAACAACATAACTATGGTTACCTAACATGAAACATAAAATATAAAATGAATTAATAGGTCTCCCAACAATTTATAATTTCTATAAATGGGGAGGAAAAAGGTTACACAATAATAGAAAACATCAAATTCAAGAGCATGTATCTAAGAATTTCCAAGAATCACCCAATTCCTTCAATTAAAAACCACTATCAAAGGAAAAAGATCTAATTCCCAAAAAAAAACATGACCCAAATAATAACTCTATATCCAAAAACCAAAAATAACCATTGAGATCGACACACATATCCATTACAAAACACATAAGGAATAATTCATAACCATGCCTCATGAGAGACAACATGGGATCTAAACTCGTGGTCCCATTGATCCATCTAGTAAACTAGAATATAAAACCAGAAACACCATCCCAAATTGAACCAAACAAGTGAAATACAACATTGAACATTTATCAACTACCCTAAGGCCACAATACTCTTAGTTACCCAAGCATGGACCTAATGGTCTCCCATGTTAAAAACAATCCAGAATCAGACACCACATAACGAATAACTAATAATAAATGAACCCCAATGGAAAAACTAAGAAAAAACCAAGATATATTAACCTAATTGAAATAAATATCCATCCATAAGATACTAATTAATGAAACCCCTAAAATCAATATCATTCATGAAAATATCCACAAGATTCACAAAGATATAATCTCAATCCTTCTTAATCAATCTGTCATATTAATATAACCTAAACCACCATATAGAGAGTTTATTCACTAACTCAAGAATCCCAAGAGTGAAAAAGGAGTCCCAAATCCCCCACCACACTTAGATTTTGGATATAGTCAAGGATAGGGAAATTCCAATTCCATGGAGTGGAAGAGGCCACACACTGACTATTATTAAGGATAATCGCCCCATATCTCATCAAGACAATTCTATGTGACATATAACAACTAAAGAAAAACATTAACATAATTTATCATGATTCCCCATAAAATCAATCAGTCTAGTAGCCAATGAGAAAAACAAAAATCATTTTTTTCCAAAATCAAAGCATCCTTTGAATTTTCATCATAAAATTAAAGCCTTTCAGAAAAAATCACTATCCTTTGAAAAAACATCACAATTATTTTCAAATTAATAGGACTTTAAAAAATTTCATGTTTATAAAAATAATTTTATAGAGATTATAAAACAAATTCCAAAATAAACTACCCCATGAAATTTCCTTTTTATTGTAAAACCATCGACGATTAAAATATTTTCAAAAACCATGTTATTATTAATACTAACCCAAAAAATATAGTTTCTAAAACACCAAACATCTCATAAAACTTTCTTATAGATAAAAAAGTTTCATAAAACATTTCCTATATTCCACCAAAGCACAAGTTCAATATAAAGATAATAAAAAAATGACACAACCACCCAATAGATCTCAATTCGGTGCGATCAATGCACAAAAAACTGACACGGTTTCACCTCAAAGGAATGATGAACACCATCATAACACATTTGAGATATATAATAGGTGGATATGTAAGTCTAAATGAATGTATATTCATATATAAGTGTCTTATTTATATGTTAATAAACTACATAATGAATTGGTTTTGGTTACACAACCTTAAAAGGCTCAACATTTTTCCTATCTACATGAACATAAATTTCCGGTTATAGTGAGGTAAACTGAACACCATACAACCTGAATGTTTTAGAATATAGAAATAGTGAGTAGAAGGAACATGGTAGGATCATAATCACATCCCACATGGTTTGGATGTTAATGTACTAACTATGTGTTAACCTCTATGATAATCCACAAACTATGTGAACATGCTCCACACAGCTTTCTAGGCTATGTGATATACCTAAGAAAATATAGTTCTCCTTTTATTCCCTATCCCATTCCTTTGAATAATCTCAAAACATCTCGAAAAGGGTACAGAAATATAAAACAACCCAAAATAAAATCCAAGTGAAGAACCAAATCTAAACCGCCCATTGCAACACAAGTTTCATCACGATAGATGGTGACCAAGAACCCACTCATGATATACCTATTCAGTTCTAACACAACTTAATATCAATACATCCTAGAGACACCCGTATACTATGAGGGAGATTTGATACCATTTTTCAAGAAGCAACTTGGTCAGCCCCTGACTGAGAAGCCAAGCTAGAACATGACATACCCGAGGTTCATTCTCGATCACCTTTAGATGGAAACTAGTTACAAAGTATCAAATGATGTCAAAGGGAACATGTTAAAATAATAATCCAATAATCACATCATTGATTCCACTTGAAAACCCTATGTTGAATTATCTATATTTTAGATATCCACACACAAAAATAATTATCAAAAAAAGAAAAAACATCTAAACAGAGTACATACCATAAATAAATGAAGACACGTCAAGAAATAAGCCACCACGATGATAACCAACATAAAATAAATAAACAAAACAGACATTTCTAATCCATTAAGGTTTATATATAATCATCCTGGAATAAAAAACTTAAGACATAATACCAAAATTATACTATAAATCACTATGTAACCCTCATTCAATCACTATTTCCCAACCAAAACCTCACCGAATCCCCAAAAACCTAAACGAAAATTCCAATTATAAGGAACCTGAAAAGTAAACATAATAATGACATGAAATGAATAGTGTATACAGGGTGTGAGAAAAACCAAGACCTATAGGATCTGACCAAGGAGTTTGTGTTATTCTTTTCGAATAAATTTTTTTTATGCTAGTTTCAAATATAATTAGAGGAATATATTTTTCATATGTAAATATATAAAAACCAAAATCTGATCAATAACTATTTTACAATATTACATTTTATTTTTTATTAAATGAAAAAAATAACATTGAAAACATTTCTTCATCCTAATCCTTATTTATCAAAACATCCTTTTTACGTCTGGTTTGAAAATAATTTCTCAAAAAATATTTGGAATTTATTATATAAAACATGTTAAAGAATAATAATAATAATTTAAAATAAAAATAAACTATCACCCTAATGAGATAGAAATAATCAATGATCACCAACATGTCATGGTACCATAAAGATCAATATAATCAAGGAACACAAGAAAGATTCCCTTATGGAAGTCATCTAGAATCATCGAAAACACAATAGGTCCCAAGGTAAGAATGGTCCTAGGATTTAACAAACATGGATCAACATTTGGACTTGGTTTCATCCTTAACACAAGCCACCTGACTAGCCTATAACAAACCTAGAACCATATGTATTCCCCACTAGACCTAACACAAAATTGGGAGGATAGTAGTATTGTGAGACTATCTTGTGTAGCATAAATCTAGACATATAACTTATTAAAGAGGTTATAATGAAACAAAAAATATGAGGTGAGAAATAATTCATATCATATATGCAATATAAAATAAACATAAAAATCACATTACTTACAATGCCTCATATGAAACCTACCCAACCACATCATCCATATCATAATGAACAATTCCCCCTTTAGGGTTCATATATCAAACACAAAGATACAAGGGGATCAAGAGGGTATCATATTCATTATTGGAATGCCATTTAGAATTTTCCAAATAGGTATTATTAAAATAAACCTAGATTACTAATCCATTTAACATCATTTGAAATTCCATTTCAAAAGACACATTAAAATCAAACCATTGAAAACAATTTATAAAAAATATTTAAAACACATATAAACATTCCACTTAAATTCAATCAAGAAACAAAAACCTTCTCTTTACTCAAATCATGACCCAAACTGGGTCAATTCCATTTAAAATACCAAAGTAACTTGAAATAATTGAAACCTTTTTTTTCAAACACATGGCATGTGAAGACCTCTTTAGAAAACTAAACCCAATTGAAATACCAATTTATGTCAAACAACGAATCAAACTAAAAATTTAATTAATCTTCTTCCACTATCTTATATAAGAATGGTTAAACAAATAAAAAATTTATAAACATTGATCCCCAAATTACATGTTAATAAACAAAGAACGTAAAAGTTGACACCTTAGTCAAATAACAATCTAGCAAAACATTATATCGTTTGATAAGAAAAGATCGAGAAATATATAGGGGAAACCAAAAAAGTTAAAACATCTATATCAAACCCATACTAAACCCTATAATTTTAATGTATAGTGATTTTTTTTCACAAGAGGAATGGGAAATCAAGGGAAGGAGGATGAGAGAAGGGGGGAAGAGGGAACAAGGGGAAATAAGGTTATTATATATGGTTTACACTTGAAAATAAAATTAATGAAGGCTTATAATTATTGAAGGAGGAATAGAGGAATTTTATATCACACACCATAGCTTGAACAAACCTACATGAGGAAAAATAGGGTTCAAAATACCATTAAATTGAAGATAGAAAAATTTATAAACTCACCAATTTTTTACCTGAAGGGAGATTACCATGACATACACCATGAAATGAACCACACCGTGTTTCTTTTTGAAGAATCCCCAATGTAAATCCCTAACCCCAGAAATCCAGAGTCGGTGCATTACATTATTGTATTGGTTGGATTACAAGGAATAAAATCCATAAGTATATATTATTTTAGTAGTTTTGGATGAATATATTACATACATGATAACAAAATTACATTTTGAAAGATAAAAAATTCCACATGATACATAATAAACTGAAATAAACTGCCTCCTTGAAAGCTTATTCAAGGCTCTCTTCTTCATAACCTAGGGAACAAAATCATAATAAGGGTGAGATAAAATTTACAATAAGGGTAACATATAGTTGAATAAAAAAGTATTAATAAGTTAATCATAATAAATTATACATAACTAATATGGCATGATGAATAAATGAAACTCTTGCCAACAATAAGCTAAGAATAAAAATGCTTCCATATATTTTTTCATAGTGAAAAAATCATGGATAATAATAATTAAATAATGAATAAATAGAACTCTTATTATTTGGATGTCATGTATCTAGAACATGAACCATTATACCATCGAGATGGTTTAAGTCTGTGGGTAGAAACCTGTTTGATTTTTTGAAACAAACTCAAAGGGTTTGTCTCGAACAAATTTTTCTCATGAGAACTATCGATGCATCGAGGGGATATAACGGTCCTCACACAACAATTCCAATACAAATAATACTTTATAAATATATCTAATTCATGAACAATATGACTTTCCAATATTCAAACTGAATAGTGGATACAGATTCATCAATATTTCCCCAGTTAAAATAGCATTCAAAATATGCACTGTTTGTGAAATGGAATACATATTAAGGAAATAATCATACACATGATACATGAAAATTTATATTTAAAAGAATTATAATTTAAAATGAAAAATTATCTCAAAGTGGAAGTATTCATACCACATAATAAATATTAGTTTCACAATACTATGTAAGTCTCAATAAAATGGAAATTGATATAAAGTCCCTTACCACATTGTAATCAATCGAATCGTATGAACAAAAATTAATAATCATAAAATAAATCACATAATATGATGAATATAAAGATAATTATGATAATATATATCAAATATATGCACACATACAACAGATACAAGAAATAAGTGGTGAATAATGGAAGTCTCACGGAATTAAAAGTGAGATGAGAAACCCCTTACCTTATTCCTGAATGTGTTCGTAGATTGATCTTAATGACCTGAATAACAAAATTTATAATAATTAATTAATAATTACATAACATATTATAAATTTAATTGATTTAATTTAACCTTATTAGGTTCATTCATGGTCTTTTTATGGGTTTAAGAGGATCAATTTTATTATTTTGGAAGCATTTTGTTCCTTGGTTTTCATGATCGGTTTACTTGTAGACATGAATGGAAGTTCATTTGTAATGTTGTTAAATGTCCATAATTATTAATATATATTATTAGTGGCATTATAGTGATATAAATTATCTTATAATGATTTTGGTTATATACCATGAGGATGACTCGTTAGATAAAAGTTAATGATAAACGCTTGGATTAACTTGGTGGTTTTGTGCATAATGAACTTGTTTTGTATTATTATTTTATATTATGAGGGTTTAAGGATGTAAGATAAAATACATATATTATCATATGGTTTAACCATTATAAAGGTTTCATGAAAATTCTTAAAGATAGTAATGAAAATTGTAAATCCTTCTTCCTTGAACGTGATAATTAACACTTCTAAGATGGTGTTTTCATTTATAGTATAAAAGGAGGAAAAATAAGAGATGATGATGGAATATTCCATTATTATAAAAAAAATCCAATAAATATAAGTTATTATATTTTTCAAAACATTTTTATGTGAATAGGTGATAATATAAAAGATTACAAAGGAACATGAAAAGAAGACAAAATAATTGCAAAGAGGAATTAACCTGTTGAATATATCTTCCTTTGAGAGCCTCTTTAGGGGAGAAGATTTAGTATTTTCAGGATACCAAGGGATATTTAATATGGGGGAGGATATTAAGGATATATTCAAGTAGAATTTAGGAAACACTTGAAGCTTTAGAGGTGTGAAGAAATGAAGGTGTGAGGGTGGTATTTATATTGACGGGGAGGAGGGTTTTTTTAATATTTTAGTCATTAGTTTATTATTTTTCCCAAAGACAAGAAAAAGTTATTATTCTATGATAAAAATAGTAATAATTTCATGTTAGTTTTAACCAATTTTTTCTTACATCATCCATGATGCAATGAATAGTGTATTTATCTCGTAATGCATTTTACTGTAATTACTGTATTTTACTATTCACAAAAATTCAAGTATTTTAGAAAAAACCCAAAAGATCACCCTAACCATTTTTTGATGTGTTAAATCCAAAAATGAACTCCATTTTTTAAAAATAATTTTATAAATATGAAAAATTTATTTTTTAATCAAAATCGTCATTTAATCAAAAAATACCAACACTTAAAATATTCATCTTTATTTTTAAGGTGCCTAAATTTTATTTATACTTTCATGGATAAGGTTACCATTAATAAGGGTAATATTACTATTCAAAAGGTTAAGAAATATTTATAAGGGTATGTTTATATTCACTAGAAATTAATTTGATTCTATCAGACTCTAAATATCACCCTGATCGCAACCATGTATGTTTGTTTTTCAAAATTCAAAACACAGAATTAGAAAATTTAAGTTTAAGGTCTAGGTTATGACTATATTCTATAAATAACAATGAGTTGTTTCATAAAGACTCAGTACTTAATGAAATATAGGATATATAAATAATTGAACGTATTTATGAGAAGCATACCATAAAATGTTTGGGGTGTTGTATTCTTCCCAGCTTTAGAAATTTCATCCATGAAATTTTTCATGTATAAATCCCTCTAAAAATATGTGGGTTGTTCTTATCCAAAACATCCTTAGGTTCCTACATTTCATCTTCCATTTTAGGGTTTGTCCAAAGAACCTTTACAATACGTGTCGTCTGATTTCTCAATACTATCTCTCTAGTGTTAAGAATATTGATAGGCTCTTCACACTAAGGAAAATTAGTTTCCAGATCTATTTATTTGTAGGGGAGTACATGAATTTGGTCTGGAATGTATTTATTTAACAACGACCGGTTGAATAAATTTTGAACATTGGAGAAACTTTGTATCATTTCTAAATTGTAATCTACAACTCCAATTCTTTCTAGAATTTCTAATGGTTTGCTGTACTTGGGGCTTGATTTCACTTTCTTACTGAACCTTAAGACACCCTTCCTCAAAGATACTTTTATAAAGACATATCTCATACTTAAAATTCCAAATCCATTATCTAATTGTCAGCATAAATCTTTTTCCTACATTGGGCTACTTTAATATGGGCCGGAATTTTCTTTACCTTTGCAGTCGCCTATTTGATATGTTCTGGGCATATAAGTTTCCTCTTTCCAACTTCATCCCAACAAGATAGAGTTCGACACCACTTACCGTATAATGCTTCATATGGAACCATTTTAATTATAGAATGGAAACTATTATTTTAGGAAAATTCCACCAAATTAAATTATTGAAACCACGTGCCTTGAAAGTCAAGTGAGCATGATCTCAACATATCTTCAAATGTTTTAATTTTCATTTCAGACAGTTAATCAGTTTGAGGGTGATAAGTAGTACTCATATGAAGCTTAGTATCCAAGGAATTCTAAAGATTTTTCCATAATTTTGATTTAACTAGGTATACTGATTGGACATAATTGATATATGTTCACCATTGAGTCTTACAAATTCATTAATGTAGAGTCTTTCTAGGTGATCAAGTAGTAAATCATCTCTTATAGTAAGGAAATGTGTTGAATTTTGAATATGATCAAAAATTACCCATATTACATCATTCCTTCAAGGTTTCCTCAGTAGTCCTATTACAAATTCCATTTTAATGTCATACCACTTATACATAGTAATAGGTAGAGGTTTCATAACCCCTCTAGGATGTTGTCTCTCGGCCTTCACTTGTTGAAAAAACATACAACTTAACACATAGTCAGCAATATCTCGCTTCATGTTATCCCAACAAAAATGTTCCTCTATATCTCAATACATCATGGTGCTACCAGGGTGTATAGAAAAATTTGAACCATGATCATCATCTAATAATTCCCTTTTTAGATCAGGTACTAATGGAACACATAACCTCTTCCCAAATTTCATAACTCCATCCTCATACACGAAGTCTGCCAATATTCCATCCTTAAGAGCTATAATTTTCTTTTTTAGATTCTCATAATCACATTGAGAGATGTTTAAATTCTTTAGTAAAGATAGTTTATAAATAATTTTAAATAGAAAAAATGTTTCCCCTTATTTAACAATTCACATATCAATATTTATTGGATCCTTGAATATAGGATCTCTCTCAATCCTCATATGGGTTAGAAGTCCATGATCTTTTCTGTTTAATGCATATTCCACCTTATTTTCCTTTCTTGGGTGGTCTTGTATTTAATAATCATAATGTTTGATTATCTTAATCCATCTCCTTTGCCTCATTTTGAGTTCTTTTGGTGTAAAAAAGTATTTTAAACTCTAATGATTTGTATATATCTCACATATTTTACCATATAGATAGTGTCTCCGTATTTTTAGAGAAAATATTATGTCTTCTAACTCAAGATCATGATTTGGATAATTTTTCTCATGAGTCATAAACTACCTTGATGCATATACAATAACTTTATCTTTTTACATAATGACACAACCCAGTCCATTCTTTGATGCATCATTGTATATAAAAAATCCATTATTTCTAGAGGGAAGGGTAAAAATTGGATCATTGACCAATATTATTTTCAAATATTAAAATAATTATGTACATTGTTTTATCCAAATAAACTTAACCCCTTTACGTGTGAGATTGGTTAGCAGGTTAGCCAATCGGAGAAAATTCTGAACGAGATGCCAATAATAACCTGATAAGACAATAAAGCTATGTACCTCAGTAATGTTTGTTGGTGTGGTCCATTCTTGTATTGACTTTGTCTTCTTAGGATCATCTAAGATTCCATACATAGAGACAATATAGCCATGAAAAGAAACTAATTGAAGCCAAAATTCACACTTTCTAAACTTCCCATATAATTCATTTATTCTAAGAGTTTTTAGAATATTACAAAATTGATTCTCATGGTCTTTTTAGATTTTGGATTATATCGGGATATCATCGAAAAATACCAAAAAACAATTATCAAGACACTCCTTGAAAACTCTATTCATTATATCCTTGAAAACATAGAGTGAATTAGTCAATCCAAAAGGCATTATTGTAAACTCATAATGCCCATACCTGGTTCAAAATACTGTCATTGGAATATCTTCCTTCATCACACGCAGTTGATGATATCCAGATTGAAGGTCAATCTAGGGAAAATATTGGGCTCCATGAAGTTGATCAAATAAATCACCAATGTGAGGAAGATGATACTTTTTCTTTATTGTAATAGAATTGATCTCCCTATAGTCAATGCATAGCCTCATAGATGCATCTTTATTCTTGACAAGGAGAACAAGTGATCCCCATGGAGAAACAAAAGGGTGGATAAATCCTTTATCACTCAATTCCTCTACTTGTTTCTTTATTTATGCTAATTCTATAGTGGACATTCAATAAAAAGTCATTGATATTGGTCTTGCACCAGGAATTAGATCAATAGATAACTCCAATTCACTCTCTATAGGATGTATAGGTAAATCCTCTAAAAAACATCAATGTATTATTGAAAAATAGGTACATATTCAATTTGATTATCTATAGATTATATTTTATCTTCATCCCCAATAATTTCATTTAGATGAGCTACTGAAGGTGGATTTGGATAAGATCCTGATGATTATTTTCTGCTCAAAAGATAATGGATTCTACATTATTCTAAAAAATTGTAACTTCCTTCTTCTTGAAATAGATTTTCCCATCATAATTTGAAATCTAATTCATACCAAGAATTATGTCAAAGTTAATCATAGGTATGATGATAAGGTCAGAAACTAAAGTACATTTGTGTGTCAAAAAGGGGACTAACTAACACATCTTTGTTGCAACGATACTTCCCTTTGGAGTTTTTTTTTCTGACAAATCCTTTATTAAATCAAATTTGAAATGTATAATTTTCTTGGAAAATGGGAAGATATAAAAGAAATACATGATCTAGAATCAAATAAATCATTGGCTATATTTGAGGAAACAATTAAAGTACCTCCCACCATATCAGTAGTAACTTCAACCTCCACAGTTGTAATCAAATAAGCTTACCCTTGCTCTCATGGGATTTTCTAAGGAATGTTTCCATAGTTTTTAGGACACTCATTTGCATAATGTCACATCTCTCTACAATTTTATCATTGAACATCATTGTATTTTTTCTCCCCCTTACATTCATTAGATCGAGGACCCTTCTCTCTACACTTATAGGAGACTCCCATGTATTTCAAGAATTTCCTTGGATGATTCTTTCCACAATTATCACAAAATGAGAATTTATTCATTCCATTTTTCTTCTTTGGTGCTACACCTTTTCCATGGTTATCAATGTACCACTTCTTATCTTGGTTTCCCTTGAAAAAAGTTCATCTAGAAAATTACTTCTCTATTTTGATGGAACTTAATCCAATTTCATCATCTGGTATTTTTTTTTGAGAAGCCAATAAAGATCAAAGACATGGATTAATACCTTGAAAGAAATGATCAATCTTGTATTCCATATCACTTATGTAATCTATATCATACTAAGCTAATCTTGTGAAGGTTGCCTCAAACTCTGTAATGCTCTCTTCTTCCCTTTTCTTAAGGCTAAGGAATTTACTCTTTATTTATGTTCCCTGGTCAGGAGGGAAATATTTGTTGATGAATATTTTCTTAATTGTTCTCCATTCCATATCTTCTATTTTTTCTTCCTCCACATTATTATGCATCAAGGACCATCATTGATCAGCATCACCCTTTAGACAATATACTGCTATTATTACCTTTTCAATTTCATTGCATCTTAATACCATAAATATCTTTTCAAGGGAATTGATCCACTACTCAGATACCACAGGATTGGTAGTCCCACTAAAATATGGAGTCTTTTTTTCACATGAAATGATCCAATAGAGGTGTTTCATGGTTATTCGTCATAGCCTGAGTTAGTTGTCCATATACAGTCATGATCAGATCCAACCCAACACAGACTGTGTTGACTTGTTCATTGGGGAAATTCATATATTTTCCATGGGTATTGATTCCCTATATTCCATTAGGAACCATCACTAAATAATGGAATACACTAAATTAGGCCATAATGCATAATTTCTAACAATCAAACACTTAAAAATATTTGAAAATTTATGCAGAGCTAATCTCATAATCATAAACATGGTTTCTATTTACTTTTAAATCCTACATAATGATTTATAAAGAAAATTTTAAATATCTTAAGAATATCCCCCATGAGTGTCAAAATAGGAGCATAATAAGGCCTTTTTGTTGTGTACTAGGATACCCCGAGTCAATCCCGAAACACCTTGTTAGAGTTTTTACTCCTAGGTACATCTATGCCAGAACCACATCCACTTGTATTATCCAGATAGGGATGTATTTTCTAGGAATACCCACATAGTCTCTACATTACCAAAATTCTAGGATGTTACTCTATGGTGATCCTCAAAGTATATCTTAGGGTTATGTCCTCTAAACTATGATTCCTAAGTCTAGTTTCCAATGTTTCTTCTAAACATCCTTTGATACCAACTGTAAAACCCCAAACCCAGAAACCCAGAGCTAGTGTATTGTATTTTTATATTGGAAGGATTAAAAGGAATAAAACATTGAAGGACTAATTATTTATTAGTTTTGGAAGACCAGATTGCATACATGATACCCAATGTACATTTGGAATGATAAAAAATACAACATTATACATAATTAACTGGAATAAAAATCCTCCT
This sequence comes from Viscum album, assembly GCA_963277665.1. Classification (NCBI taxonomy): domain Eukaryota; kingdom Viridiplantae; phylum Streptophyta; class Magnoliopsida; order Santalales; family Viscaceae; genus Viscum; species Viscum album. The sequence continues at coordinate 814,830,608 of OY728140.1, read as the reverse complement.
TGAAAGCTTATTCAAGGTTATCATCTTCATAACTTGGGAAAAAGATACATAATAAGGGTGAGCACAAATTCTTATTAAGTGTTACATATAGTGGAATTATGAATCAGTAATAAGTGAATCATAATCAATTAGACATAACTAATATGGTATGATGAATAAATGAAAAAAATTTCCAACAATAAGATGAGAATAAAAATGAATCCATAGATTTTGTCATAGTGAAAAACTCATGGATAATAATAACTGAATAATGAATAAAGAGAATGCTTATTATTTGGAAATAATGTATCTAGAACATGATCCGTTATACCATTGAGACAATTTAATTCTGTGGGTACAAACTTGTATGATTTTTAGAAACAAACTCGAAGTGTATGTCGCAAACTAATTTATCTCATGAGACCTGTTGATGCATCGATGGGCTATAGAGGGCCCCACCCATCACTTCCAGTCCAAAGAATACTTTATACATAGATTTAGTACATGAACAATATGCCTTTTTGATATCCATATTGAATAGTGGATAAAGATCCATCAATATTTTCCTAGTTAAAATAGCTTTCAAAATAAGCACTATTTGTGAAATGATATAAGACTTAAGGAAATAATCATATCCATGATACAAGAAAATAGATATTTAAAAGAATTATAATTTCATATGAAAAATGATCTCAAAGGGTAAGTAGATACACAACATAAGAAATATTAGGTTGTAGACACCATGAAATGTGTTCCATGCACTTTTCCATAGAGTGAATATATGATTCTAACATAAAAAACAAATGTTAAGTATGAGTAAAGATGTTTTAACCATGAATAAATAAGATGTAGGTTGTATTTCTATGTTCCAAAATACTACCCCACACTCAATGAATAAGTGGAATGATTCCCCCTTCTAGGAGTATGTAGTGGATCACCAAGATCGATGATGAAAAAGTGTCGACATATTAAACTCAATTTCCGAGTTTTTTCTGAGAATATATGGTGTATTTACGATCCCAAAAAGTGTAGATCTCTTTAAGAACTTTTATTTTACTGGTCGCGGAACCCAAATGGACATACGGATCAAAAGTTATGCCACTCGAAAGATGAATAAATTTTACAAAGAGACCTACGCAGAAGACCTATGCATAGGACCTATGCGTATGACCTATGCGGAGTACCTACATAGAGGACCTACATGACAAATAAATTTTTTACACCCCTACGTAGAAGACCTACATGAAGGACCTACACAGATGACATGCGCGGACAACTTCCGTTCGACCAGGTCCCATCTGTGCCTATAAATAGATTCCTTGGGTTCCCCATTTCTGGACGAAAAAAGTTGGAAGACATCCCAAAGCTCCCATTGCATAGATCTTTCACCAAGATCCCCCAATTTTTATATGGTATCTCTCTAAAACATGAGAGAAGAGTAAATTAAATGGGGAAATGTGGTTCAAAGTCCCATCATGGTCTAGAACATATGGACCTATGCGGAGCACCTATGCGCCGCACCTGCTTGCCGCACCTGCGCTGAGCACCTACGCATCGTACCTTGGCGGAGCACCTGCGCGCCACACCTTGGTGGAGAACCTATGTGCTGCACCTTGGTGGAGCACCTGTGTGATGCACCATGGTGTAGAGTCACACTATGAACTTTTTGAATCCGGTCAACGACATTTTCCATTGCACCCTTTATGCAGCCAAACTTCCAACCTTGGAATACCATATTCAGAGACACTCCATCACTCTCAATGATGTGACTTGAGTCGACTTACTCCTCTTGGTTCCTTTCACATGTTATGAGTTTGAACTCTCTTTATTGATTCCTTCAGTACCTTGAGTTGATACAATCCTCAAGAAACTCCTCAAACCTCATCACCTGACTTCTTTGCCAGGTTAAATCTCAAAAGGGCATCCTCCTTAGGAGTAAGCCCCAACCAATATCAAATGGGAATCCTCCTTATAAGTAAGACCCAACCAATCTCAAATGGGAATCCTCCTTAGGAGTAAGCCCCAACCAATCTCAAATGGGCATCCTCCTTAGGAGTAAGCCCCAACCAATCTCAAATGGGCATCCTCCTTAGGAGTAAGCCCCAACCAATCTCAAATGGGAATCGTCATTTGGAGTAAGCCCCTACCAATCTCAAATGGGCATCCTACTTAGGAGTAAGCACCAACCAATCCCAAATGGGCATCCTCTTTAGGAGTAAGCCCCAACCAATCTCAAATGGGCATCCTACTAGGTAAATAGTAAGCCCCAACCAATTTCAAATGGGTATCCTCCTTACGAGTAAGCCCCTACCAATTCCCAAAAGGGCAGCCATCCTGGTATAATCCCCTCACCTTCACCCCTTCTTCCTTCCATTTGGACCCTTTTCCAATGTGAAAAGAATAGAGGTAAAGTTCGTCTCCTCACCCTCTTCCACGGTTGACGCGCCCTCTTCCATCAGCAGAGGAGGAAAAGTGTGAAGTGTCATTGTTAAATCTTTCACATCCTCTTGTTTCTCACACAAATCATGACTCGCGTGGGCTTATAGATATGTGATGGTTACAACATGTGCACAAAAACTCATTAAAGGAACTATGAGAACTATGATTCCTGTTCAGGATACGTAGGAAGCCGTCTCAAGGCCCAAGCTCACTGGGCATCCTCCTTAGAAAATAATCCCCAAATTCAATCTTCAAATCATCAAGGCATCCTTTTAAGAAATAATCCCAAAATCATATTCTCAGAGGACCATACTCTCCTATGATATTTATCGAACTACGTGGGATTTGATTCCCATTAATATGGGATATGTAGGAATCCTCCTTGAGGTTAAAACCCAACACTTCAAATGAACCCTGTTCTCCTTGGGCCATATTCCAAATAGGGTCTGATCCTACTTGGAAACTCATATCCTTTCCAAGTTCCTTAGGCTGCTTCAGCGTAAGTCCTACACTAATTTTTGACCAAGCACTTTTCGCTTAGAGGTCCTTATCACATGACTTTAAAAGGTATGATGTGTTTTATTAAGCGACACCGAACTACAAGGGTTTTGATTCATTTCACAAGGATACATAGGTATCCCATTTTACAGGCACAATCCCAAGATCAAAACAAACCTTCGTCTCCCTAGATGACAATAAATTCCAGAGTGCCCTGCTGAGTGGCTTAAAAACCAGTATCATCACAATGATGATTAAAAGAATATCTAATTGGTATATTAAAGGATACCATTTATGGAAAAAACTCGAATACATACAGATGTTTCCATTGATGAAGAACCTTGAATGCATACTGATTATTATAAATTGTACACATGTTAATAAGTTATTGTAAATTACAAGGGATACTTACGATATACTTGGTGAATTAATAAGGATTCATGAAAATATCTTAAATATTACCAAAAGAGTCCCAGAGTAGACAATAATTCCCACCAAAAGGGTGTAATGAGTCATACCTCCCATCCTCTCTACCAATACACATTCTTAAGTATCGTAAAGTTTAAACATAATGAACGCCTGCCTTTGGAAAGCAGGCCCCCTTTGGATAAATAACTGTTGAAAGTTTTTGGTTCTATAAATAAATCCAACGAAAACTGCCAGGAAATAGTGATTCTTTAAACTATAACACATGTTTCAAGGAACTATGAAACTAGGTTCACAATACCAAGTATGTCTCAATGAAATGGAAATTGATCCAAAGTCCTTTACCACATTGTAATCAAGCGAATCGTAGGACCAAAAATTAATAATCACCAAATGAATCACAAAATAACATGAATATAAATATAATCATGATATTATATATCAAATAGAAGTACACATACACCACATACAATAAATAAGTGACAAACTATAGAAATCTCATGGAATTAAAAGTGAAATGAGAAACCCCTTACCTTATGCCTGAATATGTTCTTCAATTGATCTTAAGGACATAAATAATAAAATTTATCTTAATTAATTAATAATTAAAAAACCTCCTCTAAATTTAATGGATTTAGTTTAACCTTATTTGGTTTATTCATGTCCTTTTTATGGGTTTATGAGGGTCAATTTTATTGTTTTGGAAGCATATTCTTCCTTGGTTTTCATGATCGGTTTACTTGTATTCATGTATAGAAGTTCATTTGAAATGTGTCTAAACATCCAAAATTGTTAATATATATTATTAGTGACATTATAGAGATATAAATGATCTTATAATGATTTTTTATATACCATGAGGATGAATTATTAGATAAAAGTTGATGATAAATGCTTGGATTAACTTGGCAGTTTTGTGCATAATGAACTTGTTTTGTATTATTATTTTATAGTATGAGTGTGTAAGGATTACAGAACATTACATGAGATAAATAAATATATTATTATTTGGTTCAACCATTATAAATGATTCATGACCAGTCTTGAAGATAGTAATGCAAATTGAAAACCCGCCTTCCTTGAACATGATATTTAACACATCTTGGACGGTGTTTTCATTTATAGTATAAAAGAAAGGAAAAGAAGAGATGATGATGGAATATTCCATAATCATAAAAAAATTTCATTACATATAATGTACTATAATTTTCATAACATTTTTATGAGAATAGGTGAGAATATAAAAGATAACAAAGGATCTTCAAAAGAAAACAAAGGAACTGAAAAGAAGAATTTACCTCTTGAATCTATCTTCTTTTGAGAGCCTCTTTAGGGGAGAGGATTTGGTCTCTTGAGGAGACCAAGGTCTTCTGTACATGGGGGAGGATATTAGGGAGATATTTGGGGATAATTTAGTCAAGTATTGAATCTTGATAGGAGCGATGAAATGAGGGTGTGAGGGGAGGTATTTATAGTGAAGGGGAGGTGGGTTTTCTTAATATTTTAATCATTAGTTTATAATTTTTTTCTAAGACAAGATATAGTGATGATTCCATGACCACGGGTAGTACTAAGTTAATTTTATTTCTATGTAGTGGTTGGTCATATCATCCATGATGCAAGGAATATTGTATTTACCACATAATTCTTTTTTACCGAAATTACCATATTTTACTATTCATAAAAAAATTCAAGTATTTTAGAGAAATCCCAAAAATTATACATGGAAATTTTTTCATGTGTAAAATCCAAAAATGAACTACATTTTTCAAAAATAATTTTTTAAATATGAGAAATTTAATTCTTTATTAAAATCATCATTTATAAAAAAATACTAGCACATAAAATATTCATCTTTATTTTTATGGTGCCTAAATTTTATTTATGATTTCATGGGTAGGGTTACCATTCAAAAGGGTCATATTACTATTCATAAGGGCAAGTTACTATTCATAAGGGTATGTTACTATTAACCAAAAATTAAGATGACTCTATCAGACTCCAAATATCACCCTGATCGCAATCATGTATGTTCATGTTTTGAAATTGAAAACATAGAAGTATAAAATTTAAGTTTAATGAATAGGTTATGACTATCACCTATAAATAACCAAATTTTGTTTCATAGAGAGTCAATGATTCATTAAATATATTCTATCTAATGAATTGAATGTATTTAATAGAGACATACCATAAAATGTTTGGGGTGTTATACCTTGAGTAATCTTGACCATGTATAGTTCCATAACCAGTCCTGTGTTTGGGAATTTTGGATAGGTACACTGAACACCTTATAGGGGAAGCACCATGACATGGTGCTCCCTATGGACCTTCTAGACACCCACTAGTCCTAGATAATGATGACCCAAAATTACCACCCAATATGTTTTTCAACTGAGAATTTCACATAGGAAATTTACATGAATGAAACACTCAACAAAACCCCTTAGCTGCCGGTGCTAGAGTGTGGTACTGTGAACCCAGGCATAAAAACCCTTCATGATTTCTGAAACACCTAGAAACTATCCAAAATGACTAGAAACATAGAAATAAACTAAAATTAATTAATATAATAACATATATAGTGACATAGGGTGTTACATTTATTAGTGCTAAATAAAACACTGAGAAAATAGAACCCTTTATCAGTGATTTATTTAGAATTGATAAACATATGACCTTTATCAACTCTATTTTTGAGCTGATAAAGTGTAACTTGGATAAAATATATTATATATATATATATTTATATATTCTTAAATATTATCTATATAGGAATAAATTTTCTCAATCTATCCCAACGAGGCCCATTACATGACTGCCCCTAGCCTGCCTCTAATAGGCTAGGGGTTGGGGACCAGTGCCAAGTCAGCATATCACTCACATGGGAGACCTTATCCTAAAGTTCCTATACACATGTATACATATCCAAGACCATGCAGTGATAAAATTTAAAACAACTGATAATAAAGCATGAATACATCTAAAATGGGACCATCGGAGTATGATAATATGTATTGGAAAGAAAAAGGAAAAAATAAAAGCTCGCCACAATGAAATTGAAAACAATTTTGACCAGTAAAGGTGGTGAGGACTATTGTGAAGGTGACCATAGGAACATACCTCGCCCTAACTAGATTAGAAAGATCCTCCAATACTAGTCCTTCTTAGACTCCATCAAATGGTTAGTCTTCTATATAAGACATGACATGTGTTGGAAAAGCCTATGCGAGGGTGAGTATAACAATACATAGTAGGATGCCCTAAATTCACTAAGCATATAACATCAAGAATAACAATAATATAATAAAAGGTATATTTCTATAGAACATATAACAAGAATATCTAGATATACTCACCAAAAACACTCAATCTCAAGATAAATTCTCAACTGTAATGTCAGACTATGATTCCTCCTCGAAGCTTCCACATAACAATCATCTGGAAGAACACACCCCAAGATTCATATAACATTGGTGGTGTCTCTTTGAGATGTCACGCTCATCTAGTATTACCATAATAAGTATATTCTAGAGACCATATGATAATGACACATTAATGAGTATTACACCAAAGACCATGGGGCACACCAATAACTCAATTTGGAACAACATGCTAAGTAGAGGATCAACACCCACATAGTGTTGGTGACGAAAATACCATGAACCCTACCTTGGAAAAAATATGATGATAGGGGATCTCACTCCAAGACTCATGAAATGATTCCAAAAACTCCATTAAATACTAAATTCCCTTTAAAGGGATCACAATCCTATGTAGAGGATATAATTCAGAACTAACCCTTAGTGAATGGATCAAGAAAACACACCCTAATGAAACTTTTCCAAGTAGAAGAGAAAAAGGGATCCAATCCATGTTTAAAGAAGTACATAGTGTGTACTAGAAGTACATGGTGTGGCCCTTCAAAATCGATACCTACTCATGTGTCATGGACTATGCCCATGTTTGTGTCTGTTATTGAGTACATGGAATGTCCAAGCCCATGTACTCCTAGTCATGTCTGTGTCTGGATGTCTGTGTCTATATACGGCTAGCCATGACCATGCCCATATACCTTCCCATGTATAGGATGATATTTCATGTAAGGACTACATGTTGTGTGATAGTGGTCACAATCCATGTGATATTTGTCTTCTCATAGAAACCCTAGCATCAAACCAAGGGGGTCTCTCATGGAATGTAACTATGAAATACACACCATGTAACCCTAAATTTTACAGAACTAAAAGAAGCTTTACTTTTCATTTGAATTTTCCACCACTGCCATCCCTATCATCAGGAAACATCAATCTAGAGACAACAAATATTGAAAACCATCAAATATTTGATTTTTACCATCCAAAATGATCGAGAGAACTCCATCCTTGAACCATTGCACTGACATACACCAAAACCGTAACATATGACCCCAAATTTGAATCGATATTCTTCTATTACTATTATCGAACGATCCCTATGTAGTATTAGTCTTTAATCATCAATAATAAAAAAAAAATCATCAGGAAAAGAGGGAATTATGGTGGATTTATTAGTATTTTTTTTGAAACATCATTCAAACGAATCACTAGGGATGAATTCCTGAAAAATGGTGGGATAAAACTAATAAACATACAAAATAAGAAAAAACATTGGAATTTTTGGTTTGGACTCAATTAATTTTCCTTAGAATGATGAATGAATACCTAAGAATAAAAAAATAATTCCTCCCAATAATCCTCATAGATAATCACATACTTTCAATACGACTGATACATGAATCAATCCATTGGTTAAATGATTTGAAATCACCATAGACTAAATAAATGGGAAAAATAAAAAAATATTCTACCTGATGGTGGATAAATTATTGAATAATAATGATCTACATCATTGTCATTGGTGATATCCTTGAATCCTGTTTCACATCGATCGATGAACCATGATCTAATTTGACATTATCTGTCAAGTTCTCCTCTAATGCTCTCCAATGACTCCTCACAATTTGTAGAGTTATGCTGCTAACCCTAAAATTTAACCATAATAAAAAATTTATAGAATGATATTAGGTTGTTATTTCACCTTTAAATAAAATAATTAATTTAACTAGTTTATTTTATTAATTTTATTGTGATGGAACACAAACCAAAATTCTAACACGCTCTATGGTTATGTCTCATCTAGGGTAAAATCCATGCCATGAACATAATGGGGACCTCATATTTCTAATCCAAAGACATTTTTTAGATTTTATTCCACTTTTTATAGAAAAATGTGTGTGTTTTAATTTTATATATTTAATATATTTTAAAAATTAACTTGAGCACTATGGGCCTCTGAATCTCACACCGTCTTCGTTCCTAGCTCCGAAAATAATCCATACAATGTTATAAAATAGTACATAAAAGTCTTGGAGTCATTATATTCTACCCACTTTGGGTATTTATATCCTAGAAAGCCAATGATAAAGGCTACATAGAGAGATGTGGGTACGGAGCACAAATATGAGTCTCCCACTCCGAGTTTCTCTTCTAAATATTCTCGCGCTACCACCAGACACACAATAATGGAATCAATATCCCATGGTAGAATATCACCTATTGATCCTTAATATATATTTGATACTCACTAGGGTAGCTCCATCCTTGATATCCAGTGATCCCTAGTTGATAACATGTGATGGGTCATGCACGTACATCATCAACTATGATATGTGGAAGACATTGTGTACCTAGTCTAACTATGGTGGTAGAGATAAGTGGTATGACACCTCTCTGACTCTACGTAGAATCTAGAAAGGGACAATAAATCTTAGAGATAGTTTTCTTCCCTGACCAAATATCTAAAATCCACATCGAGGTGAGACTCTTAGGAACACATGGTCTCCCATATCAAACTACAAGGTCCTCTATCATTAGTCTACATAAGACTTATTATGGATATGTGTAGTACTCATCCACTCATGGATTATCTTCACCTTCTGTGTAGTGGCTTAAAACAACTCTGGGAAAATAATCATTGACTCGCCTAGGTCAGTCCATCATAGTGGTGACCTGCATGATCACCCGTAAATGGCCTCAAATGGAGCCATACTGATCATGGAATTATAGTTTTTTGTATAAAAACTCTAAAAATAGTAGTTTATTCACCAAGATATGGAAAAAGTATAACATTCAATCCCACAACATATCCTTCAAGGCCTGAATAGTGGGATTAGTGTGGATTTTTAGTTTGGGGGTGAAAAACCATGCTCAAATGAAACTAAGTACCAAAAGACACCTATAATACATTCTATAACTAATATGTGAAGTGATAATAAAGGTAAAAAATAGTCATCAAGGAAACTCCATGGAGTTGGACTATCAACTACACCTATTGGTATCCCAATCTCCCTTATTAAATTTGCTCTCTAATAGCTGAGAAGTGGGACCACATGGTTAATCGGTCTATGATCACCTAGATAACATCATTTTACATGGACATAAGTGGTAAAATACCATTAAGTCCATGTATATATCATCCCACACCCACTCTGGATCCTTAAGGGTTTGAGATAAACCCTCTGGAACCTAGTTCTCACCCTTAAAAAATTCAATTATGTATGACATCGAGAGACACACTCTACAACTCCCTTATTCATCCCAAGCCACCAAAACCAAAATTTGAGGTCCTGGTAAATCCTTTCCACACTAGGATTTACTTATAAAGGATATATATTAATCTATCTTATAAATTCCTCCTAAAACATCAGTTGTACCATCATATATCCTCTAAAAATAATGGCATGCTACCCACTTTCATAAATTTCATAAGAAGAATGTCATGTGGATACATGAGTATGTAGGGTCTCACAGACAGTATCCCCATTTTGTTCAGACTTGATTTTTTTTATAAGTGCAGGGGTAAAAAAATTTTCTGGGGGAAAGCTAGTATATCCCCATCCACAAAGGGTAACTGAAACAAGGCCAACTACTCTAAAAAATCACTCAGAAAATGCAAACAAGATATCCTACTGAAAGAATCTGCCACCACATTCCCCTTCAATGTAGAATAGAAAATCTCAAAGTCATAATCCTAAAGTAACTCTAGAAATCACCCTTCTATCAGGTTAAGATCATTATGATATAATATATACATGAGACTATTGTGGTCATAATAGATGATAAACTACTCACCCATAAGGCAATGTTGCCATATATTTAGTGTGAAGACTACTCACAATAACTCAAGATCATGGTTCACATAGATCTTCTTATGCAGTATCAACTGACATTAACCATATTAAATCACTACCAAACTCGGAATCAAAACAAATAAAATACAATTTACTTATGCGTCATAGAAAAAACATACTCAAAACCCTCCTTTAGAAGTCTCAATAATTGAGTGCTTGTCAATCTCTACCTCAAATCCTAAAAATCCTATGATAACCTCTCTTTCCACATGAAAGGAGTCCACTTTCAGGTCAAATATTTCAAAGGAGCAGATATATTGGAAAAATCTGGTATGAATATCTGATAGTATCTTTCCAACCCATAGACTATTTTCACCTCTATCACAGTCTTTGGTGGATCCTAGGATTACATTTCCTTGACCATTTCTAGGTTCACTACCATACCACCTATTGAGATAACATTTCCTAGAGTGTGGACCTCATGAATTGAGAACTTGAACTTTATGATCTTCCCATAAATATGGTTCTCTAAATGTACATATAGAACCATTCCAATGTTTCTTTCATGCTTCTACTAGGATTCCAAGTACACTAGGATATCATCAATGAAGACTAAAATGAACAGGTCTAAGAAAGGATTAATGATCTGATGCATGAGTCCCATGAATAGTGATAGGGCATTCATAAATCCAAAGGGGATCACCAAGTACTCATAGTTATTGTAGAGACATTGGTATTCCATTTTTAATATATCCTCATTCTATACTTGCAACTAGTGATGGCCTAATCTAAGGTCAATCTTCAAGAACCATCATTCCCCTCTCAACTAATCAAAGAGTTCATCGATCCTTGGTAGTGTATAATTGATTTTTATGATCACCTGATTTAGGTGATGGGAATCCATGCATAACCACAAGTTCTTTTCCACCTTCTTGATGAACAACACTAGGGATGCAAAGGGTGAAATACTTGTTCTGACGAAGAACTTCCCTTAGAAGTCCTCCAACTACACCCTCAACTTGCGTTCTCTGAGGGAGACATTTTATATGCTAGCATAGATATTTGGGTCATCCCGAGCTATAGATCAATTAAAAATTTTATCTCTCAGTGGGGAGTAAGCCCAGAACATCTTCAAGAAAGATATCCTCATACTCTGCAACCACTGTAGGGAACAGAATACTCATAGCATCCACTACACCAAGGGTCATGCTAGAAAACTGATGAGTAATCACCTAAACCCTCTTATGCATGATTCCATCCAACACTTCTGGGCTTTTCTTTTCACACACAAAGGAAAAAATCATCCAATCGTTGTGGACACACCGAATCCTTCTCCTGAAACAATCTATCTAAAACGAAACTATAGATAACTATTCTATACCTAAGATGATTTCATAAGTCCAAATAACTTATAAAAATTTCTCTAAAATGAAACTCTTTTCTCAAAGAGTCAGGTCACACCTTCTATAGAAGTGTGTAATCGTTGTGTCACCTCCCATGGGAATCTCCAAGTTCAAGGGTCAAGCTAAGGGATCAACTAGAACCTCTATGTCTCAAACCAGATAAGTGTAAATAAAGGATTGAATTTCACCTTTACCTGTTATTACTTCAGATAAGTTAGATAAGAAAAAAATCTACCTCACATAATCACTACATACTTAGGCTCATAAGACTCAACCACCTATAGTTGTCCTCTCCCATGCCCTCTAGCTCATTGAGACTGGTGTGGACCACATGGGGGTGGTGGTGAGAATAAGTCAAAACATCTACCACCTCAAGATACTCTACCAACATCACTTCCATGTTCACCACCATGCTTACCTTCCAATTCATGTCACTGCCTCTTCCTAGGAAGTCTATCCACTATCCCTCTATCAACTGTATGGCATGTTTGACAATCTAGCGTGAGATGTTCCGTACCATAATAAGAGTAGTGCTTCCACTCCCCAGGATATCTAGATCAATATTATGATCCCTTAACCACATAAACTATATCCTAGGATCTCCTCATAAATCTTATCATATTTCTAGGTCCCTGATTATGATTTTGTCTCCCCTCTACTGATGTCTCTGTTCCTATGTGACCACAACTGGTAACAACTGTATGTGTCTACTCAGCTGGGAAACTCTTGACCATCATGGAAATCTCGATCACCCTACTATATATAATAATTCACTTATGTATAATGATCAATCATATGTCTCTATGTAGTAATATCTCTAAATTCCAAGATAGAAATAAATTATTAAAAACCATATCCATCGAGTACCTAGAGAGGTTGTTGAACCTTGATGAATACTCATCCATAATCATACTTTCCTATTGATACTAAAGAAGATCCAAGATGAACACAACCCTCAATGTAGCTAAAAAAACTCCTCTATAAAAAGTAGCTCAAAATATAACCATACAAGAGTCAACTTGTAATATGATTGGGTCACTAAGAGCCACCATTTTCCAACACATCCATGGAGAAGACTCGCTTACCAGACAACCATATGGTCTACTGGTGTCCTGAAAAGATAGAAGTCTCAAGTCACTATCTTAAGATTGTCCTCAACCACCTATGGGTTAAGATCACCTCGAAAACTATTGGTTAACTATCATTGAATCTCATGAAGTGCGGTCAGCCTGCACACCTAATTCATTGGTATTGCTGGAAACATCTATTGCTCGATAGGTGGTCATATGACTAGTACACTACCTGGAGGTAACACTTCTAGAAAAGGTCCATCTATCAAAGCCTCGTTGCTGAGGGGATCATCCTCATGATCCTCATTCTGAATCCTAATTGGAAAACATTATGGAGGCATCCTGAAATAGACACGATGTTCCACAATTAATTAATATATTTGAAGATATGAATATATAAGGACATAAAAACAAAAACCAATTACAATATGATTCATGTACCAATTTTTTCCCTAAAACCAGTGTTTACACAAACCGAGTCAAAATGTAGGCGATCATATTCATAGTGTATTGATACATTAACCTCCACACCCACACATGACTCCCTAGAAAAGAATCCATACTCAGAACACTTAGAAATGTTTCCCAAACAAATGTCACAGTCCTCAAACATAAGGTATAACCAACTCTACTGATACCACTCTTTCACAACCCTTCCTAATGGGACCCATGATGAGACGAACCAAAACCTACCTCCAATAGGCCTGGGGATGGAAACTAGTACTGAGTAGGAATATCACTCACATGAGAGGCCTTGGCCTAAAGTACCTATATGTACACACAAATATCAATGACCATACAATGTAGAAATGTAAAATAAAGGATAATCTATAATGCATAATTTAAAATCCCACCATTAGTGTATGAAAAGAATGTAATGGAAATAAAAATGTCCATATATAAGACAACCACAAAGAAACTAATAACAAGTCTAACTTGTAAAGATAGTGAGGAATAATATCAAGGTGACCATAGAAACACACCTCGGCCTATCTAGCTCACTAAGATCCTCCTATTTATGGTATCTGTTGGAATCTATCAAATAGTTGGTCATCTGCATAAGACATGAGATGTGTGGGAAAATCCTATGCATGGGTGAGTATAATAATACCCAATAGGTCACCTCAAAATCACTAAGAATATAACATCATGAATAAAAACCATCTCATCTCAGGTATATGTCTAAAACAAATATAATAATAATATCTAAATATAATCAACAAATACACATATTCTCAAGGTAAATTCACAGCTATAATTCCAAACTAGGATTACTTATTGAATATTCCACAAAATACTACTTCGGGAGAACACACCCCATAAGTTAGATTGTAATAATGGAGTACATCCCATATGTCGTGCTCATTAGGTATTTCTATAACAAGTACATGATGTAAGTCTGAAGTGATTGATGCACAGATGAGGATCACACCCAATTCCATGTGGTATACTAAATAATAAATTTGTAATAACCATATAAGTATAGGATTGATCCCTATGTAGTGTTGGTCCCAAAGATGCTAAGAACTACACCTTGGGAAAAGATGATGATAAAGGATCTCAATCCATGCCTCATCGAAGGATTCCAACAAATCTATCTATTACTCAAGTACCTCTAATGTGATAACAATCCTATGTAGATGACACAATTCTATACTAAACCTCAGGGAATGGATCAAGGGAACACAACCTATAGAAACTAGTCCACAATGAAGAGGAAAAGGTCTCTAATCCATGTTTGAAGGAGTACATAGAATGCACTTTTATTACAGTTTCCTTCCCAGGTATCAAACCTTGTGGTCATGTCTATGTCCATGTATAAGTACATATCATGTCAAACAATGAGTACTTCTAGTCATGTTCATGTCTTTCTGGTCCTGTCCATGAATAACTAGTCGTGCATGTGACCATGCTTCTGTACCTTCCCAGGTATGTGATAATCTTCTAGGTATGGGTCACACTCCCTGTGATATTCAACTTCTCATGAAAACCACAACGTCTCACCTAGGGTGGTCTCACAAGGCATGTGAATCTAAAATACACATTGTGTAACCTAGAATTTTACTGTACCTGAAGAAACATCATGTGTCCTCATGATCTTCCATACACACCATTCCTCTCATTTGGAAACATAGATTTGAAGCCAAATGAGCCCACACACCATCAAATATTTGATTTATGGCCATCCAAAATGACCAGGAGAACTCCATCATCAAACCGTTCAACCACTATAGATCCAAACCACAACTGGTGACCCAAAATATGAACCGATCTACTATTGTTACCATTATCATATGATAACTACATAATACTGAGACCAATTCTTAAATAATAAAACCATTATTACAAGAAATAGGTGCACAATGGTTTATTTCTCGGTATTTTGGTCGAACCATTGGTTAAATGAAACATTGTTGATGAATGCACAAAGAATGGTGGGATAAAAATAAGAAACACACAACATAGTATCAAACATCATTAATGTTAGGTTTTTTCTTGATAAATTATCATTATAAAAATGAGAAAACATCTCAGAATAAAATAAACAATTCCTCCAAATAATATCCAGATAATCCCATACCCAAAATAAACATGATCTGTGAATCAATCCATTGGTCGATTGATTCATGTCCGTCATAGAATAATTAAACGTGGGGAAATACAAATAAAAAAAAATCCTACCTTAAGGTAGATCAATCGCTGATAAAGAACGAGCATGCATCATTGTTGTTTGAGAGATCCTCTAATCTCATTGCACACCGATCGATGATCTATGATGTGGTCCAACTCCATCTATCAAGATCTCATCTAATATTGTCCAATGGATCCTCTGAATTTGTAGGGTTATGTGGATAAGCCAAGATATTATCCATAGAAGTATATTTATAAAAGTAGATTAGGTCACCACATCTTGTGTAAAAGAAACATTTAATTTTATTTATTTATTTTATTAATTCCCCCATTAAGACACTTAACCAAAATGTCTGACATGCTCGAAGGTTAAGTTGTGAACAGGGTAATTTTTTTCTCTGAAATCAATTCTAGTATTAGATTTATGATATGAACCCCTGTTTATATGTTATTCCTATTTTATAGGAAAAATACTAATGTATGTATTTAATATATTTAATATATTTCAAAAATTAATTCTTCACACACTGAGCCATGGAATCTCTGGTATTCTCCACGCCTAGCTCTAAAAATAATCAATACAATATTCCAAAACAATTCATGGAAAATAAGATTCTTTACATAAATATATATTTTTAGAAATTTATTATATAAATATACTCATATCTAATTTTGGTTATTCTTGTATACTTATTTATAAAATTTATATAATTATAATTACATATATATTATAAAATATAGTTATATGGATAATATAAAGAAATATATAAATACATTATTATAGTAATATGAACAATAAGAATACATTAAATATTGTCCATATTAAAATTTATATATTTATATTTATATTATATAATTCATAATATACATATATACTGATGATATACATATATATTTATAATTATGTGTGTGTGTTTATATATATATATATATATATATTTATAGACCCCCCACACACATATATAAACAGATACACACATATAAATGCACACACATACACACACACAAAAACGTGGTGGTCAATTTTTTTGTTAGGCTCCACTTCCAATCAGACAAGACTAACAAATCTTCATGTTACCAACTGTCACCTCTAAACCATCTTGAACTGAAGTTTGCAACAATAAGTGAAGCCATCATGATACATGATGCCCTTCCCTTTAATTGGATCCTATAATATAACATCTATAACCTTCAAAATAAAAAAGTAGGGTGTGAACACAAAGACTAGTAGAATACCACCACAAATACTATAGTGGTTTAATATCAAGAATGTAAAATTTATAACTTTTAAAGAAAAAAAGTTTTAGAAAATATTAACATAAACCCAAACTCATTCGCAAATCATTTTACTTTGTTTTTTTATAAAAGAACATAATATTAAACATTAAATGATAAGACAAGTATAAGTAATAAAATGGAAAATAATATCCATACACCATAAGGTATGTATGAAAACACACATCCATGACATGACCTATCTAGTGAATCCATGTGATACAACCTCATGTGCAAACATGTGAGAAAAATCCATGATGTGATAAATAACCATAAATTAAAAATAATAATGTATTGGGTCCTAGATTTTGGGAGTACATACATGAAATAAAATATCCTAAACTAGGAATATTTTGGTAACAACATATATTGAGTCTTAACATAGTCCATTGATTTCCCAAAAGTAACCCCCTATTGGTGATACACACACATGGGTCACACATGTCCCTTTCCTGATGAACCCAAGTTTACTAATGTGCCATGTTTTTTAAAATTCATTTTAAAACCATGAATACAATTTTTAAAACATTTTAAAATACCATATAATCCACTTCAGTGTTTGAAACCCCATTTATGAATTGAAACTACCATTCAAGCATTTTATCAAATACGTGGTGCACAGAAACCCATTTTTAAAAGGAAAACCCATTTAAAAACATGAATCTTACGAATAAATCCATTAGAACAAAAAACAACTTCAATTAAATGAATGGAACAATAGAATTTCATAATAATGATACAAAATTAATAAAATTAACCCATCGTATAGAAACACCTACCTCAAAATTTATGTTGGAAGAACCATTGTTGAAAACAGAGACCGAGAAAGTGTAGATCAGGACCTCATGATCCCAGATCTTAAAAAACAACATAAATCATCCATAGAAACCCTTAGATATAACATAATAATACCAAATGGGTTACAAGAATATGATAAGAGAAAATATCTAGTGTATATCTACAAATGATAGGGGAAACTAGATCAAAGTGAAATAGAACTCTAGATGATCAATCAAGAACAAATGATTTCCACCAAAAATCCCATGGGATAAGCATATAGAGATATATGAAAGGTTTAGGATGAGCCAAAATTATATTAAAGGGTGATTAAGCTTCAAAATGACCATGAAAAAGTATAAAATCCCATTTTTTAACTATTCAGAAGGAGGCCATATGGTTTCCTGGGGTAGGCTGCATGGTTACACTAATTGTGCACCTTAATCATGAACCCCTACATTACATTCTACCTAGGGATGAATGGTTTTCACTAGGGGATGAATAGTTTTGAAAAACATTATCAAGATGTGTGAAACCCTTAAAAAATAACTATAAACCCCATATGGTACACAGAGTATGTCACATGATTTCACTAACCATTCTCAAACTATTTGGAATTATACTAAAACCTCACAAATTCATACCACAATGTTATCACATGGTTAAACTAACCATTTAACTTAACTATGTAACATTAAAGTTTCTATCATAATCCTTTGTTTTCATCCTATGACCCCCGAAATCTTTTCAGACCCCAAAAGAGAAAGATTAATGCTCAACTAAGGAGTACCTGTGACCCTAAGGGTAACAAAATTCTCGCCAACATAAACTCTTTAGATCCATAAAAAGTACTCATGATATTAAACATGTAAATAGATATGGCCATTGCTTCCCCATCAATTATTCCCTCTCCAATGTATCATGTCTATTCCATCTGCACTGCCACATTACCTAGACCAAGGGAGTCATTTTACCACACAATATCTTTTCATGGGGATCCATCATCTGATTTGGATGCTCAACTACCATGGTATCAGGATCAAGATAAATATCCTCTAATTCAACCACATGTGAAGAATCTATGTGAAACATCCTTACCCTACTATAAGAAAGGCCTTTAATAGTGTTAGAAAAGGCCTTTATCAGTGCTAAAACAATTACTGATAATTAAAGCACGGTTAAAATCCCAAAACTTTTATCAAAGTTAAAAAGCACAGTTAAAGACACCCTTTAAGAGTGATAAAAAATGAACTATTAAAAGGGTCATTTAACAATGCTTTTTTTAGTGATGTTAAAAGGAGTAAAAAAATTTCGGACACCTATTCACCTGATCCCTTTATTAGTTCTTCCACACCCCCTTTAATAGTGCTCTATACCCCACCCCTTTATTAGTTCTTTTCACCCCACCTCCCCTTTTATCAATGATTTTTGAATTCCCAGCCTCATGCACACCCACCTTGATTCGAACCCATCACCTCTTCTTCAAAGATGGAATGATTTTACTACTACACTGTGTTGTTTTTCAGCCTATTTAAAGATATATATATATATATTTACACATATATTTACAAATATATTTAGATATATTTATATAATTATTATTAAATACATTTATAATATATATATATATATGTGTGTGTGATATATATTATATTTATTTAAATATATTATATATTATATTAATTTACATATATTAGATTATAATATATATATATATATATTAATACACACATATCTATATATAAAAATAATAAATATATTTTTATAATGTAAAAAATGATTAGATATTTTTTTAAATACATTTTTAGAATATTTATTTATTTAGATATATTAGAATATATATTTTTATATAAATATGCTAATATTTATATTTATATGAGTGATTTATTTTAAATAAAATATAAGAAAACATGCATATATTTAATTATAAATAATGATACGTTGTGAAAAATGATAACATTTTAAAAAAATAATATCAATATGAATGTAAGACCTCAGAATAAATTCATTATCTACTAAAAAAGGAAAAAGGTAACTTTAAATGATGCTGAAAATTCATCAAATGTTAAAAAACCGGGATTCACAGACAAAAAACTCAGTTTCAGATGCCTTCTAGGATTTTTTTGGACTCGAAATATGTGACAGAGGTTTACTTGTGTCACTGAGGACATAGATCTTATTGCAGACTTTGATTTGATATGTGGTAGAGCCAAAGTAGACACTCAGATCAAAAGTTACAACTGTTTGAAGTTAGAGTTACGTTTCTAACTTATTTTAGATCTTTTTTGAATTTTTTATTTTTTATTTCTTTAAATTGATATTAAATGACTATTAGTGAGTAATAATGTGGAAATTATTAATTAAAAATATTTTTTAGTTATTTTATAAGCCTTTTCCTCTAAATAACTTATATATTAAGTGTAAATGCCTATTTAACTTATCTAAATCATATTCCAAAAATATATATTATATTTATATCAATATAAATATATAAATATATAAATATATAAATATATAAATATATAAATATATTATTTTTTATAAAAAATATTTTTTAAGTATACTTTTATCAGCGCTTATAAAAAAGCACTTATAAAGGGGGGTCTTTTTCAACGCTTCTAAAAAAGCGATGATAACAACCCTATCAGTTCTTTTTTAATAGAACTGATAAAAGACCCCAGTTATCAATTATTTTTTAGATGAACTGATATAAGGTGGTCCTTTATTAGTGCTTGTAAAAAATTACTGTTAAATACCCCCTTTAACACCACACTTTTTAGCGTTAATAAAGAGGATTTTAACATCATTTTTAGCTAGCAATTTTAAATCCCTAACACTAGATAAACCCAGTTTTGTAGTAGTTTTATCTAAGAAAAATGAAACACATCATGGATTGAATTCAAACAAGATGATAAGTCCAATAGATATGGTGAATTTCTGAGTCACTCCATGATCTCAAAGGTGCCAACGACGTTAGTTCCAACTTACCATGCATACCTAACTGAAAATTTCCCAAGAAAGGTAAAACTCTAAGAAAAACCTGACCGCATTCCTCAAAAACTATAATTCATCAATGATAGACCAGATAAGATTTATGATGGCTCTGTTCTATGACCAACTTATTCCAAATCAACTGCACCTTTTTCATCGTATCCAGAATGAGACATATCAAAAACAATGACCGCTCTCCCAAATTTGTCCAGCATAAGGGATATCTACAAGGATGTTGATAAGACTCATTAAAGAGAACCATATTTATCAAATCTTGATAAATATTTTTATAGGAAAATTTTACTAGATGAAAATGATTTTCCCGTGATCCACTAAAATCAAGTACAAAAACGTGAAGCATATCCTCAAGAGAATGGAAAATTCTCTTCATCTGTCTATCCATATGCAGATGATAATCCATGCTTAATTTCATCTAGTAACCATTAAAATATTGTAATACATTCTAGAACATGGACTTGAACCTTGGATCCTTTTCAGAAACAATCGTACAGGGTTCCCCATGAAGTCTTGCAGTCTCTTGGGCATACATGTCCCCAAGTTGTTACACCTTTTTTATCACCATGATCGGTATGAAATGTGTCAATTTAACGATTTAGACAATGATCACCAAAATCAAAGCTTTCCCACATGGATTCCATGGTAAACCAATGATGACATACTTGGAAATATCATCAAAATTCCATATCATAATGGGATAATTTTGCAATAAATCTATAGGTCTTTGGTTCT
This sequence comes from Viscum album, assembly GCA_963277665.1. Lineage (NCBI taxonomy): Eukaryota > Viridiplantae > Streptophyta > Magnoliopsida > Santalales > Viscaceae > Viscum > Viscum album. The sequence goes on along the minus strand of OY728140.1, from coordinate 814,809,198 downwards.
CCACATTAATTTTATGACAAGTAGGACACCATGATTTTTTTTTCAATTGACTACCTCTTCCATGTCCATTAATACTAATTTATCATGTCATAATACATCTTTGTAGACCCAGGACATAAAGACCAACAAGAGTGGTCTCCACTATCCCTAAACTCTTACCTCAGAGAAATTAGAACAACCAACCTTTTATAGAATCATAAAGCTCCAACGAGAGACCAAAACCACTCACTCGAGGTCGCCCAACAAAAAAATAATTTACAAAAAATGTTTTATATTTATTTATTTCCCCTTATAAAGTAGAGAATAATCATCAAAATTGGAATAAAATTTCATTTCATCCAAGAACCCATGAACATGAACTTATTTTTACTCCCAATCTCATCACAGTAAATAAACTCATTAGGGGACACTCATCAACTGATTCCTTCATAGACTGTGTAATTAATTTTCTGATCAACACAACTAAAATCACATTCCATTTACCAAGAGTGTATGCAATGTAAAAATAATTTTTTTGAAGATATTCAACCCATCTTCTTAGTCACATGTTTATATCCCTCTGAGTAAAAATATATTTTAGTGTCATATTATGATAACACACTACAAAAAGATCCCCAGAGAGATAGTAAAAGAACATTTTGAGTTCATGAATAACCACCTCCAAATCAATATCATGCGTAGGGAATATCTCCTCAAGAGGGAATAACAGGAGAGATCCATAGGCCACCTCATGTTTCACCTACATCAAGAAACATCCCAAACCCATACCAGAAGCATCACTGAAAACCTCAAAACCTGAAACTAGTTCTTAAAGAATCGAATATAGTGATAAATTTAAAATCTCATTTAGTTCCTCAAATTATCCCTGAGAATTTTCATTCTATTAAAAATTTACACCATAATTCGTTAAATCTATCACCAAAGATCTGATTTTGGAGATATCATAAACAAACCATTTATAGTAACCAGCTTAACCCAAGAAGCTTCAGATCTACAACACATTTCTAGGATGCTCCAGGGAAATGAATTCTTGTATTTTATTAGTATTCATAAATAATACCCTCTCATATATCACATTCCTTAAAAATTTCACTTCCTGGATAAAAAAAAATATTTGGAAATATTACCATATAGACGATGTTCCATTAAGGTTCGAAGAATGATATCCAAATGGTCCATATGTTCCTCCTTTATATTGTTGTTCAATTCCAATATCATCCATGAACACAATTTTTTTTCCAAGAACTGATGAATCATTCAGTTCATTAAGTCCATAAATACCACGAGAGTCTTGGTGAGACTGAATGGCATTACTAAAAACTCAAAAAGTCAATATCTTCTATTAAAAGTTGTCTTTAGTATATAATATTTAAAGACTCTAAACTGGTGGTACCTTAATCAAAATTCAATCTTTGAAAACAAACATGCCCCTTTAAGTTGGTCAAAATGACCATCAATCCTAGAAAAATGATATTTGTTCTTAACAGGCACCTAATTCAACATTCGATAATCCATGAAAAGTATGATACTGCCATCTTCCTTTTTAGTAAAGATGATAGGTGAAAGCTACAGTGACATGTTAGGATGAATAAATCTCATACCATTCAGATCCTTAATATGGAATTTAATTTCCACTGACATAGTAGGTTCCATTCGATAATATGGAATATAAATGAGCATCGTATATGGAGAAGGTCAATATTAAAATTGACATATCTCTATGATGGAATCCTAGAAAATCATCTAGAAATACCTATGGGTACAAATACACAACAGTAGGAGCCATACAACATAAAATTGGAAGGCAACATTGAGAAAAATTTAGGAAAACTTACATGAGATTACCACCGAATAATGAATAACAGTCCCCTCCTGAAAAAACACGAGTTACCGCATAAGAAAATAAAAACTGAACCCAATGATGAAAAACGTATATCTGGGTCATAAAAGTAATCATCAAATCCATTCCATGTATCATGTCAATAATTTCAATATCAATAACTAAAAATACCCATATCACATCGTTGTTGTCTATCATCACCCGAAATATGTAACACATGAAACCTTGTTCATACCTCTTTCCCAATGGAATGTAAATATACAAAAAGTATGTCATAAGTTCTAAAAATAAGTCCAAAAGGTAAACTAACTTTGATTATATAAAAGAATTATTATCAACTATATCAAATAAAGTTAGCATAGTATAAGATGAAATAAACATTATACCTCTAATATTAGATGACCCTACTTCAAATTCCTCTAGTGCATACTCTACTTCATAAATTTGTTTGGTCATAGCCACATGAAAATCTCCCTTGGCCTTAAGATTTGACCCACAAAACTAGGATGCATTAGTAAGAACCTATGAACCCTTTATGAGAGGGGATCCCTCCTTAATACCATAGGACATACTTTTACAAAAACACTTCATATGTCCAAATATTCCACAAATATAACAATTATTCAGAGTCTCCATAATGTTAGGATTGTAATGAACACACCTTCCACAATGATAGGAAATTACTACATTCCTAAAGAAGGCCCTTAAATTTATCCTGAAGAAAACCGACCACCCTTGCGCTTCCTTTTTTTATCCATAATACACACCCTTGAGAAGAACAACACCAACTAAAGAGCTACCCAAGCATGTATTTATAGATATGTATGCATCATCCAAAGATTCTTTTTCAACTACCTCTATGATGGTCATAAAGAACATAAAAATAAACATTGACTAAATATCCGACCCCAGTCCCAACTCAATCTCATAGCCTTTAGGTTCTCATTGGTAACTAGCTCCAGTTCCAGATTAACTAGCTTAGTAAAGTGGATGTAATACTCTAGAATATTATGCCCTCCTTGCTCCTAGGTTAGAAAATAATGAGTCTTCACCGCAGAAAACTTCTTAGAGTAAAATTACTAATTTAATATTTTCTTCAATGAGTACTAGGTAAGATCTTTGTGTAACTTATCTTATACAATAGAGTCCCACCATCTCCTTCCAGACCCATCATGAATGGACATAGAAAAAAATACGTTAGAGTCCTTAAGAGTCTTAAATAAGTTGAAAATAATTTCAACATTATCAAGACACTACTCAGATACTTGAGGTCCCTCATCAACACAACAAATGGGTGGATGTTGTTTTTTGAATTTAGAGTCACAATCCACCACACACCTCAGATTATTGACACCCACTTGACCTAAAATCAATATTATATAGATTACTGATTCAACCAAAGAAGGGTCCACTTGAGGTTTCTCCTAGGGATCTAGTCTCACAACTTCCTCTATCATATTAGGATAATCTATTCATGGAGGCATTATATTCTAAGCATAAGACAATGACCAATAAATTTTAGAGAATATTGAAAAATTTTAGTACCAACATCAAGAATTCAGGTATATGATATAAAACCTCAAACAATTTAATGTAATCATGAATCCTATGAAAAAAAAATTATTTAAGATATAAATATTCCATTTAAATAAACTCCCTATCTAGTTCATTAAATTGGACTCAAACTCCAACTCTAAAACTTGCAAAAAAAAATCGGACCACACATGGAAACTCAAGCCTAGAAATGGAAGTGAGCTGGGTAAACCCCATCCAACATATACTACCCAAATTCCGATGGTTGTAAATCCTTTCTAACCAATAAAAAAACCAAACTCAGGAAGTGTTAACACACTCCAGGATGATTATCCCTCTATTACCAAATTTAAAAAGACCATCCTGAGTCAACTAGACAAGCCAACCAAGTCAGTCTATCATAGTGGTGAGGTTTAACAAGATAATAGAAACAATTCTTGAATATAAAAAAAGACATACAACTACAATAAACATTATAAGAAAAAGATATATTGAAGATCTATACAATCATGACAGATAGGGTAAACTAGAAAATTATTAATTAGAAAAGACTATAATGTCTCCATGTGCCCAGATGTCACCTCTAAATCATCCTAAAATGAAGGATGCAATAACATGATAAGCCGAAATACTACAAGATTCCTTTACATTTACCAAGATCCTAGAATAGAGAATATAAAACCACCCAAAGGAAAAATTAGGGGTGATCAAAAATCCAAGTATGATACCCCTATAGAGTCTATACAAGTTTTAATATAAAGAATGTAGTAGTTCTAGATTTTAAAGTAGAATTGTTTTTTATTAATCCAAAATCATTTTTAAATCATTTTCTTTTGTTTTTTATAAAATCATTACATATTGATCAAAATAAAAATATGAAAAATATAAGGGATAAATCATGAATTCATATCTATACACCATATGGTAAGAAAGTAGATACACATCCTTGACATGATTTATCACATTAAGCCATGTGATACAACCTCATGTGAAAACATGTGAGCAAAAATCCATGACAAAATACATCATGTGATACATAATGATAAGAACATCGTTTTGGGACCTAGAATTTTGGAATATATAATAGACATAAAAGACCCTAAACCAGGAATATATTGGAACCAATAGATATTGAGTCCATCCAAAGTCCATCAAAATCACAAAATTAACCCCTAGTGGTACCACACACCCAAGGGTCACTTATGCCCCTTTCCCAATGCACCCAAGGTTCCCGTAGTGACAAGTTTTTCAAAATCCATTTTAAAAACATGCTCATTAATTATTAGAAAAATCAATGCCAAGAAAATCCACATCTATGTTTAATAACTTTTTTCTAACTGAAAACTACAATTTGAGTATTTAATCAAACACATAGTGTATAGAACCAATTTTTAAAGAAAACCCCTTTGAAAACATTAATATTTCCAAAAAACACCCTTAAAAATTAATTCAATTAAATGAATAACCCAAAGTAATTTTAAAATAATGATAATAAATTCATATAAATTACCCATCATATAGAAACACATACCTTTGAATAGAGGAAAGATAAACCTCCTTTGAAAATGGAGACCAAGTAATATTAGATCTGGTCATCATGATCCTAGATCTATATAAACAATGTCAATCCTCCATGAAACCAATTATATCCAACATAAAAAACCCAATTAGTCTTCAATAATATGATAGTAGAAGTGATATAGAGTATATCTACAAAGAAGAGATGAAAATAGAACAAAACCACAAAATTCCTTAATATGATCCATCAACAATGAATAATTTTTACCAAAAATCTCAAGAGAGAAGCCTCTAGAGTTTTAGTGGGGGTTAAGATGATTAAAAATGATATTAGGGGTGATTAGGATTTAAAAGGAATAAGGGAGAAATGGTAAAATTATACTTTTTAACAATTTGGAATGGGGTCACATGGTTTCTAGGGGCAGGCTACATAGTTAAACTAGCAGTGATCCAAAAATGTGTGCCCCTACTATGAATTCTAACAAGGGGTGCACAGTTTGCATTTGGGACCACATGATTTGGTAAAATCATGCTCAAACCATATGACACCCTTGAAAAACCACCAGTCACCCCAAAAGATTCACTGGTCATGTCACATGGTTTGATTAACCTTGAGAAATTCCATTGGAACCTCACTGAGCCATACCACATAGTTATCACACATTTAAACTAACTGTGGACTTTATTCATACACCTTGATAGTTTCTCTGAAAATCAATTTTTTACAACCTAAAATAACATGAATCCTTCTAGAACCAACAAAGAGTAAACATAAGGCTCAACTAAGGTGTACTTATGACCCATAGGGTTCCCTAGAGTCCGTTTTCACTATTTTGAGTATGCGATGCGTGTTTTAACAAAAATGTAACTTTAAAATAAAAACATGCACATTTAGACATAAAATTCACACCTTTTATAAAATTGATTTGAATTTCATTAATAGACATCATAAATAAAATATATATTCATATCTGAAATATCACGATAATCAGTTTTGAGTCTGTGATGTTCATTTTAAACTAATGTGCAACTTTTAAACTGAACACATTCACTTTTAGCCATACCACCCATACTATATTCCGGATTGATTTGAGTTTAATTCCTAAATGTGAAAAATAATTCATAAACATTTTTCCTAAATAATTAATACAATACAATTTAATTTATTCCATTTTGAGTATGTGACGTGTTTTTTAACTGAAATTTCATTTTTAATGAAAACATACCCTTTCATACATCCTGGCCACACATTGTGTCAAATTGACGTGAGGTTGATTCCTATATGTCACAAATTAATTGTAAATATTTTTTATAAATTATCAATAATATATGATCATGTTTTATATTTTTGATTATTTTAAATGTGTTTTGAACTAAATGTCACTTTTAAGTGAAAACACTTACTTTTAGTCACACAAACCACACCTTATATTAGATTGATGAGAGGATAATTTATACACATCAAAAGTGAATTATAAATTATTTTTCCAAATTTATAAATACAATACTTGTTCTATTTATAATTTTTGATCATGTAAAGTGTGTTTAGAACTAAAATTTCATTTTTAAACTAAAAACATGTATTTTTAGTCATACTGATCAAATCATGTAACACCCAAAAATTCATAAATAAGAACATTGCATTCGATAGCGTGTACGACACCAAACACCAATCACGTAAAGGAATATAATATCAATATATATTAAAATATTATTACTATTTTATATAAATTCAATATATTATATATATTGAAATAAACATGATACTGTGTTAGCATACGTCACACACAACAATGTGTTTCTTTAATGGCTTGTGTTACATGGAAGACCGAGTTTTACCGAACAATGATGTATTATTAAAATATTTTTATTTAATATAATAAGACTAAACCTAGTAATTGCATTATAATTTATGAATATAATTAACTAACTTATAAATATATATGGTTTCTAACAATGTAAAATGAATTCATAGGTTACCAATTAATTATAAATGAATATAAAACTAATTGAATGTAAAGGAAATTTTTTTATTCTCACAAAGGTGTTTGATCACAATAAATTATATTAATTACCATTAGTTAATTAAATTAATGAAATATATATATTATAAATTCAAGTAGATATTTTTTGTATCCATCCAATAGATTTTATAGGCATAAAGTAAGAACAAACCCAGTAATACACATAAAAAGCTATATTTTTATAAAGGTACTTTAACCTACTTTTAATAGGGAACCTATTGTAAATATAATTTTTCAAACTTATATAAATAAAATATGTCATAATAAACTTTATATTTGAAATAGGAACATCAAAATTGGTATAGGGTAAATTTTTGGTATTTTACTTTGAAGTTTCAGTTTTTTGATGAATTGTTAAAAATAATGAATTTTAATTCAAAATTTCCTTTCTACATAATTTATTTATAAGATAAATTTTTATTTTTGATTAATATAAAAGTTAAATTAGGTCAATTTTACATCAATTAATAAAATTTAGTTAATTTTAATAAATTTGACTTTAAAATTGGAAATTAAAATAGAGCAAACTTTTGAACATATTTTACTTTAGAATCCCGCATTGTCATCCCATCCATTAGATTAATTTTAAATTAATTTTTTCCACTTATATGTTTGAAATTTGAAAAAATGGATTAATGATTTTGAATAAACATAATTTATAATTTTTAATATGGTAAAATTAGTTTTTGACCAAAATTATTAGTGAATGTGATTAAAATTAATTACAATGATTAAGAGAAAAATTAGCTTAACAAGGGACTAAACCATAAAAATAAGAGTCAAAATGACCTAGAAACTTATCCAAAATTTTTTTATTAAATATTTTAAACCATATAGTCCATTTTTATGATTTTTAACATTATTTAAGACACATAAAATAGGATAAACATGGGTGGGATTCCCTTTTCCCAAATTTATATGAATGCCACTCCTCCCCCACTATAAAAAGCCACTCACCCCTCCCACTTTCTCAAACCACTTAAGACACTTTTTATTAATCAATATCTTCCCAAATATATCCTAAATATACCTAACATAAACCTATAATCCTAATATTTTTAAAAACCCAGCCATGGAAGCCCTTTGGCGCAAACTAGTAAGAGTTACCCAAATAAGAGGTAAACTCCTTCAAGATCTTTTATTTTATTTTCATTCTCCACCCCTAAACTATTATTATTACATGATTACAAAGAAAAACCAGTATCCTCAATATACTGAGATTTTTTAATTTAATGGTTTTATTTACACTTACACACACTTACATCTAAGGGCTAATGAGCTTACCATTTATGTGTACGATGAACTACCTCCTCAGGAAGTGATATTGTTCATTTTTACTTTACCACATTTTATGGTTGGGAATTATGATGAACACAATATTTATATACGATAATTATAATTTATATCTTCTTATTTTATTCTTATGAAACATATACCTTTATGCTTTCCACCTTTTGGGAATACGATAACATCTTTTTTTGAAGTGTGTACTATTGCCTCCTCAAAGTGATGTGATTCATTCATGCTACACATAGAATGTATAATGTATGGTTTTAATAATTGTATATAACATATATGACATAGATATGATACTATAATAATAATATACATAAAAATTTAAATCATTTACTTTTAATTATTTTAATAGGACAAGGAAATGAAAGTAGCATTCAAGTATATGTACAACCTACCATCTCCATTAATGGTGCATTTCATTTCTTATCATAAAATATTATGGATTGTTATAAACAAATATAAAATAATTATATATGATATTTACATCATGGATTATATTTTGAAGATGATTAAATCAAGATCTATGTAAATTCAACAAAAAAAAAAGTTAAAACATACTCAACAAACTAGGAAATTAACACCCATGATAGTGAAAATACTGAAATATTAATTAAAAATAGGTAGAAGATATTATAAAAAAATTAATATATGATATTTTAAATATGAGTATGGTTCTTTTACTAATTATTTACATGTTTAAAACCATTATATATTAGTTTAATGGATGTTCACCCAAAAAGAAAACACAAGGTAAGAGATTCTTGTCTCACTTTTCATTCTATGAGGAAAACACCATTTTAACCACATAGTTCTTTGTGTGGTGTATTTATTGACCATTTTGATATATTATATCATGAATTATTTTATCTTAATGTTATTTAAATCTTTTATTTAATTTCATTAATTCAATAAACTTTTGATTCAAATGTTTCAAAGTTATATGACACACTTTTTAAGTCTTAAAGATTATTTTCCTTAGGAATAATTTTAATGATCTCTCAATTATATTTCCATTATTTAAGGTATAATTTATTTTTCTTGACCTTAATTTATTATATATGTTGTAAATACTTCAAATTTAACATGTAATATCAGGATTCATTCATTATTCATGATATTTTGTGTCTTAATTCGAATTATTTCATCTAAAGGGATTTACACTTAAAGATACCCAAGTGGAAAAGAATTTCATATCCCAATTTATTTTCATTAGGTTATATTAGTTCCTAATTGTAATTAATAATATAATATTATATGCCTAATCACATTTTTTACTATTTATTATTTTATTTACACTTGTTTTATTTGGATTTAAAGTTGACACACATAATATATTCATTGATTGATTTTCACATCAATGTTATGGTCTTTTAAAGTGTTTACTTAAAAATCTCATATTGTTCGTGATTATTTGCACTTGAATTTCCATAATAGAAAATTATTTTATCATCATTTAATAAACCCTTTAATTTTCTTATCCTCTGGTTTTTTCATGACATTTTCAAGTAATAGCACCATTTTCCCACTCTTTGGTATTCAAAATGTTTCATAAAAAGTTTTTTTAAAAAACCAACTTATTTTATCTCTTTAGTCGAAGGACCTATTTTCTTCTAAAAACCTAATTTTTTAAATGTTTTTAAAAAATGATTTTAACCACTACAAAATGATTTATTAAATAAATTTTTAACCTTTTTTTCTTTTACCAATGTTTATAAAGGAATTTTCTTGGTGCTTTACAAACAAGGCATATTTCAAATCTTTTTACTGTGAAAAAAGAATGTTCTTTATACCTTGTATGACATGTAAAGATTTACCCATGATAATTTCATTGGATCTTTCTTTTCATGTTTAAAAGGTTAATTTTTAACCAAAAAAAATATAAAATTTATTTTCAAAGAAAACTATTTTCAATTTTTTTTTCAAAATAAAAAAGGATATTTTCCTCAAAAATGTTTTTTCAAATATCTTTTATAGTATTTATGTTCATCAATGAAAACATCCCTTTATCCTTACTCCAATTGATATATTTTTTATTGATACCATCCTTATTATTTCTTTATATGGTTTATGATTTTGTTGAACAAGGATAATATTGACATTCACTTCCTTAATTCCTTTTATTCCCCTTGAAATATTCAATTTCATATAATCATTGAACATTTAATTTCAACTAATTATCCATATTATTTATCATGGATATATTCATTACCTAAATCATATACAATTTTTCATATAGTTTTTACTTTTAATGTTATTTGATTATTTGGGTAAATATTGATAAATATGTTCTTTTACTCTATACGGATATTTGATAAGGAACATTATTAAATTAATTATTCGATATATGATGAATACTTTGGAAAGGTATGAAACGGGTGATGTAAGATTATAGATATCCCCTGAATGTATCGATAGTCTCAAGGGATGATTATATTGTCTTTACTTATATTTTTTTACCCAATATGGAAAACTGTCTTATTAATGGTCTTAACGGAAATAGTTCCATGAACCTCGGAAACATGGCATCCAATAATTTAGAATTTCTTTAATTTATATTTCGTTATTATTTATCCCTGATATTTTACATCATCATATCTATTGAGGAATTTCATTATCAGTTTATTGATTAAATGGCTTGTGTTTTTAGTTTTTACATTTCTATATTTATTTATTTTTATCTATTTATTTAAATTGATTTTGTTTTTAGCTATTTATCTTTCGATATTTATTATAAACTTACCTATTAATTTATTTATTACATGGAATCTTTTTTCAGTTATTTACCTCCACATATTATTTACGTAATTCCTTCTAAGTTTATTAATTACATGGAATGTGTCTTTATGTATTACCTTTCAATATTGATAATGCTCAGTGATTCATTATTTATTTTGATGTACTTTTCCATTATGAATAATTTGATCTCAGACATATTATGTTTCATTTCCCTAGAATTCCCTAAAGTGTACTAGATATGAAATGATACACTAGATAGACTAAAGTGATTATCCTCAAATAAAACAATTTTGTTATAATTAGTGTATTAATTTGTAAAAGAAGACTCATGTGTGAATTTGGTTTTCCAAGATTATTAAACTATTCAATCCTTTGGGATACTATTTACATGTATATTATGTCCATGTAATGGTAAAATGACACTAACTCCAAGATCTCTTGGGTTGGGTCACTAAATTTGGTATCATACGATGTTTAATAGAAACCTTGGAAGCTATATTTAGAAAACCTAGATTAGAAATCATATCCCTAAGGTAAAATTTGAGGATAAGTATATAAGAACATACAAGAATTTTTTTAAGGTAGATACTATGTGGGTCTTATTATAAATACATCCCTATATAGATAATATAAGTGGATTTGGTTATAGAAAAGATATACCTAGAGGTAACAACTCTAACAAGGTGTGTCGAGACTGACTCGGTGTAACCTGGTATATGATAACTCGTCTTAATGAGCACATGGTTTGACACTCCTAGGGGATATTCTTTGGAAAATTTACATTTTTTACAAAAAATTATGAATTATTTGAATATATAAAGAAAATTAATGACCAAGGTTAAATATTTGACCAATTAATGACCTATGTTTAAATAAAACTAATGAATTATTTATGTATTAAGGTTGTATTAAAAACCTTAGTTAAAAGGCAATTTAGTGAGTAACCTTATTTCATAAATGTCCATGATATTTATTTTGAAAATTATATTAGTATGATTTAGAAAAGGAAAAAATATATGACGGGTGACAACCCATCAATTCTGAAAAAGGCCAGAGGACTAGAACCCATGACCCAAGGATGATAAGGGTTTCATATCTACCATTGGCCTATACGATGTCCTGTTTAATATGTAATTTTTTTAGTTCAATAATTTTACAAATAAATTTTAATTATTAACTTATAGTGTTGATTTTTAGTATTATAGATTAATATATTAACTATATTGGATTTAGATAGTAGTTAAATACATATTTTTATATTTTTCAATCTTTTATGTGTCCTATGATCTTCCAAAATATTATTTTAGTGATTTAGGAATCAAGTTAATTTTTGGATATCCATTTATTTATGTAATTGATGAATTAAAAATTGATCAAAGAACAACCAAAGGATAAATTTGTGTCCATATAAATATATCATGTAATTATATTTACTTATATACTTAGGAATTAAAATATTTACTCAACATTAGGAAAAGTAACTTAAAATGAAATATTGTCCTAATACATTATTTTTTGTTAAACCAATGGTATTTTAATTCACCATTGATTTATGAATTTGTAGCCCTAAAAATTCCACTGATCATTAATAATTTTTAAATTATGACCTCAATTAAACCATAGAAATATTTATGCTTTTCCTCTATGTGTGTATCTCCATTTTCAACTGATGTTATCCTACCTAGAGACATAGTTATATGTTACTACATGTGACTTTTGTAGTTCCCATTCTCATTTTTCTAGAGTATGTTGTATGGATCCTAATCATGATGTGGTATTTTAACATAGGAAATATCAAGAAATATATCACCAAGGCCGATATTAAATTATGAGGATGAAATTTAATTAATATTGGGAGAATGTAAGACCCCAAAATTCTAAAATAATAATATTGTATTTGATAGCATGTATAAAACACAACACCAAGTGTGTTAGAGAATATAACATACCAATACATTAAAATATAATTACTATTTTAGAAAAAATCAATCTAAGATATATCTTGAAATTCATATGATACTAAGTTAGCATTCATCTCACACAACAACGAGTTTCTTCAATGGCTTGTGTTACACACAAGACCAAGTTTTATCAAACAATAATGTATTATTAAAATATTATTATTTAATATAATAAGAGTTAACCAATATTTTAAATTATATTTAATTAATAGTATTAAAAAAATTATAAAAATATATTGTTTATAAAAGTTTAAAATGAATTCATTGGTTACTAATTAATTTGAAATGAATATAAAAACTAACCGAATATAAAGGAAATATTTTTATGCTCACAAAAGTGTTTTTATCATAAATAATTAAATTAATTACTAATGTTGAATTATATTAATGAAATATATATATTTTACTTTCAATCATATATTATTGATCTTTATACAATATATTTTAGAGGCATATGATAAGAACAAACCCAATATTATATATAAAAAGCTATATTTTTATAGACACTTTTACCGCATTTTAATAGAGAACTTATTTCAAACACAATTATTGGAACTTTAAAAAATATTATATATAAAATAACTTCATAATTTAAATAGGAACACCAAAATTAGGTTATGTTGGATTTTAGATATTTTTATGTGAAGTTTCCTTTTTTGATGAATAATAAAAATACAAAATTTTAATTCAAAACCACTTTTCATCTAATTTATTTATGAGGGTAAATTATATTTTTAATTTGTTTTAAAGTTTATTTTTATAAATTTTACATAAATTAATCTAATTTAGTTAATTTTAATCAATTTCACATTGATATTTGATATAAAAACATAAAAAAAATTTGATCATTTTTTACTTTAAAAACCTGCATTGTTGTCTAGTTTGTTGGTTTTGATTTAAATTAATTTTTGCCACTTCTGTATTTTTAATTTATAAAAATGAATTATATAATTATAATAACAATAATTTATAATTTATAATAAGGTAAAATAATTTTTTATCAAAAATATTGGTGAATGTGATTAAAATTAATTATAATGATTAAGAGAATAATTAGCTTAACAAGGGACTAAACATTAAGCATAAGATCTAAAATGACCTAGAAACATGTCTAAAATCCATTTTATGGCCATATTTTGATCCTATACTCAGTTTTATAGACATTTTAACATTATTGGATCCAGTTGAAAAAGAAATATCTAGATGGAATTCCCTTTTCAAAAATTTACAAGAATTTCACTCCTCTACTATAAAAAGGCACTCACACCTCCCACTTACTCATTCCTCTCATGCCACATTTTCATGAAAAATATCTTCCAAAATATATCACAATAATTCCTAACCATAACCTAGAATCCTCTCCTTGTTCATAAAACTATCCGTGGAAGTTGTTTGGTGCAAAGCAAAAGGAGTTACCCGAATAAGAGGTAAGCTCCTTCCCCAATATCTTTTATTTTATTTTCATTCTCCACACACTCAAAAATTATTATTCCCTGATTAAATAATAACAAAAGTATTATAAATATACTGATTTTTTTTTATTCTAAGGTTTTAACCTACACTTTCACACGCTTTTATATAATGGGTAACAAAATTAGTGTTTATGTGTACGGTGAACAACCACCTCACGAAGCGATATTGTTTATTTTTCCTTTACCACCTTTTGTGGTTGGGAGTTATGATTAAAACTACAATTATATATTATATAAATGATATTTATAATGTCTCTATGATTCTATAATTATTATATAATACACAACTTTATTCTTTTCATTTTGCGGGAATACGATAACATCAGTTGTGGAAGTGTGATCTACCACCTCCTCAAAGTGATGTGATTCATTAATGATATACATGAAATGTATAAAGGATAGTTTTAATAAAACTATTTGACATATATGTTATATATATTATAATTTAATTAAAATATAAATATAAATATATATAATTTACTTTTCATTCTTTTAATAAGATAGAGAAATTAAAGTAGCATTCACGCGATCGTACGACCTACCGTATCCATGAACAATGCATTTTGTTTCATATATTCAAATATTATAGATTATTATAAATATATATAATGAATATATATTATATTTAAAAAAATTTCTTCATTATAGAGATTATTACATAATGATTTATGTAATAGGAACAAAAAGTAACAAATTAAAACATACTCGAAAAACATGGAAATTAACATCTGAAATATTCCCATATTCCCTAAGTGATGGCCGCTCTAGTACCTCCCCTCCTCGACCACTCCCAACCAAGGGGGGATATTCTTCTTATTACTCCCTCTTCTCCTCTCCCCTCATCTTTCAATCTTTTCAAATATCCTTCCACTCTCCCCATTTCCCCCTTCCATTTATAGTTGATGTCTTAGACAAATTTAACTACAACTAGTGAACGCTTTAGGACAGGGTAATTATTGGGATCCTAAACTCGAGAAACCTTCTAATTCATTTCTCATTATAAGAATATCTTATATATTCTTGGGAAAATTCTCCACATGTTATATCAGGTTTTCACTTCTTTCTTTTTTAGTTGTTGTTCGATTTATACCTGAGAAGAGACCCACCTATCTCAGTAATTTGGATCTTTCTCTCTGGACATCCCCAACCATTTTAGAATCCAATGATTCTTAGTTTGATTGGAAATCTTGTGGGTCAATTCCTATGCTCAGACCAATGAACGAACATCATAATCCACCTAGTTTCCCCTATAATATGTGTTTAAGTTTATTTTTCCAAGAATTAGTTAGATTCCATCAGCATAGAGATTGAAGGTGAGCTTCGGTGGTATCAAAATGTTGTCTATGAATATTGGGTCCTATTATGTTTTTCATGTAATCATATCGGCCATGATGACTCCAATTTCAAGAATTGATTGATGGGGGTATCTTAAACAACCATTTTTCATACTTCATTAGATGAGGGTCTCCCTTTATAGGCCATAGAGGATTGTGAAAAGTTCTATTTGATTGCTAAATCATTAGGTAACTTCTTTGAGTAGGCCAACTTGGGAGAAAGTGTGGTTGTGAAGGTTACCTTGGTTGCTTATCCTCTTGTATTTGTTCAGAAGTGATAGCCTAGAGAACCTGGGAGTTAGGGCTTCCCCCTCCCATCCATATAGATGTCTAAACCGTTTAGTTGGAGCCAATAGTTGCTGATGTGTTTTCTCATTTGAGACACTAATTAAGAGACAAATCAGTGGTAAGGATGGATACTAATGTTAATAGAAGTTTTTCATTTTCAAAGGATTTTATTTCATATGTTATAGTTTTTCAAACACATATTCCTTATGAGGGTAGAACAAAGTCATGCATTAAAGGCTAAAAAGTGCAATATAATCCTATAGACATGTTGGGTTTTTTAAGAAGTGTTTAAACCATCGAACTTGGGAACTAGTTAGACGGATTGAATGATGAATCTGATTTTGAATCTTGACCCCCTATGTCTAAGGAGAAGGAACTTGGGTAAGATTATCTTCATTTCTCTACAATGAAATGTAAAAACACAATCATGGATGTTGATGGGTTTAAACAAAATGTGCGGAATCCACTTAGATGAAATGATTACTCTAATTTACATATCCCTCTGGTTACAAGGGCATCTAGAAAAGTTCTGACCCCTCAAAAGGTACTGGCTACCGAAGTTCACACCCCACAAAGAAAATGCAAGGGATCGTCAATGCCTGTGGAGATGGAAGCCACCCATCATTATGAGGATATTACAACCTAGGTAGGGGAACCAACTTCCATTGATATATAGAATACTGATAAGGAGGAAATGGAATCAGAAGATATCCAGAAAATCCTCATGAATTCAAATGATGAAATGTTAGAAGTGTTTTTCATGATCAGAATCTCAGAGGAGAGTGCCCACAGAATGTTTGAAAGACCATTGCAAGTTGATTGGAATGATAATCAAAGATCTTGGATTAGAAAATAGAATAGGATTTTGATCCGAGGATTCAACGAGGGGAAGAAAAATCTGGAGGAACATGTGGAAACTTGGGACATGATGGATTCTTTCTTTGAGTATCTCATTATGGACAATTTCGATATGGAGGATACCTCCATTGAATGTCAGTAGTTCAAGGTAAAAAATTATAACTATTTCAAATTATTTTGGAATGACATGATTATTTCTTATGAGGTATGATCCTTATGTATCCAGAATGTTAATGGTTTCCTACTTTAACATAAATTTTTTTTGAAATAAAAATAATGATTAAGATGATGAAGACCTAAAATAGTGAAAAAAATGAATGATTAAAAACAAAAAAGTAATAAAATATTATAAAAATTTAATATATGATATTATAAATATTATTATGGTTATAAAATTAGTTGGTTACATATTTAAACCATTATATATGAAGTTAAGGGAAGTTCACCCAAAAAGGAAACCAAATGTAATAGATTCTTGTCTCAATTTTCTTTCCATGAGGCAAACACCATTTTCACCTCTTACATTATTGTGTGGTGTATTTACTAACCCTTTTCATATATTATATCATTAATTATTTTATATAAATTGTATTTAAAAAATTCATTTAATCTTATTCCTTCATGAGGCTTATGATTCAATTGATTCAAAGTGGTACGAGACACATTAGAATATTTAAGTATTATTTTACTCAAGAATAATTTGAATGATATTTCAATGGAATTTCTATTCTTTAAGGAATATTTTATTTTTGAAAACATAATTTCTTAAAGACAGTTTACATATTACCAATTTGACATGTAATATCATGATTCATTAATTCTTTTTGATATTTTTAGTTCTAATTTGAATTATTTATTCTAAGGGGATTTACATAATGTTACCTAAGTGGAAAAGAACTTCATAACCCAATTTATTTTCATTAGTTTATATTACATCCTTGTTGTCATTAATATTCTACAATTATGTGTGTAATCATATTTTCACTCTCTATTATGGTATTTACACTTGTTTTATGCGGATTTACATTTAAAACCCCTAATATATTCCTTGATTGATTTTTATATAAGTGTTATGTTATTTTTAAAGGTTTACTTAAAAATATCATTTTGTTCAGGATTTTTTACACTTGAATCTCTATTAGTGGAAATTATTTGATAATAATTTAATAAACCATTTCCTTTTCTTCTCATATGGTAGTTTGTGAACATTTTCAAGTAATAGTACCATTTTCCACTCTTTGGTACTCCAAATGTTTTAGAAAATGTTTTTAATAAAACTCTAATTCATTTCTATCTTTATTCATAGAACCTATTTTATTTTTAAAACCCTATTTTCTAAAAAAAATTCAATTTTTTTAACTATTCCAAAAGGATTTATCTAATACATTTTTACCCTTTTTCATTCAACCAATGTTTTCAAAGGAATCTTATTTTTACTTTATGAACAAGGAATTTTTCTAACCATTTTTAATGTTCAAAATGAATATTCTTTTTACCTTGTATGACATGTAAAAATTTACCCATTTCTATTTCTTTGAAGCTTCCATTTCATGTTGAAAATGTTAATTTTTAATTAAAATTGTTTCAAAAGTGATTTTCAATGAAAATGATTTTCATAATGTTTAAAAAAAGGATATTTTCCTCAAGAATGTTTTTAAAATATATTTTATAGCATTTATATTAATTAATAACAATTACCCTTTATCATTAATCCATTTATGATATTTTATATTGATACCATATCATTCTTTCTCTGGATGGTTTATGATTTCTTTGACCAGTGATAGTATTGAAAATCACATACTTGATTCCTTTTAGTCCCATGAAATATTCAATTTCCTATGACCATTGAACATTGAATTTCCCTTAATTACACATATAATTTATCATGGATATGTTCATTGCCTAAACTATTTACCATGTTTCATATGGTGTTTACTTTGAAAGTTATTTAATTATTTAGGGAAATATTGATAAATCAATATATTATACTCTATATAGATATTTGACAAGGTACATTGTTAAATCAATTATACGATATGTGAGGAATGATTTGGATAGGTACAACATGGGTGGGGACCATTTATAGATAGCCTCTCGATGCATTGGAAGTCTGATGGGATGAGTCAGTAGGGTAGGCTTATATGGCTTTTTACCCAATATTCAAAAACATCTTGTAATAGGTCTTGACAGTAATGGTTCCATTTAGCTAGGAAACATGAAATCTAATAATTAATCATTTCCTAAATTATGATTTTTTTATCATTTTTTCATGAGATTTTTCATCGATATATCTATGGATGCATTTCATTCTCAGTTTATTGATTAAATGACATGTATTTTTAGTTTCTTACCTTTTTATATTATTTTTTACTTATCTAATTATTTTAATGGTATTTGTTTTTAGTTAGTTACCTTTCCATATTTTTATACACTTTATTATTAGTTTATTGATTACATGGTGTATGTTTTTAGTAATTTTCCTTACCATATTGTTTATGCACTTCCTTGTCATTTTATTGTTTACATGACATGTATATTTAGTTATTACATTTCCATATTAATTATTCTCAATGATTCCTTATTGATTCCTCTATAATTTACCCTTAAAAATCATTTTAGATCACCCTTATTATGTTTCCTTTCCCCATTATTCCATAAACTGTACTAAGAAACATATGAAAGGATACAATATATGGCTTAACATTATTATCCTTAAAGGAAAAAGCTTAAAATATAATTTTTGTGTTCATTTGTAGAACATATATCATGTATATATCTATTTTACCAAGACTTATAAACTATTAAATACTTTAGGACACAATTCACTTGTATCTTATGCCAATGTAAGGGTTTCATGATAGTAGCTCCAGGCTCTCTAGGGTCAGGTCGTTACACATCATGTGTCGTATTGATGTGAGATAAGTTAATATTCATAAAAAATGAATTATATATATATATATATATTCTAATTTATTAAGATAATGTTACTGTGTTTGATCATTTTTGAGTATGTGATGTGCAGTTTGAATAAAAAATTCTCTTTTAAACTAAAACACACAATTTTTTTCATTCTATCCACATTGTGTTTTGGATTAATAAGTGATTAATTACTACTTGTCAAAAATAAATTATAGATATTTTTCAAAAATTATCCATAAAATATTTAGCCTCATGTTCTTATTTTTTAGGTACACCTTGACCCTCATATTGATTATTATTTGGTTGGGGTTTGTCTTGGGTTGTTCCTTGTGGAACATTATTTTTTTTAGAAAATTATAGGTTATAAATGGTTTCCCCAAACCGTAGGCCCACCCTATAAAAACTGTTTAACCCCATGTAGTGGGGGTTTGCATAGTTAGTGCATGGTTTGAAAAATTATTCACTAACCTAGTATAAACTATGCCCCCATTAGGGGGAATTATGGTTAGGGAACACAATTTGTCTAACCATGCGGTCATACCAAGAAAACTGTTCAGACGATAATTTTTATATCGAAAAATTATTAAAGAAAATCAAAAACACCCTTTTCATCACACTCTAAACCCCAAATCATCATAACTCAAAATATTATTCTTTGGAGGCTCTCAAAAACCATTTTTGGATCCTTCAAACCCCCTTCTAGGCTAATATATGTAGGTAAACCACTTTTGATCCCTATTCGATAAGTGATTTTCACCCATTCCTTCTCCCTCTCTCTCATATTATTTCCTCCATAAGGTTTGTTAGATAATAATTTTCTGTATGGATCTGACATCTGTTTATTTGGATCATGAATCTATGTTGGATTTATATATCTCCCTTTCCGTCATTGGTCCTTGGAAAATCCCACTGTGAGTGTTGAGTTTTGATATCATGATTAGATGTACCTGGTTCTATTGAGATTTTCCATGATCTAGTTTTGAAATTTATTTAAAATATTGATATGATAAATTCAAAAATTGGATTGAAAATGATGTTTTTATTTGAAGTGAATTGAATTGACCAATATTGATTGATTGATTAAAGTACATGGGATATTGGTTAGTTAGTAGGTGGTCAAGACAAGCACGTTAATATGGTAATTCCCTAGAAATAGACTGACAATGACAACCCTAAATAAATATGATATTATTTTAATTATACCTTAAGTTGGAGTGGATGATTGTAATTTTCCCTTATGTGGGACTGGATGATTGTAATTTTCCCTCAAGTGGGAATGGATTTTTTTTTGCGATCAATAATATGATAGTGTGAGGATCCTATATGTAGTAACTAATGTACCTCAAGGTGTTTGACCATTGTTCTATGAGTTTTGACAATTAAATTGAGATATATTCCACTGATTTTTAAATTGTTTTAGTATTTCCTAGTTTATTTATATAGACTTTTTAATATAAATTTTTTATTAATCAATTGTTTGAAATGATTCCATATTTTGAAATTAAAAGCATGCTTTTATTTAAATATGAAATTGTACTATCAGGACTAATTTCATTAAAATTGAAAGCATTATTTAGTATATATATTATGTTATATTGTTAGGGAACACCTAGTGGGACACTACTGGTGTATTAGATCACACCCTACTTTTTTCTTCGAGATTCTATAGATTTTCTTCTTTTAGGTTCGAGTAAAGGGAAAGAGACTCTTAGAGGAGGTGGATGTTCTTGACCCTTTGGGCTTGGAGGGTTGATACCTTCAAGATGATTTAGTTTTATCTTATCAGATTTTGGTCCTTTGATGATGTAATATTTGGTTTTTTTATACCTCTATGGTTTTTGGTACTATCTCCTTTGGAAGTTTTCTTTGAGCAGACTGATATGTATATTTATCTTCCACTATACATGTGGAAAATTCATTCCCACTTTTATCTTGTATGATGCTTGGTGATACTCTGAAACCCATGGGGACTGGGAATTCCTATTGATCTATGTCGGTGTCAGCTCAGGTATCAAGGTGTTGGGGTATCTTGGCTAGTTTGTGACAAAGTGGTATCAGAGGTGATATTTGTGCATCTTTCCTTGATGTTAGTATGGATTTGAGAGATATTATCAAGACATAGGATGTAGTTACAAGTGAGTTCCCCACTATATCTCATTTTTATGATCCTTATGTCACCATGGATGGTTTGGGAAAGGTGTATTGAGGAATAATTATATTCCTTTACCTTATAGGTATTTGTATGAGTAGAAATTAAAATATTGTTTTCTTATCTGATGGGATTAATTTACCTATTTCTCTTATTTGAGTATTGATCTGAGTAATCTTATGATGTCTTATTTAATTTTTGTTGATGTTTTTTAGCATCATATATCTGAGAATACACGTGAATAAGATCTAGGTGGAAGATGTTGATGAACCAAAGTGAGAGAATCCTCCAATGGACCGTAATTTGGTTGTGGTTATTATGCATTATGTCCAAGCTTTGGGACATGCAACTCCACCCACTCCCATTTAGACTCCCATAGTGGAACCTTAGAGGGATAAATTCCAAAGTCATGATTAGGATTTACTTCTCCATAAACCAACAAAATTCAAAGGCTATAATAATCCTCAACATGTTTAGTATTTTTAAGATGGATTTATCTTTTGTTTGAGTTCTTGGAGACACCTGATGCGATCAAGGTAAATGTTCCACCTACAAGATAGAGGGACCTAGAAGGAGACGAAAGGAATTAATGGTGATGGGGAAGAAGAAGGATGATTTAGAGTGGAAGGAATTTATATTTATTTTCACTAAATAGTTCTATCTAGAGTCTATAGTGCTGGATAAGGCTACATAGTTTTTTCAAATTTTAGCATGATGATAGAACTAGGATAGAATATGAGAACCGATTCTACGAGCTCATATAGATTTCACCTGTGATATTATTGAATCAGAAGATTAAGACTCTATGGTTTGATATGGAACTTTGATCTGGTAGTCATTCTTAAGTTTTCATTATGAATATATCCTCTTATTCTAATGTGTTGGATTGAGCATTGATGGTTGAAATTGATCTGGATGGTAAGCCAGTGTTGATGGGAGATCATTTTTATCCCATTGGAAGTTATTTGAGCTCCATAAAAAGAAATAGAAATCATGAAGAGTCTCATAGTGGTTCTCTATAGAAGGGTTATTTTAGACCTCCTGTAGTTCCTGATATAGGCCCTTTGACTTTCTTCCAGTGTAGAAAGCCGGTGAACTTGGAACAGGTTTTCATTGAGGAACCCAAGATATGTGGTTGTTGTGGATGATCGGGTCATGTGAAGAAGTTCAATTATATATATTCTTAACTATGTAGTGGAATAGGATCATCAACACCTAAAAGTAATACGGGTCTATCAGATTCTTCATGATATAATGGGTTCCAGCCACAAGCATCCGAAATAGGGCTTCTTCACGGAGTGTAAGAGTCTCCAAAGGAAGTAGAAATAGGTCCAATGACTATGAGGGGTACAATCACTAGATATTCAAAATTAGTGACCTCTTTAGTTGATACTACTGTATCTCATTTATTTATTTATACTTGTATTTTAAATATACTAAATCTTCCTATGGGTATTTTTTCTTATGTTATAGATATTACTACACCCATCTGAATTTAGAGTGAGTAGGGTCTCCATTGTCCTAATTTTTTATTCTCTTTATCGAAAATTTACTTTACTTAGGATTTTCAGGTTCTTGACATGAAATATCTTGATATCACTTTCTTTATGAATTGTATCATTGATAATAAATCCCAAATTTGTTATTATCTTCGTTGGATCTCCTTTACCGCACTCGATAGGGTGTCCCATATCTTTCATGGAGAATGGGACATGAGGTCGTGTAGAGTCGGACCCTCTTATCTAGAGTTGGTGAAATTATTATTGGTGTTTTGTTTTTAACTAGAGTGAGAATCATTTAGTGATGGTTTACCTCTAGTTTTCATTATGTTTTATTGAAAATTTTCAATCTGACTTCTTTGGTTTGACACCGGTAGGGAGGTAATTTTTTTGAATTATTTAGTGAATGGTACTCAACCAGTGTCTATTCATGCTTACCATATGAAACCATCTGAAATGAAAGGGATGAAGACTCAATTGGATGATCTTTTAGAGAAAGTATTTATATTATTGAGTTTTTCACCTTGGGAGGCACCTGTTCTCTTTGCTAATAATGTTGATGGGTCCCTTCAACTATGTGTTGATTACCAGAAAACAAATTGACTAATGGTAAAGAAAAAGTATCTATTTCCATGTATTTATGATCTATTTGACCAGTTGAAAGGTTAAATTAGTTTTCAAAGATGGATATTGGATTTGGTTATCACCAATTGAGAATAAAATAATCAAACATTAATAAAACCAAATTCTGTAGAAAGTATGGGCATTATGGGTACCATTTCATGCGATTTAGTCTAACTTGTTCTCATATAGTCTTTATGGATTTTATTAATAGGATATTTTTTGAAAATTAATTTTTTTTATTATCATAAACCCTCTATTAAGGGGGAGGGGGAACCCAACATGACGTCACGACATAAAAAACAACCGAGATTAAGAAAAAACAACTCATTCAAAACTACGAAACAAGGCTCCAACCCATCAACATGACCATGAAGACCAGCTTCCACACAGTGGATCTGGCATCCTCACGAAATTCCTCCTCAGCTTGAATGGAATTAAACCGCAACTCATTTGTATTCTTTAGAACAGAACCTCCAAGCCAATTTTCAGGAAAGTTCATAGCAGCATGCATAAACTGGGAATTATAATGAAGTTTTCGCTGATAGATAAAATTGTGAGGTGCAGATCAGTATCTCCCTGTCCATCGCATGTTCCTCCACCAAAGTCCGAACATCATACACCGAGAAACCGAAACACATCACACCACACAAACATCACCGAAAACAGAATCACGTAGAAAATTTTACCAATGCATGACGATCCCCTTGCATCTTGTTCACACCGTCGCCGCAACGCAGAGCGAACGCGAACCCAGAATCACGAACAGGAAAATGCCAAACACAAGCCAGAGCCAGATCCCATCGCTGACCTCTTGATCTCACCCGAAGACCGCCTCAAATCGCCGCACACGCTTCCAGCTGAGACAGAACCGTTGAGCTGAACCTCAGCTAGGAGAGGCTGGAACAACGACCACTAGCTTCACCGCACCGCCAAATGAAGCCCTACCCAGCGAAAAGGGAAAGAGCGGAGATAGGCCAACAACCGGTGGGAAATGCCAAAGCAGTCGCGTCCTGAAATCTTGACGCCTCTAATGGAAGAGGAACTGCCATCAGAGAGCGCCGAGCAGGAGGTCGAACATTATACCATGATATCAAAATGTGATTTATATATTTGGGAAGTGAGGGTCCTAGGATAAGTGCTATTGAAACATGGTATCTCAATTTATCCTAAGAAGGTGAAATCTTTTATGAAATGGTATAATCCACAAATTTGTTATTGAGATTCAGAGATTCTTGGGTTTGTATGTGTATTATCACTGGTTCATAATGGACTTCTCGAAGTTGTATTCTATAGTAACCTCTATCACCAAGAAGGGAGTGAAGTTTTCTTGGGATGATAATTGTTGTAGTTCGATTATTTTTATGAAACATATTTTGTCTTCTGAGATGGTGTTGGCTCTTCCATATGTTGGGAACAACTATATGGTCTCTTGTGATACATCGTATTTGGGTTTGGGATATATTATTATGTTTACTTATCACATCCTTGACTGTGGCTTTCAGTAGCTTTGACTGCATGAGAATAATTATCTGACCCATGATCTTGAACTCACATCAATGATGCATGTACTTAAAATTTTGTGGCATTACCTCTAAGGAGAATTGTTTACCATGTATTCTGACCAAAATATCTTCAGTTATATCTTCTCTTAAAAATATTTGAATCTATTCTAAAGGAATTGTATAGAGTACCTGATGAATTTTGATTTCAACATTGCCTATACCCTAGGAAATGGTAATTTTGTTGTAGATTATTCAATCAAGAAAACACTTACCTAGGAAGTGAAAGAATATTCATAATAGGGAACATTTATGGTTATTTTTTCACAATAGAATATAGGAGTTCGGTAAATAGGGTCCATGGATGTTTTGTCAAATGTTCAATTAATCTATTCTCTTCTCGGTATGATTATTCAATAACAACATATTTATAATTAATGCTGTAACATTAGATATTCACTTTATAGTGGGAAGACTTTCTATGAGTGGTCATTCTCCAAGGTGGGTGTTATATGTTTTCATAATAATTTTTTTGTGCCATTTACCATGAGAAAATATGTGATGAGGGATTTCTATAATTCCCTATGGGAAGTTCACCCAGGAAAAAAAATACATTCTACGATATATAGAGATTATTCTGGTAGACAGGTATTAGATGAGACATCACTGACATTATTTCACACTGCTATACTTTTCATCAGGTCAAGTCCAAGCATTATAATCCTTTAGGACTTCTTCAACCACTTCCAGCACTGACTTGGAAGTGGGATAATATATCTATGGAATTTTTGGTTGGGTTTCCACATAACTAGATAAATAAGAATGTGATATGGTTTGTGATTGATAAGATGAAAAAATAATCTCACTTTATACCCATTCACAATACTATCAAAGATAAAGAGAAGGGAAATATTTATATCAAAGATATTGTTCATTTTCATAGAGTTACATATTTTATAGTCTCTGATAAGAATCCCTATTTTACCTCTTATTTTTTGAGAGGCCTGTAGGATGCACTGTGATCTATGGATCATTTGAGTATGAAATACCATCAGCAAACAAATGTCCAGAAAGAGAGGTCAATTCAAATTTTTGAGTATATGATTCATTCTAACATTATTGAATTTGGTGGATCTTGGGATGACCATTTGGGGATGTATGAATTTGATTAAAAAATATTTAGTAGTCTATGATTAGAATGAATGCTTTTGTGGCCATGTATAGTAGGTCATGTTAACATTTTTTGTATTGGTCTAAGATCAGTGAATGATCCATGGTAGGACCGAGATTGGTTCAAGATATTTCAACAAAGATTCAGTTTATTTGTAAGAGAATTTTGATGGTACATAGTCAGTATAAGTCTTAAGATGATCATCTTCGTAGACCATTGGAGTTTTCAGGTGGTGATCATATTTTCTTGAATGTTTCACCTTGTTTGGTTCATAGATTGAATGGGAGTCATGGGTTTCTTTGTACTCATTTTGTGGGACATTTTGAAAATTTTAAGCTGGTGGGGAAATTTTAATACTACTTAGAACTGCCACCACATGTAACATTGATACATAATGTGTTACATGTATTGTAGCTACAGAAGTATCTTTGTAATTGATATCATGTTCGGAACTTGATTGATCATGATGTTGATCCTAAGTTATCCATGGTTGAGAATCCAGTCAGGATAGTCGATTTTGAAACTAAGGTACTTCATGGGAGGATAATACTTTTGGTTTGAGTGCTATGAAAACACAATTTTGATATTCAAGAGACTTGGGAGAGAGAGAGGTACTAATTAGAGAGCAGTGGCATCATATTTTTGATATGGAGACTTCTTGATAAGATTTACAAAGACAAAAAGTTTCTTGGGTGGAGAGGTTGTAACATATTCTTACTATTTTTTAGGAACACCTCAACCCTACTATTGATTATAATTTGGTTTGGGTTCAACATGGTTTATTTTTTTTTGTGGAAAGGTGATTTGTTTTGAAAATTATGTACTGTGTAGGGTTGGCACATGGTTTTTCCAAACCGTGCACCCACCTAGTGAAAACTATGCAACCCCAAGTAGTGGGGGTTTTCTTAGTGGCCATAATGATTGAGAAATCATGCACCAACTAGTATAAATATTGCACCCCCTTAAATGGAAGTACGATTAGGGGGTATAGTTTTTCTAACTGCACGACCCTAACAAGCCAATCATATACGCGGTAATTTTTTATTTCTAAAAACTGTTAAAAAAATATAAAACCCCTTTTTACCTCCCAGTCAACTATAAATACTCATAAATAAAAATATTAGGTGGTGGGGGCTCTCAAGAACAATTTTTTGTCCTCCAAACCCCTTCCTAAGAGGATCAATGAATAGTGAACCTCATTCAGTCCTTCTCTGGTAAGTGACATCCTCTCATTCCTTCTCTTATACTCTCTATTACTTTACTTTATTGGAATTGTTTGATCAACATGTATTTGATGGATCCAATATCTATTTATTTGGATCCTCAATCTAGGCTATATTTATAGATGTCCATTATCATTGTTTATAATTGGAAAATCCCAGTGCGGGTGTTGAGTTTTAATACCATGATTAATGGTAGGTGGTTTCATCGAGATTTTCCACATAAAAAACCATTGATTTTTTTTGATTTAAATTGAATTATGAAAATTCAATTTAATATGAATTGGAATTGGAATTTATTATTATGTATTTTTATGAAACCCCAAATTATAATGGAATTGGAATTTGGGGTGTAATTTGGAAATTGATGGAAATTTTAAATTGATTTGAGAATTTACTTTAGAAAATGGCTTAAATTGATTAGTTTAAAACCTATTATTGATTTTATTTTTAAAGGGAATAAAATGATGAAAAATAAAATATTTTTTTAAATTTATTTGGTATAATAAAATGAGAATTTATGAAATTGAATTGAAAATGATGATTTGATTTTAAGTTAATTTAATTGACCAATATTGATTGATTTATTGAATCATATGGGAGCCTAGGGAGTTCTTATGTGGTTGCGACAAGAACGCTATGTTGTTAGTTCCCTAAAAACATAATGATGATGAAAAAAATAACTGAACATGAACATATTTTAATTTACCCTTAAGTTGGATTTGATCATTGTAATTTCTCCTTAACTAAGAGTGGATGATTGTAATTTTCTTTTATGTGGGAGTGGATATTTTTTGTATGTGATCACTAATATGAGAGTGTGAGGATCCCATATCTAGTAACTAATATACCAAAGGGTTCTTCACTATTGTGCTATAATTTTTTTTATTTACTTTGATATATATTCCATTGAATGTGAAACTATTTTACTCATGACCAGTTTATTTATATAAACTGTTTTATATAGAATGTTTATTAAGAAATTGTATGAAATGTTTTCATATTATGAAAAGAGAATCATGTTTTGATTTAAATATGAAATTTTAATACCATGACTGAGTTATTTAAAATTGAAATCACGATTTGGGGTATTTATTATGGTATCTTATTGTGGAACACTTGGAAATAACCTAATAGGTTTTTATCTCACATCCTACCTTTTCCTTCAGTAATTTTTATATTTTCTTCATCCAGTTTTGGGTAAAGGGAGAGAACCACTAGTAGGATGTGGGTGTTCTTAACCCTTTGGGCTAGGAGTATTGATACCTCTAGGATGTTTGAGTATTATCTTGAAAAAGTTAAGTCTCCTGATGATTTAATGTTTGGGGTTTGTTACCCCTATTTGGTTTATGATACTTTCTCCTTTGATATTTGTCTTTGGGAATACTGATATGTATCTTCATATTTTAATTTTAATATGGAGAATTTATTCCCACTTTTATCTTATATAATTCTAGGTTCTAGTTTCCAACCCTTGGGAATCTGTAACACCCTTAAAGATATGTGAGTTTATATTTGGGTATTAAGGTACTAGGGTGTATAGGAAGGTTCATGACGCAATCTAATTTAGTTTTATTAGTTTTGAGTATTTAATGTTTGTTTTGAGCTAAAATTTCACTTTTAAATTGAAAACATGCACTTTTATTCATACAAGAAAAAAATTCTGTAAAATTGATATGGTATTAATTTATACTTATCAAAAGTATATTATGAATCTTTTGAATAATGTATCATGGAAATTAATCTATGTTTTATTGTTTTTGATTATGTTACACGTTTTTTAAACTAAAATGACACCATTAAATTGAAAACATGCACTCTGTGTCATATCAGACACATGTTGTGTCAGATTGATGTTCATTTGATTCCTAGATATCCAAAATTAATTTTGAATTATTATAATAATTTATCCTGAGAATCAAAGAATTTGTTTCTTAGGTTTGAGTATGTGAGGTGTGTTTTGAACTAAAATTCCACTTTTAAATAAAAAATCACACTTTCAGTCATAAAGGTGGTCACCTTGTGTAATATTTAAATGAGTTAAATTACTATATATCATAAATGAATAAAAAATTGTCTATATCATCATGATAATAGAAGTTTTTTCTCATTTTTTGGTATCTGATGCTCATTTTTGAACTAATGTATATCTTTAAAATAAAAAATAAAAAATTGGTATGCCCTTTTTTAGTCAACACATTTTTTTAAATTATGTAATTAATTTAATATTCTATATCATACGAGAATTTTATAATCTCATAAAATAAATGTCTTTAATAGTGACAATTAAAACAACCACAACAATAAAAAATCCTTGGACCCAAGAAAATGGTGTCATCTTCATCGATCAAACATATGAAGTTAGCATTATTAAAGAGCATATTTTCAATGAAACCATTTAGAAAAAGATCATCTTGAATTATTTGTTTAACGGTCCATTTAGTTATACCTATACCTATTTAAATAAGTGGTTTTTTATTTAGAATGACCTATTAATAGGTGTATCCTTATGTATTATTCTTACATGTACAAACTATCTTAATCTAGTCACATTTTCCTTCTCATCAATTAGGGAAACTCCAATTTTATCTTGAAAAAAAATTGATTTATACTATTATCTATCTTATCATGCCCCGATTTTCATATTAACATTTTTATTTTTTCCTACCCTTTATAATGTTCAAGGTATCTCGTCAAAGGCCAAAACTCACTACCAAATAAAATAACCAGTCTAATAATAATCATATTAATTTTATAATACCCCAAGATTTTAAAAGAAAAAAATTATGTTTGATTGTGTATATGACACACAAAACCTATTTTTTAAAAAAATATAACACACCAATAGCTTATGATTTTTTAACTAAATTTAATTTTATCTATATATTTTGTAACACACAACACCGTGTTTTAATGAACTTCGATATAATATTAAAATTTATATTTCAATAGTACCATTATAATATAGCTATTAAATTGGAAAAAAATAATTATATAAAAAATTTGTTTATTTTTTATATAGGTCCTACCTAATATAATTTTATTTATAAATTCTTATTAACTAACTACTCAATTTTAGACAAAGTCATTTTATTCATCAAAAATACATTTTCTTCACAATAATATTTTTTTCCGTCTTTCTTTAAGAAAAAAAATTTAATTTTTTTAAACACTTTTAGAAAATTTATTTTACATAATTAAATTAATTTTTAAAATTATATTATTAAAATTATATTTGTGTGAATTTTTTAGATTTTTCTGAAAAAGTTTATTTTTTGATGAATAATAAAAAATACCGATATGTATTGAAAACTACATTTTCATTTAAACAATTTACAGGGAAAATTTTTTATAAGGTTTTTTTAAAATTAAATTTAGGGAAAATTAATATGTATTAATCCAAATTAGTTTATTTTAATGAATTTAATATTTAATCATGATATAAAATCTTTTTAAACTTTTGAATGTTCTTTTTTTGGAAACCCATTTTTGACACATCTGTATTTTTAATTTAAAATTATTATTTTTTGATTTTGAGAGTTTATATTGGAGGAATTAATTAAATATTTGTAATAATAATAATATATATTATCTAAAAATTTCCACTTATTTTTTGACCATAGTAAATTGTTAAAATAGTAAAAAAATATTTTCTGTGGTTAACGTTAAAATAGGTTTACATGGTGTTAAACTAAAAAGATATGGGTTAAAAATGACCTAAGAGATTTATAAATCCTATTTTATGGTCATATTTAGACCTTATACACTAAAAGTTTCTATAATTTTCAATTTTAGTACATTGTGTCAAGAGAAAAATGTGTGTGGAATTTATTCTTTTCAAAAAATCTAAGTCTATCCTCTCCACCACTTATAAAAGTCCACCCTTCTATACTCCTCTTAAAACATCAAAAACCCATTGGTATAGAAAATACATACCCAAAGAACTTCCTTACCTACCTAACATCATCCTAGAGCCCTTTTTTATCATAAATACAACATATAGTGGATTATAGTGGAATCCTAATGACATTTTCCGAAGAAGATGTAACATCTTTAACCAAGAATTTTATTTTATATAATATTACAGTAAATTAATTTCTTATTAAACCATGATGATAAAATAAAATCAGTATCTTACATATAATTATATTTTTTATAAGTTATGTTGATGGCATAAAACCATCTCCTTCTCTCTTAAATTGGATAACTCATTAATTGTGCGTGTGACAAACTACTTCCTTGCGAGCCAATGTAATTCATTTTCCACCACCGCTTATCAAGAATGGATATAATGAAATTTTAATGTTTAAATTTTATATTTATGATATAATTACTCTTCTAGAATTATAATATCTCATATACACTCTTAGTTTCTAATTTGTAGAAAATATGATAACATGGCTCTTGTATATGGAGGACTACCGCCTCGTGAAGCTATGTGATTTGTTTTTCAATTACGATTTACGTTGAAGGTAATAAGGAAAACTTTTATAATGATATGTTATATTAAATACATATTAATAATTTTCTAAAATTAATAATTTATATATTTCTTACCTTACCATCCATTGATTAAATGATAACGTCTCTCGTGTGTATGGTGCAGTACCGCCTTACGAATCAATGTACTCATTTTTTAAAAACTCAATATATGGAAGATAGTAATGGATAAATTTAATGAATTTATGTTATATATAATAAATTATATTTATTTTTAAAATTAATATTCAATCTACTTCCTTACCATTTCACCCGTTAGAGAAATGATGACATTTCAAATGTGTATGTATGATATACCATATCCATGAAGTGATACGATTCATTCCCAATTTTCAAAATTCAATAATGAGAATAAATATGTATATAATGAAAAAATTATATTAATATATTTAATTTAAATTTTGAGATGATGGAAATGTATCCTTTGTTTGAGATCTGGATCTTTAATGATAAAACAAGAATGAGAAGTCAAGACAATTAACACCTTGAATAATAGTGATAATGAAAGATTGCTAACGACATCATGATAAGATGAAATAAAAGATATAATATATGATATTATAGATATGATTATGTTATAAGAAAATGAAAATTTTAAAACCACTATACAGGAGGTCAAAGAGATCTCAACTAAAGGGGAGTATAATGTTAGGAGGGGGGAGGGGGTTTAACTCAATTTCAATTAATTTTTTTATATATATACTTTATTGATTATATTATTACAAGATTATGTGTGAAATGAAATTTTGTTATTTTATTTTGTATTTATACTTGTCTTTATGTGGATATGCATTTTTTTGAAATAATCACCTCATGGATTAACTCTCACATTAATGATAGAAACATTATATGGGTTTCTCATCTCACTTTTATTTCTGTGAGACATATACCATATTCACCACTTATTTTTGTTGTGTGGTGTATATACTAACCAAAATTTTGTTTTTTTATTCTTTTCATGAAACTTTTTGTGATTTAAAATTCCATATGAATTTATCTATTTAATGGGGTTTTGATCCAGAGATTACCAAAGCTGTAAGGGATCTTTCAAACCCACCATTTTCCTTAAGTTATGAACTTTATCTCTATAACTCACATTATCCACCTCTTTCATGGTATGTAAGGCTTATAATTATATATATATATATATATGTCTCTCAAATATATAAATATATTATTCTCCTTTTTTTATGGGGTAATATATGGATTATAACCATCTCTCAAACGTATTCATTATGGAATTTACTTTGATTATGATATGGGATAAGATTATGACCCCCATTTTATTTTCATAGGTAATTATAAGATTTATTCATTATGATTCATATATTTATGTATAATTCATGTTATTTTGTATGAAATTAATTTTAAAGGTGGGCCTGAAATTATATATCCGTCTAATGTATTAAGTATTGTTTTAGTCACATGAGACCTCATGTTTGGGATTAGGGAGTGAACCTAATCCACTATAAGACTCTTTCCACCATGTGATGTTATCTTAGAAGTTATCCTTGACTTATGATTATTTCATGTATTATGTTTTGGTAACATTTAATACAATTCCATGATCTTATGATACCATGTTATTTACGTTATTATTATATTTGATTACTAATGTGCCTTCTTTTTTATGATATCATGTTAAACCCTTAAATCACATGTCCTTATTCCTTATCATGGTTATTACCTTACTGGTATTTTTAGCTCTACCCTTGAATTCATGTATCACTCAAGTTATCTCATATGTATTTATGAGATAAAATGAGTTATTGAAACATACTACTGAGAATAAATTAAGGATTCTATTTTATAGTTTCATTTTATTTATTATAAACCTAGTATTCCAATGACACTAGGACTTTATGATAATTTAATTGTATTAATTGATTTTTATGTTTATAAATCATGTAATGATATGTGTATAATGAATGGGTCAATATAGTTTATATCATATGTAATGAAAGGAATCTGATCCTTGGGAACTCTCACATATTATCATTGCAAAAAGCATAGCTCTCTGACTGTGGGATTCATGAGGAAATTGTTCCCACTAGGGATGGTGGTGTTTCCTTCCTTGGAGGTGTAGTCATTGTTAGAGTTCCATGATAGGTATCAATTATATTCCATTGGAAACAATCACAAACTACTATAGTTGTGATCAGAGTAAATATTTAGTTAATATTTGGAAATTATGATGAGAAAACATTATTGAAAACCATGGGGATAAGTCTAAGGATATGTTTTAGGATAATACTAATTATATAATAATATCTTAGAATTTTGGTGAAGTATAGAGAAAGCGGTTTCTAAGAAATCACATCCCTATGAAGATAGTAAAAGTGTATGTGGTTTTGGAACTGATGTACCAGGGGATAATAACTCTGAAAAAGGCATTTTGAGCATAATTAAAGAATTACCTGGTACATGATAACAATCCTTACTATGCACATAGTTTGATAAACCTGGGGGATATGCTTTGGAAATTCACAAACTATTTACAAACCATTATGATGGACTTGAACAAATTGTTAGGTTAGAAAAAAATTAGTAATCATTACCATGGATAATAGATATTTAAACCTAGAGGACCATAATATAGGAAATATTTATCATTTATAAGTTATTAGTTAT
This sequence comes from Viscum album, assembly GCA_963277665.1. Classification (NCBI taxonomy): domain Eukaryota; kingdom Viridiplantae; phylum Streptophyta; class Magnoliopsida; order Santalales; family Viscaceae; genus Viscum; species Viscum album. Next base: position 814,774,123 of record OY728140.1, on the reverse strand, counting down.
GTGGTTATAAGTTTCCCTTTGGTATGTAAATGAATTATAATGTTTTAGTTGATTATAGTAAATTGGATAAAGAATTCCAAAAACCAATGTGATTAGAAATTTAATGATTTCACTGATAAGATTCCTAACCAAATGGGAACGATAGTAAAAAATCTTATGATTATTCCAAATTATATATCTCAAATTATGATTAACAACATGAACATAGATTAATTTAAAAACACATCAAAAAATAAATGGTTGGCATCTCATAAAATTTCATGTATTGGATATGAAAAAAATATGTTTAGTTTTCATAATTGTTAAGAATGTGTGTATAATAACCTAGATGAATTTCTAAAATTTGGGAAATAATATTTTATATGTGGAAATAAAGGGAAAATAAAAATTAATTTCCAATTATTTTGATGTATTATTTTGGGGGTACTTGGGCATTATCTGATTTAATTCCCTAAATTAGGGTTAACCCCTAGACTAAGGAACGAAATATATTATACCATTCATTGATGTGAATTATTAATGTCTGGGTATCCAATAATTATTATGTAGAATAATTTTTATCAATGGTATTTTGGTTATAACAATCATGAAACTTCTATGGATCATTCTTCAGTTGTTTTTCTTTTCAAGAATATATTGAATGGTACTAATGACCTATAGACGTGATTTAATAGAATGGTGATACTCTACGTTAAAAAAATAATTAAGAAAATATAATATTTGATATGTTATTAATGTTTAGGTAATTATAGTGAATTAAAATTAGTTGATTTTGTGGAAAAATATGAGTTATATAGAAAATATTCATGGTTAAAAAAGTGATTCCAGGACTAAGGTATTTTTCAAGATGTTCATAATATCCTTGTGAATATTATAATATTAGGGATAATTATTCATATTATTATCACATAAGTTTTCTATAGTTTTAGAAAAATGAAAACATGCATGATGTGTAATGCCCCGACCCTAGTTACCCAGAGTCGGTGCATTATTACATAACATTGACATGATCACAAGAAAGATCAAATCTTGAAAGACCGATTGGTTTAGTAGCCTTGGAAACACTAGATATATTCATAAGTTTACATTACATCATAAAATGAAAAACTACTACAACAACATAATGTCTCCACAGTCCACACTATTATCCCCTCATAATATCCCTACAGGTCATTCATAACTTACTTCTTCACATCCTGGGAAAAATAAAACATAGAAAAGGGGTGAGCTCAAATGCCCAGTAAGGATAACAATATAGTGGAACATTCAAAATAAGCATAAACATTTAAGGAAATGCATTACTAAAACAAAAGCCTTTTAAACTTGAACTTCAACATAGTATGGCAAAAGTAAAATGAAATAATTCCATTTACTTGTTCACATGGATATTCTACTAATCGAATAATCACATGCAATATCAATAACCACTTTCATAATGTTGGAACGCATAATGCCTGACTATCATAACCACATAGCCAAGGCCTCGTGCGAATAATACAAATAAGATTTGGTCAAGGCCTTGTTCCAAGACACTAGTTTGTCTCATGAGACCTACCGATGCATCGAGGAGCTATAGCGGGCTCCACCCGTCACATATTAAGTCCAATGCATTCCCATATGAAAAGGTTTAAACATAACATAAACATTCGTATTAAAACTAGCATACGAAATGTCAATAATTTCACCATAAACAATTAATGGTATAAAAATAGCACATCCATAGTCAAACATATCACAAAACCTTCAATACAATATAGAAGTTTTGTATCATAATAAATTAACTTCAAATAAGCGTAAAATCCATCAAACGATGTTGACATAGATGAAATCAAAACACTTTTTAGAGAAATATCTCTTTCTATTTTTGAAATCATTTAAGAGACATATAAAATAAAACATTTTCTTTGAAAATATTCTTATAAGCTTGTAAGGAAAGCATTGAAGATTTTATAATGACGGAAAATAACCACACCCGCCGTATAAGTTAATAAAAACATTCTTACCTTAATTCTGTTGAAATGGTTAAAAAGGACCTTGTTTTGAAAATGACGGAAAGATTCCTCTTATAAAAAGTCAAAAAAGGGTATAAATTACTTTAACCCATATTCTTGTAAATAATAAAAATGTTTTGAAATACATTTTTAAGAAAACATGGATGTGGATGGTAAAGAGATCCCAGTAGATTATTACCTATAAACAACCTCGGATAATGAAGAGATTGTGAAATAACCCTTACCTTGTACTTTTCCTTGGTTGGGGTAGGTTAACCTCCTATATAATGGTAAAATAATTGTTATTAAATTATACAAGAATCATATATATTAATATGATATCATATATGATCTTTTAACATTGATTTGTTAATAATATCTTTGAATTATCGTTGTTTCGGGTGTTAACTTACTCATTTTCTTTTATATGTTTTGTTACATAAGCCATGTTTGTCATGGATAGGTTGTATATTTTTCATATACAGAATGATATCAAGTCCTTAAACATCATTTTTAAATCATCAAAAGATAATTATACTTGAATGGATACAATGGAGAATGAATCTTATCGCGTTCGTGGAGACGGTAGTCCGTACGTACGCACAAGCGACAATATAATTCTTTTGATATTAAAATAATATATAAATGGTTGTTATATCATATATAAAGAATCATTAACATGTTATATTTATTATTTACTTGAGTTACATATCATTATTATACCCATCCAAATAATAATATATTGAATAACAATTACACCACGACGTGGAGACGGTAAGCCGTACGTACACACGTATGGTGACATGTTATTGAAAGGGTGGATAGAATACTGAATATGGTTATACCATATTTATAATAACATCACAGAAGATATATGATACTGGATTTATTATTTTATAATGGTAACAACAAAGGAAGAAGAAGTGGAAGAAGAAATGAACTTGGAAAAGGGTGGTGAAATCATTACCTCTTCTTCGGGTTCTTCCTTTTGATTTGATCAAAAGGGCTCCTTAGGTTGGATTTCTGATCAAAATAAGGCCTCTAGGTTGTAGTGAGGGAAGGTTTGAGAGTATTTGGGCAGAGTTTGTCCGAACCAAAAGGCTTTGAAGGTGTGAAAAAATGAGAAGGAGGAGTTCCCTTTTATAAGATGGGTGAGGGGCACCTTTGGAAAAGCTAGAAATATTAATTTATAATAAATTCATATTCGGTTTAAAATGGCTCCAAAGTTTATTATTCAAAGGTTAAGGTGGGTATGGGTCGAAAACAACTCAACCAATAGAATTTAGACAGGTTTGGGTGCTTATATTAACCTTATCTTTAAGTATTAACTCTAAGTTAATTAGTTTCACTTTTACAATGTCTCTTTATATTTTTATATAATATGGTTAATAAACATACTATATACATCCAAGAGACTCCCAAGTGGTCCATTAATAATGAAAATATCATGATATAAGTCTTTTGGACGAACCTTAGATTTTTAGGAATTTAATATCAATTAATAATATAATATTTGTTTTAAGAACTCTTTTATGTCAATTTTGACACTATTCAATAGTTGATTTTTGTGAAACTCATAAAAGATTGATTAATTCAAAAAACGTCAATTAAATCAATAATAATATATCATATTATCCTATAAAATTAGTTTAATTCATTAAAAGTTTCATATTATATTTATTTTGGTATTTATAATATCAATTATTTTAATTTTTCACTATTATAGTAATTAATTCATCATCATTGTGTCATAAATAAATTAAATTATTTAATGTCTAAAAATTATAAATAAAATATCATTATGTAAGAAATAGTTTTATATTTCTAATGAATATTTATAATCTAAAATCCAACATATATAACCCTATTTAAAAATTATTTTTCTAAAAGATATATGCTTGTGTCATTTTTGTATTCATTTTAACTTAATTAAAATAAAGTGTCTCTATCACCTACAAGTGGCACCATGGGGTCCAAAAATCGACCCAAAGATGCCTATGGTCGAACATGTATCAACCAATAAGGCTAGGACACGTTTTAGGGTAATTTAGTATTATTATAATATAATTTTTAACCCTTATTTACCGGATTTACCCTTAACCATGGTAAATAAAATATTTACCGCAGTAATTATTCAAAATGTCTAAAAATAAAAGTGACCTATTTACACAATTTGGACATACTGATTCCAAATATGGAATCCATTTTTCTAATTTCAAAACACAGAAGTGGCAGAAATTAATTTAAAATTATTTCCCGCTGTCAAAACAAAAAGCGTGTTTTTAAGAGATAATAACTATCAAAAGATTGACACTTGTTTATGTTCGGTTTAATTGTAAAATTATGTCCAATGACCAACATTATATTAAATGGTAAAAATATATTCTAAATATAATTTAAAACCACTCAAATTCATAATTTATCACTATTAATTATTTTGATTAAAAAAGTTGTTTTTAATTAAAATTTAGTAATTTTCACTATTCATCAAAATATTAAAGTTATCCGAAAAGTACCAAAATTTCACCTTAGGCTAAATTCTATATTCCTAATCCAAAAATGAAGTCCATTTTGAAATATAAAATATATATAATTTCAAAAAGAAGGTATTACTATTCATAACGACTAGTTTGATTGGTTACGGTGTGTTAGAACTCGGTGTTGCGTACAACACACGCTATCACATTATTCAAAGAGAAGAGTACCATAGAAGCTTGGGTTGTTACATTCTCCCCTCCTTCAAATAATTTTGTCCTTGAAATTTCTAGAATACTACGTATGAAAATACTTGGGTGGTTCTTCATCATAAGTTCCTTGGGTTCCCACGTTGCCTCTTCCATCTTATGGTTTCTCCACAAAACTTTTACCAGATGCGTCGTCCGGTTTCTCAGTACTTGTTCTCTCGTATCAAGAATCCTGACGGGCTCCTCACAATAGGAAAGATTGGGTTCCAGTTCTAATTCCTCATAGGTGAGTACATGCGTTGGGTCAGGCATGTATTTCCTCAACAGAGATACGTGGAACACATCGTGAACTTTGGAGAGACTTGGCAGCATTGCCAATCGGTAAGCCACAACCCCAATTCGTTCTAGAATTTCGAAAGGTCCGATGTACCTGGGACTCAATTTACCTTTCTTACCAAAACGTATGACTCCCTTCCATGGAGATACCTTCAGGAAAACATGATCACCGACTTGAAATTCCAAATCCTTCCTTCGATTATCGGCATAGCTCTTCTGCCTACTTTGAGCTGATTTGATGTGATTTTGGATTACCTTCACCTTTTCCACTGTTTCCTCCACCATTTCTGGGCCTACAAGTTTTCTTTCACCAAATTCATCCCAACAGGTTGGTGTACAACATCTCTTTCCGTATAACGCTTCATATGGTGCCATCTGAATACTCGAATGGAAGCTATTGTTATAGGAAAATTCTACTAGTGGTAAATATTGATCCCACATACCCTGAAAGTCAAGTGAGCAAGATCTCAACATGTCTTCTAAGGTCTGAATGGTTCGTTCTGATTGTCCGTTTGTCTGAGGGTGGTAAGCAGTGCTCAAATGAAGTTCAGTATCTAGGGATTTCTGAAGACTTTTCCAAAATCTTGAAGTAAAACGGGGATCACGATCAGAAACAATCAATAGGGGTACTCCATGAAGTCTCACAACTTCATTAATATATAGTCTTTCTAGACGTTCCAGGGGTAGATCTTCTCTTATAGCAAGAAAATGTGCTGACTTGGTAAGACGATCAACAATAACCCATATTGCATCGTTCCTTCTAGGAGTCTTTGGTAGCCCCATGACAAAGTCCATCATCATATTGTCCCATTTCCACTCCGGTATGGGAAGAGGTTGCATGACTCCTCCAGGCTGTTGCCTTCTAGCTTTCACTTGTTGACAAACCATACATCTTGACACAAAATCAGCAATCTCCCTCTTCATGTTGTCCCACCAAAAATGTTCCTTCAAATCTCTATACATTTTGGTGCTCCCAGGGTGTATAGAGAAATTGGAACTATGAGCATCATCTAACAATTCCCTTTTTAGATCAGATATATCGAGAACACAAAGTATCTTCCCTAATTTCAAAATTCCATCTTCATACACAAAGTCTCTCAATCTCCCATCATTCACAGCTTTAATCTTCTTTTGAAATTCTTCATCATCGGTCTGAGAACTCTTAATCCTTTCTAGTAAAGATGGTTTGGCAACCATTTGAAAAAGCATTGATGTTTCACCTTCTCTGGTTATTCCCATGTCCATCTTCACTAGATCCATGAAAATTGGATCCCTTTCAATTCTCATATTGTTCAAAACTCCATGGTCTTTTCTACTCAAAGCATCTGCCACCTTGTTTGCTTTCCCCGGGTGGTAGTGTATCGTGCAATCATAATCCTTAAGTAATTCAAGCCATCTCCTTTTCCTCATGTTGAGTTTTTTTGTGAGAAAATATACTTCAAACTCTTGTGATCAGTATAAATCTCACATTTTTCACCATAGAGGTAGTGCCTCCATATCTTCAAAGCAAAGATCACAGCTACTAACTCGAGATCATGAGTAGGATAGTTTTGTTCATGAATTTTCAACTGTCGTGATGCATAGGCAATAACTCTATCATTCTGCATAAGGACACAACCAAGTCCTTTCTTTAATGCATCACTATAAATAATGAACCCATCATTCCCTGAAGGTAGAGTCAATATAGGAGCATTGACTAATCTTCTCTTCAGTTCTTTGAAACATTCTTCACACTCTTTTGTCCAAACAAATTTAACCCATTTACGTGTGAGCTTCGTTAATGGGTTAGCCAATTGGGCAAAATTCTGGAAGAAACGTCGATAATAACCTGCCAAATCAATAAAACTACGTACCTCAGTTATACTCGTAGGTTCTGACCATTCTTGGATTGCCTTGGTCTTAGAAGGATCAACAGAGATTCTATCTTTAGAGACAATATGTCCAAGAAAAGAAATCTCCTGAAGCCAGAATTCACACTTGCTAAACTTCCCATATAATTCATGCCTCCTCAGAGTCTTCAAGATAATGCACAAGTGATTTTCATGATCTTCGTAGTTTTTGGAGTATACCAAGATATCATCAATAAATACCACCACAAATTCATCGAGATACTCCTTGAAAACTCTATTCATCAGATCCATGAATACAGAGGGTGCATTAGTCAATCCAAACAGCATTACAGTAAACTCGTAATGCCCGTACCTGGTTCAAAATGCTGTCTTCAGAATGTCTTCCTTCTTCACACACAACTGATGGTATCCAGATCGAAGGTCAATCTTTGAAAAGTATTGAGCTCCATGCAGTTGGTCAAATAAATCATCAATGCGAGGTAGGGGATACTTGTTCTTTATCGTTATAGCATTGATATCCCTGTAGTCGATACATAACCTCATAGATCCATATTTCTTTTTAACAAAAAGAACAGGGGCTCCCCATGGAGAAACACTAGGGTGAATAAATCCTTTATTACTCATACTTTGTGACATTCTCATCCTCCTTTTGTCTCAGACTCAGAAATTGCCTTTCCATATCTGCTCGATGGTCACGAGGAAAGTATTTTTCTAAAAATAGATCTTTGAACTCCCTCCATTCCATATTTTATACTTCATCATCTTCCTTCATGTTTTGAATCAATGACCACCATTGATCAGCATCTCCAGTGAGGCGGTAAACTGCCATGATAACTTTTTCCCTTTCACTGCTCCCCAAAGCCTGAAATATTTTCTCTAGAGAATTTATCCATTGCTCCGCTACTAAGGGATTTTTACTCCCATTGAACGTTGGTGGTTGTTGCCTCATGAATCGATCTAACATTGATCCTCCACGCTGCGGATCAGGGTACTCCATACGGGTAAGGCTATTATTCATAACCTGAGTAAGTTGTCCCAGTATGGTGATTAGCTGATCGGCACCAGTTGCATCACCAGCCCCACTATAATTATCTTGAGCAGGAGGGCAATCCCTACATGGAGTGCGTGCATTGATATGGTTTCCATTTCTTCCACTAGGCGCCATTTCTAAACAATGACATAAACTAGATCAGTTTATGAATCAAAATACATAATCCCATACTTGTAAAACACTTAACATAAATTGAACTATTTATGGATATAATCCATAATCATAAAAATGTTTTCTTTGAGGAAGTATATACTCATAAACCATTCATAATGATTTGTAAATAAAATGAGATTTATCCTAAGCATATCCCCTGAGAGTGTCGTAACTAAGAGTGCACCAAGGCCCGTTTTCGTGCACCAGTTCCCGTTTGAGTCTAGCTCAAAGTGGTGTTTTCGGGTTTTACCCCTAGGTACATCTGTGCCAGAGCTGCCTCTACCTGCTCATATCCAGATAGGGATGTATTGCTCGGAAAACTCACAAAATCTCTATAATACCAAAATTCTAGGAAGTTCTTCTATACTAATCCTCAAAGTTCATCTTAGGTCTACGTGCTCTAATCAGAGTTTATCTAAATCTAGCTTTCAAGGTTTGTACAAAACTTTCTCTGATACCAACTGTAACGCCCCGACCCTAGTTACCCAGAGTCGGTGCATTATTACATAACATTGGCATGATCACAAGAAAGATCAAATCTCGAAAGACCGATTGGTTTAGTAGCCTTGGAAACACTAGATATATTCATAAGTTCTACATTACATCATAAAATGAAAAACTACTACAACAACATAATGTCTCCACAGTCCACACTATTATCCCCTCATAATATCCCTGCAGGTCATTCATAACTTACTTCTTCACATCCTGGAAAAAATAAAACATAGAAAAGGGGTGAGCTCAAATGCCCAGTAAGGATAACAATATAGTGGAACATTCAAAATAAGCATAAACATTTAAGGCAATGCATTACTAAAACAAAAGCCTTTTAAACTTGAACTTCAACATAGTATGGAAAAAGTAAAATGAAATAATTCCATTTACTTATTCACATGGATATTCTACTAATCGAATAATCACATGCAATATCAATAACCACTTTCATAATGTTGGAATGCATAATGCCAGACTATCATAACCACATAGCCAAGGCCTCGTGCCAAGACTACAAATAAGATTTTGTCAAGGCCTTGTGCCAAGACACTAGTTTGTCTCATGAGACCTACCGATGCATCGAGGAGCTATAGCGGGCTCCACCCGTCACATATTAAGTCCAATGCATTCCCATATGAAAAGGTTTAAACATAACATAAACATTCGTATTAAAACTAGCATATGAAATGTCAATAATTTCACCATAAACAATGAATGGTATAAAAATAGCACATCCACATTCAAACATATCACAAAACCTTCAATACAATATAGAAGTTTTGTATCATAATAAATCAACTTCAAATAAGCGTAAAATCCATCAAACGATGTTGACATAGATGAAATCAAAACACTTTTTAGAGAAATATCTCTTTCTATTTTTGAAATCATTTAAGAGCCATATAAAATAAAACATTTTCTTTGAAAATATTCTTATAAGCTTGTAAGGAAAGCTTTGAAGATTTTATAACGGCGGAAAATAACCGCACCCGCCGTATAAGTTAAAAAACATTCTTACCTTAATTCTGTCGAAAAGGTTAAAAAGGACCTTTTTTTTGAAAACGACGGAAAGATTCCTCTTATAAAAAGTAAAACAAGGGTATAAATAACTTTAACCCATATTCTTGTAAATAATAAAAATGTTTTGAAATACATTTTTAAGAAAACATGGATGTGGATGGTAAAGAGATCCCAGTAGATTATTACATATAAACAACCTCAGATAATGAAGAGATTGTGAAATAACCCTTACCTTATAATTTTCCTTGGTTGGGGTAGGTTAACCTCCTGTATAATGGTGAAATAATTTTTATTAAATTATAAAAGAATCATATATATTAATATGATATCATATATGATCTTTTAACATTGATTTGTTAATAATATCTTTGAATAATCGTCGTTTCGGGTGTTAACTTACTCGTTTTCTTTTATATGTTTTGTTACATAAGCCATGTTTGTCATGGATAGGTTGTATATTTTTCATATACAGAATGATATCAAGTCCTTAAACATCATTTTTAAATCATCAAAAGATAATTATACTTGAATGGATACGATGGAGAATGAATCTTATCGCGTTCGTGGAGACGGTAGTCCGTACGTACGCACGAGCGACAATATCATTATTTAATATTAAAATAATATATAAATGGTTGTTATATCATATATAAAGAATCATTAAAATGTTATATTTATTATTTACTTGAGTTACATATCATTATTATACCCATCCAAATAATAATATATTGAATAACAATTACACCACGACGTGGAGACGGTAAGCCGTACGTACGCACGTATGGTGACATGTTATTGAAAGGGTGGATAGAATACTGAATATGGTTGTACCATATTTATAATAACATCACAGAATATATATGATACTGGAGTTATTATTTTATAATGGTAACAACAAAGGAAGAAGAAGTGGAAGAAGAAATGAACTTGGAAAAGGGTGGTGAAATCATTACCTCTTCTTCGGGTTCTTCCTTTTGATTTGATCAAAAGGGCTCCCTAGGTTGACTTTCTGATGAAACTAAGGCCTCTAGGTTTTAGTGAGGGAAGTTGGGAGAGTATTTGTTTAGAGTTTGGCCGAACCAAAAGGCTTTGAATGTGTGAATAAATGAGAAGGAGGAGTTCCCTTTTATAAGAGGGGTGAGGGGCACCTTTGGAAAAGCTAGAAATATTAATTTATAATAAATTCATATTCGGTTTAAAATGGCTCCAAAGTTGATTATTCAAAGGTTAAGGTGGTTATGGGTCTAAAACAACTCAACAAATAGAATTTAGACAGGTTTGGGTGCTTATATTAACCTTATCTTTAAGTATTAACTCTAAGTTAATTAGTTTCACTTTTACAATGTCTCTTTATATTTTTATATAATATGGTTAATAAACTTACTATATACATCCAAGAGACCCCCAAGTGGTCCATTAATGATGAAAATATCATGATATAAGTCTTTTGGCCGAACATTAGATTTTTAGGAATTTAATATCAATTAATAATATAATATTTGTTTTAAGAACTCTTTTATGTCAATTTTGACACTATTCAATAGTTGATTTTTGTGAAACTCATAAAAGATTGATTACTTCGAAAAAAGTCAATTACATCAATAATAATATATCATATTATCCTATAAAAGTAGTTTAATTCATTAAAAGTTTCATATTATATTTATTTTTGTATTTATAATATCAATTATTTTAATTTTTCACTATTATAGTAATTAATTCATCATCATTTTGTCATAAATAAATTAAATTATTTAATGTCTAAAAATTATAAATAAAATATCATTATGTAGGAAATATTTTTATATTTCTAATGAATATTTATAATCTAAAATCCAACATATATAACCCAATGTAAAAATTATTTTTCTAAAAGATATACGCTTGTGTCATTTTTGTATTCATTTTAACTTAATTAAAATAAAGTATCTCTATCACCTACAAGTGGCACCATGGGGTCCCAAAATAGACCCAAAGATGCATATGGTCGAACATGTATCAAACAATAAGGCTAGGACACGTTTTATGGTAATGTAGTATTATTATAATATTATTTTTTAACCCTTATTTATCGGATTTACCCTTAACCATGGTAAATAAAATATTTACCGCAGTAATTATTCAAAATGTCTAAAAATAAAAGTTACCTATTTACACAATTTGGACATCCTGATTCCAAATATGGAATCCATTTTTCTAAATTCAAAACACATAAGTGGCAGAAATTAATTTAAAATTAATTCCCGCTGTCAAAACAAAAAGCGTGTTTTTAAGAGATAATAACTATCAAAAGATTGACACTTGTTTATCTTCGGTTTAATTGTAAAATTATGTCCAATGAACAACATTATATTAAATGGTAAAAATATATTCTAAATATACTTTAAAACCACTCAAATTCATAATTTATCACTATTAATTATTTTGATTAAAAAAGTTGTTTTTAATTAAAATTTAGTAATTTTCACTATTCATCAAAATATTAAAGTTATCCGAAAAGTACCATAATTTCACCTTAGGCTAAATTCTATATTCCTAATCCAAAAATGAAGTCCATTTTGAAATATAAAATATATATAATTTCAAAAAGAAGGTATTACTATTCATAACGGCTTGTTTGATTGGTTACGGTGTGTTAGAACTCGGTGTTGCGTACAACACACGCTATCACATTATTCAAAGAGAAGCGTACCGTAGAATCTTGGGGTGTTACATGATGGGTGACAAACAATCACATCTGAGAAGGACATGGGGCTTAAACCAACAACCGAATGATGATAAGGGTGAAACACCTACCACTGACCTATGTGGTGTACAAGTCAGTATAATTTTTTACATAAACATTTTAGGGGAAAAATAATAAGTTGAATTTGGGAAGAATATTAAAGTAGTAAATATTTTTGAATTTTTTGAATTTTTGGGTGATTAATGGAATGTTGGGAAATGTTTTATTGGTTTGACATGTATATAATATTTTTTTTTAACATAAAGGATTATTTTTTAAGAATAATATTATGTTTATGGAAATGTAAGATAAAGAGTTTCAAGGAAAGAAACTTACATAATGGATTAAGATAAAATTTGAGAGTTAATATTCTGGTATTACAAATTAATTTATTATATTGGATAACATGTTCTAACCAATTGGTTTCAATAAATACATGATGAATATTTTGTTATTATATTAGGGATTATGTGATTATTTAAAAGTTAATTTGAATGATTTAAAAAAAATAATCATCTTGAATACTCATTTATTGGGGAAAAAATATGATATTGTGGTGTATACTGATTAAAGGATGAAATTTTACATGTCAAGTAAGTATATTTTCTTATGTTCATAGTCTATATTGTAAAGGAATTATTAAACAATATAAATAAGATCCTAAAATAAAAATATTATCATATTAACTTTATATTCGAGGAATCAATGGTCATTTAACTCATCAAATATTTATTGTACTAAGGTCCGTAAATTTATATTGACCATTCAATTAATTATGATCAATGATTTCTATCACTCTCCATAATTATTTGTGATTTTCTTACATGTCCATATCATCACTTCCCACGAATAATATACTATTTGGAAACTAATTGTCTGTTATTCTAGATGAAATTCATACATTACAATATCTATTATCAATAGGATGTTTTACTAAACTTTTTTACAATGTGGGTTACAACATATGTATTTTAAAATTTTAGACCCTTTATTACCAAGATCAAGATTTAATTATGAGGATATAATTTTTTAAGGGGGTATAATCTAACACCCTATGATTTTAAAATAATAAAATTATGTTCAATAGTGTACATAAAATAGAAAGAAAATTTTAGATGAAAAATTAACACGTCAATACTTTAGGACTTTTTAAATAAATTCAATTTTTTGATAGCTTGTTTAACACACAATGTTGAATATTAACAAACCACAATATACTATTAACATTATTATTTAAACAAGACCACTATAACTAAGCTATTAAATTAGAAGGTGTGAATAAAATTTACTTATTTATAAAATTTATATAAATTTCCTATCCTATATATGATTATTTATAAATTCTTATGAACTAATCACTCAATTTTATGCAGTAATTATATTCATCGAAAATATTTTTTCTTCAAAAAATGATTTCTATTTATTTATATAGGAAATTAATATAATGTTTTTTATTAAATTAGTATAGCATATTTGAAAAAATTAACTTCATTTTTTTAAATAATAATATCAATATTATCTTAGGGTAAATGAATGATATTTTTTGGAAAAGTTTCATTTTTTGATAAATAGTGAAAAAACATATTTTTATTGAAAACTACCTTTTTTTCTTACAGAATTTAAACACCACATTTTATTTTAATGTGGTTTTAAATGTAAAAATATAAATATTACATATTTTTTAATCCAAATTAGGTCATTAGAATCAATTTCATATTGAATTTATTTATAAAATATTTTTAATATTTTAAATGACTTTTTTGTGGAAAATCATTTTTTCTACATGTATGTGGGTATATTATAAAATTAAATTATTCCAATTCTGTGAGTTTAATTTGAAAAAATGGATTCAATATTTGGAATAATAATAATTTATATTATATAATAATTTCACCTTAATTTTTTACAATAATTAATATTGGAAATATTAAACATTTTTTAATATGGTTAAGGTAAAAACAAGTTTATCGGGGGTTAAACACAAAATATAAGCACTAAAAATGAAGCCGAACTTATATTATTCCTATTTTATGATCTTATTTAGACCTTAATTTTTTTAATTTTAAAATATTTTCCAATTTTGATATTTTCTTCAAGAGAAAAATATGGGTGGAATTCTTTATTTTTGAAAATTCCAAGTGCCCCATCTCCCCACTTATAAAAGGATGCACCCTATGCTCTCCCATTAACACTTAAAAAACCCATTTCATAGGCCCAAAAATACCCAAATAACTTCAATAATTACCTAACATAATCATATAAAACATGGTTTGATAATAAATCCATCCTAGAAAGGATTTATTACAAACTAAATGAATTTGTATGAAGAAGAGGTAATGTCTTTAACCAAGAATTTTATTTAATTTATTCATATAAATACATAGAATATTTTTAGAACAAGTTGATATAATATCACAAGTATCTTTTATATGTTATTTTAATGACCTTAAACTGTCTCCTCCTCTCTCAAATGGGAAACAAAACTGTCAATCGTGTGTACGGATGGTTACTTCCTCACGAACCGATGTAATTGTTTTTCCACCACTACTTCTCACAACTAGATATAATGATGCATTTATTGTTTATATGTAATATTTATGATATAATTACTATTATGTAGTTATAATTTGAAATATACCATCTTACTTTCCATTCAATATAGAATATGATAATGTCGCTCGTTCATATAGAGGATAACCACCTCATAAAGCAACACAATTTGTTTTTCACTTATGATTTACATGGAAGGTAATAGTGAATAATTATATATTGATATATGAAATTCAGGAAATATTTTAAATTTTTCAAAATAAATATATCATATACATTATCACCTTATCATCCATTGAAAAAATTATATCTTCGCTCCTGTGTATGGAAAAGTACCACCTCACAAAGAAATGTGATTCATGTTTTAGTTATGATTTACATGGAAGGTAATAAAGGATAAATTTAATGAAAATATGTGATATATATAAGATGATATTGATTATGGAATATTCATATAAAATAAAATTCCTTACCCATTCTATAATTAACTATATGATAATGTCACTCATGTGTTTGTATGACCAACCGTCTCCGTGAACCGATGTGATTTATTATCCAAGTTCAAAATTAAATAATAATTATAAATATGTATCTAATGAAAAAAATGATATTAATAAAATTTATATCATTCTAGAGATTATGAAACTTCATCTTATTCTTTAGATTTAGAACATTCACTATAAAAAATGCTAGAGAAAACAAGACAATTAACACCTAAAGCAATAGTGATAATTAAATATTATTAACAAATGAGTGATAAAATATAATAAATGGGATAATACATGATATTATAAATATTAACAAGATTCCAGTATGATTTAATATCATTTTTTAAACCACTATACATGATTTTAAAGAGCACTCAATTAAAATGAAGTGATAGGTAAGGAGTTTTTTTACTCAATAACCATTAATTGGGTTATAATTCTAATTTATTGATTATATTATGTCAATATTATGATTGAAATGAAATTTTATTACACTATGTTGTATTTAAACTTTTATTTTTGTGGATAAATATTTTTTACTCATAATCGCCATTTGGATTAACTCCCACCTCATTGATAATAATGTCATATGGGTTTCTCATCTCAAATTTACTTCCGTGAAACATATGTCATATTCATAACTTAATTTTGTTTTTTGGTGTATATACTTCCCATGAATTTATTTTATGGTTATATTAATAATTTTTTCTATTTAAAAATCCATATGAGTTTATATCTTTCACAATGGTTTCATATAGAGATCTCCAAAGGTGAAAGGGATTTTTCTAACACACCCTTTTCTTTGGGTTATGAAATTTCTCTTTCTAAATAACTTTATCATTCTATTTAATGTTATGGAATTCTTATAAATTCTATATATATATTTATCTAACACATATACATATCCTATTCTCTCCTATTTTGATGGGGTAATACATTCTATATGACCATCTCTCAAATTATATCATTTTGAAATTTACATTGATTATTATATGGGACAAGATTATGAAACCCTTTTTCTTTTCAGGGGTAATTCGGATGGTTATGCATTATAATTGATATCCTTATATAGAAAATTTTATAATGTACATGAACTTAATGTGACAGGTGGGCCTATAATTATATATCCTTCTAATGCATTGGGCATTTTTATATTCTCATGATACATAATGTATGGGATTAGAGAGTGAACATAATCCATTATGGGACTCTTTCCACCATATGATGTTGTATTGGAATTTTTCCTCGACATTTGATTATGTCATGTTTTATTTTTCTACCACATTTCCTATGATTCAATGATATTTTTATACCATGTTATTTACATTATATTTCCATGTGATTACTCATGTTCCTTCCCTTTTATGATATCATGTTATACCTTTAACTCACTTGTTATTCTTCCTTATCATGTTTTTTTCTTCTGAGGATTTTTATCACATCCCTTTATTTTATGAAATCCCTATGTTAACTATAATAACCCAGACCTCTTCAGGCCATTCCTTTGTGAAAATATAGTGTCTTGGGTGTTCTAGGAGGTGTCTATAACTCATTTCCTATGGTTCCAAAAAAAAATACATTTTTTCTATCAGTGAATCATTTTGTACTGTCAGTATCGGTGAGTCATTTTGGTATTGCCAGTGTCTGCAAGTCATTTTTATACTATTCATGTCAGCGAGTCATTTTATACTCTCAGTGTTAGTGTGTCATTATTGTACTGCTGGTGTTTGTGAGTAATTTTTTATACTGTCAGTGTTAGTGAGTCATTTTTTGTACTATCGGTGTCGGCGAGTAATGTTTTACTATCGGTGGAGGAAAGTCATGTTTGTACTCTTGGTGTAGGAAAGTCATTTTGTACTGTCAATGTTGGCGTGTCATTTTTGTACTTACTGTGTTGGT
This sequence comes from Viscum album, assembly GCA_963277665.1. Classification (NCBI taxonomy): domain Eukaryota; kingdom Viridiplantae; phylum Streptophyta; class Magnoliopsida; order Santalales; family Viscaceae; genus Viscum; species Viscum album. Next base: position 814,756,881 of record OY728140.1, on the reverse strand, counting down.
TAGTCATTTTTTATTTTCGGTGTTAGGATTCCTTTTTGTACTATCAGCATCAGCGTCAATGTCAGCATCATTGTTAGCATCGACGTTAGCATCAGTGTTAGTGTCAGCATCAGTGTCAGCATTATCGTCATTTTTGGCATCTGCATCGGCATCAAAGTTAGTGTCAACATCGGTTTCATTTCTAGTTTTCTCAAGTTTTTTTCCAGTTTCTCCTATCTTACATGTTTTTCATCGTTAAATGAGAACCTATCAAATATTAGTTTTTTTAATAAAATATCCACCATCTCTAAGTAAAATAATTAAATTCTCAATATCTGTAACATCCCACAAACCTTGTATCTACCCAACCACATGGTCAAACCATGATCCTATTTTCATGCATATTGAAATCATCTCCCCGGGTATTAGGATCTCTCTCTTTATTAAGATGAGATCTCCTATTTACTTAGACTCTTTAATTATCTCTTGGTGCGCTTGAGGTCTTTATTCCTAAAATATTCACGTGCATGTCTTGTTGTTCCCTCCCTCTTCAGTTTTCTAGCAGTCCCCTGCAACTCCGACGACACCCTGTTCTTGACATAAGGAGGAAATTTGATCATTTTTTTGTTCCAAGTAGGGATTTTACTTCATCTATCTTTAATTGTGTATCATGTGGGGTTGGTGTAGCAATGCTTCTTGGGAGAAAACAACTAAATTCTTTCTTTAACAAGAGTAATAAATGAGGGGGATGATGATGAAAAAAATATAATGGGACCTATTATGATAACAGGAATGTAATTGAAGATGGATGAATGTTAAGCACTATTTTATTTTATTATCCTTGTTTTCCTGTTATAAATTGTTTTTATTGTAAGGCCTTCTGAAAATGATGGTCATTGGTGGCCTTTTATTGCACACTGGTGATGTTCTTATTCTTGTTGTTGATACTCTGTGAATAATCACAAATATCAATTCATTTAATCATGTACACTTGGTTAAATAAATGGATTCCCAAGGATTAGACATGTTATGTGATCACCCATACTATTTAAAGTGGAATTAAATAACCCCTCTTGTTAAATCTGAATATTCTTGGCTTAATGGTGTGGTTGTGTGCTGTGTTTGGGTGGGTTTTTTTACTTTGTGGGGTTTGTGTGAATTTTCTAATGGTAACATTATTATGGGTATGGGGGTGGACAAAGGGAATGACTTTGTGTTTGGGGTATGCCCTATTTGTGCAGCGGGGCTACTTTTTGGTGGTGTTTTTCTGTGGGTTTGTGAATGGGTGGTACAAGGATGTGTGATGGAATATTAGATTTAGATATTGATTGATTTTTTAATGTATTAACTTGTAGAAAGCGAGACTTCCATTTTTTTCTTTATGTCCATTAAGAAATGTTTTACAGTGGGACGGTAATGCGGTTATGTTTTGTTTGTGTAGTGGGCCTGCAATGTGGTTATATTCTATTTGTGTAGTGAGATTATAGATTGAATTTGTTGTTGTGTTGATAATGGTTGTGGATAGTGGTTTCCAAGGTAGTGTGGGAATTAATTATAGTGAACTCTTTAATAAATAATGACCATTTTTTAAATGAAAATTGGTTGGGTTTATGCTTTGGTAGTGATTGTTGTGTGGTTGGTCATATAGGGGTAGCAACAAAGGTGGTTCTATGTGGGATAGTTGTTTATTTAAAACCCATAGGTTGGATGATTTCTTGTTTACCTATATGTATAAATTGTAGTTCCTTGTGATTTTCAATACACACCCCACCCTTGTTGAGAACTACGTGCTAAACACCACTATTTCATGGGGGAGGGTGTCTTTACCAACATCCCAGTGGGGGGATGGATGGATGGTTATTAAATTTCTTCCTCGCACCCCCTTATAGGTTCTTACCACTCGAGTGTATCTGGGTAGGCTTTAATGGCTTGAGGTAGCCTAAGATCCTTCGGCCAGGTTGTGTTGTGGATGGGGTGCCTAGGTTTCTGCATGCCAGGTTTGTTTTCCCAGGTGTCTTAAAGATTAGGCCCATAAGTTTTTGGGAAATATGTGTGGTTGTTTTAACCCAGGTGTCTATGGGTGAGATATGTGTGGTTTGTGGCCTGGGTGTGTGTGGGCAGTTTTTGTTGTGGGACTACATTTGGGGAAGGGCGGTAGCGTCAAGACATTAGCCGCTATGAATGAGAAGTTAACCAATGAGAAAAGTGGTGCAGGGTACCTAAATCATCGAGGTACTTATATTATTACCTTACTTTACTTTCGTTATTTGGTGATTTTGACTTAGTGAGGTTGGGCTGGTTAGTATTTTTCTTGGTAGGTGCAGTTGGTTTCTATTGTTTTCACAGGAAACTTAGTCTACTTCTCCCACTTGTGCATGAGTGACTTTGGTCTCACTATAGAGTATAATTGTTCGGTCAAACTACATTATAAAATTGTTTTTAGGTTTCTAGGAGGACTGCTGGGACCGTCTTGGACTTTACTAGGTCGGGTGTTGAGATAGTTTTTTTGCTGCTGCTTAGTCACTTTCTTTTGGTAATTTCTTTAGTTCTTTAGTTGTACTTTTGTTATAGTTAACTTTTAAATCATGCATGGGTTGGAATTTTTTTCCTTTATATAATATTTTGGTGTTCTTTGGGATTTTTATCATCTTATCTTCTGATCTTATTTTCCTTAAAAAGGGTAATTCCTTCCTTTTTTAGAGATTCTTTACCCTTGGTGGTAGTCGCCACTCTAGGGCCAATTGAAGGCAGGACTCAAGGGGGTCATTATCTCTTCTTAATATTGAAGAAGGAAGGGTGTGGAACTTTTTTGTCCCTTCCCTAGTATTGAAAAGGTGGGTCATGACATTAACCCATTCAAATTTAAGGGTACATATGGATTTTTGGAACTCACTATGGAGAATTAATTAAATATTCCATATTTTAGTTTTGTTTAATGTATTAAAAACCTAGTCATTCAATGAAACCATGAATTTATGATCCTTTTGTTGTATTAATATATATTTATGTTTACAAATCATGTAATAAAATGTTTAAAAGACTTGGATCTCTATAAAATTAACCCTTTAATTTAAAATAAATTTTATGATTACAAATCCCCCTAAAATACTTTATTTTATCCATCCATTTTGAATACTATGAGATAAATCTATATTAATATCCCCATAACATTGTAAAAATGAAATTAAATATTGAAAATTATTATCTTTTTAAATAACATGGGATCTCAATCTCACATCCATAACATTAATATATAACCCCTTTCTAAAAATATAACCCATATATTCTATCTTATCCCTCCTGAGATGAAAACCTTTCTATTCTAAATTATCTCCCTATAAATCTCACATTAAATTGATGTTCTATTTAGATTATTGATAAGAAAATATTAGAAAATTAAATAAATACACAATAGATTAATTATATATTCATGTTAAATGTGAAATAAAAAAATTCAAAAGTGATAGGAAACCACCTCTTCATGATATTATTAAACATTCGGACACCATGTAAGTTATCCAATAATTATAAAAAATGTATTCCCTATTTGTAACATGTAGATTTTAAATGACCCTTGTAGTACTAGAAAAATATAGACAAAAAATATTTAATAAATTTTATAATGCAAAATATAACTTCATTCTAAAATACCTCTTTAGGGATGCTACTTTGTGGATGGAATATGATATGTTTTATAAATTTTTAAATGAAATAACTACATTTGACGTCATTACTTTGTTGCAGACACTATAGATACAATGAAAAAATGTATGTTTTTTATATGTTTTGTTAATGAATTATTAGTATACACACCCTAATAACTATCTAGTCATATAAGTATAAAGGTTTATTATGCACATGGGTTTTCTTCATAAAACAGTTTTAATGATTAATAACCAACTCTCTATCATAAAAAAATTCTTGTTAAAACATAATATAAAATATATTTTTGATGTTTATTTCTAAAATGATAAATGTAGTATGTTACAAATTTATAATTGAAATTATGTGTGGTTGATTTATTGGATATCAATGCATTGGTTCCGAAAAATATATATCTTTTGTGTGTCTAAATTGATCATAGATATATTCCACTGTATTCTATGAAAAGGAATATTTAATGGAAAAATATAAAATATATTCTATATGGTTGGAGTTTATAGTTTTACCCCTATATTATAGGTATTGAGAAGAGTGTGTTTTCTTTTATTTCTTTTCAAATGTTGTGGATACATGGCGTGTTATTTACCAAATTTCAACTTTTTTACATTGATTATTTTTCTATAGAAGGTACATGAGGACTAAAAAATCCCAAATTTTATTCAGAAGGTATTTTGTCTACATTGGTGGTGGTATATACTTCTGTAGAAAATATGAATAAAATTAAACTGTAATAATTATAGTATTTCAATAAGTGGATAAAAAATAATGAAAATGAACCACATGTATACATTCACAATCAAGGTTACAAAACCAATCGTGATTGATAATTTAATTTATATTTTCAAGACCAATCATATCACTAATGGAATTTGTATAAATGTGTTCTTCATATATAATGTTGTAAAATATATCTATTTTGGATTTTTATATCTCAGTGAACTTGTTACTCTGATAAGTTTTTCAATGTAATTGGTTGGGTAACAGTACTCTCAGAAGGTACTTGTGATCTATTAGTAGATCATATATATTGTCTTAACTTATCCTTATATTTCCCCTTTTATTTCTCCTTTTTTAATAACATAACTTACATTAGATATTTTTTCATTAATTATAAAATATTTTATATTAAAAAATAAATTAGGAAGAAAATACCTCATTATCATTATGTATATTTATAATATTAAATATGTATGCTATTAAAGTTACAATAGTAAGTAATTTTGTGTGACCTTGAAGATCATCAAGGGGAATCATTTTCTCGATGATCAACTCATGCGCCATGTGAATTCCTACCCTCAATTGATATTTTGGAAGTTAGTTATTGTGTAGAATATCAAATTGGATATTGTATAGATTACTTCTCATAAAAAGGTGATTATTGGGTTTAAAAGGATACAAATACCAATAAGTTTTACCCTATAAAATCTTAGTACAAGAATGATTTAAATAATTTTATATTCACATTTAGTAGAAAATAACAAGATAAAATTTATTAACTTGGGTAAGGAAAACTATTGTGGGTAATGGATAACCTTAGAATTGGGGGAGTGTAGATATTTGTTTTTTAGTTGTTGTTATGTTGATTATTCTCATTGATATATTCAATGATGATGTTTTATAAAATCACCATTCCATCATATTTTTTCTATTAGTGTATCTATCTATGTCTATAGTTTTTTATCATATGTATCCCATGTTTTATTTCATTCCCAAAGTATTCTCATAGAGATGCTTCAATTCTATCATCTATAAGATAACCATATTATTTTTTATTAATCAAATCCACAAAATGTAATCATTTATAAACAATATATGATGATTATTTTTCAATATAAATTTGAAAAAAATATTGGAAAATATGTAGTCATTATTATGTAATACCATTTTAAAGAATAAAATATTTCTATTTGGTCATGAATACACATGATTATTATACTTTCTATATTTTTTCATCTATTATTTATCCATTTTTATTTACACAATCCTCCTTTTATAGTACAAGTTTTCACGACCCATACTCAGGGCCCGTGCCGTGACTACCCCAAGCCCGCCTTCCATAGGCTAGGGGCTGGCGACTAGCACCAAAGGTGTAAATCCCGATAAAAGGGAAGACATTGCCTTTATAAAGTAAACAAACACCACAGAGTACATAAGCTGAAGTAAACACTAAGTAAATTGAGTACAATAGTATGTACTAGAAAGTAAATGGGCCAGAATACAAACCCAACTGAAAGTAAAGTACAACTGAAAAGAAAGTACAATAGTAGAAAAGTAAAGAAGCAACACCGAGCTGTCCTCTGGAAATCCCACCTGAAGGGTGGGTACAGATAGTCTCCTCAGCTCCTCAGGTCCAGCCGTCTGCTCCGTGTACGTCTCGTCCAGTGATCCACCTCCAGGTACCGTCCAGCTCCACGAGCCTCCACCTCGATCAGTACTGTCCATCGTCTGCATCCAACACAACGTAGTGCAGGCATAGCCCGTGCAGGGGTGAGTATACGATACTCAGTAGGGACCCCGAGACTCCTGAAGGTCTCCCAGAATCCAAGAAGGATAAAACACAAAGGAAAGATACAATCACGAAGTATCAACCAACTCTACTTAGGTATATTCCCATACATATACCTAAGTCATCAATTCCAGTTCATGCTCCAACTCACGAGCCCAAGTTCAACCCAGTCCACATAGGAAAGTACAACCCAATCCACACAGGAAAGCACAACCCAATCCACACAGGATAGAAAGTCAATCATATCGAAGATAATGATTGAAAGTCAAGGCTCAGCTCACACAGGTATATTACTCATGAAGAGGGGTGAAGATGATAGATATAGCCTCTGAATCATCTCCCCTGCCGAACCCACGTAGGATCCAAGTACATAAGTCATCACTGCCGAACCTACGTAGGATCCAAGTACAGTAACCATCAGTGCCGAACCCACGTAGGATCCAAGTATAGTTGTCATTGCTGCCGAACCCATGGAGGATCCAGGTACAGTCTTCCTCGCTGCCGAACCCACGTAGGATCCAAGTACAGTCATCATCGTCGTCGCAGTCGCAGCCAGCTCTAGGGTTCCCGCACACAGCATACTCGATTCCTGGAGGGTCCGCTCCACGAGCCAAGGGGTCGATACATCAACTGTCACAAAGTCCAGAGTTGATGTATCCCAAAGTTCCGTCTTGTCAATAGGAACTCAACACAATAGACGAAACGTCAATCAGACGCCCGGTCTGAGAGTTATTGGCCTTTTCATCTCAAGGGCCCGGTTGGGTTTTAAGCTAAAACCAACCCGACCGTACTCCAGAAGAATCCAAACCTCGAGCTAAGTAATCCAAAAGAACCATCTCACTAAGAGGAATCCAACAAAGTCGACGACATGTCAATCGGACATCTGGAGCTCAAGTTATAAGCGTTTCCGCTTCGAGGGCCCGGTTGGTTTCGTGTTCGAACCAACTCGGCCGTACGCAAAGTTCTCCAAAACCTTGAGTGTAATATACCGAAACTACCGTCTCGATCCAAGGATCCAAACGCAACTAACAGTGCCTCTATCAGAGGTCCGTTGCCCAAGATATGAGCATTTGAACGAAACTGCCTGAAAAATATGGGGTTTGGACTCGGACCGACCCGGACCAATACCCCCCGGGTCGACCCGACCCGGCCCTAGGTCCAGCCCAGTTGGGCGCGGCCCGGCCTGACCTGGCCGGGCGATCTAGCCCGTTGCTGGGCGCTCATCTCATGGCCAAGCGGGGTGCGAAGGGGGGGGGGGGGGCGCCCCCTTTTTCTGGAATGACCGACCATTAAGGCCGGCCTTGTGCAATTTGCAGGACTCGAGGGGTCTCGCCTCCAGGTGGTGCCGGCGGCCGGCTTGGCTGGCCGCCCCTTTGAGAAGTCGCCGCAGCCTTAGGCCATAGCTTCTGTCCAACCGGCGCGGCACGACGGCGCCGCGCCCCTCTGCCGCGGCCCGCCCCGGCAGTAGCCCCTTGGTGCTCCGGCGGGGCGCGATAGCGCCGCGCCCCTCCGCCGTGGCCCGCTCCTAGCCGCGGCTTCCTTTGGTCTCACTGGTGCGGTGAGATGGCGCCACACACCTCCACCGCGGCCCGCTCCGACCGCGGTCCCTTTTTGTTTCCACGCGGTGCAATGGCACCGCGCCGCCTTCGCCGCAAGTTCAACAAGGATCAACAAATGAAAGGGGAGGAGGATCGGCCGTGTTTGTGCGGTACGATCTCCTCCCATTATGTTGATAACAAGTGGCCAATTTATTTAACGAAGAACGTTAAATTAATCATGAACGAGAATTCTCAACGACAAACAAAGCGCAATTTTAATTAAATAAAATTGAACTTAACCCCTACCTCAACACAAGTTGTTAAACGATGAATGTCGCGGAATAAAGACATCACGGGGTGGGGTTCTGTAAACGTCGACGGAGAGCATCCGAGGAGGAAGTGGAGTCTCCCTTCCTTTGTCGCGGAGAGAATATTGAATGGCATTACATCGTTGGTGAGTTCCCGCGTCGATGCCCCCTCCTTTATCGTGGAGGAAGAAGAAGACGAAAGAATCCGGGTCGCTGAGTCGACGATCCTTGACGAAGTGTTGTCATTCTTCATTGAGGATTAAGTCCTTCAAGAGAACTTAGAGCTCTCTTCCCAATATCCTCACACAACAACCCAACCAAATAAAATAAGGCCTCCCCTTATTTTATTCTTTTTCCATGCTTTTCAAAAACTCAAAAATTCATAATTGAATTCACTTAATTAATTAAGCATGATTTGTAAAATTAAATGGGGTGTTATGTTGGAAATATTAATGTGGAAGAGGAGAAGCCACATAATTAAAAACAAGGGAGGTTTAAAGGGATTTTAAGGGGTTATAGGGAATGTGAAAAGATGGGGGCTCGTATGGGCCCCAACTCTCCTTTATCCTCTCAAGAGAATTTAGAAACCTAGTGGGTCCCACACCAACTTCCACACATAGGTTATAATCACTTAGAAAAGAAATAAAATTGTAACACATATTTTATTTCACTCTTCAATTAAACCACTTTTTTTAAACAACTCCTCTCGAGAAAACACACCTTCGGAAAAGGTCCTCTTAAGAAAATACCGCCGCTGCGGTTTCATCGGTGCCCTCAGATTTCGATTCCAAGCACTGGTTCAAAAGATAGAAAAACCTGCTCGTTCGTTCACTGAACGTACCCGAGATAAACTTCGGAAAATTATTCCGGGCACACCGGGCCTTAGAATCAGGTGCCGTAAAAAACTGCGTACTCGTAAAATCCCAAAGAAATTAAGAAAAAAATTTCCTTGAAATTTATGGGACTTTACATTACTCCCACCTCAGGGATTTACATCCTTGTAAAGATACATCACAAAACTCGGGAAATAAATGAGGGTACTGAGCACGTATCTGAACCTCCCGCTCCCATGTGCTCTCCTGGAGGTTCCCGTGCTTCCACCTGATGTGCACTAGAGGAATCAATCATCCACATAGGACCCACTCCTGTCGATCCTCGATCTCCACCGGGACCTCCGCAAAAGTCACCCCATCATCGATATCCATCTCCCCGTGATCAAATATATGCGTCGGGTCCTGCACGTATCTCCTCAGCTGAGATACATGGAAGACGTCGTGCACCCAATGCAACTGAGGTGGAAGAGACAGGCGATAATCCACCTCACATATCCTGTTGAGAATCTGGAATAGTCCAATGAAGCGCAGAGATAACATGCTGCCTCGGCCAAATTGCCATAATTCACGCTGAGGTGAGACCCGTAAGAAAATGTGGTCGCTATCCTCGAAATCTAGTGGTCTCCGCCTCCTATCATCATCGAACTTCTGTCGGCTCTGAGCAGTACTCATCCACTCCTGGATAATCTGTACCTTCTCCGTTGTGGCCTGGACCATCTCTGGTCCTACAAGTGCTGACTCACCAGGGTCTGTCCAGCACAGAGGTGATCTGTATGGTCGGCCGTACAATGCCTCGTATGGTGCCGTCCTGATGGTGGAGTGGTAGCTGTTGTTTTACGCAAACTCCACCAAGGGTAGGTGATCCTCCCAGCTATGACCAAAGTCAAGGACACATACACAGAGCATGTCCTCGAGGGTCTGAATGGTCCTCTCTGTCTGACCATCCGTCTGAGGGTGAAAGGCGGTGCTCAGGCATATCTGCATCCCAAATGCCTCCTGCAACCCCTTCCAGAGCCAGGAAGTAAAGCGAGCATCTCGATTAGAGATTATAGATGATGGTACACCATGAAGTCGTACGATCTCCTAAACGTAGAGGCATCCCAAGCTCTCCACTGATCCCTTCTCTCTGATAGATAGAAAGTGGGTCGACTTTGTGAGTCATTCTACAATCACCCAAATAGAGTAATGACCACTAGAAGTATGTGGAATCCCTGTCAAAAAATCCATAGATATCCCATCCCACTTCCACTCCGGGACTTCCAAGGGCTGTACCAAGCCTACTGGTACCTGGTGCTCCGCCTTCACCAGCTGGCAGGTGAGGCATCGTGAAACGAACTCTGCCACAACCTTCTTCATACCTGGCCACCAGTACTTTCGTCTGAGATCCTGGTACATCTTCACCACTCCTGGATGTACCTCTAAAGGGGAAGTGTGAAACTCTCTCATTACCTCCTCTTCTAATGCAACTGGTACCATGGTATGTCCTCTGAAAAGGAAGACATGATCTCCTCCTATAGAGAATCCATCAGGTGCCTGTCCTGAGGATATCTATGCACGTCAGGTCTCAGAGTCAACGTCCCCACGCTATGCCTCTCTGACCTGCTGAAGAAGTGGTCGAGTGACTGTAGAAATGCTACCCCATCTTTATCCACGAAGGATATCTGCAACGCGACTAGATGCTCTGTCGCCTCTCCAAGTAGCTGGATGCCCGACCTCCTACTTTAAGCATCAACTACTACGTTCCCCTTCCCAGGAGTATAGACTATCTCAAATTCATAGTCCTGGAGGAACTCGATCCATCGCCACTGTCTTAGGTTCAAGTCCTTTTGCAAGAAGATGTACCTGAGACTCTGGTAGTCATAATAGACTGTAAAGCGCTCGCCCATCAGATAGTGACGCCACATCTTCAAGGCGAAAACCACTGCTGCTAACTCCAGGTCATGGGTAGCGTAGTTCTTCTCATTCTACCTCAACTATCGTGATCCATAGGCAATCACTGCCCACCCCTACATTAGGACACACCCGAGTCCGGTCCCTGATGCATAACAGTAAACTATGTACCCTACGCCCTCCTCCGGTAGCCTCAAGATGGGTGCACTGGTCAATCTCTGTCTCAGCTCCTAGAAGCTCTACTGAAATCTATCTGACCACACGAAGGGTTTCCCCTTCTTCGTCAAAGTTGAAAGTGGTTCTGAAACTCTAGAGAAGTCTGAGACAAATCTCCGATAGTACCCAGCCAGACCTAGGAAACTCTGCACCTCTGTTACGCTCCTGGGTGGCTCCCAAGCTAGCACTGCCTTGATCTTCACAGGATCCACTGCAACTCCCACCTCAGAGATGATGTGTCCCAAGAAGTGGACTTCTTGAATCCAGAACTCACACTTTGAGAGCTTACCATAATGCTGGTGCTCTCGGAGTGTGTCCAGTACAACCCATAAGTGGTAGGCGCACTCCTCCTCAATAGTCGAGTAAATCAATATGTCGTCGATGAAGACGACGATAAATCGATCGAGGTAGGCTGGAAGATCCTATTCATGAGACTCATGAACACTACTATAGTGTTGGTTACACCTAAAGACATAACCAAGAACTCATAGTGGCCATACCGACACCTGAAGGCCATCTTCTGCACATCCTAATCACGTACTCTGAGCTGATGATAGCCTGACTTGAGGTCTATCTTCAAGAACCATCGTGATCCCTTGAGCTAACCGAAGAGGTCGTCAATCCTCGGTAGCAGATACTTGTTCTTCACGGTCACCTGGTTTAGGCGACAGTAATCGACACACAGTCATAAGCTCCCATCCACCTTCTTGGAGAACAAGATCAGGGAAGCCCAGGGTGAAATACTGGGTCAGATGAATCCCTTTCCCTGCAAGTCCTCCAGTTGTACCCATAGATCTCGAAGCTCAACGGGAGCCATCCAATATGCTAGAGAAGATATCGGGGTTTTCCCGGGATACAGGTCAATATAGAAGTCTACCTCTCTATGAGGAGGTAGTCCTGGAACGTCATCAGGAAAAACGTCCGCATACTCATCCACCACAACAGGAAAACTCGGACTCCGCTTGTCAACTGATCCTAGGATGAGACTAGAAAACTGATCAGTGATCGGCTGTCCTCTCCTCTGTGTGAGTCCATCCTGCCTGCAAAGGCTCCCTTCTCGCTGGTGAAGGTGAACCGGCTCCCATCGGTGTGGACACATCGCACCTTGTGCCTAATACAATCGATATGAGTATAGACTGTAGATAACCAATCCATGCCCAAGATGACATCATAAGGCCTTGACACCGCTACAAGAAGATCCCAGCCGAAGCTCTTGCCTCCTAGAGTAAGCTCACACTGCCGGAACCAGTGCGTAATCATCGAGTCTACTCTTGTAGGAGTCTCTAGTCATAAGGATCGAGCCAACGGCTCCGTCGGAATCCCCGAGCTCTGGAAAAGGGCAGTGACAATAAAAGAATGACTCGCTCCTGTGTCTATAAGAACTGCTGCAAGGGTGGAGTAGACACAGATAGTACCTCGAATCATCTTAGGTGCGCCGTGGTCATAGTCCTCCACTGCCTGAAGCTGAGCCTGCCTCTGTCTGCTAGCTCCCTGTGGTTAGGGTGGACCTCCTGGTGGTGGTGGTGGTAGAGCCCCGAAGCGTCCTCTACCTCCTCATGCTCGACCATCTCCTCTACCTCGTCCGCCTGCTCCCTGTGGACCACCATGGTCGAACCTATGCCTCTGCCTGGGTGGTCCCTCAACTTTCTGCTGCTCCTCTGCATGGCGGGTCGGGCAGTCACGAGCCATGTGACCCTGCCCTATGCATGCATAGAACTATCTGCCTCTCGTATGACTGGCTCTTCTGCGTGTACCCCGCACTTCCGAGCCAGTATCCTGAGGTTTCCCACCTGATGGTCTGGTCTTCTTGGACCCCTGTGACATCCGTCGACTGCCAGCTTCATAAGACTCCGATACGTGTCGCCCTACAGTCGGCCTCGCTGCTGGCGAAGGCTCAGCAAGAAAGATCTCCATAAGAAGGGCTCGCTCCAGTACTCCTGCCTGCATTGGAATGCTGAGGGAGATCATCGAAGCCCTGATCTCATGCCTCAGTACCTGCTCGAAGGTCTAGGCCTAGAAGAATGAGTCTCGTACCATGTCCGTGGAGTAGCGCAAGAGATCAGTAAATCTCACCGATTACTGGGCTTCTGACATGTTTCCCTACCATAGCTATAGTAACTCCTGAATGCACACCGCACGGAGGGTGGTTGGAACAAACTCTGAGCGGAAGAGGCTCTCGAAGTCCATCCAAAGAAGAGATGCCTCGTCGTGCACCTGGAGCATCAGGATCTACCATTTACCTGCTGCCGCGTGCAGAAGACTCGCCTCAAGGATCACCATAAGATCTTCTGGTGTCCTTACCAATCTGAAAACTCGAACAACAGCCTCCAGCCAATCCTCGGCTGCCTGAGGGTCCGTCTCCCCGTGGAACCTGGGCAGTCTCTGATGCTGAAACTCATGCAGTGCACTCAGGCGACGTGCACTCTCAGCTGTTGGGGCTGGTGGAACCAGTGGATCGGCGGGTAGAGGTACCGCCGGTGCCTCTGCTGTAATGGGGCCCTGCACTGAGGCCTTATCGCACGGTGGGCTTCCATCTCGCACAAAGCTTGGAACCCTAGATAGCTGCCATCGTGGGGCCATCCTGTAAAGAATAAGGTGTTCCACAGTCAATACAGTATATCTGGTGAGCTGAAACAAAGTAATCACAAAGAAAACTTTGAAACACACATGCAATCATTGTTTTAGTGCACTGAGTCGGAAATCAGAAGTCAAGGTCCTGGTGTATGGATACGTCGGCCGCCGCACCAACACTGGACTCCCTAGACCGACAACCACACTCAAATACCCTTATAACTATTGCTTCACATAGAAGAAATTATCAGAGTCTTGAGTTCTGCGGTAGAACCAACTTCTCTAATACCAATTTGTCATGACCCGTCCTCGGGGCCCATGCCGTGACTACCCCAAGCCCACCTTCCATAAGATAGGGGATGGAAACTAGCACCAACGGCGTAAATCCTGATAAAAGGGAAGACATTTCATTTATAAAGTAAAAAAACACCACACAGTACGCAAGCTGAAGTAAACACTAAGTAAACTGAGTATAATAGTAAGTTCTGGAAAGTAAATGGGCTATAATACAAACCCAACTGAAAGTAAAGTACAACTGAAAAGAAAGTACAACAGCAGAAAAGTAAATTAGCAACACTGAGTCGTCCTATGTAAATCCCACCTGAAGGGTGGGTACAGATAGTCTCCTTAGCTCTCGAGTCCAGCCGTCCGCTCCGTGTACGTCTTGTCCAGTGATCCACCTCTAGGTACTGTCTAGCACCACGAGCCTCCACCTCGATTAGCTCTGTTTGTCGTCTGCATCCAACATAATGTAGTGCGGGCATAGCCCATGCAGGGGTGAGTATACGATACTCAGTAGGGACCCTGAGACTCCCGAAGGTCTCCCAGAATCCCCGAAGGATAAACCACAAAGGAAATATACAATCACGAAGTATCAACCAACTATACTTAGGTATATGCCCATACATATACCTAAGTCATCAATTCCAGTTCATGCTCCAACTCACGAGGCCAAGTTCAACCCAGTCCACAAAGGAAAGTACAACCCAATCTACACAGGAAAGCACAACCCAATCCACCAAGGATAGCAAGTCAATCATATCGAAGATAATGATTGAAAGTCAAGACTCAGCTCACACAGGTATATTACTCACAAAGAGGGGAGGAGATGATAGATGTAGCCTCTGAATCATCTCCTCTGCCGAACCCACGTAGGATCCAAGTAAAAAAGTCGTCGCTGCCGAACCCACGTAGGATCCAAGTACAGTAACCATCGCTGCCGAACCCATATAGGATCCAAGTACAGTCGTCATCGCTATCGAACCCACGGAGGATCCAAGTACAGTCGTCCTCGCTGTCGGACCCACGTAGGATCCAAGTACAGTCATCATCGTCGTCATAGTCGCAACCAGCTCTAGGGTTCCCGCACACACCATGCTTGATTCCCAGAGGGTCCGCTCCACGAGACAAGGGGTCGATACATCAACCGTAACAAAGTCCATATTTGATGTATCACAAAGTTCCGTCTTGTCAATAGGAACTCAACGCAACAGACAGCGCGTCAATCGGACGCCCGGTCTGAGAGTTATTGGCTTTTTCGTCCCAGGGGCCTGGTTAGTTTTTAAGCTAAAAACAAACCGACCGTACTCCATCTGCGTCCAAACCTCGATCAGAGTAATACAAAAGAACCGTATCACTAATAGGAATCCAACAAAGTTGACGACACGTCAATTGGACATCCGGAGCTCAAGTTATAAGCGTTTCTACTCCGAGGGCCCAGTTGGTTTCATGTTCGAACCAACCTGGCTATACCCAAAGTTCTTAGAAACTTTGAGTGTAATATACCAAAATGACCATCTCGATCCAAGGATCCCAACTCAACTAATGGTGCATTTATTTGAGGTCCGTAGCCCAAGATATGAGCATTTGAACGAAACTGCTTGAAAAATAGGGGGTTTGGGCCAGGTCCGACCCGACCCAATACCCCCTGGGTCGGTCCTAATCGGAGCGACCCGACCTGGGTCCGGGTCCGGCCCAGTTGGGCGTGGCCCGGCCCAGCCCAGCGCTGGCGGTCCGGCCCGACGCGGGTGATCTGGCTCGTGGCTGGGATCTCGGCTCGTGGTCGAGCAGGGTGCGAAGGGGGGCACCCCCCCTGTTTCTAGAACGGCCAACCATTAAGGCTAGCCTTGTGCAATCCACGGGACCCGAGGGGTCCCGCCTCTAGGTGGCGCCGGCGGCCGGCTCGGCCGGCCGCCCCTTTGAGAAGCCGCCGCGGCCGCGGCCCCTTGGTGCTCCGGCACGGCGCGACGGCACCTCACACCTCCACCGTGGCCCGATCCGGCCACGGTTCCTTTTTGTTTCTGCACGGGGCAACGACACCGCGCCGCCTTCGCTGAAATTTCAACAAGGATCAACAAATGAAAGGGGAGGAGGATCGGCCGTGTTTTTGCGGTCCAATCTCCTCCCGTTATGTCGATAACAAGCAGCCAATTTATTTAGTGAAGAGCGTTAAATTAATCATGAATGAAAATTATCAACAATAAGCAAAGCACAATTTTAATTAAATAAAATTGAACTTAACCCCTACCTCAACACAAGTTATTGAACAATGAGTGTCGCGGAATAACGACGTCGTGATGCGGGGTTCCTTAAATGTCGACGGAGAGCGTCTCAGGAGGAAGTGGCGTCTCCCTTCCTTTGTCGCGGAGAGAAGATTGAATGGCGTGATGTTGTTGGCGAGTTCCCGCGTCGATGACCCTCCTTTATTGTAGAGGAATAAGAAGATGGAAGAATCCGGGTCGCCGAGTCGACGATCCTTGACGAAGTGTTGTCGTTCTTTGTTGAGGATGAAGTTCTTCAAGAGAACTTAGATCTCTCTTCCCAATATCCTCACACAACAAGACAACCTAATAAAATAAGACCTCCCCTTATTTTATTCTTTTTCCATGCTTTTCAAAAACTCAAAAATTCAAAATTCAATTCACTTAATTAATTAATCTTGAGTTGTCAAATTAAATGGGGTGTTATGTTGGCAATATTAATGTGGAAGAGGAGAAGCCACATAATTAACAACAAGGGGGGTTTAAAGGTAGTTTAAGGGGTTATAGGGAATGTGAAAAGATGGAGGCTCATGTGGGCCCCACCTCTCCTTTATCCTCTCAAGAGAAGTTAGCAACCTAGTGGGTCCCACCCCAACTTCCACACATAGGTTATAATCACTTAGAACATAAATAAAATTGTAACACATATTTTATTTCACTCTTCAATTAAACCACTTTTTTTTAAACAACTCCTCTCGAGTAAACACACCTTCAGAAAAGGTCCTTTTAAGCAAATACTGCCACTGCGGTTTCATCAGTGCCCTCAGATTTCGATTCCAAGCACCAGTTCAAAAGATAGAAAAACCCGCTTGTTCCTTCACTGAACATACCCAAGCTAAATTTCAGAAAATGATTCCGGGTATACCGGGCCTCAGAATCAGGTGCCGTCAGAAACTGCGTACTCGTAAAATCCCAAAGAAATTAAGAAAAAATTTTCCTTGAAATTTATGGGTCTTTACACAAGTTTTGGGATGGAAGTGGATAGATATTTCAAAACATAAATTTATATATAAAAAACATAATTATGTCATTTTTTTATAACCTAAAAATTTTACATTATATTTAAAATACATACAAGTTTTTTTTTCAATTGATGCATACCTAATACTTTCTATATAGTAGGGGCATGATGGTTTTGATGCACATTATTTATTTTGTTAACTCTTATATTGCTTTATAAATGAATAATTCTGAATAAAAATAAATATTACATGTAATATAAAATAAAATAATACTAATAACAATTAATATTAAATTCTTCCTTCTCCATAGAGATAACTAATGTATCCAAGGATTCTTGGTTTATGATGTTTACCTATATGTCCAGTCGATGGGGTTTAAATTTCCCCTTAGTATACCTAATATGATGTATGGTGACCTCAAAAATTACATAAAAAATGAAAAAATATTATTAGAGTAATATTCTTTATATATCATTAAAATTCACATCGTAACTATAAAGGTTTAGTTCCTTTTAAAACATGGACACATAAAAAATTAGTACATGAAATATCAACATCATTTACCATTATTTTATTCACAACTATAACCCTTATTATATATATAATACTTAGAAAATTTGTTCATAACTTGAAAAAGGAAACATTAGAAAGGGTGATCTCAGATTCTCGGTAAGGGTAAACCTAAGAGATATCAATGGATAATCATGAAAGAGAATAAAAAAATATGGTTATGATGACATGACCATAACATAAAAAAGTCATATATAATCAGTCAAAGATCATTAAACATAAATCAAGGTATAAGTATTTTTCAGAATATAATACATAAGTCATAATAGTGTGGAATCATAAATACTGAATAGTGTTCCATGCAACATAAACTAAGAATAAAGGATAAGTTTTTTCATTCACATAATCATAGAAAATCACTTCCATAATCAAGGTTTAATCATAAGACTATTATTCTAGACATATCCTCATAATGAAAATTCCTACTCAGTCATTTCCAAAATTCTATTATGAGTAAATTCAATCAAGCTAACTCCATCAATTTTTTTAATTTATTAATTCTTTTCCACTTAGTAGTTTATTAACTCCATCATTATTACTAAATGAATTAGCTGGCTATCAAGAACACAACCATCCTTATTATAAAAAATAAATACACATCCTTGGTTAATAACAAAACCACACATCCTTGTTTAATAATTGAATCACCCATTATCTAATAATAATCTATTCATTTGTATTCCACACGATAACGAAATCATTTATCATTACATCAAAAAATAACCCATGGAAATGAAAATGAGTTTTATAAATATTTCATCATCATAATCACAAAACATATATAGAAATAATATAGATAATGACATTAGATCTTATCCTTAGTAAACAATAATAATAATCACATTATACTATTATAGATGAAAATTTATTCAAAATATCACTTGAACATTTCTTGAGAAAAAACCCTTTCCGTTTGAAATAACATAATTAAAATTTACAAATTTTCAAAATAATATGGAAAATAATTTCTTTTAAAATATACATTGAATATTATTAATTAATATTCAAGTCAATGAGAATACATGATTCTAGAAAAATTCATTCATGCAATTTATGTTAAAACAAATATTTCTTTTAAATTTATGGAAAAACATAAAAGTTACTCAATAAAAATGACAAGAAGACCCATTTTAATATTTTTTATTGAAATTAATTTTTTTAAAAATAATTTAATAAATCTTTATATAATAATAAAAAAAATCTTGATTTTTTAGAAATCATAGATATGAAAGAAAATGGATTTCTGAATTAAGAGAGAAATCATGTTGGTTTTCCTTAAAAAAATCTTTCGATATCTTGAGTACATAAAGAGAGGAAAATGAATTTAAAACATTATATATCTATAATTAAATAGATAAGAATAAAATAAATAATATTTTAGAGATATATATAATAAAATTTTATCATTATAAAATTTTAGCATAAATAATCTTGGTAAATATGAGACTGTCACATAAAACCATTAATGCTTTAGTAAATTTGAGTCATAATCCCATGAAAGGAATTAAATAAAATGAAACTTTAATTACCATGAATATAACTATATTAATGATACAACATATCCATGGGGAAGTAGATAAAACTCATAAAATACGATAACTATACAATCACAACATATGTTCCATAGTAGACAATTTTAGATGGTAAACCATTATAGCATTGGTAACTTTTGAACCAAATCCCATTAGATGAAATAATTTGAATTTTAAATTTCAATAAAATAAATTATTAATTAAACATGATATAACATTTTAATGTATTATTAAATAAACCTCATTAACATAAATTGGTTCATAACATCACATGTGTCTCAACAAAAAAAATTGAGATGAAGAACCCTTACAATTATCATAATTTTTGAAGTGAAAGTCATTGGATTCATGAAAATGATATGGTTATATAAATAAATTGAACTAAATCATGTATTATTACAAATTAAATTATTTTTAGTACATACACAAAATAAATAATAAATTTATTTTCTATATTAAAACATTTCTCAACGAGGATAAATTAAGATGAAACCCTTACCATATATATAAAATGAATCATAAAATATCTAAAATTATATATAATATATTTTTATTTATTATAATTATATACCAAAATAATATATATATTTATAATATCATATATGATACACTTATTTCAATTCAACACCATTTCATTTACAATTCTATATTAAAGTCGTCTTTTCGACTGCCAACTACCTCGTTTATAATGTATGTTTTGTTTCATAAGTTTCAGTCTATGTAAATTGATCAGGGTTCCATCATCTCTAAAATATTAATAATTTCAGAATAATCATATTTAATTCTTATATATAATTTAAAAAACATTTATATAATGTGGTGATAAAAAAATTAATTATAATAATTTATGGAGATGGTAATGCGTACGTACACATGAGTGATGTTTACACTTTTTGATGGATGGAATAAAGAAAAAGTATAAAATAATTCAATATTAAATAATAATAATAATAATTTATTAAATATCATATATATTTATTAAATATATCCTTATAACCATCCATGTAATGAGTAAGTTATAAACAAATCACATTGCTCCATAGAGGTGGTAGTTTCCACGTACACAGGATGGATGTTATTCTTTACCAATGGATAGGATGTGAAGAATGTAGATAAGATAATATTATTTAAATTGAATAATTATGTAATTAATATTAAATATAGACATTAAATCCATAAATATTACCACCCATGAAATATGGTGGAGGAAGATGAATCATATCTCTATTGGAGGAGGTAGTCTATACATACGCATGAGAGATAATTTTATTTCCCATTTTAGGGATAAGAGGTGTTAAATGGTCATGTAATCATCATAATAAAATCTTAAAATATTTATGATACTATATTAATCATATTTTTATAGATACAAAAATTTTAGAGAAGGTGTAAGAAGAAAAAATTTGAAAGTGTTTGGCTATGATTTATTTCTCTTCTTTGGGAGACCTCATTTGGATTACACCTTAAGCCTTTAAAGGTAGTTATTAAGAGAATAAAAGAAGGTATAAAAATAAGGGAAGGAATATATTAAGGTCTTAGATTTGGTATCTCCTATGATAGAAGGCTCAAATGGTGTAAATAAGGGAGGAAGAGAGGTGCCTTTTTATAAGTGAGGGGATTGACACCGATGAAGTTTCTTAAAGAAATTAAGTTATATATGGTAACTTTATATGGTAATGTGAACAAAAATGTAAAATTATTAGAATTTATAAAAATATAAGGTTTAAATATCTTCAAGAATTAAAAATTAGATAGCTGTGGGTGGAAATACTACCCTTTTATCTTTGTATAATCCACCCGGTAAACCCGTTTTAACCTTAACCATGGTAACCAAATTTTACTATTTTTAATATTCACTATGACAAAATATTATATTGAAAAAATTAAATTATATTAATTATAAAAATTCAAAATATTTAATCCATTTTAATATATTTAATTTCTATATGTTTTATAATTTAATTTTCCATAAGCACGTAAACCGTAATGAAAACCCATTTTAGAGAAATTCATGTTTAAGCATAAAATATAATTTTCAAACACTACTTTCATTATACAAAACATCATATGAATTTTAAAATATATTATTGAAAATATAATATATAAATTTTACTAAAACCATTAATTAATAAATATTAATTTAATTTATTTAGATATATACATATTGCACGGATAAAAACAATTTTTTAGAAAAAGGTGTTTTATGCCCAAAAATTATCTTATACAAAAATAATGTTTAATAATGGTTAATATGTAATTATTTATATTATTTATAATTAAATTATCCTATAGTTAATTTAATATCAAATTAAAATCATTATGAGACTTTAAGATGAAAATAAATGATGGGTTTTACAAAATCAATATTTTTTACTCTTCACTGAAAAATAAATATTTTTAGGAAAAACACAAAACTCACCCAAATATAATATTGAAATGAAAATTTCATGAATAATATCCAATATATAAAATAAAATTTATAATAATGGTGGAGATTAATTATTTTGTTCATGTAAAAAATGAAATAAAAATAATTTTTAGTGAAAACATATTTACGAAGCGTAAAATAAATTTATTGAAAATTGAGTACATATTTATTATGAATTAAAAAATAGATTCAAATTATTTAGTTTTTTAAAATATTTATCAATAGTAAATTATTACTATTAAAACCTTTTATTTTAATGAATAGTTTATATAGGATTACAGTATCATTGTTTATTAAGGCATGTGGTTGTTTGTAATGAAAGATATTACACACTTACAATTTATTTATAGAAAAATTGATTCTAAAATATAGGGGTGTTACATTATACCCCATTAAATAAATTGTGTCCTTTAAATTTTTATCTGTGTAATATATCTTTCAATATTTGATTTTTTTAAAAACCACATCGTAAAAAGGGATAATCAAACTTCCTTTTAAAAGGGGAAGTGGAAAAAATAAAGTTTTCTTTAAACAACATATAATTGAGTTCTTGGATAAGGATAAAATTTTCAGGAAATGAAAATGTGTACATTGAGTAGAAAAACAATATCTAATGAATAATAGTGATTGATAGATAATATGGTCATGAGAAATATAATGACAAAAAACTATAAATTAATGAGGGGAAAAAATTAACATCAATACCTATGAAATAATTGTTAAAAAAGAAAATATTTTTTATTTTCATGATCATTTTCCAATATTAGAGTGATTATTTTACCCTAGAATATGAGAAAATATACATACTTGA
The DNA here is from genome assembly GCA_963277665.1 of Viscum album. Lineage (NCBI taxonomy): Eukaryota > Viridiplantae > Streptophyta > Magnoliopsida > Santalales > Viscaceae > Viscum > Viscum album. Next base: position 814,734,534 of record OY728140.1, on the reverse strand, counting down.
TTTGTTGAAAATTTTAATCATAATTTCATCCATTAATTTTGTGTTTCAATTTTCTTCCGTCAATTTGAATCCATATTCCAATGATGAATTTACAATATGAATTTTTCATGCACAAATCACTAATATTTCGTTTTAACAGATCGTATGATCCATAAAAGAATGAAAATTAATTCCTTTTTTCTCAAAATGTTAAATAAAACCAAATTGTATAGAAACTTTTTTCTATTATATATAAATATTCATCTGATAAAATAATATTCTAATATATAAAACCTCAATATAACACCCAAATTTCACCATAAATCTTTCAATAAATATTTAACCTTAAGAATCCTCTGAAAAATGTCCCCCCAAATTCAAAACCCAAAAAATTATAGAAAATAGTAAGTAAAATTCAAACATAAACTTAACATTAATCTATGAATAAAAAAAATTATATCTTAATTTCACATACCAAACATGTCAATACCTTGATCATAATGTGTATTAAAACATGCCAAACCTTTCCCAAAATAGTATAAATCAAAATAAAACATGAATGAAAACATATATTCTTCCAAAAATATTATCTATAATTATTCCTTAAATAAAATCATAGACTATAAAATATATTCTAGAAATTAAAATATGAACTAGTATTCATGAAGAAATAAACAACTTTTCCATCATATTAGTAATCAATTTCAAGGTTACCAATACTATCCAATTTACTTTATCAATATCAATATTCTCTTCATCCCATATTTATTATCTCAAAATTAGGAGCATATTAAGGTTTATATTTCTATCAATCATGTTTCATTCAAAAATATCACCTTACCACTAAATCACTTTCCTAAGTTATATATACAATTAACATTTTATTGAAAATCCTTAAAGTAAAATTACTATAGAACAATCATTAGATGTTTCATAATTATTATAACAAGAAGATATTTGATAAATCACTTCTACAATATATTTTTTTAATCCCAATACATAAATACTTCAATCATTCTAATTTCTTCATAAAACATTTACCATGATTCATCATCTTATTTCTTAATACTTCCTTCTTAAAATATTAAATATGAATCATATCTTAATATTTATCAACCTAAATTTAATTTTTATTATCACTTTTAACATAAGTATACTATTAAATAAATATTAAGTTTCATATTACATTCATATTATCTTTATCATCTATAAAAAAACTATTACCAGTATATCCTTGTTGATCCTCTTATCAAGCGTTCCCCCTTGGGAATGAATTTTAATAATTCTCATACATATAAAGTTAAAACATTAAACTGTTTATAATACCTAAAGGAAATAATTTTTATTTTCCATTTAATTAATATAACTTTTCATTGTTCCTCAGAAATTAATATCTCTATTTTCTTCTTTTCCAAACCCAAAACACATTCTCATTCCTTTGGGTTCTTCATCCCACATTCTCAACATATAGAAAGGTTAATATTCTTTTCGACATGGTCTTCTTGAAACTCATTTTTCTCTTATTTGGTTTATTTAGAAACTCAATTATATTCAGTTTGATAATAATATATAAAGATATCATATGAATAATAATTATAAGCCTTCACATTCCATCCTCCATTGAATTTAGTTTCTCAGGAGGAAAATCATTTCATTAGTCATCACATTCAATATTAACATGGTTCCTTTTAGTTCTCTCCATTTACTAAAACCAAAAATCACGGTATGAGAAATAATAATCATAGTGAGAAATAATATAATCATGAAAAATCATTCATAGTATAAATAAATCATCATACCTTATTTTTAATCTATGAATACTTATATTTAACCTTGTTTATCCATAGACATCACCTGTTTAACTAATTCATAATAGTTCATACATAAAATTTGAATTAATCTATGAAAATTCACTAAGAGTGTCTTGTAAGGTGTGTAATCTTAATCTCTCTCATCATGCACTGTTGAATATTTATTTAATACCCAATATTCCCCATTTAGAGTTTTTACACCTAGGTTCATCAATGCCACAACGACATCCACTTTCTAGTGTCAAAATGGGTATTTATTGTTAGTAAAACCACATAATTTATACCTTACCAAAAATTTAAGATGTTTCCCAATACATAGGCTTATCTTAAGGGTTATTAGTAATTTTTTATTATCATATTTTATAAAAATTACTAAACACTTTTATTATAGAAATTATGGTTACCCAAAAAATTACTTACAAAAATACTACATCTTATTAGTAGAATATTATTTATAAATCATTATGATACATTGTAGTACCATAATATTTTAGTGTATTTGAAAAGTTAGATACATAAAAAACTAGTACATGAAGGATGTACATCATTTCCAATTATGTTATTAACAACTAGAACCCTAATCAGAAATATCATACTCAAATCCTTTATTTATAAACTAGGTAAAGGAAACACTAGAAAGGGTTATCTCAGATGCTCAATAAGGTTAAACATAAGAGTTTTCAATTGATGAAAATAAATTAATATAAAATAATCATAAGGGTATGAAAACATAATCCTAAAATACAATATTCAAACCCAATTAGCAGGATATCTTTAAATATACATCATGGAATATGTATTTATCATTATAGATGAATTAAGTGGTAATAAAGTAGAATTATCAATATTTAATTATGTTCCCTCAGAACAAAACACAATAAAAAAAGAAAATGTTGTGGAATTCATAAAAGAATAGACTACCACTTCATCTGTCAAGGTTCACTCCTAATGCTATTATTGTGGAAAAAGTACCATAATGGAAATGTCTACCCAGTAATTTCAAATATTCTATTATGAGTAATTTCTATTTAGGTAACTTATCCGTCTCTTAGGATTTTATTAACTATTTCATCTTAGAGGGTTTTCACAACTTCATCATCATTACCCAATGCATTAGAGGGCTATGGCGGATCCACACATCCTTGGTTTATAATGTAACCACCCATCATTGGTTTATAACTAAACCTATCATACATGATTTATAATAGAATCACCCATCACATAATCATAATCCATTCATATATGTGCCATAATATCAAGAAAAACATTTATCATTACATCAAAACATAACCCATGGAAAAGAAAATAGGTTTTATCAATATTTCATCAAACTAATCATAAACTATCAAAATAAATAATAAATATGGAAAAATTTTATCATATCCATAGTAAATAATAAGAAGCATCAATAGATTTTGTTATATATAAAAATACATTTAAAAACCACTGGGACATTTCTTGAGGAAAACACACTTTTTATTTTGAAATCACTTATTAAAAATCTAAAAATTTAAAAAAATATTATGGAAATAATTTTATTTTAAAATAACAATGGAAAATTGTTAGTTTATATTAAAATCAAAGAAAATATATGATTGTTGTAATTTTTAATTTTTTTGAGTATGTTCAAACAATGATTTTTTCACATTTTTAGTACAAAATCAAAAGTACCTCATTCAAAAAATGAAAACAAGATTGCATTTAATTTTTTTATAGAGATTAAAACATAGATAAAAAACAAATTTAATAAATATTTAGATTATTATAAGATAAATCTTGAACAAAATATATAAAACATTGATTTGGAAGAAAAAGGATTTAGAATGAAGAGAGAAGTATTGTTGTTTTTTCATCAAAAATTATTACTGAATGTTGAGTACTTAAAGAGAGGAAAATAACAGGAAAATATGTAAGATATATAAATATATAGAGTATAAAAAATAAATAATATTTTTGGATATATATATATCATATTATTTAATCATCAGAAAATTTGAACATATATAATCTTGGTAAAAATTAGACTGTAACATAACATCCTTACAAATTTGGTAACTTTTGATTAAAAATTTATATGAAAGGAATAACATAAAATGTAACTTAAAATAAAATGAAAATTAGGAAATTAAAAAAAAACATATCATTGTGTCATTGGATACACCACATAAAATAAGATTAAGGTATAATCCAAACATTTGTCCTAAAGAAGACAATTTGAGATAGTAAACCCTTACGACTTTGGTAAATTTCGAATCAAATTCCCTTGGATGAAATATTTTGAATTAAAATTTCAATTAAAATGAATTAATAATTATAAATTTTATACCATTTAAAATTATTAGTATATAAACCTAAAAAATATAAAGTGGTTAATAACATCAAATATGTCTCAACAAAAAAATTGAGACTAAGAATATTTATGAATTAAGTAATTTTTTAAGAAAAAATAATTTGAAGCTTGAAAATAATATGGTTATATCAATGTGTGGAATTAAATCATGGATTATTAAAAAATAAATTACTGTAATGTATACACCCCATAGAAATAATAAATTGGTGCATAACATTAAAACATTCCTCAATGAAGTGAAATTGAGACAGAACCCTTACCTTATAGAAGACATGATTTATAAGAACTCAAAAATCATGTATACTAAATTTATATTAATTAAAAATATATACTAGAATCATATTAATACTTATAATATTATATATTATCCACTTATAAAATTTCAACACATGTTTATCAACAATTTTATACTAAATTTATCATTTTGGGTTTAACTACTTTGTTTCTCATGTATATTTTTTCATAAATTATGGTTATTATAATTTGACCATAGTTACATCATAAACATAATAATAATCATGTCATAAGTATCATATATAATAATTATTTACACATTTATAACTATTCATAAAATGTTGATATGAATGATGAATTACAATACTTTGTGAAGATGGTAATCCATATATACACACGAGTGGAGTTTCCGCTTTTTGATGGATGGAATGAAAGAAAGATAAATGATAATTATACTCTATAGAATAATTATAAAATTTAAAATATCACATATCTTCATTAAATATATTCTTATTACCATTCAAGTAAAGTGTAAGTGATAATGAAATTATATTTCTTTGTGGAGGTGGTAGTCTATACATACGCATGAGTAACATTATCATTTACCAATAGATCAAATGGTAGAAATATAGATAAAATGTTATAATTATAGTAGAATAATTATGTTATAAATATTATATATAAACATTAAATATACAATTATTACCTACCATTAATAATGGTGGTGGAAAATGATTCATATCGCTATATGGAGGTAATAATCCACAAGTACACAAAAGAAACACTTGTATTTCCCATTTGATGGATAATATGAGGTAAATGATTTTGAAATATTCATAATAAAATATAATTATATTGATAATATTGGATTTATAATTTTTTATAGATACATCAAATTTATAAAACCTTTAAAAAGAAATAAAATAGAAATATATTTCTTACGATTTATACCTCTTCTTTGAGAGACCTCCTTTGGCTTACACTATAAGCCTTGCAGGATTGGTATTAAGAGAAGAAAAAAATCACTAATATGAATTTAAGGAATCTAGGAATATTTTTGAGAATCTATTGTATTATTTTTAAGGATGAAATGGTGTTAATATGTGACGAGGAGAGGTTCCCATTTATATGCGAGGGGAGGGACACACATGAAATTTCTTAAAGGATTCCAATTATATATGGTCAATTTCATTTTAAAGTAACTCCAAATGGGAATTAATTATAATTTTCAATATGATAAGGTTTAAATATATTATATAAATAAATATAAGACAAGTTTGGGTGGAAATACAACCTTTATCTCTTTGTTTACCCCCAATAAACTTGTTTTAACCTTAACCATGGTAACAAAATTTTACTTTTTTTACTATTCCGTATTTAAAAACTAAGTTGAACCTATTAAATTATTATAATGATGATTATTAAAAATATTGAATCCATTTTACAATATTAAGTTTCTTTAAGTAGCTAGAATTGATTTTAAATAAACGTGCAAACTACAATGAAACCCCATTTTAAGAAAATGCATTTTATGTATAAAACAAAATTTAATTCCATGTATTAAATTATAAAAACAATTAAAATAATTTTAAAATATATTATCAAATATATAATAAAAAAATTTAATTAAAAAAAATTTCAATAGATATTATTTTAATTTATTAAATAAAAACATATTGTGCCTATAATAATACTTATTTAGAAAAATGTGTTACTAAGCCCAAAATTTAACATATAAAAAAATAACATATTATGAATATTAATATGTAATTAATTGTAATATTTATAATCAAATGTGACATATATTACATTAATATAAAATTATAAACATAATTGGACATTAAATAAAAAAATGACCCTTTTTAATAAATAGTATTTTTTATTATTCACCAAAAAATAAATCTCTTATAAAATTCTAAAAAATTCACAAAAATATAATATTGAAATGATTATATAAAAATTATATTTATTCCAAAAATTAAAATTTGTAAAAAAAATTATTAATCATTTATAATTTTTTTCTTCAAAATGAAATAAAAATATTTTTGGAAGAAAATATATTTCTGAATTATAAAATGACATTACCAAGTAATTGATTAATTATTTATTATGAGTTAATAAAAATATTTGAATTATTTAAAACAATTATATACATTTGTTTATAATTTTTTATTACTATTCATACCTTCCAATTTAATGTTTAATTTATAAAGGGTTATTATATAACAATTAATTTTTACTTTTTGTTACATATAAAGAAAGCTATTAAACACTTATAATTTATTTAAAGAAAAATATTTTCCAAAATATAATTATTTTACATTATGTTTCAGATTATGTTCTTGAAATACACTGTTATCCTTTCATGTGACCTTTAATATGAATTTCATCATAAAATGTTAAAATATAAATATACTCTATGAAGGATAATGAAGAGTAAATTAACAATTTATTATATTATTTTTCATAAAAATAGAGAAATAATATCATAATGTTGTTGGATTCCCCAAAAATGTTATTCACATGTTATATATGACTTAAGTATGCATTGGTGTCAATGTATTGTTGAGATAAATATTGATTATATGTCGGTGCCAATTAATGTGGTGTGCATGAAATAGAACTTGAGACTATGTTTCACCAATCATAGTCTGGGTAGGTGTGTTGTACGGCTGCTTCAGTCCCCCTTGTTTTTCATTAGTTTTAATCCAAAGGGTTTTTTTATTCATGGATTTAATATTTATTGAAAGAGTTCAATGAATTATCCAATAAGAAGTAACACATAGGTTCCATGAGATGGAACCCTATTTGTTTTCTGTGGGAAACATTCTTCATTAAATAAAGAACATTGAGGATGGATATATAATGGGAAGTGATACCTCTAGTTGAGATTATCATTGGTTTTTTGCACTATTTTTAAGCTACCTCCTCACAGAATCATTCTTCATAAATAATGATGGTTCTAACACCCCTCACGACGTATGAGAATCCTCACATTGTGAACTGGGATCCTTTGGTAGTTATATTCCCTCAGAGGTAGGAATCATTTATTTATTTATTTAGTGTTCTCAATCAAGTGTAAACTGATGTATAGAGTTTTTATTACTTGGAACTATAGTTATTCTCAATTTCTTCCTTCTTCATGAATATTTGTAACACTCCTCGACATGGAACTATCTCCTCTTTCCAAATCAAGTTGGTTATGGCACCTAAAGTATGCCACCCCATATACCAGAGGCTACCAACTATCAGAAGGGGTGTCAAGAGTATAGTGGGGATACTATACCCCATGGTATAGAGTTGCAATATATTGTAAATAAACAATAAGAATATAAATCAATGTAACATAAATAGTAGAAATAATGAAAGCTAAAACTATAAAGAAAAGGTAGTAACTAATAACGTAAATAATAGTGAACCATAATATGATAGGGTAAAATGTATCAAAATTCCAAAATGAAAGTAATAAAAATAAAGGAATAAGAGGAAATAATAAACACAAAAGACCCCCATACTGAACTCCACATCAGTTCCATCTCCAAGATCCAACCCATCTGGTAAGGATAAAATCAGCAACAAGGTCCCCTTCCCTTGTCCAAACCTGCATCAACATAATGTGTTTTGGTACCAAATGGTGTATTGAATATGATGTGATAGAAACTCAGTATATTGACACCACTATTTCTAAAAAACCATTATCATAATATGTTCCTGAAATAAAGCTTTAAATAGGTGTATTAATTAATCAACTTAATATAATACAAAAATCATACTCCTTTAGAACCATGCCAGAATATCTCTATGAAAGTAACACAACAGTTCCATCCATAACCACAAGTCCATGGTATAATCAAATAATTGATAAAATCCCTCTATATTAACATTTCAACAACATCGGGAAAATCCCTCTATATAAGCATTTCAGTATATAAGCTAAACACTGTATATAAGTATTTCAGTATAATTGGGCCAATCCCACTATATAGTAATTTTAGCATAACTATGTCAATACCTCTATATAAGCATTTCATTATAACTAGACCGAGTCCTATATATAAGTATTACATTATAATGTCAAAGAATAAATATTTACATGGAAAATGGGTTTAAAATATAACCTAGACTATTTATCGAGAAAAATAACATATGTTTGAAAATCACCCATTTTATTTTAAGAATAGAAAATTCATAAAATTTACCAAAAATTATTTTAATTGAAAATAACAATTAAAAAATAATAATTTATATAATTTTAAGAAAAAAGTTTTCTATAAAAATAACCATGTAAATATTAAAAGTAATATTCAATGAAATGAATTTCATGATGGCAGGTAATTCTGTACATATTTTATAAGTTAAAAAACATTCCTTTTTTACTTTAAAAGGTTTGAAACTTGCCTCATTCCGAAAATGATAAGAAGATTAATTTAAAGAAACTTTTTCAAAGTAAAATATGAGTAAAAATATATTTAATAAATAACTTTTAGAATTCTATAACTTTTATGAAATCATTTTTAAAAAATATGGGTTTAGATGAAAACAAATTTTCGATCGAAGAGAGAAATAAAGTCGTATTTTCTTAAAAACATTTTCTCCAAAATTTGACGTACTAAATAGTTTAAAAGTGTACTATTACCTGAAAATGTTCATAAATAACTAGATAATAATAGAATATATTTATTTTAATAAAAAATATTAAATAAATATCTTTAGGGAGACATAAACAAAAAATATCTCAAATAATGATGATATTGTGAAAAAATCCTCACCACTTTAGTAACTTATATATCATAAGCTAGATAAAAGAAATAAATATAAATATAATAATAAATTCCATGAGGATAAATTAATTTAGGATATAACATTAAAAGGTTTAGTATATACACCATATAGAATAAATAATTGTTTAATATGGCATATGTACCATGGAAGTAAAAGCAAGACGAGAAACCCTTACTGTGAGTCTAATTCATTAAATACATTATTTATCTTCTTAAATAATAGAATTATGATAATTAATTAATTTGATAATACAATCTTTCATATTTATTATTATTTTTATTCTACTTTTACCTTCTTATATATGATTACATAATCAATTATGTTTTCATCAGATGTTTTGTGATATTTGGATTATGTGGAAAAAATGACATTGGTAGGTTGAATATGGCCAATGAGGTAATTATTTAACCATATATATAGTAATAATAATGAAATAATTATCATATTTATACTTCAATTATAATTTTTAAACCAATAATGAATGATGGTTATGAAAAATGAACAATGATCCAACCATGGAAACGGTAGGTCGTACGTACACATGAGTAATGTTTCCATTTTTCAATGATGATTATGAAAATAAGTTAGAAATATTTTATATTTATAGATATATTATAATATAATATATACCATTTTATTTCTTTAAATATTCATAAATATATCATCCATGTGATGTGGTGATAAAAGAGTGTCACATCTCTTCGTGAAGGTGATATTCCAGACGTACAAGAATGATGTTAGTGTTTTTTTGTGAAAAAAATAAGATGATATATTATCATTTCAAAATTATAAATATTTCATGAATACCATTATAATTTCATTTATATCTTATATATTAATCAACATTATCCTTATTACCATCAATGTAAAGAGTTAGTGCAAATGAATCACGCCACTTCGTGAGGTGGTAGTCCGCTGCACACATGAGAAAAGTTATCGTATCCCCTACATAATGGAAAGTAACATATATATATATATATATGATATAATATAAAAATAGGTATAATTATATTAAAAATATCATATATATACTTTATTCCTATCTTAATACACAACCAAGAGAGGTGGTAATGGATAAATGAGTTACATCAGTTTGCAAGGTGGTAGTCCACCATAAAAATGAATGTTTATTTGGTAACCCAATTGATGTAAGTGGGGATGGTTGGAAATAATGTCAATATTACAAAAAAATATTAGTATATTTAACATAATTAGGTTATTATATCATTATGTGTTATTAATAATTGAAGGATGTGTAGAAAAAAAATAGAAACACTCACTGAAGAACCTTACCTCTTCTTCAGGTAACCTCCTTAGGTTTTCACTAAACCCTTCCAAGGTTGGATTTCATAAAAAAACAAGGCTCTTAAGAAGATATTATGTAAGGTTTTATTTGATTTGGGTAGTAATTTTTTTTGGATTAATAATTATAAATAATGATTTGGGTCATCGGATTATGCTCTTGATGTATAACTAATAACATAGGATTAAATTTAAGTTTAAAAAATATATTTTATAAGGATTAAACTAAAAATTTGAAAATCATCTTAATTTATATTTATCAAAATGGACCCTCAGCCCGATGATCATTATCATTGAATCATAATGTTGATATTGTCCCATTAAATAAGAGTACATTTTATAATCACTATGGATCTGATTTATTATAGTATCATAATCTCAATCCATATGATTAATTAATTTTTTTTATTATCATAATTATATTAATATAGATAAAACGAACAGAATAGAAATATTAATACAATGTTTCACTTTCTATTAAAAGTTTCACTGAAATATAAACTATTTAAAAAAATAAAAAATTATAATATAAAAAAATAATGAATTTTATGATATTAAATGATAAAACTATTTTAACCTTAAGAGAAAGGTAGTCTATAAGAAAGATGAATGGTATCCACTATTTTATACTTATAGAGAATTCCGTCTTTCCATACCATGTAAATCCATCGATATGAATAAAATAATGGATCTTTGTTCTTATCCTTTATGGTCATCGATACGATGATCATATTATCTATATACCTATCTTAGATATCCCTCAATCTTATGGATCATATTTTCTATTTTACTATACCAAGAATCCCTCGATCATTACCAATATTGGATTTATATTACAATGAAAAAGTTCATAAGGTTACAACTTAAAAATGTTTATAGATAACTAAATAACTCTAAATAATTACCAATAATAAGAACAAGATATTCATGATATAAAATCTACAAAGCTCTCATGAAATAAAAAATGAAAATAAATCAATAAGTAAGAGCCAATGTCTTTGAATGACATAATATTTATACCCATCCTACAAATGGTGATCTGGATATCCCAATGGTATTTTTTCTATAATTTTATGACAATGAATTAGACACCTAGAACATGATAGATCATAATGATATGTCATAAATGAATGTATGATATCACATTTCTTTACACCATTACAGTGTAAATTGTTTTCCTTGCTTCAGAAATAATTATTCCATATTCAAATTATATACATAGTCATCCTGATGGATTTTTTTGATACTATCAGAATAATAATCCTTAGGATTATTATTCTGATGTTATCAGTACCATTTTAATTATGATGTTTAAGACTTTTTTAGTGTGATAGAGAAGACATAAATTCTAACATATGAACTGATAAAGGTGAGTCTGATTTTTAACCGATACATACTAATTATAATAATCATAATAAAGATTATAAAGTTTATACTTGTAATACTTAAAATATTATCCTATTTATAGTAAAATTTAATGTTATATATAAAAACATTTCAAAAAACCATGGGTATAAAAACTTAGTAAATATGTTTTAAGTAAGGTGATTATGATTTCCAAAAGAAAAGGTTTAGAAAAGTAAAAAGTATAACTTCTGACTCAACAATATCTCCCTATTTGGAAAGCATAAATCCCAAAAACAAAAAATGAATATAACATTGAAAACCATATAACCCTTTTCCTTTTAATAACATTATATTCATATTTATTCTTATAAATCCTAACTCCCCATAGGTTCATAAATATTCTAAATATGATATAGATTATGGTGTTTGAATATAATGAACTCCCCCTTAGGATAAATTCTCACCCAAAGGATTGTATTCAACCTTTCAGAGAAATATATCCCCTTTTGTAATAAAATATCCCCATAATGATTTAACACCCTTTGTATAAAATTACCCCTCTCATAGTGATTTTAAAAAAGGAATGGGGAATACGTTTTAAGTTTCCTAAAATGATAGATAGGCATACATATGAAACAATATATTGAACCAAATAATCATCCAAAAGAATATGAAAGAATATTAAACCAATTAAAATTGAAAAACATTCAACAAAATCAGTATTGGATGAAAAAGTAAATTCATATAATACAAAAATTTCAAATGTTTTTATAAAACTAATATAAAAATAGTTAAATAAATCAGTCTTTCTTCATTAGAGTCTTCAAAAAATATTTTATCTTCTTGAACTCATGTATTTAATTCTCAATATTCTCAACTTTATCTTCTTGAATATGAACTTTTTCAGATAATTATTTTTTAAGATTCATTAATATTTTAATTTCCTCTTCATTAGATTTGAGTCTAGTCAACTATAACATCAAATATCAGATCATTCCTTTTTGATCATTTACTTCCTTAGTACAGTTTTCAATTTTATCTATGATATATTCTAGAAACTTGACTCTTTTAGCCTTGTATTTTGATAATTGATTGAAATATTCTACCAATTCATTCATTAGCTTCATCACATCATCAAAATTCTCATCATGCAATTTCAAATAAGAATGAACTTGATGAGTCCATTTCACAATTTGATTACAAGATCACTTATGGGTCATTGATATTTATTTAAATGTTTTTAAATCATCTTTGATATGAATCACCTTTTATTTTAGAATAATTATTGATTCTGATTTATGATCAAGGATTTCATGAATTATTAAACCTCTTTCTTCAATCGTTTGGAAGTACAGAATTGTTCCTTCCATTATTTTCAACAAACGAACAATACAATCAAATCATTCTTGAATACTGATCATTACGAAATTTAGTTTTTCATGTTTTTCTTAAGTAAGTTTAATTAATCTAGATCTAACATGAAAATTATATTCTCTCTTATTTACATTCTTTGGAACTTTTTTCATCATTCTTAAAAACTACATTTTCATCAGAAATTTCTAAGATATCCATATCAATAGTCTTAGCTTTATCATCATTTTTTATCTTTGAATTTTGATCATACTTATCTTTCTTAGATAAAGATTAAACTTCTTCCTTTAATGATGATTATTATTTAAAACTACCTAAATTCTCTTCTTTATCACCCTTATTGGGTAAGTACTATTAGAATGTAGATGATTATTTTAATGAAGTTTTATCAGAATGAGTCTTTTAATTTTCATCTTCCTCTTTATTATTATCTTCTTCATTCTCATCCACTTCCACTTCTTTAACTTCTTCTTCAATTTAAGTGTTTAATTATTATTCCTCTTCTTCATATCCTTATTTATTTTATTTTTCATTCCCATCAACCTCTTTATCAACTACCTTAATAAGATCATCCTCAACCTAACTAGATATTGTTAAATATTCTTTTTCTACTGGTTCAGGTTCTGATTCTTTTTCTTGAGTTACTATAATTGATTCCTCATCATGAATTATTCCTTTCCCTTGTCTATGGTAGTGGTAATTTCTTCTTGTAAAATGGATATTTCTTGAAAAACCAACACTTTATTCAAGTTCACCCGATCAATGTTGGAGTTTGGAGGAAAAAATTCTAGATGACACCTCAAAACCTTTAAATAAATTTTCACACAATTGATAATCAACTAACCTCTTATTTTTATTTCTTTTGTTATCTTATTTTTATAATATATTTGTAACATGTATTATCAAGGACTTGGATTCAATTTAATGAAGTAAAATATTTGGAAAACCTTGTTTCATTTATGGTTTGTTTTTCATCCAGTCATCATACACTTAATAAAGAAATTTCTTTTTTTTTCTCTTCTTACTTTGGTTGGGAAGTATATCCTTTAATTTTCTTCTAATTCTCATCATTTAATAGCTTCTTTCATGGTTCTACCTCCGAGGAAGTACAACCAAACCTTTATAAAAACATATTTGATTTACTATTAAAGGAAAATATCATTTATTTATTATATAAACACTTATAAGAGATATATCTTCTTTCATTTGAGTCGATTTAATGAAAATCTTGAAAAACTACATGTATTTTTCAACCATTTTTCATTTGAAGTACTAATAAAATAATGATCTTGGAATTTATTGTTCATGATTTGAAATTTTACATGGTTAAGAAAATGAAACACAACAAATATATATTTCTTATGTTTACATGAAAATCCAACATGAAAACATCAAAAACTTTTATGGTATATCTGTCCCATTTTCCCAGAATGAGGAATCCATGCATCCATAGGGATATGACCTGATTATCTAGAGTCAGGTGTGAAACCTTCCTGAATTTTTTCAAAATTATCAACCAAGTAATATTTTTTATTTATTCTTATTGAATGAACCATGATTATTGGTAATTTTTTTTGTAGGACAATATGCTTCTACTTACGATGATATTCCAACTAAACTTGCATCTTTTTTGAAAGAAAACTTTTATTCCTTCTCATATATAGAAAAATAATGTTTTTATTTTCCATCTTCTTTGAAAAAAATAATGAGGGAATACAAATTATGATCCAAATCAAGAGATATGGTTCAAAATACTTATCATCTTTTTCTGTAAACATTGATTCCCATAATTGGAATTTTATAATATATGTTTGAAGAGGAATTATGTTTTTCATAAAAAATTATCTTGACTAACCTTTCTTGGAATATGAACCATTTCTTATTGTCTTGAGAAGTTTCTATCGGAACTAAAACTGGTGAATCAGTCATAAAGGTATCTTTTCAGATTGGAGCCTTTTGGATGTACAATAAGTCGGGGGAAAAAGTCTAAAACTACCGATGTGGGATGTAGGGAGGGTACCTCCTTATATAGGATTTGGGATAATGATTCTAAATCAAAACAAATCAATGGTTTTGATTAAGAGTCCATTGATATGACCATCATTATTAATATGATTAATGTTTAAAATAAATTTTGAACCCTTTATGTTTTTAAAATATTTATCAGATTTAGAGTGAATTCGAATAGGAAAAATTTTAAAACTGTGAAAATAAAAATTTATAAAAATAAAAGAGTAACAAAATTAATTAAAAACTAATCATAATTAGATAGTGGAAAAACTAAAAATAATAGAGGATGACCTTAAGGGGTGAATATTTCAATCAATACGAATAAAATTTTCTTCTTGGTATTTTTTGTAAACTAATGAAAATATGATATTTTTGGATGTTGAAACATAGAATTATTATTTTTTAAATTAATTATGATTTTTTAGATAAAAAATTATAATTATTTATTTTAAGAAAACTAATTCAATAGTTTTATTATAAAAACACAAGATATTATTTTTAAAATATGAAAACTATATAACACAAATTGAGTCTAGAAAATTTTTATAATATTTTCAGAGTATGAGAATAATTTTTTTGTTTGTGGTTATTTTTATTCAATAAAAATATATGAGTCTAGAAAACTCATTATGATAATTTGTTTGAAAAAATAATTTTTTCGAGAACTAATGTTTTTTGAAAAATTTCAAACATATGTACTCCCCATATGAAATTGAGTAACATAATTTAAGGATATATGTGAAATAAGTAGATATTAATTGTTACCTTACGTTGATCATTCCTATATACTTCTTTATATATTCAAATCTATAAAAATGATGTGGTATTTTAAAAAGGTCAGTAATTTGATATTGTGTTCTGATTAATTGTAAAATTATATCCTCTTTCTATGTGTAATCATAAAGGAAATGGTGTTTTATATTGATGTCCTCAACACATGAGTGATGTGTTATGTTTTTACTGAAAGCAGTGTCACTTTTATTACCAAAAGGTATATCAATTTTTTTTTGAAACTCAAGACATAGTTAGTGAGTGTTTCTTTCATCCACAAAACATGAGAACAACAACTTATAGCTGCTACATATTTAGCTTCAGCATTGGAAATTTCTACTGAGTGTTTTTTCTTACATGAAAAAGAAACTATTGAATCACCTAATAATTGAGATGTTTTGGATGTTATTTTCATTTCTATTACACAACCACCAATGTTAACATATAAAAAAATATAGTTCGAAAACGTTTCCAAAATAATACAAAAGTCCAAAATACATAGTTCAATTGAGATAATGAAAATAATATTTTTACATTTTTTAAATGGGATTTATTTGGATTGGCTTGATATCTTGCACATAAGTATATAGAAAACATTAAATATTGACGACTAGAAGTTATGTAAATTAAACTTCCTATCATACCTCTAAAAATATTTTGATTAACTGGTTTCCAATCCTCCTCAAGATCAAGGGTATTTGAGGTACTGATGGGATTACTAATTCTTTTAGTATTTTCACATCCAAATTTCCTAAGCATATATTTTATATCATTATATTGAGATATAAAATCTTCTTCTGTTTTTTTTGAAATTTTGAAACTAATAAAATTTGTTAACTCGGCCATCATACTCATATACAACTCAAACATAATAAGATCCACAAAGAAACCAAAAAAATATTTTTGATTTCACCTTAATATAATGTCATGAACATGAATTTGTACAATCATAATATTTTTATTTACTTTTTTATAAAATGACTTGGAACCACATCTCTCCTAACAATTTTTTTTGTAACCAAAATATTGTTAATCTGTCATAAAAAAACTATAGGGTCTTTTTTAGGTCCACATAATGATTTGGTATGTTTATAAAAGAATTCAAGATGTTTTTAGTTTTAAAAAATAATAGGTTATTCAACATAAAATTCTTCCTAAATATATATGTTAATAAAATAACACTTAACGTCAATTTGAAAAAGATTCAAATTAAAGAATGTTGTAAAGGATTAAGTTATTTGCATATCTTAAAGTCATGATACCAATGAATAAGGTTAATCATAATCTATTCCTTATTGTTGATTATAACACTTAGAAACATGTTTACCTATATTTCTAATGATTATTTCATTTTTATTGAATTTTTTTATAAATCATTTTTACTCTAATTATAGAAGTTTCTTTAAGCCATTATACTAAGGTCTATATTTTGTTCCACTTAGATTAATCGAGTTTATATTTCATTTCCTTAATCTAATCCTCATCACCTAAAGCCTCATCGATATTCTTAGGTTTATATTAGGATAATGAATCTATATGTTCAATTTAATTTCATAAGGAACTTCTAGTACTAACTAGTTGATCAACACCACCAACGATACCCTCTCTAGGATGATTCCTAAGAAAAAAAATGAATTATTTAGTTTTTTGAAAAGTCTGTTCTTGAACATAAAGTAGAAAATCATCATAAGGAAAAAAAATTAGAATAAAATTATTGATTTATATACTTATGGGAAGAAATTTATAAGAATGGTTGAAAATCAATTTTAGAAATAACATATCATGAGGATTTAGGTTGAGGTTGTTTAAAAAAAAGAATCAGTTTCATTAGAAAAAACATGTATTATTTCCTCAATAGTAAAAGAATTTTTATTAAAAAATATTTAATCTATAGAAGTAATGGAATAACCTAAAAATATTCCTTCATCATATTTGGGTAAATCTTTATGTAAATTATCTTTTGTATTCTAGATGAATACTTTGAAACCAAAATCTTTGAAGTAAGAAACATTAGGTTTTCTTTCTATCATCAACTACTTAGAAGTTTTATTAAGAAAATTTCAAATTAATAATTGATTTATAGTATTGCAGCAAGTACTAACTGCTTTAGACCAAAAATGATTATCAATTTAGTATTAAATAAATATGGTTATAATTACTTCATTAAGAATTCTATTTCTTCTTCCAACTACACCATTTCAATGAGGGGTTATAAGTGATTAATGGTTATGTTCAATACCTTTCTTACTACAAAAAGTTTTTGAATCAAAATTTATAAATTCTCCATAATGATCGCTATGTATAGTTATCAAGGGAAGGGTTTTCTCATTTTTTAATTTGTAAAAAAAAGTCATAAAATAAAAAGATTCTTCATATTTATTTGTAAAAAAATAAACCTATGTATATCTAGTGTAATCATCAACTAATACATATATATAGTATTTTACACTAATAATTCATGTTTTTATAGGACTAAATAATTCTATGTTCACTAACTATAAACCATAAAAAGTTTAGACTTCACTAGTATAACTAACACATGATGTATGTTTCTTACCATATTGACAAGGTAAAAATACATTATAAGTATCAAACCTAAGCTCTGATATAACCTTAACATATCTTTTATTAGAAAATTTAGATAATTTTATAATCTTATTGTGTCATGAAATTTTAATCCATATCCAATATTGATCTTCCATTTCACAAAGGTAAGGTGAGTTTTTGTTCCTAAGTTATTTTAAGTCAACTGTGTAAACATTTTCATACAGAAAGGTAGAAAAAACAAATTCATCCTTGGAACAATGTAATAGGAATTTATAATTTTTAAATATCACATGGAAACCTTCATAAAATAATTTACTTACCCTTATAAGGTTGTGTTAAGACCATTAACAATTATTTTTAAATTAAAGCATTACCAATAAGAACAATTTTACCTATTACAATAATCAATCCTTGATCATTGTCTCCTAAAATGAATTTAAACCTTTTATTTTGATGATGTTTTCAAAAAAAAAATTATTATTAGAAGTAATATTATTGGAATATCCACTATCTATGTACCATGTATTCATTTTATTTCAAAAAACCATTTTTTTCTTGAAAAAAACATTAGACTTTCGAAACCCAAACCCTACTGGGTGTAGTAATACTAGAGTGCGAGAACCCGATGATTGGACTCTATTTAAAGAAAAAATATTTTTACAATTTCCTATTTTTTGAAACATAGTGATAAAAGGATAAATATTAGGAATTAATAATGTGTTAATAAAAATTGATATTTTATAAGTATAACCCATTATATAACCATTACCCTTAGGAAATATTTGTTTATACATTTATCAAACTTTTCTTTACTAGTAGTAAAGATTGATATAAGTTTTTTAATAATAGAGATTTTATATTTTAGTTTTATAACTAAATATTTTTTATCATTAGTATTAGTTTTTGAATTATTTTTTTTATAAATAATTTTTATTATAAACTAAATTTTAATAATATTTAAAAATCTTTTCTTTATTAGAAATATTATCATCAAAAAGTTTTTATAGATATGATATTTCATTTTCTAAAATTTTTATTTTTGAATCATCCTTAGAATGTATTACCTTATAATTTCCATGTTTTTTTACAAATTTTTCAATTCTCATTTTCAATTAATTTATAAAAATAATAAACCTCATCAAAAGAAGGAAGAAATTTATCTTCTATTGGGGAACATTATTCATCACAAGATGTATAATCCATATCAATAGGATAATCAAAACATAAATACATTTAATTAATGTTTTTAACTACTCATAACTTATCTATAAAACGATTATTTTACTTAGGTAAATTAGAAAAAATACCTATGTTCCTCTAACTGGGACATTAATTTTCTGAAGAATTTTTTGAAGAGTCACCTCCACTGGCATTCCATGTGTGATCAGATTTTGGAACTCTATTTCTCATTGATTTGTAATATTTCTTGGAATTTCATTCTAAATTTATTTCTTTTCTATATTTCTTCTTCATCTTTGGACAATCTTGTCTGATGTGTCTAGCTTTGAGTGAATTTATCTTTCTTATCACTTCTGTCCTTATGGCCCTTTTTATCGGTATTGAATATATTTCTTACTTACTATATTATTTATCCTTGATTATCTAATTCAGTGTCAGACTGATCAGTAATACTTGAATTATATTGAAAAACTAATTTCTTATTTCTTAAATATTTAACCACTTTATCTGGAGTTTTAACTTTTTAAGGTAAGGTAGATGTTGAAGAAAAAGCAACACTGCAATTTTTATTTTTATTTTTCATAGGATCTCTCATGAGCCTACCCTCTAATTGAATATGGGTTCCAAAAATATCATCCATGGTAAGAAGATTTAACTTCCTTATCTCCTCAACAACAGTCCTCTTTGATTCCAACTCATTTGGAATTTTATATATTATCTTATGAACATGGATATCATCATCTAAACCTTTCTCACCAATGGATAGTAAACTGTTAAATATTTTCATAAATCTTTGGTGCATCATAGAAATAGATACTCTAGGAAGAAAATAAAAGGCCTGGTATTTTTATCTTAACTTGGATCTATGATTCTTAACAAGTTTGGAAGTACTAAAATGTGTGACATCAATATTTCTGTCAATACTATTAGCAAATTTACATGAGAAAATATAACTATAAATTCTTCTTGTTATATAATATAACAAAGTGTTTCTTACTATGTGGTTTAAATAATATTTATATATTTCTTGATGAGTAAAATATATTAAATCTTTATCAGGAATATTATAGTCTCCAGTTAAAATAAAAAAACTATCAACCCCAATATTTATAACAGATGTCTTTATCATATCCCTCTAGTGCTCATAATCACCACCTTTTGAGATTGGTGGTCTCTTATGATTCAGATTGTCTAGGGATTTGATATTTAATCCAACTATATTTAAAAACAAATATAAATATTCTTTTCAACAAAATTATTAGTTTAATAAAAGTTTATAAAAAATATTTTATATTAAAAACATTAACAAACATGCAATATTAAAGTGAGTAAAAACTCAGTAAGTATTTGAGCAGTTTAATCCTTTATTGATTCCAATTGTTAGATAAATATATCTCTAATACTGATTAGGATCATAATAATATTATCTTTATGGCTATCATAAAATATGCGGGGTGAATTTTAGTTTAAAAAACATAGTTTAAAATAATTAAACTAAACAATATAAAAGCCTCTTAAAGCATATTTATCGAAATCCACCCTCAATATTGTAACGCCCCGACCCCAGTTACCCAGAGTCGGTGCATTATTGAGTAACATTGGCATGATCACAAAAGATCAAGTCTCGAAATACCGATTAGTTTAGTAGCCTTGGAAACACTAGATACATTCACAAGTCGTACATTAAATCATAAAGTAAAACAAAACTACAACAACATCTCATCTTCATATCCCCTCATACTATCCCTGCAGGTCATTCATAATATACTTCTTCACATCCTGGAAAATATTAAAACATTTAAAGTGGTGAGATCAGATGCTCAGTAAGGATAACAATATAGCAGAAGCTTTCATAAGTAAATATAAACATTTAAGGTAATGTATAACTAAACAAAAGCCTTATAAACTTGAACTTCAACATAATATGGCAAACGTAAAATGAGATAATGCCATTTACTTCTTCACATGGATATTCTACTGGTCAAATAATAACATGCAATATCAATAAGAACTTTTATAATGATGGAATTCATCATGCCAGACTATGATAACCACGTAGCCAAGGCATCGTGCCAAGACCACAAATAAGATTTTGTCAAGGCCTCGTGCCAAGACACTAGTTTGTCTCATGAGACCTGCCGATGCATCGAGGAGCTATAGCGGGCTCCACCCATCACTTATTAAGTCCAATGCATTCCTCATATGAACAGGTTTAAACATATCATAAACCATAACATAATTGTATCACATAAAACATGCATAAAGGAAATATAAGATTTCCACACTTCAATCACAAGATATCAATACAACACATTGATAATAAAAACTTTATCAAAACCATTTTCAATACCAAAATAAAAGGAAATTAAAACATGGTAAAAAAAGTTATGGCTTGTAGAGGAATCCAAAACTCAAATAATGGTCACAGTGGTGGAGAATTCGTTGTCGCCGCATACGTAAGAAAAACATTCCTTTTTTCCGTTTAGTAAAAACGCTTCGTATAAAAAGATTCCTTTTGAATAAAATTAAAAGTCAAATGGGTCTATACACCGTATAATGGAATGTTGTGTATAAAACAAAATATGCCTCAATGAATGGAGATTGAGACGAAGTCCCTTAAAAAGATCATTTTTAAATAAAATAGATCTATTATGTGTATTCACTATAAGTACAAATAAAGAAAGTTCAAATACAAGATATGACATAATAATATCATGACATAATTTGAAAGTAGGAGATTAACCCAAAGAATAGAAATTGGGTTAAGAAGTTCCCTTACAAAGATCATTTTTTAAATAAAACAGATCTATTATGTGTATTCACTATATTTACACATAAATAAAGTATAAATACCAGATAGTACATAATAATATCATGACATAATTTTAAAGTAGGTGATTAACCCAAAGAATGGAAATTGGGTTAAGAAGTTCCCTTACCTCGTGTCCGACTTGACTCGATCATTCTTTAACCTCCTGAATAATAAACTAGAGTTAATTTATATTTGCTTAAGAACCTTTTCCATGTTCATTATTACTTTTATATCACTTATTACCATGTTATGAACATTATGTAATTATTTATGTTAA
This sequence comes from Viscum album, assembly GCA_963277665.1. Lineage (NCBI taxonomy): Eukaryota > Viridiplantae > Streptophyta > Magnoliopsida > Santalales > Viscaceae > Viscum > Viscum album. The sequence goes on along the minus strand of OY728140.1, from coordinate 814,711,762 downwards.
TAACGGTTGTTTTGTCGATCATTGGTACTTGAGTCAAAAATAAACTTCTTATATTTACACTTTGTTCATGTGGTAATATATCCATTATATACATAATTATATTCATGATTTATATATCATATACATCATATATATCCAGTATATACATTCATTTATAATATTACATAACATTTAGAGGTAATAAATTAAATGCACCGTTCATGGAGACGGTAAGCCGTACGTACGCATAAACGCTACTTTCATTTCTATTTTGTATTTAATGGAATGAAGTTATAATTATATAAAGTTATAATATAATTCCAGTATAATATAATGTATAATACCATTTAATCCATCCTTTATACATCCCACATATGACATTAACGATTCAAATCACTTTGAGGGGGCGATAGTCCGCACTTCCTAAAATAAAATTATCACGTTTACCCATAATGGAAATCATAAAGTATGCCATAAATGATAAATAAAGAAGCATAAGGAAAACATAAACATAATATATATATCATATATTAATATAGTTTCATCAAAATGGACACCATTAGAGGTGTTAAAAGAATATTGAACAATCATCGTTTCGTGAGGCAATATTTTTCCACCCACAGAAACAATATGTTGTTTAACCATTAGACGAAGGTGTGTGTAAGTGTAAACCAAATACTTATCATAAAAACATCCTAGTATATTTTACATACTGTTGTTGTTACAAAATAAAGGAATAAAAATAGTTTAAGGGGTTGGAGAAGCAAAATAAAGCAAAACAACATTAGAGAAGACATTACCTTAAAATCAGGTAACTCTTTTTGATTTGAGCCAAAGGATTCCTTGGGAAGAATTATGCCCAAAGTGAGACTCATAGGAGTAAGGGATGGAATTTGGGAGATTATTTGGGCAGAGGTTGGCCGATCCAAATGGCTTGGAAGGTGTGAATAAGGTGGTAGTGGTGGGGGCCTTTTATAAGAGGAGAGGAGGGGCACTCTTGGAAAGTCATGAAATGTTACTTTATTATATAATGATTTTAGGATTTTAAAGGTCCCAAACTTATATACTTCGAGGATAAGGTGATAAGGGATATAAATATACTCATACAATAGGTTTTTGATAAGTTTAAGTCTTAGATTTTAGATTATCTCTTCATTTTATTTAAATCATTAATTAATGAGGTAATCGCTGCATCATCATGGTGTCATAAATAATTTAATTTATTTAATGTATAAAAATTATAAAACAATTATCATGATGTAGTAAAGCTTTTTAGATTTATAATTAATATTTATAGTAAAACATATGACTTTTATAACCTTATTTAAAAATTGTTTTAGTAAAACAACTCATGCTTGCGACATTTTCATTTTAACATTAAATAAAACGTTTTTAATGTCATTTTCCTACAAAAGTGGCTCCATGGGGTCCCCAAGTTGACCCATGGATTTTATTGGTCAGCCATGACTCATCCAATAGGAGTAGGACAAGTCTAAAGGTATTTTTATATTTTTATAATATCATTTTTACCATAAATTTCACTAATTACCTTTAATCGCGATTAATTAAACTTAAAAGTTACTATTCACCAAAAAATAATTTTAATCCCATTGAACCACATTTTAATTCCTAATGAAAACCATGTATGTCGGATTTTTGAAAATCAAATCACATAAGTGGTAATGTTTCATTTAAACAAAAAATCAGTTTTTTAACTACCACTTAGTGGTTTCACTATTCATCAAAAATTGAAGTTTTTCAGAACAATGCCAAACTTTAACCCTAAGCTATAATTGATATTCTGAATTCAAAAATGATTTCTATTTTACAAAATTCCAAGCATATAAGTTGCATTGATTAAGTTTATAATTAATTCCCACTGTCACAACAAATAGCGTGTTTTTTAGAAACAATATATATCAAAAGATTGACAATTGTTTATGTCCAATTTCAAAGTGAAATTAATTCTAATGACCACCATTGGATAAAATGGTAAAAATATATTCTAATTATACTTTAAAACCACTCAATATTATAATTTATCACTATAAATTATTTTGATTAAAAAAGTTGTTTTTAAGTATTTTCACTATTCATAAAAAATTGTAAGTTCTCAGAAAAATACCAAAAATTAAACATAGGCTAATTTTGACATTCCGAATCCAAAAATGAAGTCCATTTTGAAATATAAAATTTATATAATTTCAAAAAGTGGGTATTACTATTCATAACTACTACTTTGATTGGTCGCGGTGTGTTAGAATCTTGAACTTGCGTACAATGCAAGCTATAACATTATTGAAAGAGAAGCGTATCGTGAAAGATTGAGGTGTTACATTCTCCCCTCCTTCAATAAATTGCGTCCTCGAAATTTGAAATTTTTCATTGAAAATCAAAGGTTGAAAATAGAAAATACCTTTGTGGAAAACCCACAACGGAAATAAGGTTAATAAAAATATAACTTTAAAAGAAAGAAAGATAAGTACAAAGGTCACCCGAGATAGCCCATACTAGGATTCTATGAAAATATGGATATGGAAGAAAAACAAACCATCAAGGTCTGATGGAGAGTTGTAGAAAACAAGATTAGGAGAAAGTTAACCACAAGAAAATCACAAATTGTGATTGGTTAAACAGTCATTGAATCCCCAGTTGGAAAAGTTAACCGACAACGTTTTTGTTTTAAGTTACCTTTTATAAAGTTAAGGAATTTATTTAGGAGATTTACTAAGAACGTAAGGAAATATACTTACTTGTCATGTAGACTTTCATTATTTAATAAATTTTTACCACAAACCCATCTTTCACTCCAAATGGTAACAAAACTCAAAAATATTCTATTTATCCTAATTGTATAAGGTTACAAATATTACCACATACCATTTAGATTAGGAAAAATATTTTTTAATAACCAGGGACTTCCTGTAGGTTAGTGTTAGGTAATAAAGGCCTGTTGCACTATGGTTGTGGGTTCGATTCCTACAACTTTGTCCAACGTGATGGGTTATCCCCTGACCTATAGGTTGTCCTTTTCCTAAAACTATAGTATTATAATATTCCAAAAATAATATTCAGAAATTTTTTAACCTTAAACAATACTATACAAGGTTCAACTTAATCTATTCCAACCTTTATGGTTATCCAAAATACTTCTGTCCAACTCACAGTCCAAATTTTATAAGGAAGGTAAACATAACGAAGATCCTTTTTTTCCACGTAACAACATGTGATCACCTTCATCATGTATTCTTTTAAAACACTACAACATCCTGAATATCCATAAATCCTTATTGATTACATTCATGATCCCTTATTCTTTATATAATACTAGATATACTCCTTCTATCTGAAAATGAATACAAATCATTAATCAGTTTCACGGAAGTTAAGAATATCCAATATAATTTATCCAAATAAATCATGTCTTATTCCAAAATCACTATCTCGGTATCAGAACCATATTATGGTTATCTTTCTCTCAACCATATATTTTCCAAAAATTTAACCTATTGTGGAGTCACTTTTCTTGGTTCCACACAATCTCAAGTCCTTGATGAAATAGTACTGCTGTACAATCCTTATATACTCCATAATTATTATAACCAGTACATCATTGATACAACACTCAAATGACAAAATTATTTAATAACAACATAATAACTCTAATCATTCCTCCTTATCTATGGTAGTATCATAACTTGATTATTATCCGATAACATCATTTGGGGAATACTCTGATGATTTAGACATTGGTTTGCGTAGTGTCCCCACTCCTTGCAGATGAATCATTGTAAATTTGAAACCTTTTTCTTACCCTTGTAGTCACGCACTTTGTGTCCCTTTTCTCCACACTTATAACAAACTCCCATTCCCTTCAGGAAAGTTCCAAGGTGTTTCTTCCCACAGTTATCACATATTGTAAAATTCTTCTTTTCCCTCATCCCTTTATCCATCATTCTCTCTTCCATCCTTTTCTTCTCTTTCTTCTCTTCAATTCCATAAGACTCAGATAATTCTTTACTTATCTTGTTAACACATGATACTATTTCTTCATATGTTGATAACACATGGGAGACTATTTCCCTTCTAAATGTTGGCTTAATACCATGAAAGATATGATCCTTCTTACTCTTTGGATCATACGTATTGATGGATTTCACATTCCTTCTACTGGGCGTCATTTCTATACAATGGCATAAACTAGGTTAGTTTATCAATTGCAATGAATAATTCAAAACTTGTAAAATACTTAATGTAAATTGAACGGTTTATGGATATAATCCATAATCATAAAAATGTTTTCTTTGAAGAAGTATATACTCATAAACCCTTCATAATGGTTTTTAAAAAAATGAGAATTATCCTAAGCATATCCCCCGGGAGTGTCGTAACCAAGAGTGAAGCAAGGCCCGTTTTCGTGCACCAATTCTCGTTTGAGTCTAGCTCAAAGCGGTGTTTTCGGGTTTTACCCCTAGGTACATCTGTGCCAGAGCCGCCTCTACCTGCTCGTATCCAGACAGGGATGTATTGCTCGGAAAACTCACAAAATCTCTATAATACCAAAATTCTAGGAAGTTCTTCTATACTAATCCTCAAAGTCTATCTTTGGGCTATGTGCTCTAATCAGAGTTTAACTAAATCTAGCTTCCAAGGTTAGTACTAAACTGCCTTTGATACCAACTGTAACGCCCTGACCCCAGTTACCCAGAGTCGGTGCATTATTGTGTAACATTGTCATGATCACAAAAGATCATGTCTCGAAAGACTGATTAGTTTAGTAGCCTTGGAAACACTAGATACATTCACAAGTCGTACATTACATCATAAAGTAAAAAAAACTACAACAACATATCGTCTTCATATCCCCTCATACTATCCCTACAGGTCATTCATAATATACTTCTTCACATCCTGGAAAAAATTAAAACATTGAAAGGGGTGAGCTTAGATGCTCAGTAAGGATAAAAATATAGCAGAAGCTTTCATAAGTAAATATAAACATTTAAGGCAATGTATAACTAAATAAAAGCCTTTTAAACTTGAACTTCAACATAATATGGAAAAAGTAAAATGAGATAATACCATTTACTTATTCACATGGATATTCTACTGGTCGAATAATCACATGCAATATCAATAACCACTTTCATAATGATGGAATGCATAATTCCAGACTATCATAACCACGTAGCCAAGGCCTCGTGCCAAGACCACAAATAAGATTTTTTCAAGGCCTCGTGCCAAGACACTAGTTTGTCTCATGAGACCTGCCGATGCATCGAGGAGCTATAGCAGGCTCCACCCGTCACTTATTAAGTCCAATGCATTCCTCATATGAATAGATTTAAACATATCATAAACCATAACATAATTGTATCACATAAAACATGCATAAAGGAAACATAAGATTTCCACACTTCAATCACAAGATATCAATACAACACATTTATAATAAAAACTTTATCAAAACCATTTTCAATACCAAAATAAAACAAAATTAAAACATGGTAAAAAAGTTATGGCTTGTAGAGGAAGTCGAAACTCAAATAATGGTCATGGTAGCGGAGAATTCGTTGTCGCCTCATACGTAAGAAAAACATTCCTTTTTTCCATTTAGTAAAAAACGCTTCGTATAAAAAGATTCCTTTTGAATAAAATTAAAAGTCAAATGGGTTTATACACCGTATAATGGAATGTTGTGTATAAAACAAAATATGCCTCAATGAATGGAGATTGAGACGAATTCCCTTAAAAAGATAATTTTTAAATAAAATAGATCTATTATGTGTATTCACTATAAGTACACATAAAGAAAGTACAAATACAAGATATGACATAACAATATCATGACATAATTTTAAAGTATGAGATTAGCCCAAAGAACAAAAATTGGGTTAAAAAGTTCCCTTACAAAGATCATTTTTTAAATATAACAGATCTATTATGTGTATTAAATATATTTACACATAAAGAAATTATAAAAACCAGATTGGACATAATAATATCATGACATAATTTGAAAGTAGGAGATTAACCCAAAGAATGGAAATTGGGTTAAGAAGTTCTCTTACCTCGTGTCCGGCTTGACTCGATCGTTATTTAACCTTCTGAATAATAAACTAGAGTTAATTTCTATTTGCTTAAGAACCTTTTCCATGTTCATTATTCCTTTTATATCACTTATTACCATGTTATTAACATTATGTAATTATTTATGTTAATAACGGTCGTTTTGTCGATCTTTGGTACTTGAGTCAAAAATAAAATTCTTATATTTACACTTTGTTAATGTGGTAATATATCCTTTATATCCATAATTATATTCATTATGTATATATCATATACATCATATATATCCATTATATACATTCATTTATAATATTACATAACATTTAGAGGTAAGAAATGAAATGCACCGTTCATGGAGACGGTAAGCCGTACGTACGCATGAACGCTACTTTCATTTCTATTTCGTATTTAATAGAATGAAGATATAATTATATAAAGGTATAATATAATTCCAGTATAATATAATGTATAATACCATTTACTCCATCCTTTATACATCCCACATATGGCATTAACGATTCAAATCACTTTGAGGGGGCGGTAGTCCGCACTTCCTAAAATGAAATTATCGCATTTACCCATAATGGAAATTATAAAGTATGACGTAAATGAGAAATAAATAAGCATAAGGAAGACATAAACATAATATATATATCATATATGAAAATAGTGTCATCAAAATGACCACAATTAGAGGTGTTAAAAGAATATTGAACAATCATCGTTTCGTGAGGCAGTATTTCGCCACCCAATGAAACAGTATGTTCTTTAACCATTAGAAGAAGGTGTGTGTAAGTGTAAACCAAATACTTATAATAAAAACATCCTAGTATATTTTAGATACTGGTGTTGTTACAAAATAAAGTAATAAAAAGAGTTTAAGGGGTTGGAGAAGCAAAATAAAACAAAACAACATTAGAGAAGACATTACCTTAAAATCGGGTAACTCTTTTTGATTTGAGACAAAGGCTTCCTTGGGAAGACTTCTGCCCAAATTGAGGCTTCTAGGAGTAAGGGAAGGAATTTGGGAGAGTATTTGGGTAGAGGTTGGCCGATCCAAATGGCTTGGAAGGTGTGAATAAGGTGGTAGTGGTGGGGGCCTTTTATAAGAGGAGAGGAGGGGCACTCTTGGAAAGTCATGAAATGTTACTTTATTATATAATGAGTTTCGGATTTTAAAGGTCCCAAACTTATATATTTAGAGGCTAAGGTGAAAAGGGTTCTAAATATACTCATAAAATAGGTTTTTGAGAAGTTTAAGTCTTATATTTTACATTATCTTTTCATTGTATTTAAATCATTAATTAATGAGGTAATCGCTGCATCATCATGGTGTCATAAATAATTTAATTTATTTAATGTCTAAAAATTATAAAAAAATTATCATGATGTGGAAAATAATTTTATATTTCTAATTAATATTTATAGTAAAAAATATGACTTGTATAACCCCATTTAAAAATTGTTTTAGTAAAACAACTCATGCTTGTGACATTTTCATTTTAACATTAAATAAAAAGTTTTTAATGTCATTTTCCTACCAAAGTGGCTCCATGGGGTCCCCAAGTTGACCCATGGATTTTCTTGGTCGTCCATGACTCATCCAATAGGGGTAGGACAAGTGTAAAGGTTTTTTCATATTTTTATAATATCATTTTTACCTTAAATTTCACTAATTACCTTTAATCACGATTAATTAAACTTAAAAGTTACTATTCACCAAAAAATTATTTTAATCCCATTGAACCAAATTTTACTTCCTAATGACAACCATTTATGGTGTATTTTTGAAAATAAAATCACAGAAGTGGTAATGTTTCATTTAAACGAAAAATCAGTTTTTTAACTACCACTTAGTGGTTTCACTATTCATCAAAAATTAAAGTTTTTCAGAACAATGCCAAAATTTCACCCTAAGCTATAATTGATATTCCGAATTCAAAAATGATGTCTATTTTAAAAAATTACAAGCATATAATTTTCATTAATTAATTTTATAATTAATTCCCACTGTCACAACAAATAGCGTGTTTTTTAGAAACAATATATATCAAAAGATTGACAATTGTTTATGTCCAATTTCAAAGTGAAATTAATTCTAATGAACAACATTGGATAAAATGGTAAAAATATATTCTAATTATACTTTAAAACCACTCAATAGTATAATTTATCACTATAAATTATTTTGATTAAAAAAGTTGTTTTTAAGTATTTTCACTATTCATAAAAAATTGCAAGTTCTCAGAAAAGTACCAAAAATTCAACATAGGATAATTTCGACATTCCGAATCCAAAAATGAAGTCCATTTTAAAATATAAAATTTATATAATTTCAAAAATTGGGTATTACTATTCATAACTACTACTTTGATTGGTCACGGTGTGTTAGAATCTCGAACTTGCGTATAATGCAAGCTATTGCATTATTGAAAGAGAAGCGTATCGTGAAAGCTTGGGGTTTTACAAATATACTAATTTTAATCATAGAATAAAAACCTTTCTATGATCTAATTAAATCAGATTAAATATTAGAACCACTATGAATCATATTTATCAGAGTATTATAATCACAATGAATAATACTAACTCAAAGTGTTGTTATTTTCAAAATTATATTAAAAAGATAAAATAAATAGAATATAAATATGAATAAAATGTTTAAATTTAAATTAAAATATGCAGTGGAATATAAACTTGTAAATAATAAGTATAATAAAAAAATTAGAAATAAAGAATGAATTTCAAGCTATTAAAAGATAAACCTATTTTAACCTTAAGATTAAGGTATTCTATAACCTAGACTAAAAGTATCCACTATTTTATTCTTACATTTTTTTTCTTTCCTTACCAAGGATAGCCTTTGATATGAAGAATGGGATAGCTATGTATACCTATCCATAAAATCCCTCGATATGATGATTATATTCTCAGTCTACCTATACTTAGTAGACGTTGATATGATGGATCATATTCCTGGTCTTTATATCCATTGAATCCCTTGATCATTATGATGATCTGAAAAAATTAAATTTAAAATTTTTTAAGGAGAAAACCTAAAAAGGGTTCATTAAAACTAAAAAAATCTAAAAAATTACAATGACCGAGAAAATGATGTCCAGCTTATGAAATATCTAGAGTTCTTAGGAAATGAGATAATAAAAATGAATAAATACTCAGGAACCAAATTCTTAAAAGGATTTAGAACTTATAGGAATCCTCAAAACAGTCATCATAATATCCCAACAATCATATCTCTTTTGGTTTTTCACAACGAATTGGATACCTAGCACTTGAAAGCTCATAACTATCTAGTGTAACTGAATGTCTGATTTCATGTTGGTTTACAAGATTAATATGTAATTTCTCACTCACATTATAATTAATTATTCCATATTCATATTATAAGAATATTTTGTTTGATTGAATTTATTAATAATGTCTATATGATAATCCTTATGAGTATTATCTCAATTTTATCGATATCATTATCAGTCTGATGTTTAAGAAATTACGAGTATGATAAACCATATAGAAAGTATAATATCTAATCTGATAAAGCTGATTCTAATGTTTACCAGATACTTACTCATTACTATAATGATACTGAGTAATATAATGTTTATACTCATAATACATAAAATAGTATTACAAGTATGATAAAATATAATGTTATATATAAAAACATTCTAAAACACTTTAGACATAAAAAGTTAGTAAATAATTATTTTGTAAGGTGTTTGTGATTTCCAAAACAAAAGGTATGTAAACTTAATATGTATAAATTTTTAATCAACAATTTTTAAAAAAAAGTGTTTTATGGTGTAAATAATAATGGATAGTGGGTGGCCTTTTATAAGTGTGGTGAGTGGCACACTTGTATTTTTTGGAAATAAAAAGGTGTACCCCTATTTTTCACATACCAAAAAGGACCAAAATGAATTATTCTAGATAATTATACATTATATTGTATGAATGTGATCAGATAATATATTTTTATAAGATTTTTTAGGTCAATTTATCCCTTATTTTCAAGTTTAACCCCCGATAAATCAATTTTTACCTTAACTGAATTAATTAAATTTTACTGTTTTCACTATTCATTCTGGAAAAAATTTATGTTAACCTAATTTGACCATATAAATTATGGTGGATAAAAATATGTAATCCATTTTTTTAATTCCATTCACAAAAGTTTCAAAATTTAATTTCAAATTAATCTCGTAGACATGATATAAAAGCAGATTTTCAAAGGGAAATTTTTTAAATGTGTATAATGTTGTTATTACAAAATTCATTATAAAAATAATACTAATAAACTTAATTTGAATAATAAATATATAATTTAAATTATTTTTAATTTAACAATAATTTAAAATATAAGTTAACTTTGAAAAAAATTATAAAAAAAATGTTTTTAACAATTTAAATTAAGTATTTTCATTATTTATTGAAAAATGATTCATTTTAAAAAAATCCCAAAAATTCACCATAAGATAATTTCGATAATATGATTTCAAAAATGATGTCTATTTTTTCAAATAAAATTTAAAAATATGGTAAAATTTAATTTTATATTATCTATGCAATGTTCGACTAAACCATATTTAAGTGAAAATATTGTTTTTCAGAAAATAGTTATTTTTATTTTAAATGATTATTATTTTATTTATAGTAAATAGGTAACCATAATTTTCATAATTTATTTATCACTATTCATAATTTACAACTTAACTAATATGTTATAATGGTATACTATATTATTTTTAATTTTGACTTGGGGTTGTAAGTTCCACAAGTTATCAAAGTGATTAAATTTATTTAAAAATAAATATATTGTAATTAATTGAGCATTAAATTTTCATATAAGCTTGATGTTTCATTTCATACATGATGTTAGTTTTTTTTTCATATTTTATATTCATGGGGTGTTTCATTCTCTCATCTATAAATAAATTTCATCGTCAATATTTACCATTCATCTCTGCAATCAATGGTTTGATATTTCAAAATACCATTGTCAAAAAAACCCACATTTTAGAAGAGTTAATAAAAAATCCTATTAATAAGAGAGAAATGGAAGTATGATGTTTATCTAGAATAACACATAGGTTGGTTTACTATGTATGAGAACATATTTGGTAAATGAAAACATGGACATAGAATAAAAGAATAAATAATTATAGAGAGTGATTTAGGTCATTGATCACAAGAAAGTGAATGATCAGTGCAATGTTAAGAACCTCAAAACCATAAGTTTTTGATTCTTTAAAATACCATCATATTCATTATATATTAAGTTAATGATATATATTTGTTTTTTTAATATCCTTTTCCTAATTTTGAGGAATTAGTTTACCATATAAGATTATATAGAAATATACTTACTCGATAAACTTCTATTTCACAGGAACAATTTCATCCTTTAGTTATTATTATATAAATATCCAATTCATATCTTAATACATGAAATGAATATCTAAAAATTATTTTTTATTTTTGAATCACTAAAATTCACTTTTAATGGATCATAATATCCATAATATAATGATAAGTCATTCCATCGACCTCTAGTGATTATTATGACAAAATGATTATCACAGGTTATCCAATATGTATAAATATCCATATGTTGACATAATAAATTAACTAATAAAACCTTATCAAAATTACAAATCATTCCATTTTATAAATTTTTAACCTTATGGACCTCCAAAAATATTAATATTTATAACTTTAGAAATAATTTCATTGAATTTCTAAAATGAACTTATCATTAATCATGTCCAAAGTAGTATGAATTTTCCAATTTATATTATCCATATTAGTATTCTTTTTATCCCAACATCATTATATCTACATTAAGAACATATTAAGTGTTATATTTCCCTAAATCATGTCTTTTACATGAAGTTCTAATTTCCAGTGAATCATTTTTCTTCGTCATCGATACTATTCAACATACAATTTCAAATCCTTAATGAAAAATTACAGTAGTATAATACTTATACATTTCAAAAATGTCATTAATAAATCAATTTTGCAACATATTTCTTGGATACAAATACACAAACATAGTAATCATTCCACTTCATCTATTGGTATAATATATGCTTGACCTTTAACCCTCTCATCCTTTTGAGTTTTTTCCCTTAATTCATGTGGTATTCATTTGCGTAGTGCATCATCTCTTTAATTTGGAAGCATTAAACATTGGAATATTCTTTATTTATATTAAAATAATGATAATTGGGCCCTTTTTATCCATAATTTTAGAAAAATCATTTTTCTTTTAAGCATGTACCAATGTTTTTACTTCCACAAGTACCATATGTTAGAAAATACTTCTTTCCCTTATTCTATGTATCCATTTTTTTCTCTACCATCATATTCTTCTATTGATTCACTTTGAATCCAAAATACATGGATAATTATTTCTCTATCTTAATAGAACATGGTACTATGTACTCATACATGAGAATTTATGGGATACTAGTACCCTTTAGAGAATTTTCTTAATCCTATAAAAGAAATGATCAATAATACTATTTGGATTACATAGGTAATATGTAGAACTCCTTTCTAATCATGTAAGGTTTCCTTTTACTAAGAAATATTTTCCTATTATTTATCTCATAACATCATGAACATTATTTCTGTATCTGATTTTTTTCACGAGGAAAATATTTTTCTAAGAATATTATCTTGAAATTATTTCACTCCATTCTTGATATTTATTCTGCATCCTTAGTGTTTTTAATCAATTCCACAATTTATCTGCATCTCTGAAGAGACGATAAACTTCCATGAGAACATTATATCTTTCAATACTTACTCAAATTGAGATATAAATTCTCTAAGGAACATATTTATTTCTTAGCTAAAAAACTATTTTGTAGTCCCAATGAATAATAGAGGTTTCTGACACTTAAAATATTCTTACATTCTTACACTATGTGGTGGGTTAGTAGGATGCTCTATACAGGAATGTTTATAACTCATAACATAATACATCTTCCCCAATATGGTTAAAATTTGACTAGTTCTAACTGCCGCTCCACCTGTAGCTTCATTATCTTCCCAAGGAGGCCAATATCTATATAGATTAGTTTCATTGATATGGTTCTTATTCTATCTATTATGCACATTTATAAACAATGAAATACACTATATTAGATAATACAATTATGAAACCTAATGTAAAATCCTAAATTTTAAAAATTATTCATATGTTATCTCAAAATCATAAACAAATTTTCTTAGGGGATATAATTATTCTCAAATATTTATAATGGTTTGTAAAGAAAAATTGAATGTTCCTAAGTATATTCCCTATGAGTTTCAAACCAGCTGTGCAGTAAGGCTCATTTTTCTACACCAAGTAATGATTAGGTCAAGACCAGTGCACCCTTTTTGGAGTTATTACACATAGGTATATATGTTCAAGAATCATAACTGGTTTTATTATCTAGAGCGGGATGTAGTTGCTTGGAAAAACCATATAATATCTTCCTAAAAAATTTGGATGTTATTATATAGTTTTCCTCAATGTTTATCATAATATTATTTTCCCAAATATATTTTTTCCTAAATCTAGTTCCCAAGATTTTGACTATAATTCCTATGATACCAACTATAGTGGCCTTGAACCCAATATCCCAGTAGCCCAGAGTCAATGTCTGCTTTATTATATTGGTATAAGGTAAAAGGAATCACAACTTGAAGTACTGAATTTTTTAGTAGTCGTTATAAAAAATACACACTTTAAATTCAAATTATATTTTAAAACATAAAATATACAAGGAATTTTATTTGAGAATGCCATTATTCCCCTAAGGGTATCCCTATATTTCAATCACAGAATACTTACTCGTATCTAAGGGAAAATAATACATAAAAAACAATTGAGATCAGGTTCTTAGTAAGGGTAATCCTCCAAAAGAATATATGAATAAATATGGAATAATCAATATGTAGAGTTAAATAATAGAAACAGATTCTTTTAATCATTAGCTTGAGAAAAATATGACGGGAAAAAATATATGATAAAATATTTAATATAAATAATCACATGATCTTGATACTTGACCATGGATTTTATAACTAATAGAATAATCTATTGAAACATCAATAAGTGAATTCATAATGATAGAATTCATAATACAGGACATCTAAAATATATCATCAATGCTTGTTCTAAGATATCTAAGACCATTAAAGATTATACCAAAACATAAAATACTATCAAGACTTGTTCCAATACATATATATAAATGGGTATGGGCTTAACCAAAATAATATATTTTTTGTCACATGATACCTACCGATGAATTATGGGGTTACAATGGGCTCCACACATCACTTACAAAGTCCAATAAATTCCTAATATGAAAGTAGTGAAATATAATCAATATAAAAAATTGTATTAAAAACAGAATATGAAATGTAAATAATTTCTCCAATCAATAAACATAATCATAAATAAAAAAAGTGCCTCATTCATAGAGTGACCAAAAATTCCATTAAAACCATTTTAAAAATGTCAAAAATGGGTAAAAATGTGATTAATAAATCGTTTGGATAATGTAAAAACATTTTTTAAAACATTTTTAGATAACATGGATTTCGATGAAAATGGATTTCCGACAAAAGAGAAAAATAATGTCGGATATTCTCAAAAACATTTTCTAAAAAAATTTGAGTAATTTTTTTTGAGAAATGGTAATATTAAGTGAAACAATTCTTGAATAACAACATAATAATAAAATAGATGGATTTTTTTGATATAAATATCAAATAATTCTGCTAAGGGAGACTTAAACAAAAATAATCCTGAATAGTGATGAGATTGGAAAATAAACCCTTTACACATTGGTAAAATTTTTATCATAATCCCCATGAAATAAAAAACATTATGCGAAACATTAAATACCATGAAGATAAATTAATTTATCATATAACATAAAATATTTTAGTATATACACCACCCAAAATAAATAAGTGGTGAATATGGTGTATGTCTCATGAAAGTAAAAGTGAGACAATAAACCCTTACCTCGAGTCTGACTCGCCACATAAGTTCTTTATAGTAATGAATAATAAACTTATGTAAACTATTTAGTTTATTAATAACTTCTATTAGGTTTATTTTTGATGTTATTTTACTCATTACCATGTTATACATGATTACCAAATGAATTAAGTTTACATCAGATGCTTCAATGGTATTTGGATTATGTGTCCAAAATGAATTTGATAGGTTGAATATGGTCAAAGTGGTCATTATTTAATCATTCTAAAGAATACTAATAATGATATATATATATTATTAATTAATCAATTATAATTATTAAACCAATCTGAATGATGGTTACAAAAAATGTTTTATGTCACAACCATAGAGATAGTGGGTCGTATGTACGTATGAGTAATGATTCTATTTTTCAGGGATCATGATAGAATGAATTTAAGTAGTAATTTTTTCATTATATAATTATAATAATACCATTTTTAACATATTTTTTTTAAATATAATTATATATATAATCCTTTTGTTGTGGTGATGAAAGAGAGTCACATCACTTCATGAAGGTGGTTGTCTATATATACACGAATGATGTTATCATTATTCATTATAAAAAATAAAATGATATATTATCTTCAAAAACTAATAAATATGTCATGAATATAATAATTATTTAATTTATATGAAATATATTTATCAAACTTATACTTATTATCTTCCATGTAAATCATTTTTGAATAACGGATCACATTACTTCCCGAAGAAATAATTCGTCTTACATACGAGTGACATTAGCATATCCCCTAAGGAATGGAAAATTAAAAAGGTATATATGATTGAATTAATACATATGCATAATTATAATATATATAATTTATATTCATCATCATACCTAATAGTGAGAGGTGGTAATGGAAAAACAAATCACATCAGTTCATGAGTTGGCAGTCTGTTGAACACACAAAAAGTGATTTCATAACCCATTTGATGGAAGTGGGGATGGTTGTAGGTCATGAAATTATTGTAAAAAAATCTTATTATATGTAATATACTTATGATATTATATAGGTATGTTATAATAATAATTGAATTATATGGATAAATAAATAAAATTAAAACACTCATTAGAGAAAGTAACATCTTCTTAGGGTAACCTCTTTAGGTTTGTAGCAAAGCCTTCAAAGGTTGTATTTACATAAAAAATAAGGATTATAAGATTATGGAAATGAATTTAGGATTTTATTTTGGTAGGTATTGGACTAATTAAATATGTTTGAATGTGTGAATAATAGTATAGAGTGTGTGCCATTTTATAAGTGACGTAAGAGACACACTTGAAGATTTTTGAAAGAAAAAGGTGTACACATGTTTTCCACATGAAATATGGGTCATGCGTTAAGTATTATTTAGAATTAAAAATTATAGAGTTTAAATATGTCTATAAAATAGTTTTTAGACCAGTTTTACAATCAACTAAACACTTATATTTTTAGTTTAACCTCCGATAAATCCATTTTTTACCTTAACCACACTAATTAATTTCTTCTGTTTTTACTTTTTTTACTTTGGTAAAAAATTAAGTTGACCTCATTATTAAAAAATTAGGATGATTAAAAATATTTAATAAATTTTTCAAAATTTGATTCTAAAAATTTTAAAATTTTAATTTAAAATTAGCCATGCAGACGTGATAAGAAAGTAGGTTTTCAAAGAAAAAATGTTCAAAAGTTTTTTAATGTTTTTATAACAAAATTCAATATGAACATTATTACATTGAGGTAAACTTTACTAAAAAATATATAATTAAAAAAATGTTACATTAAAACCAATTAAAAATATAATTTAACTATTAAAATAATTTAAATGAAAAGACAGATTTCAATTAAAATTCAATAATTTTTACCATTCATCAAAAAATAAAAAATCTCAGAAAAGTCTAAACCATTTACCCAAAGATAAACTTGATATTATTATTATTTCAAAAATGATTCTTATTTTTTAAAATAAATTTTATAAATTTGGTAAAAAATAATTTTAAATTATTTGTGTGAAGAGTGACTAAATAGTCTTTTATAGAAAACACTGTTACATAGAAAACATTCATTTTTATTTTGAATGATTATTATTTTATTTTTGATAAATAGAACACCATGGGTTTAATTTTTTTGTTATTATCATTCATAGATGATAAGATAAATACTTTGTTATAATGGAATATTATATTATGGTTCATTTAACTTGGGGTTGTGTGTTCTTCAATCTATAAAAGAGATTAAATTTATTAGAAAAGTAATATTTTATAAAGTATTAGGTGTTATATTTTCTTATAAGATTGGTGTTCTATTTTAAGCATTCTATCAAAAAAATATAATTATTTTAAATTCACGGGATTTCACCATTACATCATTAAAGACCACACACGGTAATAATAAGGATATCACAATATCATTTCTTACCCCTCAATGGTTTATTCTGAAAATTACATTTTTTCTTTCAAGTACACATTTCATTTATCATGTTGGTCTTAACCCATTAACATAACAGTTTTTACCTAATCATATAATATAAAACATGCCCATTTAAATAATCAATTAATCCATTTCCAAGGTGAATCCATCACAGTAAATTACCTGAGGTTTCATGTAATGCTAAATTCACTTTTAAAGAACTGGACAAATAATAATTATTCCAAGGGTAGGATCACCAAAAGGGTACTGGAAAACCTGATCACATTAACATTGAATCCAAAGGGATCTAATGAATAATCAAAAATTTGATTTATATTCATTTAATTAATTAAAACATTTTTTTGGTACAATAATAATATTTTACATACTTTGGTAATTTAATAGACCCAGGGGTTAGGTTTTTTACCACATACCTTTAACCAGCAATTAACGCAACAATTCCATCTAGTAATTCCAATAAGAAAAAAGTTGATTAAGATTTAAAGAAGAAAAATAAATCATAGAAGATTAGGATCAACCAAAAAAATGACCACGGTCAAGAGATTCCACCACTAAAACATATAATAAGAGGAAGAGAGGGGAAAACCTAAGAAAACCAACTCAACAAGGATTGATCAGTTGATCTTGATGTACTAAATACAATAAGGCACTCCAAAATAACCTGGAAAAGACCTAGGGTTTGAGGGAGGAGAGGATTCACATGGGTGAAAAGAAAATATAAGTTCATTAAGTATTTAAAATGGAAGATCATGATAAATACAAGACATGTAATATTTACACGGTGTGTAATTATTGATGTATGAGTTACAAAGAAGAATGTGTCCCCTCGGGTTTAAATAACCCTACTAAAACAATACATTATGTGAACCATTTTCATGTTGTGTATTCATTTCATGTCATGAACCATTTCACAGATTATTATTGGAAATAACTACATGCCGTGTCTTCTGAAAATGAGACAGAACCACATTTGAAGACTCCCAAACTCATGGGAAACCCTCATGATCTCCTTAAACATGTTTATACCTAAATTACACTATTTCATAAGTAACGTACATCCCAGAAAATTATTTAATGTTCCCCACCAAAAACAACCTTTCTATGCTTGAGACTCAGTTAATAAGGTTTAAATAAGAGAGAAAACCCAAACGAAGATATTAAACACAAAACTAAAAGAGGGACATACTTGGAAAAGTATGGGATCTTACAAACCCCACCAGATTAGAGGTCATCACCGAGTTACTCCAATGATAAATTTTGGGTCTTGTTAAACACATATGGACACTATTCTTTCATATTAGACTCCCTATCCCATGTTTCCTCTTAAACACATCCATGATTCCATTACACTAAAACTAGAGTTGTATTCCTACCCCAAAGGTAATTTTCACTATAGTCTACAATCCTTATTATATGATCCTGAAATGGAACATGTACATAATGCTCAAAGTCCTCTAAATCTATCATATGAGAAGGTTCATGATGATATCAATGAAGTTGTGATATGTAAAACACATCATGTAGGGAATTTCAGTGCTATGATATGGCTAATTGTTAACCAAGGGAAAGGACCCCAAAAAACCTTGGTGGTAAATTTCCCTATTTATTAGTATGGTGTTACCACAAACTAGGTGAAACTCAAAGTAAAACACAATGAAAAATAAAAAACTTCATAGGTTATGTATGATGGTTGGCATATGATTTCTACCATCTCTGTATAGTTACCAATTGCCTCCCAATCAACTAAACCTACTCAGATGTATCTTGCATAGCACTTGGTTGAAAAATCACTTACTCTCCTACCTCCAACCAATAAATAATTGAATGTAACAACCTTCCATACAATTCCTTAAAAGGTTCCATTTGGACCACTTCCTTAAAAAATTCCATGTGTTCCATATGCTTCTCCCACAAACCACCAAAATCCAAAACACAGGCTCATAACATATCTCCAAGAATTTGAATAGTCCACTCAAATTTATAATTAGTCTATGGGTGATAAGCCATACTAATATGAACTTGTGATCATAGATCCTTCTAAAGACCCTACCAGAACTATAATGTGCAATAAGGATCTCAAAATAAAAATATACTCCTCGGACCACCATGTAGTCGAACTATCTTGTGCACATAAAAACTACCCATATCATAAAAGGTAAAGGTCTCACTAATAGGAAATAATTTTTCTACCTTTATTATTAAATATACGATCACCCATAATACGTCATTTTTATGGGGTTTCCTAGGTAATACTTTTAGAAAATAAATAGTGGTGTCATTTTATTTCCACTATAGAATAGGAAGAGGCTATATTAGTTGAATATGCCTTGAATTGTTGGTTTTCACCTACTGAAAAGTAAAACATCTCTCCATAAATACTTCTAAATATTTATTCATTTAGGAACACCCATAATATGTAAGAATTTCATGATACATATTCATCATACTAGAATTTATTTCTCATCTAAAAGCATGAAACTCTCTCATCATATCCTCACAAAATCGCATAGGAACCCATACTAGACATAAAAAGGGATACATTTTTTGCTGCTAATAGACCATCTTAATGGTGTTTCTACAATATATAATATGTGTCTCAGAACTAATCCCTCTGATAAGATATCTTCTCTATCTTGATACAATCAAGAATAAAGGGTATAATATATATCAAATTCAGATCTAATCATCCCTATGATATCTGAACATCGATATTCATGTCTACAAAGAGTTCCATAATTTTTCACTCATCCAAAAACTCACAAAATTCCTCTGTCAACATATTCAATCTCATGGAATCAATAATGAAGTTTCTGTTTCATGGTGTATAAGACAACTCAAAGTTTAAAGGCTATAGATACTCGACCCATATCCTATGATGAAGGTTTAGGTATCTTTGAGAAAAAGTGTACCTAAGGCTTTTGTGGTCCATGTACACCAAAAAATTGTTTCCCAAAAGATAGTGTCCCTAAAATCATAGGGAATGTACCACTACAACTAAATCTATATTGTGAGTAGGGTAATTCTTCTCATGTGGTCTCAACTATCTAGATCCATGAGAGCTCACTCGATCCCCCTACAATAGAACTACTCTGAGTCCAACTCTGGATGCATCATAGTACTGGGTATATGCCTTACCTAGAATAGGTAATGTTATGATAGGTTTTGTGTTTATCCTTATATTTAACTCCTAAATTGATATATTACAAGAATTAAACAATAAAAATTTATGCCTTTCTTTGTCAACCCAAACGTCGATGCTTCCAGATGGGATAAGTTCTAGATAAAACTCTGATAATAACCTTATAAACCAATAATTCTCAAAAAATTGAATGCATTATTGGGTTTCTTCTAATATAACATAACTGTAACATTCTATGGGTCCACTAACACTTTATTCTTTTAGATTACATGACCCATGAAGTGCACTTTATCAATCAAGAAACTGAATTTGGTTATATTTACATAAAGATGATTATCACTCAAGGTACTCAAGACAATTTTAAGATATTGATAATGAATATATACTAACTAAGAGTATAAAAATATTTCATCGAAAAAAACCACCAAAACATAATATTGAAAAGGAAGAATGATCTGATTTATCAAGGACATAAATGTCACTGGTGAGTTTTTCAACCCAAAAACATTATTATAAACTCATATAATTCATACCTAATCCTAAAATAATTCTAAAGTATATCTGATGATATCAAACTCAACTGGTTGTATCATAATATATAATTGATCTTGTAGTAGATCTTGTAACCCATTAGAAAACCTAAGAGACCATCTATCCATGAAAGGGGACACTAGTAATTGACCAACATCTAGTTTAATCTATGATAATCAACACATAATCACAAAGTACCATCCGCCTTCTTGGTGAAAAGAACTAGAGAACCCCAAGGTGGAATACTAGGCTGTATGAAATCCTTAGCTTCTAGATCTTCCAACTGAACATTAAAATCCTAAAGCTCTTCAAGTTATATCCTTTACAGTGGGATAGAAACTATCTCTACTCCTAGTACTAACTCCATTGAGAACTCGATACCTCGTTCAAGTAGAAAGCCATATATTTCATCAGAAAGACATCCTGAAATGGTTTAATACTATAAGAAAAGTATATTTCTAAATTCCTCAATCATATGGAGAAATACCTATTATATGAGATGTGAGACAATCCAATATACACAGAATTGGCCCTGCACAACCAGAATGAGGATCCCACTCACCCCGGTGAGAATTGTTGTCTCCTTCTGGAGATAGAAAGGAAAATATCATATGATAGCATTAAATATGTTCCTATTATAGAACTATCCAATACATACCAATAATCAAATCAAATCCTATATTTTATAGTATAAAAAATCCCCAAAATAAATGTCAACCACCTATTTTTAGAGAATATGTCTATCAATGTTTTATTTTTTCTGAAAACACTCCCAAGGGTCTATCGATGGTCAAAAAATCATCCAATATTTCTAGAACCAACCCCAAAAAGTTTTCAAAAATATAATATAAAAAATAAATGTGATTATCTAGTATCAAACAAAACACAAGAAAAATATAGATGATATAATAATCATACCTCTAACAGTGAAAGGTCATACATCCACAATAACCTATTTAGTCTGCATAGTGCGCAACTGACTCCCCCTATACCTTGGGCATAAGTATGAATCCCGTAAGACATATCCTATACTTGGTACTTTCTCTTCTACATTGGGGTACCATATACCCTACCTAGACTGGGTCTTCTGGTGGAACTCTAGATACCTATCTCTTGAGGGGTTGCTGAATCTTTCCCAGACTCTTGGTACCTATCCTGATTCTCTTCCACTACTCACCTTCTTCATATACCTATAAAACCTTTTTAGGTGAACCAACCTACCGCAACCATGGAAATCCAAATAAGGGTAATGAAACTAAGGCTTCTTGTGTCCTAAAATGCCTCACTAATAACATTATAACATAAAATTGTCTTGTGATGGATTCCCACTCCCTTGATTGATCATCTCCTTATTTTTTTGGTGAAAACTATTCTTGCAGTTATTCTATCTACAAGAAGATAAGCTCCCAAATCGCCCTGGTGAAACAAACTAGCCACTACATAGGGACTCTCTCAGATTCCATTTAGTGATAAGTTTTGGATTAATTACATCTGAAAATATACCTAGGTGAAATATGTTCACCTGTGACATGATCTCATAGTGAATCCCATCTATAAATTGTCTCACCTTAGAGACATCATCAACGGCTAAAGATGGTGAAAATTGCTAAAATTTAGTGGAACATACAACATATTTCATAAGAAAAATTTCATCTAGTTTCAAGTTCATGAAATCACGAGCCTTATCATTTCTCAAAATATCTAGATAGAAGTGACATGGGAACTTCACCTTGAATTTATTACAAGATGACCCCTCTTTCTACCCAACATGATCTAGAAGTCCCCAACAATGCTTGGATGGTCCACAGATCATGTAGATAGAAATATTCACTATCCAATATGTGATATTATCGAGGTACTTGAAGATTTTTTGGACTGAATCAATCCAGAACTCAACTGACTTGGGGCCTACCTCCCAAATGTATATATGCAGATGATGTAGCTGAAACTAACTCATTATATTAAACATCAAAGGAAAAGAGTAAAAAATTTACCTTTCTATGGTTCACATGACCCTTCGGAAGCTGTCATGATGTTAAATATATATCTAATCCTCATGAGATATGTGAATCTCCGATTTAGTCGCCTTAGAAGCATGATGATATTCACACTCTTGATGTTGAATTTGAAGATACCAATGAGAAATTTTCTATACAAGAAAAATGCACTCCTTAGAAAACTGGATAACAACAAGTTCAACCTCAATGGGTGACAATAATAGAGAACCACTAGATCATGGTCTCTCTAAACATGGATTACAAGTGTTTTAGTAGGACATAAAAACACTTTAATTAAATTTATCATATATATGGTGTATCTCATGTCACACTTTATATGGGAAAATATATCACATACAATAAATATGTCCTTATAATGAATAAATCTTATAAATATATATCTTTATGTACCTATCATGATGGATGAATACTCATCTCCTACCATTCTTGGAAACAATTATAAATATAAAGAAATAATAACACCACACAATAGGTGATTCCCCCAAGGTTAAACAAACAACAACTGTTACAATAGAATAACATGAACATCAACCCCATACCTAGGATCTTTGATTTTTCCTTATACATGTATTAGTTACTCCCATGCACAAGATCATTAACATGTACAAACACTTATTGTCTCCATTATACCATTCCTAAATAATAAGGAAACTGAAAATAAATAAAAAAACTATCTCCTATAGTACCACTTTGTAACATCACTTTATTTTAAACTCTCTCATATTCCCAAATCTGGTTGGTTAGGGGATCTCAATCACACTTCCACATATTCCAAAGTCTACCAACTATAAATAGGGGTGTAAATATTATTGTGGGGACACTATAACCCCTATTATAAAGTTACAATACAACTAAAATAAAAAATAATTACAAGTATTAGAGTAAAATAAATAGTGTAAATTGTGTAACATACAATAGGGTCGAAAAACAAGGAACCAATAACCCACATAATATTGAACTGTGTAATGACACGAAATAATCTATATAAATTTGAAACTGAAAGTAATAAAAATAAAAGAATAAGTCTAAATAATAAAATCAATAAAATCTAGTCCCAAACCCCACATTAGTCCCATCTTGAAGCTCCAAACCATCCAAAAAACAACAAATCAATAAAAAGTCCATTTCCCATATCCAAACTTATATCCATCTAATATTCTCAGGTACCAAATACAAACCTAAATAAAATGTGAGTAAAACTTAGTAGGATGACACCACTATGTCTAAAAAAACCTATTTGATAATAAGTTCATGAAATAAAGTGATAAACAAATGTATTGATTAATTAACATAATACAGTATAATAATCAACCCCCCTTTTCACCATAATAAAATATCTCTATGAATGGTACACAACCATACCAACCATAACCCCAAGTCCATGGAATAATCACATAATAGGGAAAATACCTATATATAATCATTTCAATAGAACTAGGACAAACCCAATATAAAAACATTTCATCATCTAGGCCAATCCCTCTATACAATGATTTTATCATAAATTGGCTAGGCCCTCTATATTAGCATTTTAGAATACCCGTGCTATTCCCTTTATATAAAAATTTTACAATAACTAGAACAAGACCTCTATATAATCATTATTTCATTAAACACCACATGAGGTAACAAAGAGATATAAAAATATCATATCCTAAGCCTCAATGGTTAATTATACAAATTAAAAATTTTATTTCAATTACACATTTCATTAATCAAGTGGGTATTAAACCATTAACATTCCAGTTTTTGCCCAATTATATCATATAAAACATAACCGTTTCAATAATAAATTAATCCATTTATAAGGTGAATCCATCATATGAAATCAACTGAGGTTTCATGTCATGATAAACAAACATTAAAAGATTATCCAACTCATTATTATTCCAAGGTTAGGCTCACAAAATGGGTAGCCGCAATCTTGGTCCATCACCATTAAATCCAATGGGATCCAACGAATAATCCCAAACACAATTTTTCATCATTTATCTTCAAATTAAATAATGAGAACATTGTATCATTAAAATAAAAATATTTTACATATTTAAGAAATTAAATAGACCACAGAGTTAGGTTTTAGACCACCTACCATTAACTAGAAATTAACACAATTATTACAACCGGTAATGCCAACAAAACAACATCAGATGATTAAAAGAAGAATCCTAAATCAAATAAGATATAGATGAGAACCAAAAATAACTATAGTCAAGAGAATCCACTACTAAAATTAATAAGAATTATAATGGAGGAGAAACCCTAGGAAAAACAACTCATCGAGGATTGACCGCTTGATCGGGACATCCAGAATAGAAAAACACACTATAAAATTGCATGAAAATTTCCTAAAATCTAAGAGAGAGGCTGCATATGGGTGGAATGAAAACATAAGTGAATCATTTATTTAAAACCAATGGGCTCAAGAAATACCTATCATGTACACAATGTGTAATTATCAATTTATGAGTTACACTGAGAAATGTGTCACCTTAGGATAAAATCACATTACTTGAACAATACATGACAAGAACCATTTTCATGGTGTGTATTCATTTCACATCATGAACCATTTCAATGATTATTCCTAGTGATAGGTACACATCATCTAACATTTACATGGCATGAAAATGTTCTATATACAACATTAATCTTAGATTCTTCAAAAGATCTTAAACCACCACTGAATCCTTCAAAACTCACATGAAACCCTCATTATCCCCTTTAACACATTTATCCCTAGCCACAATTAATTAAAACAATAATACATCCCTAAAAATTAGTTAAAATGTCCAAGAAAAATATCTTCATATCTGAATGAGACTCATCCATCAAGGATTAAAGAAGATATAAAACCCAAATAAAGATGTTCAACAAAAAACTAAAAGAGGGATGTACCTAGAAAAATATGGTAAATTAAAATATTTATTTATAGGAAATAGGAACAGAATTAATGAGTTTTTTCTTATATCAATTTTATTGGATGATCCTCTAAAACCCATAAATGGTTTCAGATCCATCTTATTCGATGGATCAACATGATTCTTTCACTGATAAATGAAGAACATGTTTTTCATAGTGTAACTAGTTTTTACCCACAAAACATTACATTATATGATAACATAATATTGGGTTCTCTATCATGAGACTATGTTATAAGCCTAAAGAAATATCTAATGAGACCCTTATGATTTGATTATGTGATAATATATCTTTCACATGGCCTTGAAATTACTTTAAACAGTTAACATACTATGGCATGTAAGGAGTAGTGTACAATATTCAGATAACATAGCCTATATCACACACCATGAAATAAAATGTTTCATTTTTACCATACCTAATATTAAATTGAGTGTTAATGAAATTTTAGTTCTCACTTGACATTACTTTTAGTTTAAACATAATATGAGGGAGTGGGTGCTTAACTAGTGAACAATGCCCCCATACTCAGTGAGTCCCACATTTTATTTCAACTTGAATGTTCACTACTTAATTATACAATATTATTTATGTTAAATCATTAAATTCCCATGAAGTTACCTTTTTGTATGGTCACAAGTTGTCATGCTTCACCGTCTGTTGGTTTTCCCTAGTTAAACCTCATGATCCTCATTCTTGCACCAACCCACATAAGCATTATGTACCTCTTTTATCACTCTAGTACATCCTTTGAGCTTGGAATTAAATTGAATGTCAATACACTGTCGAGTTTAAGTAAATATTAATTTATTTAAAAATATTTATATTTTTTTTAACTATTCTTATAGTTTGAATGTAATTTATAAATGTTAAGTGTTAGGATTTTTAAATGATATTCTACAAAACAAAATTTAATATTAAATATTAGAATATCATTTTTTTGGAAAATAAATAACGTTTTTATTTATTTTTAAATTGAATTTATATTCATTTTTATATAATTATTTAATAATTAATAATATAGTGCATATAATATTTTTGTGATAAATTTCATTGAGGAGGTAGATCCATGAATTACATCCTACATGCTTATAATTTAGTTTTCATCTACCATGAACCAATTTGTTTTTAGAGTTATGGTCTTGAAAATAGTTGTTGAATATAGTTTGATTATATTAGGTGTTCTAGATATCATGAATTAAATTCTCTATTTATTAATGTATAATCCGGGAGAGGGACTTTTTAACGACCTGAACTGTTATACATAAAATTACCCTTCTAATTTAATTAAATATCTTATTATGTAACATGGATATACAAAACACATTCATTTATTTGGTTTTATTTTATCCTATAATATATAAATGAAAATTAAGAATCATTATCATTGATAATATGGCCTTTGAATATTAATCACTTGATTAGTATAAATAAATGGTTTAAATAAATCCAATTGACATAGACAAAGTTATGGACTCAACATATAGGATCATACCCTATGAATAAAATTTATCGGAGCTTATGATGGAGATAGAATTTTTGGGATATAACCTTTACCAATCCCAATTAGAGATCTAATAATTTAATCATGACAGAAACCATTTACGAGAGAATTTCAAGCCCATCTAGATCACAACCCAAACCATGTACGCTGAACCAACCCACAAGATTATCATTTTTGCACACCAAACACTTAGGGTGTTTATTGTTGTATTAAAGGTATGTGTATCAAGACCATAGATATATGAGTATGTACATTATTTTTTTTATAGAATATGAGTATATTTTTATCCTATTGTTATTACATTATAAATGATTTTTTTAAACAATAAAATACAAATAGTATGTTGGTTAACATTTAAATTAAATTAAGGAATTTATTTTGATGACATAATCCATTTTTAAAATAAATAATATTAGATAAAATATTATTAGTAATTATTTTATTATGTATAAATTATCATATAATATTTATGAAGTAAAATATAATTTTTATATGGCTTCAAAAAATGTTATTCTAAAAAAACTAGTATTTATCAATAAATATTGATTCATATTTTAAATGTAAAATAAAAATATTTATAAAATATTCAGATAAAATTAATATTATGTTTGTAATAATAATTTTGAAATTATCCAATGGGGAATTTTTTATAAAATTTTAAGACAATTGATTTTTTGGGTAAAAATTAAGTGTCGTATAAATAAATGGTGTGTATTATGACTTCATAATGACCCGGGAGTGATGTAATAAATACTATAAAGGGGATAAATGACAAAATATATGTTTTAAATTTATAATAATTACTTTTTATTTTATTTTATAAATTTTATAAATCCCTTTTGAATCATCCAAAACCATTAATATATTTTATGGTTTTAAAATCATTTCTTTAAGAGTATGACTCACTTCCACATAAGAAAGTGTATTATTTTATTATTTTCATCCCTTTTACTTAAAAAATAATTAAATCCACTCCCATTTGGAAGAAAAAATGTGAAAAAACATGTGAAGGTTTTTGGTTTTGCTTGTTTTATTATATAGATCCCAAAACCTATGTTTGAGAAACGATACAAAATTCCCCACTCATTTCTTATATAGACTCAACCAAAATCCCATTTATCCTCACTAAAAAACATTTTATCACGTTTTTAATCTTCCCTACACTATTTAGAGTCCTCATAAATATCCCCAAATCTCTCAATAATCTCCTGCCAAGCATTTGGAGTCACACACTCAAGTAAGGGATCCTCATCCTCTCTTCTTTAATCAAGTTTATTTTCTATATTATCCCTTATATTTCCAACCTATAATATGGGGATATGTATTTACATATTCCAAATACATATTATTTTATATCCAAATTATGGGATAACTCTTTCTTTAACATCAACACAATTTATTAATTTTTATGTGATATCGTTATGCTGCTGAAATTTCATTACGATTTTCCCCGTGACAAAATTTATGCGGTGAATATCATACCCATTTATTATAAAGGGTGTTAACCATTATACACTTATAATTATTTTTATTGGGAATAAAATGTATATATTCTAAACTACTTGGGTAAGGAATAAAATATTATGACGAATGAATCCATTTTGTATGATCTACGTGGCCCAGTTATGCATGAGAATGAAATGAAAGTGACATGTGCGTCTCGAATTATATAGCCCTCCAATGAATTTGGTAATGTTTAGTCTCATGATATATCATGTAGGGACAATTATTAAATCTTATTACTTTATGGTAATTAAACTATCAAGATATATTTCTAGTTATCCTTGACCTATGATTATAATGCATTGTTTTAAGTTATCTCTAAATTTCCATGTTTCCTTTATGGTTATCATGCTATATCATGTCTCATTTTTCATGTTTATGATTATTACTCCTTTGGATATGACTATTTTCTAACATGTATTATTCTCTTCATGTTATTCCACTTTTATTCCAATAATGGGAATTCTACCTTAATCATTTCTTATGTATTTCCCCAAGTTATCCTATAGAGTTTTATGTACGGGCATGTTAATCAGGTTTTCAATAAAGATGATGCATTTCATATTTTAAGTTGTTACGTAATGTACCCAATTCCTAAATATGATGGACTTATAGATCCTCAAGGTTTTATTACATATAATTTTATGTATTAAAACATTAATTAATGTGTAATAAAAAAAATATTTTTTATAGTTCTCATTAAAGGAAAAGTTTAGTTATTTTTATGATTATAATTAGAAAAATTAGGATAAAGGCTTAGAGATAAGATGAATTATAAGAAAACATCCCTATGTTTCATTAACTATAGATTAATTAGTTTTCAATAAAATGCATCCTTGTCTGGATAGTATAAGTGGATGTGGTTTTGGAACATATGTACCTAGTGGTAACAACTCTGACAAGGTGCGTCGGGCCTGACTCAACTTAACCTGGTACAAGACAATGGTCTTTGCTTCACACCTAATTTTTCACTCCTAGGGGATATAATTTGGTTAATTAATAGGATAATTATGAACCATTATTATGGGGAAACAAAATTCTAATATGATTTAATGTTAGAAAATAGATCTTTTATAACATATATTTAAGTATAGAAATTCACAAGTAAAGTAAATATATATAATTTATAAGTTATCTCTTTAATTTCATTGGATTATATTTTACTTGTTTAATAGTTTAAAAATACTCATCCCTAATTTTAAATTTATTCTATACAATTTTCAGAAATATGAGGAATCAGTAAAACAATAAATGTGATGGGAAATATGAAGACTGCCCCCAACGAGATTCCTAACCATATGGGATCAAGAATAAAATAATTTATGAAGATACCCTCTTAGATAACCAATTTTCTAAATAGAAAACTAGATCTGGAAGAGTGTCCAAATCCCCCTAAGAGAGAAAAATATAAAATTGAGACAATTATTCAATAAATTAATCAAGTATTCAGAAGGTATTTTGATTCCTTAATCACAGGACAATGGATCAACACTATTGAAAAGATATTTTCCACCCTTTAATGTTCTGAGAAAGAGATGATTCTGATGGCTATTTATATTATGGAAATAGAATCTTATCTGTGGTAGTTATTGATCAAAAATATGAATTATAATGAGTATATAAAAGATATGGTTTAGAAGGAATTATGGTAATTTTTTTATAAATATTTTTCCCACACTTCCATTTAAAATAGAAAGGTATTTACTTTCCCTCAAGAAAGAATATGATGAATCTATCAGGGTGTATGAGGAAAACTTCATAATATTTTCATGATATGACTATGATTTTTTTATTACCATAAATTAAACGGTTTAACACTGATTTTTTGGAATAAAACCTAGTATATCAAAATCACTGGTGATATATCACTCTAAAATCTTGGTGAAATTGTATGATGTACCACCAAAGTCGAAATAGAGATCAGATAATCTCAAGGGTATCATGTGGATAAGAAGAATAAAGGGGAGCTTAATTCTGGAAGTCTGGTGGAGGAATATAATGATTCTAATAAATTTCAACATCTCACTTGTCAGAGGTGTGAAAAGAATCAGCCCAAAAATTTCCTAAGGGGGATAAGTAAATGCATTAAATATGAAAATAGAGGACACCTAGATAGCGATTGTCGATATTAGAAATCCACTAATGTGATAGAGGAAATGAATGCTCCAATAAACCCTCAGTGTATTGTTCATTTCTTCAACTACATGGAACTGAGATACTTTTCAAACCAATTCACTAATCCAAGGGTCTTTGGAAATAACCAATGACCTCCAAGGTAGTAAGAGTGAGCTTTTTCCATCACTACCATTTAAGTGGATCCTAATATCGAAGTGGTGAAAGGTATGATAGTTATTCATTAAAGAATAGAAAACATACTTTTTTTATGGTTCAATGTATTATTTCATATCATTAATGATTAGTATAACTATCAAACACAACCATATTTAATGGAAGTAGAGTTGATGGTCAAAATGGAGTATGGGGAAATTATTTCATCCCAACTATAAAACTCCCCCTTTCAAAATTTGTGGGCTAGACTTCCCAAAGAACCTTTTTACACTCAATTTAGTTAAATTTAATGTATTCTTGGGAATGGATTGGATTTAACTATATATATCTAACATAAATTTCCCCATGAAGTAAATCACTCTCCATACTGTGAATCATCCTCCAATTCTATACAAGTGCAAAGAGGAGGATGAATCTTATTTAGAATCAAAATCTAAATCATGGATATTATTTCCCTATAAGATAGGGTATCAAGATAAAATGATTAGTTCTAAGAAAATAACCATAATCTAAGACATTACTATTGTGAGGGGACACACTGACTTATTTCCAAAGTAATTTTATAATCTTTCTCTTAGTAAAGATGTTGAATTTTCAATTGATCTCATATAAGGGGAATTTAGATTATCCAAGACTCCATATATAATGGATGTTGTAGAACTTGTTTATCCAAAGAAACTACTATAGGATAATCTGGATAAAGGTTTTATATGCCCATGTGATTCACTATGGGGGTGCACTAGTCCCCTGCATCAAGAAAAATTATAGGTCAATGCACATTTGCGTTGATTATCATGAGCTCAACTAGATAATGATAAATAATAGGTATTCTCTTCCACAGATTTATGACTTGTTAGATTATCTATGTGAAGCATGATACTTCTACAACATGGATATGCAGTTCAAATATTACTAAGTTAGCATAAAGAGGGTGGATATCCCCAAGACTGATTTTTGGGAAAGGTATTGGAACTTTAATTTCATGGTAATTATATTCAGACTTTCTAATTATCTAGTAATCTTCATCGACTTAATGAAGAGATTATTTAAAAATTACATTGAAAAATATTTGTTTGTATTTATTTATGATATTATATTAATCTCCAAATCCAAAGAGGATCATGAAGAGTATCTAAGAACTATACTAAAGACCTTGGGAAATGAGAATCACTATACCAAGTATATAAAATGTGATTTAAGGTTGAAGGTAGTCTAGTTATTGGGTAATATCATCATAAGAAAAGGGATATATTTGGACCCTTCAAAAATCGAATCAATTTAAGGATGGATGAGGCCAACATCTGTGACTAATATCTGTAGTTTCCTTGGATTATATGGGCAGTATCATCAATTTGTGAGAAATTTCTTATGGTTTTCAAACCATATTACCAAGATAACTCAGAAGGGAGTCATGTTTTCTTAGAATGGTGAATTTGAAGAGAGCTTCATGTAGTTAAATAAGATTCTTATCACCACCATTGCACTCACATTTCCTACAAGTGGAAAACCTTTTGTAGTATTCAACGATGCTTCTAAAAAGGTATAGGGTTGGGTTTTAATACAAAATGAAAAGGCATAACCTATTATTCAACATAGTTGAAAGTTCACAAATATAACTATCTAATACATGATCTAGATTTTTTTACAGTGATATCCTCTTTGAAAATATAGTGGTATTGTCACTTTGGGGAGAAGTTTAAAATATATATGGATCAAAAAATCAAAAAGCATATATTTAAATAGAAATCTCTGAATATGTGCCAATGAAGATGGTTACAGATGATAAAGGACTATGACTTCTCAATACACAACCATCCTGGGAATTTGAAAAAAGTGGAAGATGATCTAAGAAGAAATGGTCTAGAAATTCAATCATTAATGAGAATTGATAAGGATGTGATCTTCTTATATTTTAAAAGGATTGAAATAAGAATCATAAAGGAAGGAACATCATCAATACTTTCACAAATAATTGCTCAACCATCCCTTATAAATAGGTTAAAGGCTTCTCAAAAGATGATGTGGTAATGCAAAAGAATGTGAAACTATTAAGAAAGGGAAATACTAAGAGTTCAACGTTAATAAAGAATGAGTTGTGAGATTTGGTTCAAGACTATGTATACCATCAAATAACGAATTAAAGAAGGGTCTATTGATTTATGCACATAGATCATCCTTCTTCATCCATATAAGAATAAAAAATATTTTTCGAGATATCTAAGAGCACTATTGGAGGTAAAATACGATGAAGGAGATCATTGAATTTTACATAAAGATGTATTCTATGTAATTTAGTGAATGTGGAAAGGAAAAAATTTAACGGGATGATGCAACCATTAAACTTAAATACATAGAAATGGGAAAACATCACCATAGAAGTTGTCACTGGTCTACAAAAGCCATCAAGATAAAATAATGTTATCTAGGTTTTGGTAGATCACCTTACAAATATTAGACACTTCATTTTGATTCCAGAGTACTTCTCAGTAGATAAACTTGCATGGATAAACATCAGAGAAGTGGTGAGGATTACTGGTGTACCACTATCAATTGTATTCGATTAAGATCTGAGATTTACCTCCAAGTTATAGATATTCCTTTATAATTTTCTAAACATTGAGATAATATTTAGTATGGATTATAATCCTCAAACTGATGGACAATTTTTTTGAACTATTTAAAAACTAGAAGACATGTTGAGAGCATGTTCTATAGACATCAAAGGATAATTAGACCGACATCATCCTCTGGTTGAGTTCTCTTACAATAATATATTCCACTCATGTATCCAAATTGTAATATCCCAGGTAATTAAAGAATAAAGAATTTTCATATTTATTAATATTTAAGAATTAAATATTAATTTTAATTAAAATGGGTCTCTACGTTCGATAGCGTACTCGATACGCAACGATGAGTTTCTTTGAAAACTTACGTTGCACACAAGTAATAAAATAATATTATTTTAAATGTTAGTTAACGAGTAGCCATTGTACTGGAGGGAATGGATAGAAATAACTAAAATATGATTATATATGTTTTTAAATGTTTTTACATTTACCCAATAAAAGATAAAGTCTTAAAATACGGAAAGAGTTCAATTTTAGGCATTTATACCCGAATTTTCACGAAAGGTCCACTTATCACCTTTTGACGGAGAACCGTCATTAAATATAGTTTTGATCGATCTTATAAATTCTATTGGACCAAATATAACTCTTCTTTAGAATCAGGACATCAAAATTTACTTTGTGTAATTTTTTGGTACCTTTCTGATAAAGTTCATTTTTTTATGAATAGTGTAAAATGTTGTATTTTAATTCAAAACCTCTTTTTATTCTAATTTATTAATATGATTATATTATCTTTTGAATTGGTTTTAAAGTGAAATTAGAAAATATTTTTACCATTAAATCCAATAATGGTTGTTGGAATTAATTTCACTTTGAAATCGGACTTAAACTAGTGTCAATCTTTTGATACTTATTGTTTCACAAAAACACCCTATTTGCTATGACAGCGGGAATTAATTATTAAATTAATTAATGTGACTTATATGTTTTGAATTTTGTAAAATAGACTTCATTTTTGAATTCGGAATATCAAATATAGCTTAGGGTGAATTTTTGGTAATTTTCTGAAAAACTTCAATTTTTGATGAATAGTGAAACCACTAAGTGGTACTTATAAAGACTGATTTTCCGTTTAAATGAAATTTTTCCATCATTGTGTTTTGAATTTCAAAAATCTGACATACATGATTGTCATTAAGAAGTAAAATGTGGTTCAATGAGATTATAATAATTTTTTGGTGAATAGTAACTTATTAAGTTCTTAATCGCGATTAGTGGTAATTAGTGTAGTTTAAGGTAAAAATAATGCTTTAATAAAATAAGATGACCTAGACACATGTACCAACCTTATTGGTTGTGTCATGGCCGACCAATACAAGCCATGGGTCAACTTGGGGACCCCATGGAGACACTTTGGTTGGGAAATGACATAAATAATTTTTTATTTAATGTAAAAGTAAAAATGACAAAAACATAATATGTTTTACGAAAACAATTTTTAGATGGGGTTATAAAGATCAGATTTTTTATTATAAATAGTCTTTGGAAAGATAAAAATATTTCCTACATCATAGTATTTTTTTTATAATTTTTAGACATTAAATAAATTAAATTATTTATGACATAATAATGATGCAGCGATGACATCATTATTTGACGATTTAAATAAAATGGAAAGATAATGTAAAATCTATGAACTACACATGTCCAAAACTTATTGAATGGGTGGATTTAGAACCCTTATCACCTTATCCACGAATTATATCAATGTGGGACATTTTAAAACCGAAATTGTTTTTCAAATAAAGTAATATTTCTTTACTTTCCAAAAGTGCCCCTCCTCTCCTCTTATAAAAGGCCCCCACCTCTACCTCATTTTACACACTCCTCAAGCCTTTGGCTCGGCTAACCCCTACCCATTTACTCTCTCCACATCCATCTCCTCATCCTAGAGGATTCACTTTGGGCAGAATCCTTTCAAAGGAAGCCTTTAGGCTCAAATCAAAAGGAAGTTACACTTTTAAAGGACATTAAAGAACGATCGAGTCAAGTCGGACCCAAGGTAAGGGACTTCGTCTCAATCTCCTTTCATTGAGACATATTTAGTTTTATACACAACTTTCTTTTATACGGTGTATAAACCCCTTTGACTTTTACTTTTATACAAAAGGAATTTTTTTCTACGAAGTGTTTTACAAAACGACAAAAAGGAATGTTTCTTTTAACGTACGCGGCGACAACGACCTTTTCCGCCACCGCGAGTATTATTTGGTCTTTGGATTTCTCAACAATCCGTAATGTTTTTAGAATAAAATAAATACCATATACTCTTTTATGTATTTTGTTATTGAAAATGGTTTTGAAAAATGATTCTATTATGTCAATATATTTATGATATATTGTGATTGAAATGTGGAAATGTTATCATTCCTTTATATTGGTTTTATGTTTTATGATTTTATATCGGTACTTGGACATTTTAACGGGTGGTTACATTATAAACCATATGACGGGTGGTGCCGTGAATACCAGGACGGGTGGTTACGTTATAACCTCCAATGCATTGGGTATGGAAGTCGGCCGTATGGCTATTCCATTAAGTATGTATGGAAATTGGCCGTATGGCTATTCCATTAAGTGATATGTGTGGAAGTCGACCGTATGGTTATTCCACTTAAGTATGTTTATGTCCCAAGTTACCTTTATATATGTTATGTGTTCTTTTTATGGGTTTTATGGTAATCCTTTGGTTACAAAAAGGTAAGTAATGATACTTTATTCAGTGAAGCGTTTTTACTACTTCATGAAGGTGAAGGTATTACTTAGATAGAGTATATATGGTTTACTTGATGTTTGAAAAACTAACAGTTTTTATTCTTTCTGTATCCCTTACTGAGCTTTTTATGCTCACCCCAAGTTTTTTTTGAAATGTTTTCACAGGACTTAATGTGGAATAAGGTCAAGGATGGGATCAAGGGAATGCCATCCTATATAAAACATGGAACTAGACATGTTCCTTTTTAAGAGTTTTTTTTATTATGGAAACTTAGTAGAATTGACTACTTTGTAATCTTTTGAGATGTAATAGATATGTTCTAATTCTCTAAAACTCTAAACCTGAAAAGATCCTCAATGTGAATTATTCGTTTAATTCAATATTAAGTAAGGTTTAAGTCCGGGGCCTTATAGTTGGTATCAGAGGTCGGTTTAGACAACTTTAGGAGTTAGAAAAGTGTTAAATTATAATATGATTGAAATGATATAGCATTTACGGATTACCATGTTGCTTCACCTAAGATATTTCTGTGTTCAGAATGGTTTTCCGTAGAGGAAACAAAGCAGCTATGTTAGGACGACATCAGGAGGAAGATAACCTTCCAAATCAGCAACCTGAGATGGTCGGAATTGGAACTGAACTGTTTGTTGTAGTGATGGAACAGTTGACTCAGGCTATAAATGGTGGTGGTATCCATGCACGAGATCAGCCAGATCAACCGCAGAGGAACATGTCAGTGGTGGATCATTTCATGAGGCAACATCCCCCATCATTCAGAGGATCATCTAACCCTGTGCAAGCTGAAGGGTGGATTAAAGCACTGGAGAAGATTTTTGATGTCATGGGGTGTTCAGAACATCAAAAGGTTAGTCTTTCTATTTACCATTTTGAAGGTGAAGCTGATCAGTGGTGGTCGATGGTGAAAAATATAAGGGATAGTGATGAGATTGAGGATCTTCACTGGGACGAATTCAAAGGTATGTTTCTTGAGAAATATTTTCCTAAGGTGGTTCGTCTTAGGATGGAAAAACAGTTCCTAGAATTTAGGCAGGAGGATGATTCAGTGGCTGCTTATGAAGAAAAGTTCACTCGATTGGCAAGGTATGCTCCAAACTTCATACACGATCTTGATAGTAAAATAAACCGTTTTTACTCAGGGTTAAAGCCAAAGTATTGAAGGGCTTTAGCTTCTCGTGAGTTCAAAAGTTATGAAAAACTTGTTCGATGTGCGGAGAAGGTGGAAATGGAGTTTGCCGATGATCAGGTGTTCTATGAAAAACAATAGAATAAGAGGTCTAGTTGGAAGGCAAAGGGGAAGAATTCATCAAAGAAGCAAGGAGGTAAGAAAACCAAATATCCATCCTGTGAGAAGTGTGGTAAAATGCATCCTGGAGAATGTTTATCCAAGTTTGGTAAGTGCTTTCGGTGTGGTAAGTCTGGTCATATTGCTCGTAACTGTAAGGAAGATGATCAAGAAGGAAATGAAAAGCCAATGGTAAGATGTTTTAAGTGTAATGAAATGGGTCATTATGCAAACGAGTGTCCAATGAAGAACTCAACTGGGGGAATGTAGCCAGACTACAAGCAGAAAGTGGTGGTAAAATCCTTTGCAACAACTTCAGAAGATGTTGGGCCATCGAATGAAATGGTGTCAGCTCCAGGGATCTCAGTATTTTTCGAAGATTGACTTGAGGTCGGGGTACCATCAGTTGAAAGTAAAAGAAGCAGACGTTCCGAAGACTGCGTTCCGTACTAGATATGGCCATTGTGAATTTGTATTTATGCCTTTTGGGTTAACCAATGCACCTGTTGTATTCATGGACCTTATGAATAAAATTTTCCATGAGTTCTTGGATAAGTTTGTGTTTGTGTTTTGAGGTTTGGGAAGAGGTTATGTGTGCCTTGTGATTCACAGTTGAAGAATGAGTTGTTATGTGAGGCTCATAGTTCCCCGTTTTCAGTTCATTCTGGTAGTACTAAGATGTACAGAGATCTGCGGGAGTATTACTGGTTGGTTGGAATGAAAAGAGATATTGCTGATTTTACTGTGAAGTGTTTGACATGTCAACAGGTTAAAGCAGAGCAGAAATTACTGAAAGAGATGCTTCAGCCTTTACCAATTCCAGAGTGGAAATGGGAAAATATATCCATTGACTTTTTTGTTGGATTACTGAAGACATCTCGAGGTAATAATGCAATCTGGGTTATTGTTGATCGCTTGACCAAATCTGCTCTTTTCCTTGCTATACGAGATACTTTCTCTCTTGATCAACTTCCCCGTTTGTATCTTAAAGAGATAGTCAGGTTACATGGAGTTCCTCTCTCCATTGTATCGGATCGTGATCCCAGGTTTACTTCTAACTTTTGGAAAGGCCTTCAGAAGTCGTTGGATACTGAATTAAATTTTAGTACAGTTTTTCATCCTCAATCAGATGGGCAGTCAGAACGAACAATTCAGACCTTGGAGGATATGCTACAAGCTTGTTCGATGGATTATCAGGGAAGTTGGGACCAACATATTTCTTTGGTTGAATTTTCATATAATAACAGTTTTCATTCCAGTATACAGATGGCACCATTTGAGGCATTGTATGGGAAGCGGTGTCGAACTCCAGCATTTTGGGATGAAGTGGGTGAAAGGAAGCTGATGGGACCAGAATTGGTAGAAGAGATGGCAGAAAAAGTTCAGCTGATTCAGAAACACATGAGAACAGCTCAGAGCAGGCAGAAGAGTTATGCGGATAACCGGAGGAAGGATCTATCTTTTGAGGTAGGTGATCATATTTTTCTCAAGGTTTCTCCTTGGAAAAGTGTGATGAGATTTGGTAAGAAAGGAAAGTTGAGTCCAAGGTTCGTTGGACCATACGAAATTCTGGAGAGAGTTAGATCAGTTGCATACCGAGTGGCTTTACCTCCGAGTTTATCTCAGGTACACAATGTTTTTCATGTTTCAATGTTGAGGAAGTATATGCCAGATCCATCTCATGTTTTGAGTCCAGAGGTAGTTTAGCTGGAAGGGAACCTATCTTATGAAGAACAACCAGTCCAGATTCTTGACCACAGGGAGCCGGTGTTATGGAATAAGGTGATTCATCAGGTAAAGGGTTTGTGTAAAAACCATGTGATTGAAGAGGCAACGTGGGAATCTGAAAATGCTATGAGGGATAAATACCCCCACTTATTTTGATAAGTGAATAAAATTGCGAGGGCGCAATTCCCAAAAGGGGGGAAGGATGTAACATCCCAGGTAATTAAAGAATAAAGAATTTTCATACTTATTAATATTTAATAATTAAATATTAATTTTAATTAAAATGGGTCTCTACGTTCGATAGCGTACTCGATACGCAATGATGAGTTTCTTTGAAAACTTACGTTGCACACAAGTAATAAAATAATATTATTTTAAATTTTAGTTAACGAGTAGCTGTTGTACTGGCGGGAATGGATAGAAATAACTAAAATATGATTATATATGTTTTTAAATGTTTTTACATTTACCCAATAAAAGATAAAGGCTTAAAATACGGAAAGAGTTCAATTTTAGGCATTTATACCCTAATTTTCACGAAAGGTCCACTTGTCACCTTTTGACGGAGAACCGTCATTAAATATAGTTTTGATCAATCTTATAAATTCTATTGGACCAAATATAAATCTTCTTTAGAATCGGGACATCAAAATTTACTTTGTGTAAATTTTTGGCACCTTTCTGATAAAGTTCATTTTTTTATGAATAGTGTAAAATGTTGTATTTTAATTCAAAACCTCTTTTTATTCTAATTTATTAATATGATTAGATTATTTTTTGAATTGGTTTTAAAGTGAAATTAGAAAATATTTTTACCATTAAATCCAATAGTGGTCGTTGGAATTAATTTCACTTTGAAATCGGACTTAAACTAGTGTCGATCTTTTGATACTTATTGTTTCACAAAAACACGCTATTTGCTATGACAGCGGGAATTAATTATTAAATTAATTAATGTGGCTTATATGTTTTGAATTTTTTAAAATAGACTTCATTTTTGAATTCGGAATATCAAATATAGCTTAGGGTGAATTTTTGGTAATTTTCTGAAAAACATCAATTTTTGATGAATAGTGAAACCACTAAGTGGTACTTATAAAGACT
Organism: Viscum album; assembly: GCA_963277665.1. Taxonomy (NCBI): domain Eukaryota; kingdom Viridiplantae; phylum Streptophyta; class Magnoliopsida; order Santalales; family Viscaceae; genus Viscum; species Viscum album. The sequence goes on along the minus strand of OY728140.1, from coordinate 814,670,831 downwards.
GATTTTCCGTTTAAATGAAATTTTTCCATCATTGTGTTTTGAATTTAAAAAATCCTACATACATTATTTTCATTAAGAAGTAAAATTTGGTTTAATGAGATTATAATAATTTTTTGGTGAATAGTAACTTACTAAGTTCTTAATCGCGATTAGTGGTAATTAGTGTAGTTTAAGGTAAAAATAATGCTTTAATAAAATAAGATGACCTAGAAACATGTCCCAACCTTATTGGTTGTGTCATGGCCGACCAAGACAAGCCATGGGTCAACTTGGGGACCCCATGGAGACAATTTGGTTGGGAAATGACATAAATAACTTTTTATTTAATGTAAAAGTAAAAATGACACAAACATAATATGTTTTACGAAAACAATTTTTACATGGGGTTATAAAGATCAGTTTTTTTATTATAAATAGTCATTGGAAAGATAAAAAGATTTCCAAAATCATAGTATTTTTTTTATAATTTTTAGACATTAAATAAATTAAATTATTTATGACATAATAATGATGCAGCGATGACAAAATTATTTGATGATTTAAATAAAATGGAAATATAATGTAAAATATATGAACTACACATGTCCAAAACTTATTGGATGGGTGGATTTAGAACCCTTATCACCTTATACACGAATGATATCAATGTGGGACCTTTTAAAACCGAAACACTTTTTCAAATAAAGTAATATTTCTTTACTTTTCAAAAGTGCCCCTCCTCTCCTCTTATAAAAGACCCCCAACTCTACCTCATTTCACACACTCCTCAAGCCTTCGGCTCGGCCAAACCATGCCCATTTACTCTCTCCACATCCCTCTCCTCATCCTAGAGGATTCCCTTTGGGCAAAATCCTTTCAAAGGATGCCTTTAGGCTCAAATCAAAAGGGAGTTACACTTTTAAAGGATGTTAAAGAATGATCGAGTCAAGTCGGACCCAAGGTAAGGGACTTCGTCTCAATCTCCTTTCATTGAGGCATATTTCGTTTTATACACAACTTTCTTTTATACGGTGTATAAACCCCTTTGACTTTTACTTTTATACAAAAGGAATCTTTTTCTACGAAGCGTTTTACAAAACGACAAAAAGGAATGTTTCTTTTAACGTACGCGGCGACAACGACCTTTTCCGCCACCGCGAGTATTATTTGGTCTTTGGCTTTCTCAAAAAGCCGTAATGTTTTTAGAATAAAATAAATACCATATACTCTTTTATGTATTTTGGTATTGAAAATGGTTTTGAAAAAGGATTCTATTATGTCAATATATTTATGATATATTGTGATTGAAATGTGGAAATGTTATCATTCCATTATATTGGTTTTATGTTTTATGATTTTATATTGGTACTTGGACATTTTAACGGGTGGTTACGTTATAAACCATATGACGGGTGGTGCCGTGAATACCAAGATGGGTGGTTACGTTATAACCTCCAATGCATTGGGTATGGAAGTCGGCCGTATGGCTATTTCATTTAGTATGTATGGAAGTTGGCCGTATGGCTATTCCATTAAGTGATATGTGTGGAAGTCGACCGTATGGTTATTCCACTTAAGTATGTTTATGTCCCAAGTTACCTTTATATATGTTATGTGTTCTTTTTATGGGTTTTATGGTAATCCTTTGGTTACAAAAAGGTAAGTTATGATACTTTATTCAGTGAAGAGTTTTTACTACTTCATGAAGGTGAAGGTATTACTTTGATAGAGTATATATGGTTTACTTGATGTTTGAAAAACTAACAGTTTTCATTTTTTCTGTATCCCTTACTGACCTTTTTATGCTCACCCCAAGTTTTTTTTGAAATGTTTTCACAGGACTTAATGTGGAATAAGGTCAAGGATGGGATCAAGGGAATGTCATCCAATATAAAACATGGAACTAGACACATTTCTTTTTAAGAGTTTTTTTATTATGGAAACTTAGTAGAATTGACTACTTTGTAATATTTTGAGATGTAATAGTTATGTTCTAATTCTCTAAAACTCTAAACCTGAAAAGATCCTCAACGTGAATTATTCGTTTAATTCAATATTAAGTAAGGTTTAAAGCCGGGGCCTTATAGTTGGTATCAGAGGTCGGTTTAGACAACTTTAGGAGTTAGAAAAGTGTTAAATTATAATATGATTGAAATGATATAGCATTTATGGATTACCATGTTGCTTCGCCTAAGATATTTCTGTTTTCAGAATGCTTTTCCATAGAGGAAACAAAGAAGCTATGTTAGGACGACATCAGGAGGAAGATAACCTTCCAAATCAGCAACCTGAGATGGTCGGAATCAGAACTGAACAGTTTGTTGCAGTGATGGCATAGTTGACTCAGGCTATAAATGGTGGTGGTTTCCATGCACGAGATCAGACAGATCAACCGCAGAGGAACATGTCAGTGGTGGAACATTTCATGAGGAAACATCCCCCATCATTCAGAGGATCATCTGACCCTGTGCAAGCTGAAGGGTGGATTAAAGCACTGGAGAAGATTTTTGATGTCATGGGGTGTTCAGAACATCAAAAGGTTAGTCTTGCTATTTACCGTTTTGAAGGTGAAGCTGATCAGTGGTGGTCGATGGTGAAAAATATAAGGGATAGTGATGAGATTGAGGATCTTCACTGGGACTAATTCAAAGGTATGTTTCTTGAGAAATATTTTCCTAAGGTTGTTCGTCTTAGGATGGAAAAACAGTTCCTATAATTGAGGCAGGAGGATGATTCAGTGGCTGCTTATGAAGAAAAGTTCACTCGATTGGAAAGGTATGCTCCAAACTTCATACGAGATCTTGATAGTAAAATAAACCGTTTTTACTCAGGGTTAAAGCCAAAGTATCGAAGGGCTTTATCTTCTCGTGAGTTCAAAAGTTATGAAAAACTTGTTCGATGTGCAGAGAAGGTGGAAATGGAGTTTGCCGATGATCAGGTGTTCTATGACAAACAACAGAATAAGAGGTCTAGTTGGCAGGCAAAGGGGAAGAATTCATCAAAGAATCAAGGAGGTAAGAAAACCAAATATCCATCCTGTGAGAAGTGTGGTAAAATTCATCCTGGATAATGTTTATCCAAGTCTGGTAAGTGCTTTCGGTGTGGTAAGTCTGGTCATATTGCTCGTAACTGTAAGGAAGATGATCAAACAGGAAATAAAAAGCCAATGGTAAGATGTTTTAAGTGTAATGAAATGGGTCATTATGCAAATGAGTTTCTAATGAAGAAATCAACTGGGGGAATGCAGCCAGACTACAAGCAGAAAGTGGTGGTAAAATCCTTTGCAACAACTTCAGCAGATGTTGGGCTATCGAATGAAATGGTGTCAGCTCCAGGGATCTCAGTATTTTTCGAAGATTGACTTGAGGTCGGGGTACCATCAATTGAAAGTAAAAGAAGCAGACGTTCCGAAGACTGCGTTCCGTACTAGATATGGCCATTGTGAATTTGTAGTTACGCCTTTTGGGTTAACCAATGCACCTGCTGTATTCATGGACCTTATGAATAAAATTTTCCATGAGTTCTTGGATAAGTTTGTGTTTGTGTTTTGAGGTTTGGGAAGAGGTTATGTGTGCCTTGTGATTCACAGTTGAATAATGAGTTGTTATGTGAGGCTCATAGTTCCCCGTTTTCAGTTCATCCTGGCAGTACTAAGATGTACAGAGATCTGCGGGAGTATTACTGGTGGGATGGAATGAAAAGAGATATTGCTGATTTTACTATGAAGTGTTTGACATGTCAACAGGTTAAAGAAGAGCGGCAGTTACCGAAAGGGATGCTTCAGCCTTTACCAATGCCAGAGTGGAAATGGGAGAATATATCCATGGACTTTGTTGTTGGATTACTGAAGACATCTCGAGGTAAAAATTCAATCTGGGTTATTGTTGATCGCTTGACCAAATCTGCTCTTTTCCTTGCTATACGAGATAATTTCTCTCTTGATCAACTTTCCCGTTTGTATCTTAAAGTGATAGTCAGGTTACATGGAGTTCCTCTCTCCATTGTATCGGATCGTGATCCCATGTTTACTTCTAACTTTTGGAAAGGCCTTCAGAAGTCGTTGGGTACTGAATTAAATTTTAGTAAAGTTTTTCATCCTCAATCAGATGGGCAGTCAGAACGAACAATTCAGACCTTGGAGGATATGCTACGAGCTTGTTCAATGGATTATCAGGGAAGTTGGGACCAACATCTTTCTTTGGTTGAATTTTCATATAATAACAGTTTTCATTCCAGTATACAAATGGCACCATTTGAGGCATTGTATGGGAAGCGGTGTTGAACTCCATCATTTTTGGATGAAGTGGGTGAAAGGAAGCTGATGGGACCAGAATTGGTAGAAGAGATGGGAAAAAAAGTTCAGCTGATTCAGAAACACATGAGAACAGCTCAGAGCAGGCAGAAGAGTTATGCGGATAACCGGAGGAAGGATCTATCTTTTGAGGTAGGTGATCATGTTTTTCTCAAGGTTTCTCCTTGGAAAAGTGTGATGAGATTTGGTAAGAAAGTAAAGTTGAGTCCAAGGTTCACTGGACCATACGAAATTCTGGATAGAGTTGGATCAGTTGCATACCGAGTGGATTTACCTCCGAGTTTATCTCAGGTACACAATGTTTTTCATGTTTCAATGTTGAGGAAGTATATTCCAGATCCATCTCATGTTTTGAGTCCAGAGGTAGTTTAGCTGGAAGAGAACCTATCTTATGAAGAACAACCAGTACTGATTCTTGACCACAGGGAGCAGGTGTTACGGAATAAGGTGATTCATCAGGTAAAGGTTTTGTGGAAAAACCATGTGATTGAAGAGGCAACGTGGGAATCAGAAAATGCTATGAGGGATAAATACCCCCACTTATTTTGATAAGTGAATAAAATTGAGAGGAAGCAATTCCCAAAAGGGGGAAGGATGTAACATCCCAGGTAATTAAAGAATAAAGAATTTTCATATTTATTAATATTTAAGAATTAAATATTAATTTTAATTAAAATGGGTCTTTACGTTCGATAGCGTACTCGATACGCAACGATGAGTTTCTTTGAAAACTTACGTTGCACACAAGTAATAAAATAATATTATTTTAAATGTTAGTTAACGAGTAGCCGTTGTACTGGCGGGAATGGATAGAAATAACTAAAATATGATTATATATGTTTTTAAATGTTTTTACATTTACCCAATATAAGATAAAGGCTTAAAATACGGAAAGAGTTCAATTTTAGGCATTTATACCCTAATTTTCACGAAAGGTCCACTTATCACCTTTTTATGGAGAACCGTCATTAAATATAGTTTTGATCGATCTTATAAATTCCATTGGACCAAATATAAATCTTCATTAGAATCGGGACATCAAAATTTAATTTGTGTAAATTTTTGGTACCTTTCTGATAAAGTTCATTTTTTTTATGAATAGTGTAAAATGTTGTATTTTAATTCAAAACCTCTTTTTATTCTAATTTATTAATATGATTAGATTATCTTTTGAATTGGTTTTAAAGTGAAATTAGAAAATATTTTTACCATTAAATCCAATAGTGGTCGTTGGAATTAATTTCACTTTGAAATCGGACTTAAACTAGTGTCAATCTTTTGATACTTATTGTTTCACAAAAACACGCTATTTGCTCTGACAGCGGGAATTAATTATTAAATTAATTAATGTGACTTATATGTTTTGAATTTTTTAAAATAGACTTCATTTTTGAATTCGGAATATCAAATATAGCTTAGGGTGAATTTTTGGTAATTTTCTGAAAAACTTCAATTTTTGATGAATAGTGAAACCACTAAGTGGTACTTATAAAGACTGATTTTCCGTTTAAATGAAATTTTGCCATCATTGTGTTTTGAATTTCAAAAATCCGACATACATGATTTTCATTAAGAAGTAAAATGTGGTTTTCAATGAGATTATAATAATTTTTTGGTGAATAGTAACTTATTAAGTTCTTAATCGCGATTAGTGGTAATTAGTGTAGTTTAAGGTAAAAATAATGCTTTAATAAAATAAGATGACCTAGAAACATATCCCAACCTTATTGGTTGTATCATGGCCGACCAAGAAAAGCCATGGGTCAACTTGGGGACCCCATGGAGACACTTTGGTTGGGAAATGACATAAATAACTTTTTATTTAATGTAAAAGTAAAAATGACACAAACATAATATGTTTTAAGAAAACAATTTTTACATGGGGTTATAAAGATCAGATTTTTGATTATAAATAGGAATTGGAAAGCTAAAAAGATTTCCTACATCATAGTAGTTTTTTATAATTTTTAGACATTAAATAAATTAAATTATTTATGACATAATAATGATGCAGCGTTGACATCATTATTTGACGATTTAAATAAAATGGAAAGATAATGTAAAATCTATGAACTACACATGTCCACAACTTATTGGATGGGTGGATTTCGAACCCTTATCACCTTATCCACGAATTATATCAATGTGGGACCTTTTAAAACCGAAACATATTTTCAAATAAAGTAATATTTCTTTACTTTCCAAAAGTGCCCCTCCTCTCCTCTTATAAAAGGCCCCCACCTCTACCTCATTTCACACACTCCTCAAGCCTTTGGCTCGGCCAAACCCTGCCCATTTACTCTCTCCACATCCCTCTCCTCATCCTAGAGGATTCCCTTTGGGCAGAATCCTTTCAAAGGAAGCCTTTAGGCTCAAATCAAAAGGGAGTTACACTTTTAAAGGACGTTAAAGAACGATCGAGTCAAGTCGGACCCAAGGTAAGGGACTTCGTCTCAATCTCCTTTCATTGAGGCATATTTCGTTTTATACACAACTTTCTTTTATACGGTGTATAAACCCCTTTGACTTTTACTTTTATACAAAAGGAATCTTTTTCTACGAAGCATTTTACAAAACGACAAAAAGGAATGTTTCTTTTAACGTACGCGGCGACAACGACCTTTTCCGCCGCCGCGAGTATTATTTGGTCTTTGGCTTTCTCAACAAGCCGTAATGTTTTTAGAATAAAATAAATACCATATACTCTTTTATGTATTTTGGTATTGAAAATGGTTTTGAAAAAGGATTCTATTATGTCAATATATTTATGATATATTGTGATTGAAATGTGGAAATGTTATCATTCCTTTATATTGGTTTTATGTTTTATGATTTTATATTGGTACTTGGACATTTTAACGGGTGGTTACATTATAAACCATATGACGGGTGGTGCCGTGAATACCAGGACGAGTGGTTATGTTATAACCTCCAATGCATTGGGTATGGAAGTCGGCCGTATGGCTATTCCATTAAGTATGTATGGAAATTGGCCGTATGGCTATTCCATTAAGTGATATGTGTGGAAGTCGACCGTATGGTTATTACACTTAAGTATGTTTATGTCCCAAGTTACATTTATATATGTTATCTGTTCTTTTTATGGGTTATATGGTAATCCTTTGGTTACAAAAAGGTAAGTAATGATACTTTATTCAGTGAAGAGTTTTTACTACTTCATGAAGGTGAAGGTATTACTTTGATAGAGTATATATGGTTTACTTGATGTTTGAAAAACTAACAGTTTTCATTCTTTCTGTATCCCTTACTGAGCTTTCTATGCTCACCCAAAGTTTTTTTTGGAATGTTTTCACATGACTTAATGTGGAATAAGGTCAAGGATGGGATCAAGGGAATGTCATCCTATATAAAACATGGAACTAGACACGTTCCTTTTTAAGAGTTTTTTTTATTATGGAAACTTAGTAGAATGGACTACTTTGTAATCTTTTGAGATGTAATAGTTATGTTCTAATTCTCTAAAACTCTAAACCTGAAAAGATCCTCAATGTGAATTATTCGTTTAATTCAATATTAAGTAAGGTTTAAGGCCGAGGCCTTATACAAATGGCTCTCTATGAAGCCCTTTATGGGAAGAGGTTCAGAACACATTCTTGTTGGGAAGAAGTTGGGGAAGGAAAAAAACTTTGTCATGAAATGGCTGAGGAAACGGTGGAAAATTTTAAGTCCATTCAACAACACATTTTGGCTACTCAGAGTTTAGAGAAGAGCTTTGATAACAATCATCAAAGATACCTATATCATGAAGTCAAAGACATGGTATTAATCTATATATCTCTATGGAAGAATGTAATGAGATTTGCGATGTAGGGAAAGATTAGTCTGAGATACATCATCCTCTTTGAGATCCTTGATAGAAGTGGAGTGGTGTCCTACCCACTAGCACTCACATGGAACCTATCTCAAAAACATGATGTATTTTATGTATCTTTATTGAGGAAGTAAATACCATAACCCTCACATGAACTCAATTAAAAGGTGTTACCATTGGATAATTACATTTCCTATAAAGAGTAGCTGGTAAGTATATTAGATTGTAGAGATAAAATTCTGTGAAATAAGACAACACACATTTTCAAAGTAATGTGGAGAAACCACAAGGTTGGAGAAGCAATGTGAAAATTGGTGGAGGTGATGAAAAAAAATTACCCTAATCTATTTTAGTGTGTCAAAATAAAATTTCAATGGATCAATTTATAAATGGGGGAAGATTGTAACAATGAAAACTGTTATAAATAAAATTCCCCTTGTTATTAAATTAAATTTATTATTATGTAATATGTATTTAGAAAACACATTAAATTCTTCAATTTTATTATATCATATCAGATTTAAATGAATGGTAGGCATCATTACCATTGATAATATAGTTTTTGAATAGTTATCACATGATTAGTATAAATATAGGGTTTTAACAAATCCAATTGACAAAGGAAAATGAAGTGATGGCCTCAACCAGTAGGATTGTACCCTATAAAGCCCATTTATCTGATCTTTTGAGGGAGATTTCATATCTAGGATTTTACCTTGACCAATCCCAATCTCAGATCGAACAATTTAATCATGAGAGCAACCGTTTATGAGAGAATTTTAAGCTCATTATGATCATGATCCAAACCTTGTACGTTGAACCTCCCCATTAAAGTCTCACCATCATGCACCTTACTATTAGGGAGTTTTATGGTGTACTAAAGGGATACATATAAAAACCAAAATGATATAATTATGTACATTATTTTTATAGAATATGAATATATTCTCATCCTATTATTTTTAATTTATAAATTATTTTTATTTTGATATAATTAAATACAAATAGTGTATTTGGAAATATTCAAATTCAATTAAGAATTTTTTTGATGAATTAATGGATCTTTAAAATAAATAATATTTTAATAAAATATTATTAATATATAATTTTTATTAAATATAATTGATAATATATTTTTTATAAAGTCAAATATAATTTTTATAAGTGTTTGAAAACTGTTATTTACAAACAACCCATCATTTATCAATAAATATTGATTCTTATTTTAAAGGTAAAAATACACATATATTTAGAATTATTTAGATAAAATGAAAAATAATTTTTTAATTAGACCTTATAAATTATCTAATAATGTTTTTTGCATAATTTTCTGAGACAATCAATTTTTTTGGGGAAAAATTAAATACCATATAAATATATGATGTGTATTTTGACATAATAATGACACAAAAGTTTTTCAATAAATACTATAAAGGGTATACATAACCAAATATATAATTTAAATTTAAAATAATGTGTTTTTATGTTTATCTGATTAAATTTTTAAAACCTTTATGAATCCTCCAAAACCAATAATATATTTTATGGTTTTAAAATTCATTCTTTAAGAGTATGAATCACTTCCACATAATCAAAGTATTATTTTATTATTTTCAGCACATGGAATTATAAAATAATTAAAAACACACTCATTTGAAAATAAACATAAGAAAAACAATAGTAAGGTTTTTAGTTTTTGTTATTTTAATATATAGAGTCCAAAACCTATGGTTGAGAAATGATAAAGAATTCCCAACACATCCCTATATAAAACCACAAAATATCTCATTTCCCTATAATAAAAATAATTGGAACACATCCTTACTCTTCTCTACCCTCTCTATAATTATCCAATGTTTCCCCTGATCTATTAAGAATCTCCTCTCAAAAATTTGGAGCCACACACACAAGTAAGGGATCCTATTATTATATTCTTTATTCACATTTCTTTATTATATAATACCTTATATTTCCAATTCATATTATTAGGGCATGTCCTTCCATTTCCCTAATACTGCCCATTTTATGTAAAAATTATTGGAGAACCCTCTATCTCTGTTCAACCCATTTTATTAAATTTTAATTGACGTTGTTATGATATTTAAATTTCATTACGATTTTCCATGACAAAATAAATGTATAGTGAATACCATACTCATTTCCTATCAAGGGTGTTAAACTTTATACACTTATACTTATTTTAATTTTCAATTACATGTATTTTTTCAAAACTCATTAATTGTGGAGTAAAATATAATGATGAATGAATCCATGTTATTAGATATATGTGGAATTAATAAGTAAGAGAATGAAATGAAAGTGACTGGTGCACCCGAAATTATATAGTTCTCCAATGTATTGGGTAATGTTTAGTCTCATGATACTTCATATTGGGAAAGGGAGATAACCTAATTCTTTTTGGGGATATTTCCTATCATTATTTCTTGGAAGTTAGCCTTGACCTATGTTTATGATTCATTGTTTTATATTGTTTCTATATTTCCCAAGATGACTTTATGAATATCATGTTATATCATGTATCACTGTTCATGTTTATGATTCTCAATCCTTTTTATATTCCTATTTTTTAAACTATATTATTATATTCATGTTATTCCATTTTTATTAAATTACTAGTCTTTATATCTCACTATTTTCTTATGTATATCTCTAGGTAATCTTGTTCAGCTTAAAGTGCAAGCATGTTAAGGAATTTTTTAATAAATGTGATGGATTTCCTATTTTAGGTTGATATATAATTTACATAATTTCCAAATAGACTATAATTATCAATATTCTATGATATATTATGTGTAATTTTGTGTATTTTTTCAGGAACTAATGTCTAATAAATATTAAGTTATTTATAGACATGGGTTCAGACTAACCATCGACCTAGAGTCATCTGTCGTGTTCTAAAAAGGCAAGGGGTTTCCTATCCATCTCATCGGGTCATGTGGAGATTGTAAATTTCATATAAATCTATTAATTTACAAGAATACTTCATATAACTTACACATGAGATAAATATATATATGTGTAAATATCTATGGATTTTATTTTTGGATGAGTAACATAAAATTGTGGGTTTTGTAAATAATTTCACATTAATGTAGTGGGAACATATTAATTTTCTATATGGATTATGATTCAAAACCAAAAATTTGATAAGTATAGATAAAAAAGGAATAAAACATGAGATAATAACGATTTTATGATATGAAATGGGTTTAATATGCCTGATATGTATATTAAACTAGCGATACATTTAACTAAACCCTTTAAAAACTATGTGTGATATTCCTTCCAAATAAGTACTTATTAAGACATTGATCATTTAGTATGGGTGAAACTAAGGATTAGGTGTCTATGGATTATCTTTTATAAGTCATGACAGTTAAAATGGTGACCCTAATGGTTATGTGACTTATTCCTAAAATTTTCCTTTGGTTACACCAGATTGATAAAACTATCAATTTGGATACCAGAGGAATAATGTTAAAAAAATCTATCTATTGGATTTAGATAAATATTTTTGTGCACTCAGGTATCCAACAATCATACATGATATGATTGAGAATTCTATTTTCTACCAAATCTAATAATTGATTATTCACATGCTCAAACTAGTGTAAGTAGTGTTGTAATATAGATCTTGGTTCATTGAATAGATTTGATGTATTAGGATATCATTGTTAGTGGGAGTATATTTAATAAAATTACTTTACGGAATGATATAATACATGATGCTCACCCATTGATATGTTTCTATTATTAGTTATTTCTTGTTTCATAATAACCACATTGTGATCCATCATAGGTATAAACTATATTATTATTCAAGATTGATTTATGAGGTTGAGAAGTGTTCTCAAAGTGAAGTATTCTAATCCTCTAATTTTGAATGTAATAGAGGTCAAATTCAATAACTCTAACTCTTGTGTAATAGATACCAGGTGTGTGTCACACATTATTGATGAAAAATACAGTCTTAGTGTTAAAGGGAATTAAAAAAGGGTAATGCATATTTTTTTATTGGTAGTGTATCAAGAGTTTCTATATTATAAGTTGAAATTAATAGTCTGATTTTACCATGTGGATTAATACTAGAATTATAGATTTGTTATTATGTTCCTTATATAAACTAAAATGTGGTTCTAATTTTTTTTGGACAAGAAGGTATTTTCATTTAATATTAGGAATAAGATTTATTATTTATATAGGAATAAACTATTTATCCAAATCAAGAATATGATAAATGAATTATAAAATCTAAAAATGGATAATCGTATTTCTAACATTCACAATAAGAAGGTTCAGGATGATTTTAATTCCACATACCATTGGCATTGTTTCATATGACATATAACTGATATGTGAACTCAATGACTCCATAGATATAGATTAATGGACTAATTAGATTATGAATCATTTGAGAATATTGAATATTTTTTATTAGGAAATATGAAAAAAAATTATGTGGAAAACATTAAAGGGATAATAGTCTATTGGATATCATAAATAGTGATATATATGGACAAATTATTACTCTATCATGTAGTGATTTTAAGAATTTCATTACTCCTACTAATGACATTAGTCAGTATTGATATCTTTTTTTGACAATACACAAATATGAAATGTTATAAAAGTTAAAATAGTTTTAGAACAAAATAAAAAAATTAACTTGGAAGAAATTTAATGATGTTATGGTATGATTGAGGCTGTGAATACTTAATCAAAGTATACATTGATCATTTGTGAGATTGTGGAATTGTTTTAAAATTCATTCATATTGGAACACCACAATGTAATATTTTTTTGAGTGGAGAAATTATACCTTGTTGTATATGGTTTGATCATTGATGAGTCAATGTGACCTTCCTATTTGATTATGTGGCTATTATATGGAAGTTACAACATTTATACTAAACTGTGTTCCATATAAAGCTATTATAAGTACACAATATGAGATATGGTATAAAAAATACCACTCCATATTTTATTAATATTTTGGGATTCAAATAATTCATATAACATTTATTTTATAATTGTCTTGGATGAAAATCTAAAAAATGGTTATTTATTGGTTATCCTGTGGAAACTGTGGTATATTATTTCTATAATCCTATAGATAAAAAAGTGTTATAGGCCAATGAATTGTTTTTCTTGGAAATAAATATATCATTTTAAGAATCAATGGGCAGAATTTAGATCTTAGGGATGTTAAAGACCTAAATACTATATGTTCTTATGAGGTTTAGGTTAATCCAATCCCACAAAGATCTATGGAAGAATAACTCACTCAAATTATACAAGAGCCTTGATGGTTTGGTAAGATTTTTCATGAGATCCTGAGATATAAATTTCTCATGGATATTGATGATGTCATAATGTTATGTGATGTTAACATTCCACCTAATATGAGTCCATAAAGAGTTGTGATTCTACGAAATAATTTATATGCATGGAATCTGAAATGGATTCTATATACACAATACATTTTTAGAATATGGTGGATGAACCTAAATTGGTGAGACCCATATGGTCAGATTGGTTTTCTATAATAAAACAACCATGTATGATTGTTTACTTATAAATAATTTCTAGTTGCAAAAGGTTACAAGAAAATTCATAATATTATCTATGTATAATCCTTTTCACATGTAGTGATATTAAGTTCTATTAATAAATTTCTTTCTATAGTAGAATTTATTTCATTATGAGATATTTAAAATGTATTTCAAAACTAAATTTTATGATATGAATTTATTCAAGGAAATTTATATAATAAAAACTAAATGTTTTGAAGTGGTAAATAAGATTTATAAGGAATGAAAGATGCAAAAGTCTTTATTTTCGAAATAAATCATCTTGGAGTTGGATTATCAAGTTTTATTATGAAATAAAAGTGTTTAATTTAATAAAAAACATGAATGATTCATTTTTATAAATGTAGATTAGTGGGAGTGTATTAGTGTTTCTAATATTGTATGTGTATGATAAAATACATATCATAAATGAAATCCCAACACTTAACTCTATTAATACGCTGATGGTAAAATGATTCTTAATGAAATACATGGGTGATGCTGCATGTATACTAGGTATTAAGATCTATAAATATTAATCTAATAAATTTAATGGGTTTTTTTGGTATCACATGGCATAAATATTAGGAAGATTTAAGATTCTTATAATTAGTTATCAATGATGGAAAAAATAACCTATATATCTGTCATATGTTCTATCATGTATGTCATTTTTTTAATTTACCTCATATAAAATATTCTCTTAGTATTACATCTATATATCATTACAATATTAGTGAGATTCACTAGATTACTATAAAAAATCCTCAAGTACATAAAAAGGACTAGGGATATGTTCTTTATATTAAGAGGAGAGTATGAACTCTATGTTATGGGTTACATAGATGTATGTTTCCAATCCAAAATAGGTTATATTAAATATCTAATTGGTTTTGTGTTATTCAGGAATGGTAGTGTTATTTATTGGAAGAGTTACAAACAATGAACTATAGTGGACTTGATAATATAGGTAAAGTAAACTTCAACATCATAATCTTATGAAGGAATATAAAGATGATGAAGTTCATTACTGAACTATAGGTAGTTCATAGAATCAAGGGGTAATTGAGATTTATTATGATAATAATGGATCTATTTATTAGGATAAAAACCCCAACATCACCAAAGGTCTAGTAACATCCTTGAAAAATTAAATCTTATATGAGAGATCATTGAAAGGGTTGGTTTTAGGATATTTTTTGTGGCTAACAATGAAAATTTCATAGATCCATTAATGAAACTATTATTGTAGCGGAACTGTGAGGGTCATGCAGAGTATTTTGGTATACGATACTTAATAGATTGATAAAATGGTTTTATAATGTATGAGGTTATCATAATAAATGCAATCTAAATTTAAAATTTATTCATGTGTGATGAAATTTACATTACATATATTATAGAATAATAACATCCCATCAATTTACAACATTGACTTATCTCTATTCGATGATCATTATTGATTAGTATTGGATGTGATGATATAATAAGGTTATCATGAGTATAATCATGTACTAAATACAATGAGTTGAACATGATATCAATAGAATATAATCAATATATAATAATTGGAATATTATTATTTGGTTTGATTCAACAAATTATATCTTTTAGAATATCATAATGTTTTTAATATAAATAGGGGTGTGTTCTTATAATAAATACTTTTACCAGATGTTAGTGAGATACTTAGTATGAAAACCTTTATACTTAAATACCTTTCTTAATTAATTAATTATGATGTAGCTAGTTAGGGGGTGGTTGAATATGTTTCTAATAATTTCATTCATTGATACATGACTGATATGGGAGCTTTTCCACTCATATAATTAGTAAATACATCCAAATCTTGATTAAATATAGTAAGGAAATGAATTTCCATACTTATTTGAGTGATGTATTATTTACTCTTCTACATTAATGAGGGGAATATGATGTACTCATATATTATATTAATGTAATGTGATGTATTCATCAATGACAATAGTATATTTTGGATAATCATGTAAAATGAGTTGTCCTATACTAGAATGGCATGCTTCATGTCTAGTGGCCACTCAATTCATTGAAAACAATTTTATATATGTATATTAGTGATAGAGGATCAATGAACCACATTAATGTGGGGGTGAGTTAGTGTAATTTTTTACAAATTATTTTATTAAATAAAACATCCAACACTACTTCCCATCTTGATCCTCTCAAATTTTTATCTATCATCCTCACCCGAATTAAGCTATTAATAAAGAAAAAGAACCAAAATATTTTTACAAGGTTTGTATTTAAGAAATAATCCTTTAAATGATTACATATTCTCCCCAATAAAGGATTATCTATAATAATAAATCATTTTATTCAATGGTTTGGTGATTCCTACACCAACATTGAGTCTCACTATGTATACACTTTCATGTTTATCAAAGGAGTTTCACATACTCGAATTCACACTAAAATCATATCTTTAAAATATTCTTTACTTGAATACCCTAAGTTACACATGTTCAATAGATCCCAACTATGCATATACAAGTGTTTTCTTTCCATATCCAATTGAACTTCATCAGAAAATATTCTCAGAATGATTTTCAATCAATACTTCTGATCTCATTCCTCATCACAAAAGAGTCTTTAACTATGAATATTTCTTTAATATTACTTTATTGCTACTCAATATCAATTTTATCTCAAGTTCATAGATCCTCTATGAAAATAATTCATCTATATTTTTCAACTAAAATGAGATCTTATTATCTTCTATAATCTAGTATATCCTCACTAATTGAAAGGCTCAACTTCAGTGATCATTACATGGGAAACATGTCAGTCACTCTTTGTTTTATAATTCTTCAAACTTCTATAACAATGTATGTTATAGGGTCTTATTCTAAAATCCTATTTGATACCCAGATGATAAAATTTCTCAATATAGGATCAAAATTCTCCTATTTTTCTTCTTCGAGAGTTCTAGGTTCTTCTTACTCATTTAAATCTCCCACTATTACACTTATCCTTCGAGAGATCAAATTTAATATTCTACCCCGCACACATGATCTCAGATTTCAGAAAACATTATCTCCATCTATTTTTTATTTATAGGGCATTAGAAAATAAATTTATATAGTTTAAAGTGTATAAAAATCCTAACACATTTAGATCCAATGTTCATCATTCACATTTTACCACCTTTTTCATACATGTGTTTCTCCATGATCTCCAAATTATATTTTCCTCCATAATGATTATCTCATATAACTTTATAAGAATCTACACATTTTTTATATTCATACTCATTTATCTGATTCAATAGATATTATATGTTATTCATCATACAGGTTTTAGTTCCACTATTCTTTTGAAAATATCTTCATTGAATTCCATTATTGGAAAAAATACCATGGTTGTATTAAAATCACCGAACATTAAATATTATAGCATGGATACATCTTTATTTTAATGTGGAAGTTTATAATAGTACCACATATTATATCTTGAATAAATATTTTTGAAACACCACACTAAAATCATATCCTTATTTATCATGAATCGTATCTCATCATGACATTTAAAATATTTTTGATCAAATCCAGTATCCTCATCTTCATATCCATATTTGAAAATATAGAATCAACTTCTTTCAACTTCTTCATTTTCTCATGAATTAACCTCAGAATTAATTATATTAAAACCATATTAGATCACAATGTTAGTTGATATCTAAATCATTGAAAAGTATATTGGTTTCCATCATATTTCATTTTCATCAAAATCAAACAATTATGGAAAAACATATTTTTTAAGCTTGAAAAGTTTCTCAAAATACCTCTTTCATTGATATTATCTTATCCCAATTTTGAAGATCCACTTCTGAAAAAATTTGGATATTAAATCACATTTAATTTTTGGTGTATTGATCCATGTAAATCTATCCGAGAATCATTCCAATCATTTTACACTTCTGAATATAAATTATAGAATCATTATGTGTTAGCTTGAAACATTCTCAAATTTATCTATGTATTGATTCATACATAAACTAGATTTATGCTTACATAGATTGATCATTACTAAAATTATGTTTATGAATATTTTTATAATTTTTACATAAAGGCACGTGATGTTTGAACAGAGTAGACTCATACTTACATATAGTCCACATATTGGTTACACAAGATAGGCTGATGTTTACACAGACCTAGATCCAGTCATAAAAAATTTCCATATTGGCTAAAATGTTGTTTACATAGCACTAGTTCATCCATACATATGTACTTTTTCTATAATATAATGCATATGAAGAATCCCAGACTTTTCCAAATTTTACCTTTAAACTCAAAAATCCAAAATTATTTAATAAATCTCATATTCTCTTCAAATGAACTCCAAGACTTCTGCATAAACTCAAATAACCTAATAATGGATCTAATAAACTATAAGAATTATTAAAAATTATTCAATTTTCTTTTAAGTTAATATTTAAGGATTTTAGTAGAAAATATACTCAACATTGGGTAATTCTAGGATGTTCACTACACTCCATTTATAGATTCAAACTTGACCATAATAATGATTCATTAATGTGATCTTTAAAATTGATTTTAGTATCCTTTATGCTCTGTTACACTAGGATAGTTTCTCTAATACTTTGGGTATTTAATCTCACCAATAAAATATACTTTAAATAAATTAAATATATTTTTCACAAAATGTATGAACAACATCCATGTATTCACTTAAATGGATATTATAGAACAAACATTCACACACATAGAATCTATCTTGGACTTGATAAGTTGAATAATAAATATTCTGATGTTTGGGGTTTTACACCAAGAATCTAATACATATTATCTCAATTTACATGTATAAACCATGGTATCAAACTCTAATTTACTACACCTATAATACATGGGAAATTTATCATGTTATTTATTTGGTGGATTATAATTACATCACATAATAATCCATAATTATAAAAAACTTACATATAAATATTCTATATTAACAAAAAAACACAATCCATTATACCATGGGATCTTTAATCACCCCATTTTATTTTTTATGAACACTTTAATCATTCAAATACAAAATATTTTTGTTAATAGTCTAATAAAAGTTCACTTTTCCTCTCCCCTTAATGAAAATATATAAAAAATAGGAATTTTTTTCTCTCCCCCTTATTCATTACATAAATAAAATGGATGGATTATTCTCAACATATCAAAAATATAAATAATTTATTATCCCACTAAAAATAACAACCTGCCTCTATTTTTTTGAGATATGTATAGCACCAATAAATTTCATAACAAATAAAATTAGTTAAAAATACTCTATGTTTACATAGACTAACACAATTTAGAAAACAATTATGATTTTATCAATGGATAAAGACTATTAAGACATAATACTCAGTGGGGTACCAACTGTGTAATTAATTTCATTGGTTCTGTATAAGATAATTTTAAAATATTTGTATAAACCTGTATTAAACACCAAAAAACACACTAAAACATTCATGTTAATTTTTTTTACTCCCTAATTATTTTGAGGGTAAAAAACCCTAAAAATATATCCATCATAAACTGAGACAATCTTAGTAGCATGAAAATCATATCTCATTATTTAGATTTTTCTGGGGCTACCCATATTCTAGATTTATAAGAAAAAAATTAATATATGGTAGCATTTCTATCTTTGAGAGCTCCCCCTCAAAGGATACCTTCCATACATATTCACTATTATTGATTATTTATTTAAGAAATATAATCCAATGAATTTTTATTATAGAGGTTTTCTGTATAACCCACAGTTTCATGTATGTTACCCTTTATTTATGATTATCAGGTTTGTAATGTGTTTGGGTAAAGTATGGGGAGGATTAGGAAAACTTTTGGAATGTTTTGGGGATCTTTATAAAGGTTCACGATTCGTGACCAATTAGTGGAAACCATGAAACCCCTATAGGTAACTGTGAATAAAGAGCTATGTCCTAAGGGGAAGGCATAGGGGTAGGCACATGGTTCATCCAAACCATGTAGTCACCTAAGAGAAACCATGAAAAGTGGGGTAGTGTAATTTTACATGGTTGGTGAATGGTTTTTCTAACCATGTTAGACAACCATTTGAGGTCCTCTTTTAGTTAGAGTATGGTACATGGTTAGTGCACATATTTCATAATTGTACAACTAACCATGAACATCTTAAAAACAATATCCTCAAAAGGAATATCTAGGTTGCAATTAGCCTTTAACTACTTATTTTTTTCTCTATTTCAACCCTAACTTCACTGTTCTTCAACATATAGACTATCAAACCCTTACCCATCGAATTAGAAGATATATAGAGGCTTTTGTGGCATTGATGCTCGATTCTCATGTCAAGTCATCATTTATGGTAGTTTTGCATAGTTTTCTTAGAGCTACATCCCTCATACTCCACATTTCGTAGACCTCATTCTGTTCTGGATAGATATAAGGTTTCTAATGGTAATTGTGATTGTATTTAGTCTTTTTTATGATAGGGAAAGATATCCAAGGTGGGTTTTGGAGTTTTTTCCAAGTTTTGTGGATGTTTTAATAGAATTCTTTGTTTTCTCAATAAATTCTGAGGTACGTGGCTTCACTCTTGACTCCTCCTTATAGAACATGAAGGATTTATTTAAAATTTATTGTGATTTTTTAAAATTATTGATGGAATTCCCCTTTGGTGATGATTTTTGGAATTGTGAAAATTTTGGTTTTTGTGAAAATTTAGATTGGTAACATAATTTTAAAATGGTTATTTAGTTTTGATGAATGAAAAAATGGGGTTTAATAAAAGTATTGTTTTATTTAAATGGTTTGAAATATATATTTTTCTATGTTTGGATTTAATGGTTATGCTTGTGTGGAATTGGATGGATATTGGTCATGAAGCACCACTTTCAAATGGAACTAGTTATGGACATGAAGTTCCACCATTAATGGTAACACCAATATTGTGTGTTTGGTGTGTATGGGTGTGTGTGGCTATATGATATGGGATATGTAATGATAATTAGATTAATGAAATGGTTTAAATGAAATGTTTGGTTTCTTTCCATGGAGCTTGGTGTTGCTCTGAGAAAACCATTTAACCATGGAACTTGTTTAATATTTGGATATAAAATATTTTGAATTTATTTATATAAATTAGTTTATATATATATATATTCTAAATTATTATATCCTAGTGACATGAGTATGGATTTCATGTGGTGAAATCCTACTGAGTTTCATTACTCACCCGTTCTTAGAAACTTTGGTGCTTTTGTGGATATTTTTTATTTGGGAACAAGAAAAGGAAAAGTATCACACTTCTATAGTGGTGCATAGTGATACCGGGGATGTATTGTGGAGTGGATCATGGGGCATGGGAAGATCTTGGAGTTTTGTTTTGGTGTATTTGTATTTTTCTAGTTATGTCTTCTACTATTTACATTGATGTTATAGTCTTTGGCTATAATACTCTTTTGTAGCTTTGTTATCTATGAAACTTCCTTGAGTTTTTTTATATTGTTATCATGAATCATGAAATGGTTATTTGGTTGCAGTTTATTTGGTTTGGTTGTTTTATTTTCAAAGGTAAAATAATCCCCTAATAATATATGAAGCCCTTGGCATTTATTTCCAAACTTTGGCACGTTGGGGATGTCACACATGGAAAATTTATATCCTTATTCCATCTCAAGCCAATAAGGAGGGGAAAGAAGTTATTAGTGGTTTGAGTCTTGGTCTAACAAAATACATTTGTTGTCATAAACCAGCCTGAGTACCCTGGTAAACCGATAATTGATCTGATACTGACATGGCCTAAGGGGGATCTTGATCCCCATGGGGTGGAAACTATCCCCTAACATCATTAAAAATGAAAGTCAGAATGAATTTTTTTAAAAAAAATTGTGGAATAAAGATAAAAAAATTAATCTACATAAAAAAGAAACTCCACTAGGAGATTTGAATCAGAATTCAAACAAGTATGAAAACCCAAAGTATTGTAAAAAATTACCAATAAAATAGGATAGATAAAAATCCCAATCTCCAATGGATGAAACTCTCCAAGTCCCCTGATTAACATCTAGAACCACTTCCTAGTATTACTTTACCTCTGATCAAACCAGGAAGGAGATAATATACAAATACTTGAAGAAATAGGTAGTGTGTGAGCTAAAATCCCACTAGGAGGATTAAATAATAAGATTCCAATATCAAATTAACTAAATAAAGTTCATTAAATTTTCAAATAATCATGTTTTGAAATTTAAAGATCATTTTTTAACAAATCATGCTTTGCAATTCAAATTATGGACGTACATTATCAAATCATGATTTACATTTCCAAATGATGGAAATAATTTTAAAAAAATGGTTCATTAGAGAAATGGTTTAAATAAACACTTTTATATAAAACAATTTATATATATTCCCAAGGAATGTAAGAATATTTAAAATAATGGAATAAATTTATATCTCATATATAAACATGCAAGAAAACGGCCATTTGAAAACAGGTATGATAGTCCCATGTCATGTGATACTCACACACTCATGTTATAAACTGAAATGTATACAAACATCCCTTGATAATGAAAATAGAGGACTCATTCATGTCCCACTGGGGAAGTAAGATGTTCTAACCAATATTTTTTACTGTTGTAAAGCATCAACTTGTTTCTAGGGAAATTTAAACCTATCATGTTTGTCCCAATATCTCACAAACTACCTAGGATTGTTTGTTCTCTATTACAATTCAAGGATGGTCCATTTATTTTAAGAAACCTTAAAATACAATTATGTCTCATTTACCAAATTAAAAAATGATAATTTCGATTTAAAAATCCATACTGGTTTTTAATTAAAAACTTAAAATGTTAAAATATAAAACACCAAGGTTTCAATCAAAAACAATTTATGCCATTTTTTAAATAGTAAGTTGAAATCATTTCACAATTTAATTTCTCAATTCACTTTCACAATTAAATTATATAATTTAATTTCAAACAATTTCCATAAATTTCAAAACAAACCACTAATTTAATAAAATTGGGGTTTTCAGAATTTTATTCTATCAAACCTATTCCACAATTTAAATTAAAAAATTTAAATTTCTCCAATTTCAAAAAAACACACCCCGATTCAATGGAATTGGGGAGTTTTCAATTTCATGCAAAAATCCCATTTCAAAAACCAAATTAAAAAGAAATGAGTTTTTAAAAACCAATTGAAATAAAATTAATTAAATTCATTCAATTTCATTTAAATAAAACCATTAAATTTAAACAAATCACTTTTGGGTTAATAAAAATTGGGCATTATGACCGAACCACCTACCTTGGGATCAATAGATCTTTATTCACCAAACCCTAATCGAGATTTGTTAATGAATAATAAAGATCATGGAAATTGAGAAACAAGGATAAATACTTGTTTTAAGATCCAAAAATATAGGGTATTAGATACCAAAAGAAACACGGGGATCCACATAACCATGGGGAGGAGAATAGAAATATTGGGAGATAAAGAATGAGGTGAGGAAACTAAATTCAAGGAAATAGAATGATGTTCATCAAGTTTAGAATCACTTATAAGAGGGTTCTAAGAGGTTAAGAACTAATATTGGGTGCTTATGAGGAAGAAGAAATCACACTGGGTTGTTCTTGGTCTGTTTCCCTCCTAATGTTAGGGTTTTTGGATTTTTATCTCATATTTCTGGTTTAATTAAAATCCATGAAAGGTTATCTAGGTATACCCACACGGTTATACCAAACCATGTGGCATGGTCATGCACCCATTTAAATGGGATCGAAGATTTCTTCTATGAGGGTTCACAATCTAAAAAACTATGCACCAATAGTGAAAACCACCACTGCCTATGTTTTCACAGTTTGGATAAAAGGGTGTCCAATTTGGGAAAACCATGCGCCAACCATGCACTAGTCCATAATTTTCAAAACATTTAAAATTTCATCTCGAGACAACCCCTGACTAATCCCACCCAATGAATGATTAAAAATAAGGGTTTTGGAATACCTGAAAATAGTGACATGATGTTACAACCTCCCCACCATAGAAACTTTATGTCCCTAGAAAGCTTACTTAGAAGATCACATGCAAGAAAGATGAGTCCAATGTTATCTCACCAATTCCTCCACCTCCCACATATGAATATTATCAGAAGTATTATTCCATTGAACTTGAACCAAAGGTATAATCCTCCGATAAAGTACCATGGTTTTTGAAATAGATATCTTGACTGACCATTCAGTCATGGATAAATTAGGTTCAACCTCAGGATCATTCCAATTCAGAACATGAGAAGGATCATATAGATAATTTCCGAGATGATATACATGGAACAAATTTTGTATTAATTTAATATGCATTGGAAGTGTTAAATGGTAGGAAACTTTTCCCACATGATCAAAAACCCTAAAAGGTCCCGCAAAATGAGGAGAACGTTTCCCTTGCCTCACAAGATATCAATGACCCAACTAAGGTGAAACATTCAATAACACATGGTCACCAATGGAAAACTCAAATGGGATATAATGACGATGAGCATAATAATTATATCATCTCTGTTCCTCCAACATTATATAATGAATCAACTAAATAATTTTTGTTATCTCTTACACCAAACATGGTCCAATAGAGGAAATTTCACCAATCTCCATCTGACACAATAGATATATGTTGGGCCAGCCATACAAGGACTCGAAAGGATCAATTCTGATCATGGACTATTAAATATTGTTATAAGAAAACCCAACCATCCCCAAATGATCATCCCAAGCCACACCAAAGACAAGAATACAAGAATGAATCATATCCTCAAGAATATGTATAGCTCATTATGTCTACTCATCTGACTAAGGATGGCATTCTGTACTCAAACAAACATGAGATCCCAATTCATTACGAAGGCCACTCCAAAAAATGGGAAGATAACCGAGGATTACTATCAGAGATTATATCAGTTGGAAATCCTTGAAAATGAAAAATCTCTTTCACATATAGATTTAAAAACTCTTAAAATTTGGTTATATCCTGAATGGTTATAAAGCAAGATGATTTAGTATATTAGTTGACCAAAAACCATATCATATTATTCTTTCTCTGGGTATGTGGAAACCCAACCAAAAACTACATAGATATCTCATCCCACTTTGATGTAGGGACTATAAGTGGCTGAAGAAAACCTGATGTTTTATGTTGTTCAACCGTGACCTGTTTCAATGACAAACAATGAGAGAGACAATCAGAAAAGTCACATATCATACATTTCCACCAAAAGCAACAACAAATTTCATAGAACATCCTTTTGTTCTTTGGGTGCACAACACACTTGGAATTATAGAAATACCCATCAAATCTTTAATTACCACTAACAACACTAAAAATTTATTCTGATAGCATAAAATGCCATCTTTTGAGAAATAACACTCAACAATGGTTTCCCCACTATAAAGAATCTATAATATTATAGAATGCATCATCAATATATTGTTATTAAATAATCACATCGATAAGAATATATGTCAACTTAGCACTAGACAAGGAATCCTCATCCCTTGATTCCAGGACTCCAATATGAAACTATGAAATGAGAGCCATCAACTTCCACTATTCTATAGATTCTATCACCACCTGGGTTAAAAGTTTCATGATGAAGGAATATGTGAATACTTTACCTTCCCCTGAGGTATAGGTGATGTCAGATTTGAAATATTTTAGGTATTCCACCAAATGCCTCTGTAAGAGATTAAAATATTTCATAGAGAAGATATAACTCAATCTATTGGGGTATGAAAACATGGTAAACCTTTCTCCATAGAGTTAATGATGCCAACTCTTATGCACGTTCATCACATCTTCATGTTCATCATCATGGGTTAGATAATTATTATTGTGTGGCCTAATATGACAAGATAAATAAGAAATAACATGATCACCTTGTATAAGAACAAAACCCAAACCTGAACCTAATGCATCACAAAATACCACATAGCCATATCCGACCACTGGGATAGTCAACACCAATGCAGTCATCAAAATTTATTTCAACGCAAAAAAGTAGCTATATATTTTTTCATCTTAAGAAAACTTTACTCCCTTCAGAGTTAAATAATTCATTGAAGAATTAAACTATGAGAAGTCCTTAATCAACTGACAATAATATCCTATTATACACAAGAATCAACAAATCCAAAAAACATTCTACAGTTGTTCCAATTTCATAGAAGACTTTATCCTTTTAGGATCAACTAAAATACCATGTTCTTGACACCACATTTCCCAATAATTTCATTGAGAAAATCCAGAAATAACATTTCAAAATATTGGCCTAAAGTCCGTGATTCCTCAACAATTCATGGACTGGTCTCAGATGAAGCACATGATCCTCCTTGGATGTAGAGTAAATAAGGATGCCACCCATAAATAACACTATGAAAGTATCTAGATACTCATGGAAAATCCTATTCATTAAATCCATGATGGTTTCAGGATTATTGGTTAGGAAAACGAGGGGTAACAAGGTACTCATAATGGTCATAACTTCTCCAAAAGGTGGTTTTATGAGTTTTCAATTCATTTATCTTAAACTAATTGCAAAAACATCAAAGATCAGTATTAGAGAACCACTTTTCCCCTTGAAATTAATAAAATAGATCATCAATACATAGAAATGGACACATATTCCTTTTCAAATCCTGATTTATTTTTCAGTAATCAACACATAGGCATAGTAAACCCTCTTCTTTCTTAGTAATGAAAATCAGCGCCGCCCAAGGTGACACACTCAGGGGTACAAATCTTTTCTTTAAAAGACCATCAAAATGAGTCTTTATATTTTTCATTTAATTTGGTTTCATTTAGTTGTAATAAATAGATACCGGTAGAGTTCCATGCATTAAATCAGTAGAAAAATCTAATTCCCTTATTGGTGGAAACCCATAGATTTCAAAAAGAACCACATTGAGAAACTCGACGAAAACTAGAGGGGGGTTCACCACTCAAATATTCCATCTCCAAATAAAAATAAAAAACTAATATTATTTTCCCAAACTCTCAATAAGATGATCTGGGTCTACTCGGCCTTAGGTCCCATTCTCTTGGAATGAAACAACCCAATCCATTAGATGTAGTAAGGGAGAATCATTACATATAACAATCAATTCGATATTTATTGGAAATGATCCAATCCATCCTAAAAATGACATCAATTGGTTTCATGTTGATTACCAAAAAACTCCAAGAAACCTCGATATCTGAGAGAGGAAAAACACAAGTGGGACTACAAAGACCCTATGATCTCTTCATACAAAAGTGTGTAGTAATATCCATGACATTAAACAAAAGATCCATATGAAGATTTAGCATATTAAAAATATTGTGTGAAATAAACTAATGAGAAGAACCATTATCAAATAAAGTAGTAACTAAGGATGATGTTATTGTGATAGTACCCCTCATAGTGGTTGGACCTATATTTTATTATTCTGGAGATTCTTCCACCATGGGAAGAAGTTTTTTCCCCTGATACCTATAGTTGGAACCCTTTTATACATGAATCATCAGATTAACCTACAGTTTTAGAAGGAGATGATGATCCTGTTGTACTAGATGGAGTGGAATAATCATGGAATAATTTTTTTAGGTGTCCTTAGATCCATAAGAACCACTTACCCAGGGTTCCTCATTTTAAACCATCTTAGAATTCCTTGGATTTCCATACTGGTAGAAAATAAATAGGCATCTGACAGTTACTATAGGAGGTCTTTAATGACCCTATCATCGAGAACTAACATGAGAATAATTAGGGTTTATATTTCCATTGAAGGAACCCACACTACCCCTAGGAGAGAAAGAATACACTAAAAACCCTGACTTACCAGCCATGTTTATTTCGATTACTAGTGCTCTATCCAGCACATCTGCATAAGAACGTATCTTCAATAAGTAATACTGAGAATGAATATTCTGTTGAATTCCTAATTCTAACTACAAATATTTCATCTTCTCATTTGATATTATCATGAGTGAAATGAACGAGTTTAGTAAAATGGTTTTCATATTATTTCAAGATCCTATCAGCCTGCTCAGGTTTGAAAAACTATATATCCTTGGACAATAGTATCAACTCTAGATAAAACTGATTGGTGAAAACAAATTTAATTTTTTTTTTCACTCTAATCCATCATGATTCTATATCATCATTATAATCTCCCTTCATCTCCTAGTATGTTTTTTCTTGAACAAAGGTGTCACACATCACCTTGATTATTTAAGGTGTCTTTAGGAACCCCAAAAAATATTCCATCCTACCCAACCATTCCTCGACTTCTTGAGGACCATTGGATCACATGAACACATCCATCTTCTGGAAAAGTAATTCCTGAGAATGTTCTTGAATAAAAACCCTTTGTGGTTCCGAAGTTGGATCCTGAATGAGAATTTGTGTAGTTGGTTGTCCCAAAGATTGGAATTTATGCACAATCACCTTAACCAGATTTGGGTCCACAAGAGGATCAGATCACTGAGGTTTAGCAGTAGCTTCCTCCTAGATTTGATTATCACTTATTCTTGGAGGCATGATGCTACAAAACATTAGTATAAAAAAAATACATCAGATTAACACTCAAATAGAGCATCACGGGAAATTAATCCCATCAAATAGAAAAAAATATTTGGATTTCAATCCCATCCAAATCAAAAGCAAGTGAAAGACTAGAACTAATAATCAAGATGACTTTCCCTAACCACCCTAGGTGACTTATGGTTCTTTATGGTGAGAGATGGCCATACACTAAATCCGAACATACCCCTTTGCCCAGAAAAGATTACACAAAGCATACTGATTTCAAGTAAAGAAGATCATCCTAGAGCTTTGATAACACTTTTCCATGAACTAACCCAAGTACCCCGGTAACCTGATATCTGAGCTGGTCCTGACATGGACTGAAAGACATTTTTTATCCCCACAGTTTGGCGAGTAGAAACTAACATCATACAAAATTAAATTTGCAACTAATTTTTCAAAAACATTGTGGAAGCAAGATTAAAAATAAGTATGCATACTAATAAACTCTACTGTGATATGTGCACCAGTAGTCAAAAATGTATGAAAACCCAAATTACTATAGAAAATTACTAGTAAAATAGAATCGATAAACATCACAAGCCCCACCTGGTGAAGCTCTCTAAGTCTATAGATAAACACCTAGAACCACCTCCAATTGGTGCTTTACCCCTACGTGAACTAGGAAGGAGATGATCTGGAAACACTCGAAGGCACATATAGGGTGTGAACTAAAAGCCCAGTAGGGTCTCACTAAGGATTCCATAATAATATTCCATTAGGAATTAACCCGGGAAATTTATTTCAATATTCAAATAAATAAATTTTGTAATTTAAAAATAATATTAGAATAAATAATGACTTACAATTAAAATGATGAAACTTCACTAGAAAACCATGATTTACATTTGAAAATGATGGAAAAATATTAAACAAATTATTATTAAAACAAATGGATTAAATAAACACTTTTATATAAAGAATATTAAATCAACCACAAGGCATGTAAAACAGTTTATGATAACGACATACATTTATATCTCATTTATAAATGAGCGAGTAACATGGTTATATTCTAAAAGGTATAATAGTTCCAGGTTATTGGATCCTCACACACTCATGTGATAAACCAAAATGTGTACACACATCCCTATGTATTGGAAAGAGAGGACTCATCTATGTCCCACTAGGGAGGTATGATGTTACAAACAATATTTTATTAGTGTTATAAAGTATTTATCTGTTTCTATAGAAAATACAACCTAGTGTGTTGTCCTATTAAATCACTAACTAGAAAGGTTTTCATGTTCTCTAGAACAATTCAATGATTAGAAATTTATTTTAATAATCCCTAAAATATAATTAAGTCTCATTCCCCAATTTTAGAAATGCCAATTTCCATTCAAATTAAAAAATGAGTTTTTAATCAAAAACATGATTTTTCCAAGATAAAACCCTAAGGTTTATATAAAAACCATTTTAATCCATTTATCAAAAATAAGAATTTAAAATCAATAGAAAACAATTTCACAATTCACTTTCACAATTAAATTTAAAAATTTAATTTCAAATGATTTCCATTAATTTCAAAAAAACCCAAAATTCAACAGAATTGGGATCTCTCCCAATTTTATTCCATAAAACACATTCCTAAATTTAAATTATACAATTTAAATTTCAAAAAATTACATAAACATTATATAATTAAAATGAATTGGGGGTTTTCCAATTTCATGGAAAAATCCCATTTCAAAACCCTAATTAAATGGAATTGGTGTTTCCTAAGAATCCAATTGAAAGAAAATAAATTAAATTAAATAAATTGAATTTAAATAAAACCATTGAATTTAAAAAAATTAGTTTAGGGTTAATAAAAATTGGGCATAATGACAAGTCCACCTACCTCAATATCAATGGATCTCGATTCCCCAAACCCTAAACACGATTTTTCAACGAAGAATCATGATCACATAAACAAGGAAAACAATAATAAAACACAGGTTTTACATAAAAAACATAAGATATTAGATCCAAATAGAAACATAGGGATCCATAAAACCCTTGGGTGGAGAAGAGAGATAGTGTGAGATAGAGAATGAGGTGGGGAATTTACCTAAGAGTAAATCGATCGGCGTTCCTAAATATTTGAATCACTTCTAGGGGTTCTAAGGGAACAATAATTTATCTTGGGTTATCCCGATAAAGAATAAATCACATTGGGTCATGTTAGGTATGTTCAGAACCTAAAGTGTGGGTTTCATGACTTTTAAGTTAGATTTCTAGAATAATTAAAAGTCATTATGGTTAGTTGGGAAGATCCACACGGTTAGACAAAACTGTGTGGCCTTGTTGTTTTCTCCTTTAAATATGCCAAATGGTTTCTCTTAATAAGGTCATAGTCTGAAAAACCATATGAAAACCATGAAAAATCTCACTACTTGGGTTTTCATTGCATGAATTGAAAAGGCGTGAGATTTGGGAAAACCATGTGCCAACTGTACACTTTCAAATAATTTTTAACACTTTTAAAATTTTATCATGAGGCAACACCAAAATAAACCCAAACAAAGAGAGACTAAAAAGGGTGGTTTAGGAATACCTAAAAATAGTAACAACATGTTACAATTTTAGAACAATTAGTATCAGCTTGTTCAATCCTTACTAATAAGTGGTATTCAGTTCTCTTTATCATGGAGTTGAAATTCATTCAGGTATATTCCTTGTCTTGGTTTGGTAGAAAGAAGTATGATTTTTAGTGAAATGAAATAGATATTAAAAAAAACATATAAAACCTTTTTATTATGAACTTCATGTTACTAGGGAGTTGGGTACATTTGTGTTTTGGTGACACTTATAGGATTTGAAATCTCATTGTCATGGGTTTAACCAAAGAGAAGAGTGTGACATGCATTGTAGAAATGTCTTCCCACTACGAGTGAATATGTCATTTTGAGGTATGATATATGATTTGGTACGAAACTGTTTATTTTGGAAAATTGTTATTGTTGTTTTAAAATGTGATATTTCCAAAAGTAATGAAATCATTATTTTGAAAATGATTTCATTTTCAAAAGTATGGTGATATTTTTTAATATGGTTGAATTTGGAAATATTGAACTTTTGATAGAAATGTTGTTATAGCATGAAGTAGTAGAATTTGAAATTGTCAATACTTTATTTACTAGAGAGTGAGACTTATGATTTTTTATGTTTTTATAAAATTAAACTCATTAGTCATCATAGAAACCAACTGATGGAAGCTGCTGAGAATGCAGTTTCACCTGATCCACAGGTGAACCCATACCTTGTTCAGAGAATAGTAAATGATATTTTGGTTGTGAAAGGAAGGAAAAAGATAAATAAACCATGTAAAGTGGATCATTCTTTTCAATTCCAAATGAAAAATCCACCCATCATTCGGGGGTGATTCAACACTAGATAAAGAAGAGGTGTAACTCAATAGGATGAATAAAATCATCAATTTCCTCAGAAAACCACAAGATTTGAAATTCAAGTTAGCGATGTATATTTTGGACGATCATAAATTCCAATCACCGGATTTAGAAGTTGAGGATAAATTAGAAGGAGTCCTAGCATGGGAGAATTTTGAAGAATTTTTTAAAAAACAATTCTATCCTCACACTTTCAGAATTCAAAGAATGATAGATTTTTCTTCTTGAAGAAGGAGAGACTTATAGTGATAGATTTTATTGATAAATTTATTAATTTAGTTATATTTTTACCCAAATTTGTCACTAGTGCATCCTTGATGGATCACATCTTTGAATCAAGATAGAGGTAGGAGATTTGATTGAAGATTATCATGCTCTTTATAATAGATTATACATAGATGGTTAATAGAGTTACTATAAACAAAGGGGGAATAATAGGAGATATGGGTGGAGGAAGTATGATGATGCCTATGTAAAGTGGTAGGAACACTAATGGTGGTAACAATAAAAAGAGGGACACCTATTTCTTGGGTGGGAGCATGACTCAGAATCACGTAGCTAGATCATTAAATCTTCCCCCAAGACCCAAGATAAAGTCAGTATGTTTCCAATGTGGTTCTCTTTATCACATGAAGAGATATTATATGAAACAAACTATTTAATGAAAATATCACAATCAAATGGGCCATCTTTAGTGATATTGTCACAATACTCTGATTTCTAGTGTTTGGGATACTTCATAGGTGTTGCAAACATTGTACGCTTCAATGGGATGAGGGGAACAAAATCAGTCTCATCAACATAACCGATCTATCCATGGTGATTCAAAGAATACCATGAATCCTCAGTTAGGGAAATATCAATATGGAAATAAGGAACAAAGTGTAGTGAGTAATCAATTATATGGAATTAAACATGTTATTTTGGATGATCAATCTAGACCATTACCTACGAGAGATACAATTATTTTCAATTCTACCCTTATTTAAGCTTTATTTGATACAGGGGAATCCTATTATTTTATTGTTTATCATACTTTTAATTTTATGGGTTTAAATGATGAGATGATGGCTTCTGTATTAAATCATCACACGCCTCTTAGTCAAAGTGAATGTCGAGCCTTGGTGTGTAGAGAATGTTCTATAACTACTGATGGAGCTGATTTGATATGGGATTTTTATGTTCTTGAGATGGATTTATTTGGTTTAATATTGGGTAGGGATTGGTTTTCAACATTCAAGGGTGACATCAAATTATATACTAGAATGGTTAGTTTCACAATTTATGATGATGTTGAGAATCTCTTTATAGGATAAAAGAATGTAAATGCAGGTGCAATGGGATTTTTGGAACTAGTAGTTGGAAAGATCTTGTACCAATTGGCAATGTGGACATTATCATCGATGTAAGAGATCAAGAATAGTAATTTTAAATAGTTGTTGACCAATTTAAAGAAATATTTAGAAACAATATCCTAGGGTTTCCAACCATAAGATATGTGGAGTTTACAACAGATCTCTTTATAGGGACCAATCCTATTCCCCTTCTATATTTTTAGATGGAACCAATGGAATTAAGGTATTTGAATATAAATTTGGAAGAGATAGAAATCAAAGGATTCATTTGGCCTAGCACATATCCATAGGAAGAACATGTTTTTGTCAAAAAAGGGGGATAAAACTCTTCATTTGTGTGTGAATTATCATAATATTAATAAAGATGTGATAAAGAACAGGTATCCACTTCCATGCATTTATGATCTTTTTGATAAATTGAGGGGATCTCAGTGGTTCTTCAAATTTCACTTGCGATCAGGATATCACCAATTGCAAATTTGGAAAGAGGATATTCCAAAGATAGATTTCAAGAGTAGATATGGAAAATATGAATATATGGTAAGGCATTTCAGTCATATGAATTCACTAGCGGTATTTATGTAATTGATAAATCAGATATTTTAGTGATATCTGGATTCCTCTGTGGTGGTGTTTATGGAAAACATATTGGTGTAATAAAGGACAAGGGATGAGCATCAAGAAAACTTAGAGAAAGTGTTGGGAACATTTAGGAATCATCATTTTTCAACTAAAATATCAAATTGTGATTTTTGAAAATAATAGGTATGTTTCTTTGGAAATGTTATCTTTGAAAGAGGTGTTTCTATGGATCCGTAAAAGATAGAGGCAGTTATATCATGGAAACCACCAAACAATGTCTTTGAGATAAAGATTTTATTTTGTCCAGATGGTTATTAATGATGATTTTTTCATTATTTTTTATGACTAGATTCTCTTATGGAATCCTTTAAAATTAATAATGTTCCATTCCAAAGGGATGAGAAAGGTTATAGGTCTTTTCAAGAGGTTATTGTTCACTTTACATCAGCTCCAATATTGATGTTTCTAGAATCAGGACATGGGTATGTTTTTTACTATGATGCATTGGGATGAGGTTTGGGATGTGTTATCATGGAAGGAGATCACATTGTTGCTTATAGCTTTAGACAGTCATAGTTTCATGATATTAAGTACCCAATACACAATTTGGAGTTAACTATTGTAGTATATTCCATGAAGACATAGTGTCATTACCTCTTTGGTGATAAATTTGTAGTGTTTATAGACCATAAGAGCTTGAAACATATTTTCTCACAAAGTTATTTAAACCTAAGTCAAGGAATATGGATGAAGTGTCTTCAAATGTTTGACTTTGAAATGATGTATACACCAGGTAATGTAAATATAATGGGAGATGCATTAAAAGAAATTGATATTCTCAGTTGAAAAAAGTTTCTTTAGATTAGTGTCAATTAAGGTTAGTCTAAGTCGACATGCATTTTCAATGTTAATAACATTATGAAGTTATGGTTTTATTTCCAATTTCATTCATTCTTGATTTGGTGGAGATAGTTAAAGAGTCGCATGCATCCTATTCATAATTAGCCTCTTTGAGGTTTAATCTCAATGTTGGGGAAACCATTGAGGGCTAGAGGATAGATGGGAGTTCAGTGTTGTGGTTCAGAAATTGGATGGTCGTACTTATGGATTGTTAGGAACAACTTATTCATGCTTACCACCATTAAATATGGGTTTTTCTTCATGGAATACAAAATATGTATAATTCATTGAAAGAAATGTTTTGTTGGATTAGTATGAAAACTAGGGTGGCTATGTTTTTTGAGATGCCTAACTTGTTAGCAAGTTAAGGAAGAACATTAGTGACCAGCATGTATGTTGTAGTATTTATGAACTATAATTTCAAAATATGAGTAGAGAAATATTGATTTTATAATAGGTACCCCAAGAAAGGTTCATAAATACAATTCTATATTGGTGATAGTAGATCGGCTCATAGAGTCATCTCCTTTCATCTCTATTTTTAAATCTTATATGGTGGAAGACCTATCAAAAATCTATATCTGAGAAGTAGTAAGGTGGAATGGCATACCAGTTTCCATAATTTTGGATAGAGATCTAATTTTTTCATCTCATTTATCAAAATCCTTACATAAATACCATGGGACCTAGTTAGATATGACTATGGAATATCATCCTCAAAAAGATGTGTAATCTGAAGGAATGATACAATATTTAGAAGACATATTTTGGGATTCATTAAGGAATTTTGGTGGCTTATGTGAGGTGAATTTACCATTAGTATAATTATTATATAACACAATATCAGGACTCAATACAAATGGACAATTTTTAAGCATTGTTTGGGTGCCCTGGTCATTCTCCACTTTATTGGGTGGAAATAGGTGACACTTCACTGGATGGGATGAGCCTTGTCTAAGAGAAAATAGATAATATTTAGTTTATTAGAAAATAAATAGAGATGGATTAGGGTCATCAGAAATCATATGCGGACTATTGTCAAAGGGCATTGTCATTCAAGGTGAGTGATCATGTGTTCTTGAGGATCACTCGAAAGATTAGACATTTTAATTTTGGGAAATAGTTCATGTTATCTCCTCAATACATAAGAAATTTAGAGATACTTAGATGAGTTTTTAAGGTGGAATATCACTTAGATTTTCCACCATGATTTAGTGTAGTGTACAATGTGATTCATGTATCTCAGATGAAAAAGTATCACCTTGATCCTGACCATGTGATTCAATGGGATCATGTTGAGCTAGAGCTAGATGCTTCATTGGAACACGTTATTGTGCATATTTTGGATAGGTAAGAGAATTTATTTCATGGAAAATCATTGACCTAGTGTGGGTTTTGTGGAAACAAGGTCAGCTTCAGGAAGAGACATGGGAATGAGAGAAAGAAATGATTGAGAAATGTCTCAAACTCTTTCAAGAAAATAATGGTTTTCTAGATTCTATGGATGGAAAGGGTAATGGTGGGGGTAATATTACACCTCCAATTTCTGGTAAGTAACCCTTTATTTATGTTTTTTAGTTATGTGATGTGTTTGGGTAAAGTTTGGGAGGGATTGGAAGAATTTTAGAATTTTTTGGAACTTCTATAAAGTTGCATGGTTGGTGTATGGTTAGTGGAAACCAGGAAAATCTTATAAGAAACTCTGCACAATAAGATAATGGCAAAGGGGAAGGCACACAGGTAGGATCACTATTTTTTCAAACCGTGTGGCTGCATAATAGAAACTATGCAAAGTGGGACCATAGGATTTTAAATGGTTGGCACATGGTTTTTTGAACCATGTGGTCACACTGTGTGAGGTCCTCCTTAGGGTAGAGGATGGTGCACAGTTAGAACTGGGCTTTCCTAACTATTCGACTAACCATGCATAGTTTAAAACCAAGATCCATAGAAAGTGGATCTAGTTAATGATTATCCTTTAACCCCTCTTTTCCCTTTATTTTGACCCTAACTCTATCATTATTCCTACCAAAGGTTATAGAATCATTCCTCATAAAATTTAAGTGATCAATAGGTGTTTTTTGGCTTGTTGAATCCTGATTCTCATGATAAGTCAGCGTTTAGGGTAGTTTTTCATAGTTTTTTAGATCTACTTCCTTCTCATTACAGATTTCTTAGATCTAGTCCTCATTTGGATATATATAATGTTTTTAATTCCAATAATGATTATATTTTTCCTTTTTTATGATAGGGTAAGAGATATAAGGCGGGTTTTTGGAGATTCAACCTAGTTTTGTTGGCATTTTAGTGTCGTTCTTCTTATTCTCAAATTTTTTTTGGTAGGTGGCTTCACTCTCAACTCAGGTAATTAGAATGTGAAGGTTTAATTTCAAATTTATTTTATGAGTGAAATATATTGTGAATTTGTTTTGAAATGAATGATGGAACCCCCCCTTTGGTGAGAATTAATGTAATTTTTCATATTGTGAGTTTTGGTGAAAAGTGAAATAGGTAACTTGATTTTAAAATGACGATTTTAAAATGGTTATTTTGTTTTTATGTATGAAAAAATGGATTTCAAAAATTAATGTTTTATTTAAATGTTTTGACAAAGATGGATTGGTATGTGTTTGCATTAAATGGTTAAGCATGTGTGGAATGGGATGGATATTGGTCACGAAGTACCACCATCAATGGGAACAAGTTATGGATGTGAAGTTCAAAAGTTAATGGTAACACAAGGATTGTGTTTTTGGTGTGTGTGGTATGTGATATGGGATGGTTTATTCAAATTAGAGTAATTAAATGGATGAAATGACTTGTTTGGTTGGTTTTATTAGAACTTGGTGTTTCTCTGAGAAAACTATTTTACCATGACACTTGTTTTATATTTCGATATAAAATGTTTTAAATCCATTTATATAAATTGGTACATAAATGTTCTAACTTTTTCTATCTTAGTTGTGTGATTAGGGAAGTAATTTGGGGAAATCCTATTAAGTTTCATCACTCACCCCTTCTTTTGAAGTTTGGTTCTTTGGTAGATATAATTTATCAGGACATATAAAATGGTAAAGTATCACACTTATCTATTAGTTCATAGTGATACATGGGATGTATTTTGGAGTGGAGCATGGATCATGGTTGAATCTTGTAGGTTTTTTAGAGTCATTATGTTTTGTTTCTTATGTCTTCCATTGTTTATATTAATGTTATAGTCTTCCACTATGGAACTCTTTCGTAGTTTTGTTTTGATATTTATGACATTTCTTTGAGTTTTTTATATTTTTATCATGAATCAAGTAGTTTATCTTTGGTTATGATATGTTTGGTTCTGATGATTTATTTTTAAAGGGAAAATTTTACTCCATTAATTCATTAATCCCTTTCCATTTATTTCTAGCCTTTAGAACCTTGTAGACGTCTCTTAAGGACAAGTAATTTCATTACTCTTTCTCAAGCCAATTAGGAGGGGTAGGACATTACATTTTATAATACCAATTAAAATTTCAGTATACCATGATAAATTATTCTTTAGTTCTATAGGAATCACAACTCTCAATAGTTTTCTCTTTCATACATTACCTTAGTTTTCTTCCTTTTCCAAGATTTACAATCATTAATTTATAGGAATAAGGGGGGTCGTCTTTAATTACATAGTTGTAATAGATGGGTTGAGATATCTCACTAAACCAAATTTCACATTTCCTTGAATCTCTAATGTGTTTATAATTCACTTATCTTTATTTATTCTATATTTTCCAAAAAAATACATTGATTCAATATGTTTTTATCTTTATTTTTAGATTATAATGGCTTCTTCACTTGAGAAACTATAGAACTATAATTTTTCTAGAATACTCCTATTATTTATTCATTTCCATTTGAATAGTCTATATAATCGAGAATTATCTCATCACATGACTTTCCTTATTTATAGCAGTGAACTCCTTCTTTGTTGAAATATATTTTTGGACTTGAAACCAACATTGTTTTCACATTATTATGTTCCAAATCCATATTACTAGGTACAATTATTATACACATATTAAGAGTACATCCAACTAAATTAAAAATTATAAAAACAATTTCATAATTCTTTGAGTTTAATTTTTTAGGAACCATTTCAAACTCTTTATCAGAGATGTCTTACACCATGCTAATATACCAATTACTTTCTTTGGTTGACTTTAATTTCTATTTCAAGCTCACTAATTTTAGCATGATGAATATTCTTAGAAAATATTCATTGGTCTATAATGTTTCATTTTCTTACACAATAGAAAAATATTATTTTATTTGTGTAAAATATTTATCATCCTTCATCATTGTCCTCTTGGGAGCGATATTCTCAATATAATTATTCACTTATTTACTCCTCAATATAGAATTTCTCTTATTTCTATTTTCCTATTGTATCTGTTTTTATGGCCACCTATAAACATTAATATAATAGTTTTTTATACTTATAACATACCAAAATTCATCATATTTGAAGATATATATAATATAATACTTACATAATTTTTCAAAATAACTAAATCTATTTTGAAAAGATAGATTACTCTTGTTTAATGAGGGTTGTTTCAAAATAGATCATTTTATTCTTGTTTTTTGTAATTACACCCCTATGTTTAGGAATTATTTAGCTTCAACACACTAAAATATTATAACAAAATTCAATTTAATTGTTTCCAAACCTATAATAACACTAGCAGTGACTCACATACCAACTTCTTTTGTTTTCAAGATCACTATGTGCATATATTTTTGAGTGCCTTTTTGTTTTTGGGTTGATATCACAAAATTCTATGATCTATATTGAGGATATTATCCTCTTACAAATTCATGAATAAACCCATTCTATATTAGTGGGACTAAAATAATTTTTCCCATCCACATTTTTACATATTATTCTTTTTTACAACATTATTAATTAAAACAGATTTTCCACCTAAATTGTTAGTCTAGCATGTTTCATTTCTCTATGAGAATTGGGTGGAGGAATCTATACATGATCTCGACCTATATTTACAAAATTCATGATTCTATTTTTAGGTAATACTTGTAACACTATAATATTTTATGATATATTTCTTTGTAAATAAATTTAATCTATTTGATAGCTTCTTATACACACAACCCAGTGTAAAAATGAATTATGATATTGTATATCATAATAACCTAGCTGTTAAATTTTATGTATGAATAGGAATAACCACTTTTTAAATTTTTTATAAATGTTTTAGATAAGTAAAATATATATTTATTAAAGTTTATAAATGTTTTAAAATAGTACTTTTTTCATAAAATGGTTTTATTAATTTTTCTCAGAAAATTATATATATATTTTTTTAATTTTAAAAAAGTTATTTAAAAATTATCTTTTTTAAATAAAAAATCAAAATTTATCTTTGAGTTATTTTTTATAATTATCTAAAAACATTAATTTTTAAGGAATGGTGAAAAATACTTGTTTTAATTAAAAATTTTCTTTCTGTTTAATAAATTTTAAAAAACCCATTTCAATTTAAAATAGTTTTAAAAGTAAAATTACATCAATTATATTATTACTAAACTAATTTAGTTCATTTTAATCAATTTTATATTGAATTTTTATATACAATTTTTTTTATACTTAAGAATACATTTTCTTTAGAAAACTGATTTTTGTCATGTTTGTTGGTTAAAATTAAATTTAAATTATAAAAATTAAATGAATTAAATTTTATAAAGAATAATAATTATTTTGTAATCTGAATAATTAATATTAATTAATAATATTAACTTTATTTTTTTCATAAGAAATAGTAAAAAAAGTCAACATATGTTTCCACAGTTATGGTTTAAACATATTTAATGGGGGTTAATATAAAGATAAAGGGTTAAAATAACCTAAAAAATTCTATAAAAACTATTATATATATATATATAGACAGAAATATCATTTAATATTTTTTATTGGTTCATTTTGGAACCATTTGTCTTGAATAATACATTAATATATTTCATTCTCTTCAAAAATTCCAAGTATTCCCTCTTCCCCCACTTAAAAAAGGACACCCCCTTTCCTATCCTCTCCAAACATAATGATATTTTTGGATTAAGAAATACCTACAAAAATACCTTACTTAAATAAGTCATCATGACCTATAATCCCTTATTTGATCATAAAACCATCCTAGTAAGGCTTTAGGAATAAACATAATAGGTTGTCCGAATAAGATGTGTGGTTCCTAACCATGCATTTTCTTATTATTTTTTCTTCTAAATATTTAAAGTATTTTGAAATAACAACAAAAATATATTAAGTATACTGATATTTCATTATTTTTATGTAATAACCTATATACATACCCTCTTCCATCAAATGAGAAACATAACTGTTGATCATGTGTACGACAGACTACCGCCTCGCGAACTGATATAATTTGTTTTCCACCACCACCTCTCACATATGTATAGAATTATTAATTATATATATATATATATATATATATATATTATTTATGAAATATTTTTTCTCCTATAATTAAAATATCAAACATAACTTCCTGCCTTTTAATCTGTGTGACAACGATAACGTCTCTTGTGCGTATGTGTGGACTACCACATCCACAGAGCAATGCGGTTCATTTTTCATTTTATTTTGTCATGGATGGTAATAAAGATACATTTAATTAATATATATAATTTATATGTGATAATAATAATTATTATATAGATAATTACTATTTAAATTTCCTTTTTTCCATCCGTATAAAAATGAAAATAGCGTTTAGGTGTATGTATGGACTATCATCTCCATGAACATAATAATTAATTTTTAATATCTAAATTTTATCAATAACTGTAAATATTTATATAATTAATATATATATATATATATGAAATTTATATCATGACTTAAATTCTATAGGTAATGTAACCATAATCAAAGTACAAGTATTTAAACAAGAGAACCAAAACAAACATTAAAACAAAGCAGTGATCACCAAGAATAGTGATATTAATAAATAATTGTTAATAATTTTTTTATAAAAGGACATGAGTAAATTGTATATAGTTTTAAAAATATTATAATAGTTATTTAATATATTTATAATAAATAAATATTTATTATGTGGGAGGTTCAAACACGCACAAAGGAAGTCATACCTGAGGTAAGGGTTTATTTCAAAATCTCATCAATATTATGGATTGCTATGTTTAAGTCTCCAATAAAAGTTTTATTTGATATTCCTTTATTAAAACAATTCTATGGCTCTCTAATAGTAATTTATATAAATTAAATGTTTTTTTCTTTTCCTCTATTTATGTACTGAAGATAAAAAATAAAATTTTTATGGAAAACCAACCTTGTATTTTATACTTGGTTGGGAATATTCATCTTTCCTATCCAAATTTTACATAAAATTTCTAAATTAATGTTTTTAGAATTATACAATGATTTATTAAAGATATTTTTACCCATTTTTAAATTTAAAAAAATGGTTTAAAAGGGATACCCTTTTTAGTTTCAAAAAGAGGTACTTTTGACCTTTTTACAAAAGTGGAGAAAGAATGTTGTTTTAACTTATATGGCATGAATTGTATTTCACACCATCATAAAAACTGATTTCTTTGAATATTAATTTATAAATTTACAATTATACATTCAAATAAAA
The DNA here is from genome assembly GCA_963277665.1 of Viscum album. Classification (NCBI taxonomy): domain Eukaryota; kingdom Viridiplantae; phylum Streptophyta; class Magnoliopsida; order Santalales; family Viscaceae; genus Viscum; species Viscum album. Next base: position 814,628,566 of record OY728140.1, on the reverse strand, counting down.
AATTCACAATATTTGGGAAATATTTTAGACTATTCATAAGTTTTTTCAATGTGAAAAGGGTATTTTCCTAAAACAATTTTCTAGTGATATTTTTAATGTAATTTCATCTATGTAAATATCCATTGTGGAGTGTTATAATAAGAATATAGTATAATAATACAATACACCATATTTATTTGTATGTTTTATGATCATTTTTACTAAGGAGCGTATTGATATTCTCTATTCAAGCTCTACCAATACAGAAAATTATTTATTTTTACAACATAATGATTAAGTTGTATTATTTATTCATATGATGAATGTGTTGGACATAATAAGTTATGGGAGAGGAAAAAAAATTATATATTCCCTCAATGCACTGATAGGTATCATGAGAAAAACTATATTTGGTTTTTGGCTTTTTCTATACCCATTTATGTAATATGTCTTGGAACAAGGCCTCGATGGTAAGTTTCAGATGTCAGAAAATATGTATTCCATAATTATGAAATCTTTTATTGATTTATATGTGATTATTTGATCAGTTATGATATCCATGGATAAGTTTCAATCTCATTCTATTATTTATATGGAATTATTTTATTATCAATGATTTTTCCATATTATTCTATCCTTATTAGATTACCATGTACGTGTACCCTTAATGAGCATATAAGATCACCCCTTTCTTATATTTAATTTATGAAAGATGATAGGAAGTGTATTATGATTTATAATAAGGGATATGATAAAATAAATATTGTAATTTTTAAATAAAATACTATGTTTTATTTTTTGTTTTCAAATGTAATGTGAGATTCAAACATGTATCTAGTTTTAAAAGACTGCTAATCTATTTTATCCTTTGGTATGTGATCTCTTGTATATAGTACCAATGTAATAATTTAACCATAATTTTTTTGGCTACTCAGTTCAAGGTCATTATAGTTGGTTTAGTGTATGTTTAATATAAACCTTGGGAACTAGATTTAGGAAAACATAGAGTAGGAAGTATATCCTAATGATTGACTTTGAAGATAAGTATAAGTATATAATAACATCCTAAAGTTTTGGTAAGGTAGACATTATATGGTTTTCCAAGAAATACATTAATATCTGGATATTACAAGTGGATTTGGATTTGGAATAGATGCATCTAGAGGTAATAATATGAAAATGTGTTAGTCTAAGTATATCTCATCCATCATTCAGGTACACAATGAGTTTTCCCTTACCGAATACCTCTATTGACACTCACAGGCGATATTATTGGGTTAATTAACTATTTATTTATTTACATTATGAAGGATTTGAAAAAAATATATGATTTGAGAATATTCCTAAAGAATCTAATTTTATGATTTTGAAATTAATTATGCATAAATTTTTAAATTTATGTCAAATGTTTCACTAGTTTCGAAATTATACATTATGATTCACAATTTTATGATCTAACCTATTTTATTTCATTATTTAGAAATTTTTCCCAACATAAAGAATGGAAACTATATTAATGAACATAATCTATGTATGTATTTCCCTCGTGTGATAGATAATAAAGCTCAAACTGGAGCTGCACCTGGAGCTGAAAAAATTATAACTATTTTGGGGTCGATGACTCAGGTTATGACCAATAATAATTCCCATATAGGGTATCCTACTGATCCACAATGTGATATAACAATGTTATACCTCTTCATGCATCAAGAAACACTATCATCCAATGGGGAAAATCTATTTTTAGCTGTTAAGTGGATAAGTTTCTTAGATAAGATATCATTAACTTTGGGACATAATGAAAGGTGGATTTTTTTCCTTACAGTTTACCAACTTCAAGGATATGTGGATCACTATTAGTCATTTATTGAGAACACTATGGATGATGGGGAAATAACCATCATTGAATGGAAGGATTGTAAAGAACTTTTCTTAGAAGTATTTTCCTCTTGAATAATGAGAGAATATGGGGAAGCAATTATTGAGTCTAGGAAAAAAGGAAGAGGAAAATGTTTCTATGTATTAATCTAACTTTACATGGTTATAAAGGCATGTTTCAGACTACATACATAATCTAGAGAAAATTATTGACCATTTATGTGATAGACTTAAGCCAATCTTTCGAAGGGAACTAGTCTCCCAAGCAATCTCACCATATGAGGATATATTATCATGTGTTGTCAAGATAAAGTATTATCCAAGTCTTATGGATGTGAAGGAAAAAAGAAGAAGAATATGATAATAGTGAATAAATCGATATGGGGAAGAAGAGAAAGGTAATTTTTCCACCTGAGATACGTGTGGAAAGAAACTTCTTGGTACATAATTAAAAGGAAAAGAAGTTTTCTTCAAGTGTAGAAAGAAGGGAAATCATTCTCATGAATGAAAGGGTAAGGGAGAATCCATTAAGGTATTTATATTTTACTATAAGGATATAGGGAAATATTGAAACTAATTCCCTAAATGTTAAGGGAACTTAGTGAAAAATATTTTAAAAGGAGAATTCATTTCTTATACAATTACTAGAGTTTATGTGGAAATTCCTAGAAATATTGTGAAAGGTACACTTTTCATCCTATCTAGGATTTAAAATATTTTATTTTATTATGGTTCTACACAATCATTTCTAACTAAATAATTTTAAAAGGGTATCACATCACCACCTCTGAAATTATACATTGAGATGGAAGTGAAATCTCATAATGGTAGGACGAATGTATCTCAGGTCCATAACACAACTCCAATATAATTTTGTGTGAATATTATTATTATGAATATTTTTAATATTCCAGTAGTTTAATTAAATATAATTTTTGGTATGGATTGACTCTCTTTTTTATAGAACCAATATCAATTTTCAAGGAAGTTAAGTTACATTTGATATTTCAAATCAACTTAAATCATCAATATATGTGAATATGAACCCGAACACCAAATGTAAATTAATTATATCATATGGGTTTATCTACCTACTTATTAGTGATACTTTATCTAAAATGGTTGGGAGAAACTCAATATTGAAAATGTGCCTATTGTTTGGGATTATATTGATGTATTTCCAAAGTTTTTCCTTGTATTCCTACAAATCATGAAATTGAGTTTTCAATTGAACTCATACTAGGTATTGCACCTATTTCAATGTCTCCATATAAAATATCCATGAATTAGTTGTCGGAATTCAAGAACCAACTCTAGGAAAATCTAGATAAGGGATTCATTCATCGTATTGTTACTCTATGGGGTGCACCTATTATTCTTGTTAAGAAGAAACATGAGTCATTGCAGCATCACATTGATTATCGAGAACTTAACAAAATCACAATTAAGTGCATGTACCTCTTTCCACTTATTGATGACCAGTTTGATCAATTAAAAAGAGCTCAATATTTTTTGAAGATTGATCTTTGATATGGATATCATCATCTAAGGATCATGAAATATGATATTGTCAATACAACCTTCCATATGAGTTTTGGTCATTCTCTATTTATAGTAATTACATTTGAAGTTTCCAATAATTTTGAAATGTTAATGTATTTAATGAATAAAGTTTTCATATATTACCTTTATTAGTGTTTTTTAGTCTTTATAAATGATATTATTATATATTCAATGCGAAATAAAGGATGTGAATAATATTAGATAATTGCAATAAAGACCATGAGGAAGGATAATTTCTATGATAAATTTAAAAATTGTGAATATTGACATCAAAATGTTTTATTCTTGGGTTATATAATCTCAAATGAGGGTATATCATTGGATCCTTCAGAGAAGGAAATTACTGAGAAATGACCTAGACCAACCATGATAATTGAAATACATAGTTTTCATTTGATGAATGGATACTACTGATTCTTTGTGATAGATTTATCATGACTATATAATCCACTCACCAAGTTGACTCGTAAGGGGGTTAATTTCTTATGTGCAGATGAATGTAAAGAGAGATTCAAAAAAACTGAATAGAAGGTTGGTTATCACACCTGTTATTACATTTTCTTATAGTGGAGAAGGGTTTATGGTCTTTATTAATGCACCAATGGAGGGTTTGGGAATCTTCCTCGTTTATAATGACATATTTATAGCATATGTCTATTTACAATAAAAAATTCATATAAAAAATTATCAAACTCATGATATGTAGATGGAAGTGATAATATTTTCATTGTATATATTAATTCATTTCCTATTTGGATATATTTATAATATATATATATATATTATATAATCTTGATGTATATATTTACATATAATTAGTTGAATATGAGGCATATAAGATGGTGGGAGTTGATCAAATATTATAATTTCTCAACACATTACCACCTTACTTAGCAGAACAGGATGGCTGATGATCTGAGTTAGAAATACCATGCAAGTTTGACTATGATATAGATTAAAATAGATCTAATATTAATTAATTTTTTGAATATGGATCTTAAAATCTAGAGGAAAGGGGATAGATCCTATCTTTATCAGTTAAATTTTCAACCATCTATCTATGAGAGTATTGAGAAGGTGTAGAAGGAAGATTTTGAATTATAGAATAAGTTGAGGAATGTTCAAGGGTTAAACTAGGATCATATTTGAATAATAAGGTTTAGGAATCAAGTAAATGTACCATCTATACCATACTTAAAGAATAGATATTGGATGAAGCTCGTAGTTCATCATTATTTATTATTACAATAATTAAAAATATTTATAGAGATCCGAAATAGTATTCTTGGTGGGGAAACATGATGATTGATATTGGAAATTATGTATCTTGGTGTCTATTATGTTATCTTGTAAATTCTAAGAGAATTAAATCAAAGGGTATATTATAAACATTAAATATACTGGAATAAAAATGGGAAAATGTCACCATTGATTCTATTATCATACTACAAAAAATGTTAAAATACCATAATGCTATATGTTTTTAGTCAATCTTCTTATGAAGTCAACACACTTCACTATTATCACATAATATTTCTCTATATATCAGTTTTTCAGAATATATATTTTATAAGTGTTCAGGTTTCATGGATTACCACATTAAATGTTATATGATAGGGATCCAAGGTTTACCTGAAAGACATGGAAAAGTATTCTATGGGATCTAGATACAATATTGAGTTTTAGTACCACTTCCCATCCTTAAATATATGAATAGTATGAGAGTACCATTCAAAGTCTATAATACATGTTGACTTCTTGCGCAATGGATCCTATAGTGGAATTTTCTTACAAAAATAGCTTTAACTAGAGTATTCATATTGATTCTTCTTAATCCATCTATGGAAGGAACTAAAGAACTCTAATATGTTGGGATGAGGTTGGAGAAATAATTATATTGGGACCTAAGATGGATGATAAAATAACATAGAAGTTTAGATCTATTGAAAACCACATAAGGGATTCTCAGAGTCTACAAAAAAAATTATTCTAATAATCATTGATGTAATATAGAGTTTGAAGTTGGTGAAAAATAATTCCTTTGACTATCCCCTAGAAGAAGGTAATGTGAATTCGAAATAAGAAAAATCATAGCACTTGTAACATTTCCCAATTAGATATTCTTGATCATATCGGGATAGTATCTTATTTCTTAGTGCTTCTACAAAATCTATTTGAAATTCATGATTTGTTCCATTTATATCTTTCAATCAAGGTAATACATAATCCTTTATATGTACTGAACTGATAATATATAGCAATTGATCAAGATCTATCTTATGAACATCTACCAGTAGAGATTTTGGATCGTAGGGAGAAATTGATATGATATAAGACCAATAATCTAGTAAAAGTTTTTATGGTGAAACCATAAATTTGAAAAAGCTTTGTGGGAACTCGAGAATGTGATGAGGCAGAAGTATCCTTCATTATTTTGATCATAGTGATTGGTTTTTTAGGGGGAAATATTTGTAAGGGGGTAGAATGTGACATTATAATATTTTATGATATATTTCTTTTAAAATTAATTTATTCTCATCATTATCTTGGGATACATGTAACCCCATGTATAAATGAATTGTAATATAGTATAACACTATAACCTTGTAGTTAAATTGGAGGTAAGTAAATGAATAACCACATTTTAAAAATATGTATAAAGGTTTTAAACTAATAAAAAATATTTTTAGTAAATTCTATATGTGTTTCAAAAAGACACTTTTTCCATAAAAAGGTTTTTATTGATTTTTTTATGACAAACTAATAAAATTATATTTTTTCCACTTTTATAAAATGTGTTTGAAAAAATTATATTTATTTTTGAAATCTACATGTCAAAATTGACTTAGAGTAAAAAAACTATTTTTTATTAAAAATTTTATTTTCTTTTAAAGAATTTTAAGAGTTATATTTTGGTTTAAAATGGATTAAAATTTAATAATATTTAAATTATATTATTATTAATCCAATTTTTGTTATTGTAATCAAATTTATGCTGAATTTTTATATAAATAAATTTTTATACTTAACAAAACTTTTTCTTAGGAAACCCACTTTTCATTGCATTTATAGGATTAATTTTAAATTAAATTATACCACTTATATAAATTTAATTTGATAAAATGGATTTCATATTTATAATTATAATAATTAATATTTGTTAATAAGTTCAAATAATGTTTTGGTCATAATGAATAGTAAAAAAAGTTAAAATCTATTACCATGATTAAAGTTAAAACGGTTTTACCAGAGGTTAAAATAAAGAGATAAGGCTTAAAATAACCTATCAATTTTCAAAAAATCTATTGGATGGTCATATTTTGACCCTATATCATCTAATATTTTACAATGCTCAATTTGAATCCGTTTGGTGTGAATAATCCATAATTTTATTTTATTCTTTTCAAATATTTTATGTGTGTCCTCTCCCACACTTATAATAGGACTTCCCCTCCCCTCTAATCTCTGGAAATCAATATCCATTTAGTTTCTCCGAGTCCTACCCAAATTCCTTCTGTAAATCCTTTCCCATGGCCTAGATTCCATAGTTTTTTCAATAAACCATCATAGGAAGGATTTAGGAATAAAACTAAAGAGTTTGTATGAAAAATATTTATAGTTATTTTCCTTGATTGTTTTTTAAAAGGTTAGGGCCAAAGCCTCAATTTATTATTTAAAGAAAATTCCTCTTAATAATGGGTAGAACGTGACCCATTACATATCCCAAAGGCCCAAGGTAAATTATCTTGAATACAAGGCTTGAAATCCCATTTTTTGTCCCAAAAGACCCCTCAGTGAATATTAATGTTACAGTACCTGGGCCGCTACAGTACCGGCTACAATACCACCGCTGCTATAGTACCTGCTACAATCCCTCCACCACAATAGTGTCACCACTACTACAATCACCGCTGCTACTGTACTACTACAGTGACCTCGGAAATTCGCCACTACCTGGATTTGATCCTGGGTCTTTTGGATGCCAAGTAAGAGCCTGTACCACTAGGGTACAACCTTATTGGCACCTTGATTGTTTTTATCTATTCTTCTATATCATTTAACTCTTAATCAACTATACTTAAATAACAACACATGTATCTTCCATACAGTAATATTTATTTATGTTAATGTTATAACATATATATGTAGCAACCAAGATTCATATATAGTAAGAGAAAGTCCAATTTTAATAATAATATAATACAATGAAAATTTTCATTTTTCATGAAACAAATATCATAATTGGATAGGGTGAATATTAATTTTAATCTTACTTGGTAAAAATAATCATTGAATAAATTTTTTAAAATTTCCCTTAGAAATATTATTTTATGAATAATAAAAAATTTAGTATTTAAATATTACTAATATTATTTTTAACAACTTGTAAAAATAATTATAATTAATGATTTAATAACTATAAATTTAATAGAAATAAATATAAGACTATTTTTTTGAAAAAATTGGTATTTTTTAGAATTTTTTTCTTCTTCAGAATATTGTTTTTATTTAAAATCATAATGGTTATAAATTTGGATTAATTAAAATAATACATAAAAATTATTTATTTATATGAAATATATATTATATATATATATATATAAATATATGAATTTATATCAATATAATGATGATTACTAGTAATATAGTTAATATAATATCATCTTATACCTAAAAAATACATTTCTTGAAACACTATTGTTTGACACATTTTGAGGGTTTACATTAATTTAAAATTTTAAACTTATTATAATTGAATTTGGTAAATTGAATTACACATTTTTAATAATAATAATTAATTAAACATAATTTTATTAACTTAATTTTTTGTCTTAATTAATAACCAAAAATAGAAAAAATTAATTACCACGAATATTATAAAAACCGGTTGTTGGGTGGGGGTTAATCTATAATTATAAGGGTTAAAATGATATAAAAACTCATCTAATTACTATTTCATATCCATATTTAGACCTTATCACATATAATTACCAATAATTATCCATTTTTAGCCGCATGGAATATGAAAAAATTGTGTATTATTCATTCTTTTCAAAAACATTGAGTATGTCCTCCTCCTCATTTATAAAAGAGCGCTCTCTCCCCTCAATTATTCACACCTGTCAAAAAATTTAGCATGACCATTCTATAAAAAAATACCTCCCAAAAAACATATATGGATTATGGAGGTGATTTTATTCCCAAAGTACCCAACCTATGATCTATAATATTATATCAAATGGAGGATCTTCTAAGGAAAGGTAGTTGTGTTTAGTAAGATCGTTCTTTTTAATTGTTACTTTTTCCAGGTTCGATTATATATTAAAAATTATAATATAATAACAATTTTATATCTAATATACCTAGATGTGATTATTTTTATTCCATAATATTAATCCATCCATTTCTCCATCAAATGGGAAACAAAACCATTTCTTGTGTATACAATAAACTACCACCTCACAAACAGATATAATTTGTTTTATATAAGCAACTCATATGGATAATCATAATGATAAAAATAATTAATTTATATTATGCTTATGATATGGTATTATATATTTAAAAATAATATATCATACCATTTCACCCATTAATGGAATGATATCATTACTCGTGCATACATATGACCTACTGCCTCCATGAAGTAATGTGATTCATTTTCCATGTCCAAATTGAAAGAGTGGTTCTAAAAATTTATTTAGGTATTTAATATTATATTTATAATATTAATATCATTTTAGAGGTGATTAAACTATATCCTATACCAAAGGACATGAGATTTCATGACAAAACATGCATGATAAAAATCACTTAACACCCGAAAGAACAGTTTTAATAAATAACTGTTAAAGGAGATGTAGAAATATGTTATAAAAGAATCATATATGATATTTGAAATATTAATATAGTTATGTTTTAATTTATTAACATGTTTGAAAGCATTATTAATGAGTTTAAATCACATTCAATTAATGGTATGCGAGAGGTTAGGGAGTTCTTCTCAATTTCCATTTCATTGAGTCATATTTGGTAATATGCACCTATTAACTTTTATATGGTTCATGGACTACCCCATTGATGTATTTAATAGTAATATAAATTTATTCCTTAGGGTTAGTTGTTTAATTCAATCATATTCTTTCAGTGGGCTACAATTAGAATGTTAACAAAATGGTAAGAATCTATTTTAAAATCTTACATTCTTTAGGGATTAAATTTGCACACATTAAAGGAATCTTATCATTTTTTCATAATAAGATCTAATAATTTTCTTGTACACTTTATATTTAAGGATTTTCTATATTTTATTCATACTTTTCCTCTCTTTTTTACTTCAATATTTGAAAAAAATTAAAATAAAAACTTCTTTAATTTATATTTAAATCAGATATATTTGTCTTCTATATCCATTTTTTTAAATTATTTTACAAAATTTACTTTATTTAATCAAATTATTTATTATGGAAATTTTATTTTTGAATTGTAAAAATATTTTTAATGTAATATTTCTTCTATTTTTAAAAAAGGGTTTTTCCTGAAAAATTCAAAAGGAAATTTTTTTAATGTATATGGAAATAACATAATTTATTGACATCATAAATATTTTATAAAATATTTCTTATTCTAAAAATTATTATTATTTTTACAAAGAAAACTATTTAGTAATTTTTATTTTAATATTTTACTTCTAATCTCTTTACTCTTCTAAAGGATACTATTTTATTACAAAACCTGTATTCCCTGTGAACTAACTTTTACCTCTCATCTATTAATTAATTTTCTGATGGTCAACATTAACTTGAGAAAATCACTTTCATGATATCACTTTTCATTGTTTATTGAGTTTCTTGAACAATAAATATTATCTATATCATCGATATGATTATTTCCTAAATTGTATATAATTTTTGTATATGGTGTATATTTTGAAATTTATTTGATTAATTGTGGAAATATTGATAAATATGTATCCTTTTCTCAATAAACATATCGTTTGATAAGGAATATTTGTATTGAATTAAATTAATATTTTAATATATAAGTAATTATTACAATATTAAAGTGATGGGTGGGGACTGGAATTATATATCCACTTGATTTATCTATAGGTTTAATGAGGAAAGTCAGTTGGCCAAATTAAATGGGTTTTTACCCATAATTTTAAAATATCTTGTGAAATGTATTGACAATATATATATCATGATATTTGAGATCATTACTTCCATTATTAATAATTTCCTTCATTAATAATTTATTTATTATTATCCATGAGATCATTTTTTTTATATTATCCCTGGAGGCATTTTGTGCTCAAGTTATTGATTAAATGGAATGTGTTTTCAGTTATTTAGCATCCCAAATTGATTATTCCTTATATAATCATGATATCAAAGTTATTGATTAAGTGGAATGTGTGTTCATTTATTTACTAATCAATATCAATTATTCCTTATTTACTCATGATATTTTTCAATACATGTAAACCTTACTGTATATTTGAGATCACCCTTATTTAGTTTCCTTTCCCCATGATATGAAGAAAAAAATACTTAAATGAGATCAAGGATGATGGATGTTTTCCATGATTATGTTTTATATTTCACCCCTAATATAAAATAGGAATAATGAACATATCTAGATCTACAAAGATAAACAAATGATCTATACTTGTGGATTTTAACCATCACATCTAAACCAATGTAATAATGTTGACACTGGATTTATATTACAAGAGTTGAGATTGTTACAGTTTGTATTAAGTAAAGTTTAGTAGAAACCATGGGAACTAAACTAATGAATACATAGATTAGGGAACAAAAACATATGATATAATTTGAGGATAAGTATATGAGAATATCCTAATGTTTTTTTAAAGAATATATTATGTGTTTTTTTAAGAAATACATCCCTTTATGAACACTACAATTGGATGTGGTTTTTTCATAGTTATACCTTGACGTAATACCTCCAAAAATAGTGCATTGGGTTTGACTCAATCATCACCTAGGTCATGATAATGAGTCTTACTGAAAATATGGTTTAACACTTTAGGGGGATATTCTTAGGATAAATCACATTTTCTTTATAAAATATTATAAAGGATTTTAAACTTTTTTCTGAAAAAATATATTTCCAAAGGAACTAGGTTCCTTATTCTAGTATTAAAAATGTATAAATGTTTTAATTATGTTTTTTTATAATAGATTTATAAATACATGTTATGATTTAAAATCAATGATTTCATGAGCTATTCTATCAGATAATCTAGTATCTGGTGGAAACCGGTCCTAACAAATATATATAAAAAAGAAGTATGATTCAATCAATACATGGGATTATTAAAAATATGTGAGTGAACTTTAATAAAAATTTCAACCTCCAACATTGGAGAAAAATATTCGGGGGCCATGAAGGACCACATCATGGACATATCCTAAATATCTTTCCTCGATAGGACATCCACCACATGATTTTCCTTTCTGAAAAAATGTGAGACAACTGAGTTGAGTTGTGTGGCCTTATTAATACATTAAACCCAATGAGGTTGGATACGCCAAGGAACATTCATTTATTGGGTTTCTAAAGCACGCACCATGATTTTGGAGTTATATTAAATCCAAAATATTTTCTATTTATATTGGGTAGCATATCCAATGACATATATCATCACTCATAACTCAGCTTCCTAAGAAATCCCAACTATAGTTTATTAGAAAATTAATCCTTTAACAAAACCATTTTATGTTCGGAAGACACCTCCACAACATGATGGCCCTGGATTTCTTGAGGTTACCCCATAAATGTTTACTTTGATCCATGGGTTGATTGGAGGTATCCATCAAATGTACTTAACCATTTTTTGTGTTCATGGATGGCCAAACACACCCAGGAGTCAAAGTATTTTCAAATCAGTCAAGATGTTATTCATGCTTCCCATTTAAACCATAGATTCATAATATATATCCCAATGGAAGGAGATAATTCCTAAATATGTATTTTTGTGATTCTACTAAAACATTATTTTATTATGGTATCTCCATATAGAAGCAAAACTGACAATGGTTGCTAGAAATAGCATGTTGTAGACTTGTGTACTGCATTCAGTAGTAAAAAATGCTTCCATGAAAACATGAAGTTGTATATATGTGTCAAGGTACAGAGAAAACAAGGAGACGATGTATACCCACATCTTATGTGCAAAAATTCATGAGTGTAACATGTTATGTACACTTTCTTTAGTTCTCATGCATATGATCCATGTAGAAGGAAGCTTAAAAATTGACGTTTTGAGTTGATCTTGGGTGGGAAGATGGTTTTTCTAAATCCTAAAGAGGAGTATATATGGGGATGGTAATATTTAATGGGTTTGAAAATGCATCAGTCGTTATGGTGGTTGAGTTCATACCTATATCCCATCTTATAGAACCTCTTGGTGTTGAAATTCCTATGTCGGTTTGGTTTCTATACAAGGGCATCACAGTCCAGGAATGTAATGTTTTGAATATCCAGCTGAACCTATAGTTGGATCATGTTTCTATAGGTGTGAAATGATAGTAAAAAGTCATTAATTGACATGTGCCTATTAGTAGGATGAGGACTCATGTTATCCACCAGCATATGCTCAATCTAGTCAATGATCCAACAATTAAGATTAGAGCCCCGACTTAAAAACCATTTAGTATCACACATGATCTTATTAAATGAATTCTTGATGGAAGTCCAGATAGATGGGGAAAGATAATATTTATACCCATTCAATAATCTCTCATTAAACTGGATAGCAAAGAAGTCACTAGGTTCATCATTGGAAGTCATGTTCCACGTAAATTTCTAGATAAGGCCATACTTAAAAATCCAATTGCTTTTGATCCCAAGGCCTCCCAATTCCACTATTCTAATGCATTCATTCTATGAAATAGTAATCAATCTATTTTCATGGATTGACCAAGTCTATATAAGGTTCCTAAACATGATCTGAAGATCCTTGATAAGACCCCTATGTTATATGTAAATTTAGAAAGAATAGAAAAATGTGGATGTGAAGATAGAGTTAACAATATAGACCCTTCCAACCTAGGAAATTTCCACCCCATTCCACTTTTCCATTTTGTTAACAATACCAAAATATATTCCCTCCAAATACTGACTCTTCTCTTTAACCCAAAATAGAGGAATACTAAAGAAGCTAAAGGGGAGAAAATTCCTCCTCACCCCAGGTAATTGGGTTATTCTGTTCGGTCTTCCTATTGAACAACCTTCTCCAAAAACCATAAAGGTTTTTTCAAATATTACGGCCTATTAAAAAACTTCCTCATTGTGTGAAAATAGAACCTTCATAGAGAAGATTGTCTTTTTCAAGGATTATCCAAGAAGAAAAATCCCATCAGCATAAACCACCTAAGAAGTAAAAAATCCATCCCTCCTAGCCTGGATTTTATTATAAAATCCAATTTGAGTGAGTTTATTGATGGATATACTCAAGTAATCCCCAGAAATGAAAAAAAGTCCAGAGAGAAGATCACTTTGCCTCACACCCCTTGAGTAGTTGAGAAAAACTCTGGGAAACCCATTGATGAGAATGGAATGCCTTGAAGAGCTGAGAATTATACTAACAAGATTAATTATTCATTATGAAAATACAAAATTTATAAGAATGTCAAGAAGAAATATCTATTTCAATGTTTCAAAGGCCTTAGAAATGTCAATTTTGGGAGAAAAGTTACCTTCCATTAATTTACTCCCCATTAAATTTATATTCTCTCAGGCTATGGAAAGATAATTATAAATACTTCTCATAGTAACAAATCAAAAATTATTTGGAGTGATGAAATCCTGGACCATTCACTCCATCATGTTCATGATGATCATACTAATCAGCTTGGGGATTGAGATCCCAAGAGCCACCTAATTGAATTCTTTAATATCAAGTGAATTTTTCTTCTTGGTTATTATGGAAATAAATCATGAGTTCATCCCATGTTGCAGAGTGCAGTGAATAAAAAATTCCCTAAATTATCAAGTAATATAATCCTACAAGATATCCCAATAAAATAAGAAAAATATTTTATAAAACCCATCAGGGTAGAGTGCACTCTCTATATTGAGAGATAATAAAGCCTCTTTAATTTATTCTTTAAGTGGATTCTTCATAAGATCATGATTCTGTTGATACACAATTCGAGGATTGATATTCCCAACCATTTTGTGTGTGTGTGAAAACCTATTATCAGAGTACAACCCCATGAAAAAACTCAACCAATGCCTGAGATATTTCATTTTGATATGTATAAAGGTTCTCATTTATACTAATTAATTTAGGCCCAACCCTGGCCCTATTCTACTTATAAAGTCTATAGAATAACTTTGTGTTCCTATATACATCTTTTAACCATTTTACATTCAACTATTTTTTCCAACATTTTGTTATTCATTAAGATTTCATCCAACCTATTACGAGCCTCAATATCCTCTATAGATGGGGCAATTTGACGTTGAATCTTGAGATCGCTACATGAAAGGAATTCCTCAACATCTTTAATTTCTAAATCCATTTTTTATAAAAAAAATATCCATATTTTATATATTTTATTAGTGTATTTAAATTTCCTATTAATACTTTTGAAAGGACTACCAACAATATCAATTTTATAGGCCTCCAACACACATTCCTTGCACCTAAAAGTTACAAGCCACTTATTTTTAAAATTAAATGGAACATAAGCTAACCTTTCCATTTGTGTATTCAAATCCAAAATAATTCTATTGCAATCAAAGTGATGTTTTGGGAGAGTGAATCATGGAACCCCGTGAGTAGTACTTTCATCATCCATATGAAAAAATCACCTATCAAGATTTCTCGAATTTCTACAATTTAGTGTGTACCAACACCATGTAAAATAATCCCTATTACCTCAACAAAGTTATAATTATCGATAAAAAAGAAGAATTCCAAAGAGGCACTATGATTGAAATTTTCACCAATTTCCTCATCTAGCTTCAACACAATATTAATTTCTCCCACTGCCACCAATTATGATTCATGTCTTCATATATCATGCTGAGATCTCCCCATATATCTTTTCTTTTAATATATGATTTGGAATCATACACAAATGAGAATGATAGGGCACAACCTAACAAATCATAAGAGACTATACAACTCATATATTTCTTGATGAACAAGTTGTTGTGGATGATGTCATGCCTTAGGACCAACATATGGTTCATATTAGAGTCATGAGAGTTTTGGGAGAAACATTTTCATCTAAATGAGACCCACCTAAATGTTTTACAATTATCAAATTGGTGCTTCAGTTTATTTATTCCAATAATCATGGGTTTGTAGGCCAAAAAAAATTTCTAATGACTTTTTCTGTTGGGGGTTTCCCTAGACCATGAAAGTTCAAATAGAGTATTCTAATTGATGAAGAGTTTTACCACTTGTTTGGGTGAATCCTTGCTTTACCATGGTCACATGACCCTTACCCTTACTCTTTTTACTTTTCTTATTCTTTCCTTTTCGATCATTACCCATGTTTTACTCCTTCTTGTATTTAGCTACTAGAGATTCCTCTTTATTGACATTATTGGAGGCGGTGACAACCTTCACACTGTTTGAAATTTACTCATCATCATCAGACCAGAATACACCACTTAGGAGTGTAAATTTATTCACTGATTTCCATAGATGATAGTGTAGATCCTTGGAAGCCTTCTTCTTATGAATACTAGAGGTAGGTACCTATAAGAAACCCCCATATGGATCAATATATTTAGTAGGATGGTGCTGTTGCAGTATCTCCTTTTGATGAGCCTTGGGTGTACTCATATCTAGGGAACCAGGTGAGGTTTCCATCAAGTATTCCTACTTCTTAGTTGTGTTGGGAACATGTCTGAGGATTCCATCAGAATGTGTCACCATCAATTTGTGAGAGGTAGGAACCCGTAGGCACTCCTTATAATTTTTCACTTACTGAGGACTTTGATATGAAATCAGGGTTCGTGAAGCATCTCACAAGCAACACCTCTGTACAGGTATGCCAGCAGATGTTTCCTTAGTCACAATACCCTATTGAAGTCCTATAAAATTTAGAAATAGGACCTCATTGAGGTTCGGTCTATTCTATACATTAGTGAGGATTTACTTTGGGATTTATAATAAATTGATCACCTTATAACCTTTGGATCCACACACACCAATAATCAAAAGTACATCTGAGAGTATTTTCTCCTCCAACTAGATGTTCCCTTCAATATTTATCTCCCTATCAAGAAGGGGTGCATTGTGTTCATTCAATCCATTTCACTGGAGTGATCCATATGGAGGAAATCCCACACACTAAGAAGCAGCCTTACTATTCCCATCTTCAGTGGGAACATTAGTAAACAAGTGGGCATGCTTCCCAGTTTCCTAATCTATAGAGATATCCCATTCCCTATCCATGTTATAAGGGAGAAATGTCCTTCCTCATTAGGTTAGGGGATGGATTTTAACTTAACTTCCTCCTTTTATAATTAGTCATATCATGACTCATCATATTGAAAAAGGAACAATCCTTTTCCCTATTACATTCTCGAGAAAGATTACCAAAAAACATAAAATTCATGTAGAACTTTGGTATCGTTTCGTATTAGATCAAAATGTTGATACTATCATCCCTAAAAGTTATGACTACTTCTTTGACAAGTATACTATACAAGTCAAATTCCATATGTATTATCACATAGTTTCTAAACCATGGGTTATTATTTTGTTTATCCATCTGAATTGGGTACCCCACTATTGATGTAATGTCCCATAAAATGTCTAGGTTCAAATACGGCCAATTTAACATGCATATATAAATCTAAAATTTGTGCATGTGTGTTTATTACCATTTCCAGGTCAAAAATTGATATCCCACTCTTGAATTTTAGAAAAATAGGCCACAAGGATAGCGACCCAAGACTCCAATATCTCCATTTAAGGTCATCAAAAGGGAATACAATATGTTAAGACCCCTTCCCATTAAGATCATCTTTCATTCACCAAATACATGTTGTTAAGAAATTCTACACATAAGGTAATGTAATTTCTAGGGTCTCTCAACATTTTGAACTAGGACCCTCACAAATTTCAAGTACCTAAAAAAGTTGACCCTTTCCTCAACTACCTTCGGGTTCACTGAGACATAGGCTTTCTTTCTCTTACAGATGATCCTTCTAGGAGGAGCATGATAAAAAATAGTGAATAAAGGGTTAGCAGTGGATTTGAACAACTTAGTAATGTTCTTATTCATGCCTATAGCTTTTTCTAGTTTCCAATCCACCACATTCAGCAACATGGATGCATGGTGAAATAATTCTCTATGACCAACATGATCTCCTAGTAATAAATTCTTTGGGATCTAAGTTGGATTCAATTTCCCATGACCTTCTTTTCCACTTAATTTAGGGAATTATCTGTTTCCCCTTATATTTCCATCCTCTCATCCCTCATGAGTTAATCTTATATATTCCACTTTTTATAAATGTTTACTCTAAGAAAAAATGGTATTAACACTCATGCTCAATATAAAATTTTTCTGTTGAGCAAGCCAATCAACTGGTTTTTGATATAAAAATATCAAGGCTATATTAGGGTATCTTTCTCAAGTTATAATAATTTACCATGCCTGAATATATTGGCCTATTATTCCATAGAGTAATTCTCCTATATTCGATCACTACATGAGATAGAAGTCCCCATCATTTAGAAGAACTATTAATCCTATAGTGAATCATAAATGGATTAAGCCCCTTGAAAATATATTTCTAGTATTGGGATGTGATAAAAAGAAATGGATACACTTTAATATTATTTTATAAAAGGTTATGATGATTATTGGCCATTAATTGAGAATACTATGGAGGAATATGAAATAGAACTCTTCAAATGGAGTGATTTTAAATAACCATATTTTTAAAATATTTCCATGATGAGAAACAATCTAAAATAATGAAAAATTTATTTATCTTAAATAAAAAATGAATAATAATTTTTTTTGAGTATGAAGACACTTTTAAATTTTTATCCATATTATCTATAGATTATATACACAAGATGGAATGATGTAATATTCATTTCTTTTAAGAGATTAATACAATTCTATGAATCATACATGTTTATCCAACTTTTTGATCATATGATGAAATAGTTTCATGAAAAATAAAAATAGAGAAGGAATTATATAGATCCTATATATTTATGGGGAATTAAGATAGGAATAGGTTATATAAACACTATGAAAAAGATAATGCATCAAAAAAAGAATAATTAATTTCCATCATGTGAAAATTTCATAAAAGAACATCATAAAAAAATTATTGAATGGAATGGGGGTTTGTTATAAGTGAGGTAAAAAGGGTCACTTGGAACATGAATGTAAGGTGAAGAAAGAGAACACTAAAACTTATTTCTTAAACTATAAAAAATGAAGAATTATTCAAACTAGTTTACTAAATTTAAAGAGAATCTATCATAGAAGTGTCTAATAGGAGAAGGAAATGATTAAGAAATCATTATAGCTAATGTGGAAGTACACAATGATGTGGTGGTAGGTACTTCAGTCATAGTCTAAATTTTATCTAATGATTTATTTGATTCTGGAAATTCATACTCTATTATGTCTTACTTGTTTTCTATAAAAATTAAATACTTATATATCATCTTAAGAAGGGAGTTGTTAGTCAAAACTCGGAGTGGATGTCTCACTATAACAAGAATGTGTTAGGAAACCCCCATTATAACACATAAATTTTCCATATTTTCGGAATTTATTATCATAACTATATTTGAATTCAATATAATTCGTAGTGTAGACTTTATTTCATAATATAAAATAAAAATTTATTACAAGGATATGTAAAATATGATTCATGATGAAGATATGGAATTCCTTGTCTTTTGAGAAGAGACTTCATTATATAAGTAATCTATATATGAATGACAAATAGCTCTTTTGAATGATATTCTTGGGGGAATAAGATCAAAGACAATCTAAAAATGGAATGTTAATCATCAAATTGAGTATATACATATTTTACATGAATACATTCATGTAAGACCGGAGGAATTACCATGACATCGACCAGAGTATGATGTCATGTTCTATATTGATTTAATCCATGATGAAAGTCCTATATCAAATAATCCCTATTGAATAGCCACCAAGGAGTTAGTGGAGTTGAATGAAAAAATACAGGAGTTGTGTGGTAAGAGATTCATATGAACAACTGTATCACTATGGGTATCCCATATTCTCTTCATTAAAAATAAACATGTATCTATGAGGTTTTTCATTGATTATAAGTAAATAAATGCAATTATGATAAAGAAAAAGTATCATATTCCTCACATTGATGACTTATTCGATCAAATTCATGATGCTACAAATTTTTAAAAGAAAAAAATTTATTCTAGGAATCCTAAAATGTGAGTAAATAAAAAATAAATTCCAAAGATAACATTATGAGTGAGGTATGGACATTACGGGTTTACTATAATTCCCTTCAGATTGACTAATTCACCCTATGTTATTATGGATATAATGAATATAGTATTGAAGGAATATATTTATAATTTCATGTTGAAATTTATTGATACTATCTTTGGGTAATTTAAAATTTATGAGGACAATGAGAGTCACTTGAGGATCATTATTAGGACTCTTTGAAGAAAATATTTATATAGTGAATTTAGAAAGTGTGAATTATGGATTTAGGAAGTTTCTTTTCTTGGACATATTATTTATAAGTATTGAATCTGGTTGATCCTGTGGAGACTAAGGTCATAATATAATTTACTAAACCAATCAATATAACTGAGTCTTGTTGTTTCATTGGTTTGGAAAGTTACTATAGATTATTCATTTAAAATTTTTCCGGGTTAGATTACTCATTAAATTGCATTATACATAAAGGGGTTAAGTTCATTTAGAAAAAGGAATGTGATTTTTTTTGAAGAATTAAAGAGGATATTTATCAATCCTCCAATATTGACTCTACCATTAGGAAATGATGGGTTTTTTATATATAGTGATTTATTAAAGAAGGGACTTGGTTTTTTCCTAAAAAATGATAATGTTATTATATAAGCATAAATGAATTTAGAGGATCATGACAGAAACTATCTAACCCATGATCATGAGTTGGTAGCTATAAAATTTACATTAATGATATGTAGACGTTATCTATATAGTGAAAGATGTGATATATAAAAATATAATAAGATCATTAAATACAAATTTTCATAAAAAGAGCTCATCATGTGAACAGATGATGGCTTGAACTACTCAGGGATTATGAATTCTCAATACACTACCACCCAGGGAAAACAAATAAGGTAGTGGATGCATTGAGTAAGAAAGATAATAGAGTAATGATCTAAATGATGATTAAGAGGGGTAAAATAATCATGGATATAATAAATATGGATTAGGGAATTGTTAATAAAAGGGTTACATCTATCATTTTTCATATGATTTTGAATCTATGTTTATTATTAATGATAAAAATTTCATAACATATTGATGATATTTCTAGAAAAAAATTAAATATTTGAATGATAGAAAGTTGGAATAATGTTTATAAAGAAGGAGTTATGAAAGATGTAAATAGATTAGGCGTTCCATCTATACCTGACCTAAAAAGGGAATTTTTTATAAATATTATAGATTTAATTTATCAATAAACCATGGTAGAACCATGATGTATAGGGATTTCATTGAATATTTTAGGTGGGATAATATGAAGCAGAAAATTGATTATTATTTGTGAAAATGATTGGTTTGTCAATAATTTATAGATGAGATACAACATCATAGTGTATTCATACAACATATTCTTATTCCTGTGTTTAAATGTGGTGTTATAACTATCGAAATTATAACAGGACTACCAAAAACTCATAGAAGTAATGATTCAATATAGGTAATTATTAATCACCTAAAAAAATTTAAACATTTCCTTTCTATAAGAGAATATTTACCTCTTGAATTCCTTACAATTCTCTTTATTAATGATATTTTAAGTCTTTATGGTTAACCTCTTTTAATTGTTTCTGATCATGATCCTAATTTTAAAATGAAATTCTAGACGAGTCATCAGAAGTCTTTTGATTCTAAGATTCATTTGAGAACCTCCTACCATTCTAAAACTGATGGATATTATAAAAGGAATATTCAAAAATTTAAAGACATATTGAGGGTTTATCATATGACTTTCATGTTATGCATAATTAGTATTTAACTGTAGTATAGTTTTACTATAAAAATAGTTTACTTTCAAGTATTCGAATGGTGTCGTATGAAGCATTATATGGAAAGATATGTCATATTCCAATTTTCTGGGATGAAGTTAGTGAAAGGAAAGTTACAGAACTAGATCTTTGTGAAGATATAATGACAAAGGTGAATAATATTCAGTCTCATATTAAACTATCTCAAATAAGTACAAAGTTATATTCCAAAAATCGGCGGAATGATTTGTAATTTCAAGTGGGAGGTCTTATTTTCTTGAAATTATCTCCATATAAGGGTGTCATAAGGTTTGTTATAAAAGAAAAATGATCCCTATGTACATAAGAACCTTTGAAATTCTTGAATGGATTTGAGCTGTGGATTATCTTTTGGATATTATACCATGACTCTCAAATGTATATTATGTGTTCCATAAATCATTGTTAAGGAAGTACATGCTAGACCCAATGCATGTTCTCACCTTTGAATAAATAGAATTGGAACCTGGTCTATCTTACTATAAAGATCCTATCCGGATTCTTGGCATAAGAGAGAGAATATTAATGAATTAAATAACTATAATAGAAAATTTTATTTTCATAAATAAGAAAATAGAGTAAGAAATTTGAGAATGAGGGGATTTTTTTAATAAGGGAGACCCTTATTTTCTTTAAAGGTAATATCTATGAAAATTTTGAGGATGTTTTTTTAGGTGAAAAGAATATAACAATCAATATTAAAACATAGTAAGTGAAAATTATATTTTAATAAAACCATAATACAACTCAAATTTTAATATTTCATGGAATAAAAATCTTAATTTTATAGGTTAAATATAATTTTTGATCTTACTTGATCAAAATAATCCTTGAATGAATTTTAAAAATTATCACTTTGAAATAATATATTAATATTAATTGAAAATGTATTATTTAAGTACTCACCGTTTTATTTATAATAACATGAAATAATAAGTATAATTTAAAATGTATTAACAATAAATTTTATGAAACAAAATATAAGCCCAACTGAAAGTAAAATTAGGTGATTTTCATAAAACAGATTTTTTTCTTTAGAAAACTCTTTTCGTTTAAAAAATTTATCTATACCCATTTTAATTAATTAAAATAATATTTAATGATGGATGTTTTAATTGAAATTTATACAATATATATAAAACTATATTAATTTAAATCTATATAATTATTATTACTAGTTATATAGTTAATATAATATCATCTTTTACTTGGTAATATATATATTGAAAAATATTTTTTCAAAACATTTTGCAGGTTTATTATTAAATTTCATTTTTCTAATTGTATGAATTAAATATGAAAAAAATTATTCCATATTTTAAATAATAGTAATTAATATTATATAATATATTTAACTTAATTTCTTTTCATTATGAATAGTAAACTTAATAAAAATTAATGAACATGTTTAAGTTAAAAACAGGTTTATCATGGGTTAACCTTTAAATATAAGAGTTTAAATGAACTAAAAACTAGTCTAATTACTATTGGATAGCCATATTTTGACCTTATAGAGTATATGGTTCAATAATGATTCATTTTAGATCCATTAGTAATGTGAGAAACATGATCATGATTTATTCTTTTCAAAAATTCCAAGTGTGTTGTCCTCCTCAATTATAAATGGAAACTCCATATACTCACTTAATCACACATATCAATCCATTTTAATGGAAAAAACTATCAAAATACCTCCCCATAATCCTTATCCAAATTATATTGGTAATTTTATTCCCAAAATAATAACCCTAGGATCCTTAATAAGATATCCAAAGGAGGTTCTTCTAAGAGATGATGTAATTGTCTTCGCTAAACTCTTTATTTTTAATTATTATTTTTACACCTTAATTTATGTCATTTAAATTAAAATATCATAAAAATATATATCATATAGTTAGAATTTATTAAATTTATTTCATAATATTTATCCATCTATTTATCTATAAAATGGGAAACAAAACCATCGTTCATGTGTATGAAAGACTACCACCTCATAGACTGGTGTTATTTTTTTCATTACCAACTCAATTGGATAACCATAATGATATAAATAAGGAATGTATATGATAATTATGATATATTATTCATTATTTAAAATTAATATATCATCTAATTCCTTACCCTTTTACACATTAAGTGCATGATATCATCACTCGTACGTATGTACATCTTACCGTCTCTATAACCTAAGGAAATTTATTTTTCCATTTATAAAATTAAATAATGTTTCAAAAAATGTATCTAATGATTAAATATTAATTTTTTTACATTAATATAATTCTTGAGATGATTTAACTATATCCTACACATAAGGACATAAACTTTCATGACAAAACATACACAAAAAAACAAGGCAGTTAACACCCATAAAATACTAATAATAACATATTATTAATGAATGAGTGGTAATATGTTATAAGAAGATCATATATTATATAATTATAATGAATATGTTTCTATAATAAATTAATAATATATTTAAAATAATTATACATGAAATTAAATCATGTTTAACTAAAGAAAAGTGTAATATAAGGGAGTTCACCTAAATTTTCATTTCACTGAGTCATATTTGCCAATATAAACCTATTAAATTTTATGTGGTGTATATAATACCCCTTATATGTATTTAAAACTAATACATATTTATTCATTAATTTTTATGTTTTAATTAATGATTATTCATTCAAGGGGATACGATATAAAAGTTACCAAAGAGGTATTAATATATATTTCAATCTCAATTTATTTTGGTATTTCTTTTAAACTCGTTAAATGAATATTATCATTCATCCCTCATAAGATCTAATAAATTAATTTGGAACAAAATATTTTTAAGGATTTTAGATTTTTTCTTCCAAATTTAACTCTCTTTGGTACTTGAATCTAAAATATAAATTTTTAAAAGAAAAACTGAATTTATTTCTCTTTAAATTGGATATATTTTTATTCCATATCCATGTTTTTCAAAAAAAATTACAAAAGTAATTATATTTAATAATATTATTTATTAAGTACCATTTATATTATACTTTAATTTTAAAAAATGGGTTTAAAGTAATATTTTCATAGTTTTTCAAAATATATGATTTCTAAAAAAGGTCAAAATGATTTTTTTAAATATACAGTGATAACAAACATCCCTTTCACTGTAACCATTTTAAAAAATATAGATTCTTCTACAATTTTTTAATGGTTTTATAAAGACAACTATTATATGATATTTTTTTTAATATTTTACATCCATTCCCTTTATTCTTCCAAAGGACATAATTTTATTAAAAAACCTATATTTTTGATGAACTGATGGGCACCTCTTATATCATGATTAATTAGGTGATTGTTAAATTTCTCTTGATATAATCACTTTATTTTGATCATTTTTCATTAGAAATTACAATTCTCATAATTATTCATATTCTTTGAATCATGGATATGATGATTTCCTAAACTATATTATATTTTTACATATGGTGTATACTTTGATTGTTATTTGAGTAGTTGGGGAAATATTGAAAAATATGTATCTTTTACTCAATATAAGAATTTTTGAAAAGGAATATTTTTCATGAATTAAATTGATTTTTTATATAGGAGGAATTATTTGGACATGAAAGTGATGGGTGAGGCCTAGAATTATATATCCTCTTGATGGAACTGTAGGTATCATAAGACAAATAAATTGTCCATGTTAAATAGAAATTTACCCATTGTTTAAAAATTTATTGTGAATGGTATTGAAATTATAGATATCATGATGTATGATACCATGATGTATAATATTAATAATTTCCCTCATTGAGAATTCAGTTATTATTATCCATGAGATTATTTCATTGATATTATCCATGGATGATTTTTTTTATCAAGTTATTGATTAAATGGAATGTGTATTCAGATATTTACCTTTACATATTGATTATGTATTTTCTGATCATGATTTTATAGTTATTGATTAAATATAATTTGTGCTTAGTTATTTACCTTACCAGATTGATTATGCCTCATTTACACATTATAGCTTATTCTCTATGTAACCCTTACTGAGAATTTGGGATGAACTCATTTTTTCTTCCTTTACCCATGATATGAAGATGAATTTTCTAAATGAATTCATGGATGCTGAATGTTTTCCATTACTATGTTTTATATTTTATACCTAATGTAAAATGGGTATCAAGTATGTATTTAGCTCTCCAAAACTACTAAATCGATTAGTACCTAGGGATTTGACCCCTTTTATCTTTTCCAATTTAATAAGTAATACATCATCTCTAGTTTAATATATTTATTATTGTTACAAAAATATATATCATCTTCCATGAAATGGGAAATTAAATCTATGATCATATGTATAGTGAACTACCGCTTTGCGAATCGATGTAATTTTTTTTCCATCACCGCCTCGTGTAGTTGGATATAATGATGGAATAAATGTATATATATGATATTTATGAAATAATTATACTTATCTAATTATAATATCACATATTCCTTATTTCATTCCAATTTTTAAAAAAATGATAACCTCACTCATGCGTACGTGTAGACTACCACCTCCACGAAGTGATGAGATTAGTTTTTCATTTCATTTTAACATGTATGGTAATAAGGGTAGATTTAATGAATATATATGATATATATGATATATTAAATAATTTCAAAATTTGAATCCCAATTTACCTTTCTTTTTTCATCTATAAAAAAATCAAAAAAATGTTCATGTGTATGTATGACATACTGTCTCCATGAATGATGTAATAAATTTTTCTATCTATAAAATTTATGGTTGAATATAAATATGTATATAATTAATATATATATATATATATTATATTTATATCATTAATAACTTTCTATAGGTGATTGAACTATGATCAAAGTATAAGGAAAAAATCTACTGAACCAAAACTTACATGAAAAATGAAGTTGTTTTCACCCGGAAGAGTGATTTTAATAACAATTTGTTAATAAAATGGTGATAAAAGGTTTTACGTAAATAATATATGATATTATATTTATAAATATGGGTTTTTAATATATTTATTTTATTTTATGTTTGAACACTTATGAAAGAATTCAGACTCGAGGTAAAGGTTTCTTTGACAATCTCATCATTATTTGAGATTGTTTATTTTTAAGTCTTCACCGGGAGTATGATTTGATCTTGGTATATTAAATAAAATTATTTATTCACCTCTAGTAATTTATATAAATTATAAGTTTTCTTTTATTTTTATAATACATATTTACTTAAGATATTGAAATAATGTTTTTAAGAAAAACTTACCCTGTATTTTGTACTCGGTCATGAATCTTTCTCTTAAAAGTACATATTTTCCTTAAAATTCCTAAAAGAATATTTTTTAACTTTATGAAATTATTTTTTAATTAATTTTTTACCCATATTTTTATTTAATAAATTAAATTAAAATCAATCTTCTTATCAGTTCTCAAACGAGGTACTTTTTACCTATTTACAAAAGTGTGAATGGAATGTATTTTAACTTATACAACATGAATAGAATATCCAAAAGTCTTTATAACTCATTTCATTGAACATTAATTTAAAATTTTATAATTATAATTTCAAATAAAATGTTTTTCTCAATATTTTTTAAATATTTTGGACTTTAAATAAGTCATTTGAAAGTGAAAAGTGTAGTTTCCTCAAGAAAATTTATAGTGATAGTTTTAAATTAATTTCATCTATGTAAAAATATTTTATTGAACTTAATGATGAGTATGTTCTATAATAGTAAAATTAACCCTATTTATATGGATGTTTTATTATCATTTTGACTGGTTAAATTATTGATATTTTATATTTGAGTTCTTCCAATACACAGAGTTATTGATTTTTATGCTATGTTGATTAAGTTGTATTGTTTATTCATCTGATGAATTCATTGTAATTATTAAGGTATGGGAGGGGATATAAATTACATATCACATTTATGAATCATTGGTTCTCATGAGGAAAAATATATGGGTATTTAGTCATGGCCTTACCAATTTATGTATGATTTATTTGCACGAGGCCTCAATGGTAAGATTCAGATGTCCAAAATAATGAGTTGAATCATTATAAAATCAGTGAGTTATGTACATGTGAATAATTTATTAGTTATGATATCCATGATTAATCTTCAATCACATATTATTATTTATATGGTATAATTATATTTTCATTTATTCTTGCTACATTATTCATGCCTTATTAACTTTCATTATAGGCATACCTTTATTGAGTATTTGAGCTCACCTATTTCTTATATTTCATTTCCCAAGGATTCCATAATTTTTATTATGATACATATAGAGGGATATATTAAAGGTAATAATGGTGTTATCAATTAAAATAGTATGTTGTATTTTATGTTGTCAAATGTAATGTGAGATTCAAGTATGTGTCTAGTTTTCAAAGACTAATAACTATTCAATCCTTTGGGATGTGGTTAGTTTTATATACTTGAAATGTAAAATATTATCCACAAAATTATGGATAATAGGGTTAGAGTATTTGAAAATCTCATCTCAGAGACTTCAGTGGGATAACTTCTCTTCTTAGTTCTTTGGCAAGGTCTATCTTGTAGCAATTCCATATCATTCAATTTTTCTCTAATATCTAAATACACCATGTTGAGTAAATATTTATCTAGATCAAATGATTTAAATAACTCTTCCAAATATCTCTTAAACTTCCTATTTTTTATTTTCATCATTCTTTCTTCCTATAGTGAATTTTCAGTCTTTTTTAACTTCTATTATTTCACTTCAATTAGAGAATCCATGACATTCACTATGAATTTATATAGATTTTTAATGTGTGTTGTACCTTGGTAAAAATATATTTATATAAATCCTTCACAAATACTATTCTGTAAAATTATATAATAGATTTAAATATCATTACAATGTGATACAACATCATACTTTTCCATCACTATCACTGTGGGGGTGTTGCATCAGCCTACCTTCTTAGAAAATTCCTTTTCCATTGAATATGCTTCTTCCTTTATCTTTTATTTTTATTCAAATAGTTACTTAATAAAATAATGTATGGTATCTTGAAAAAAATTCCTTATAATGAATTTTATTTATATAAGTGTAGTACATTAGTATCTAAGGTTGTCTCATAAGGTGGTTATAAATAAAGTTCAAACCGTCACTTTGGTTTTCTATTATTGTGAAGAAAATAAATCTAAATTTGGGACTTAATTACATTGGAACAAAATTAAATTAAAAAAAATTAGAGTCTTAAAATAATATAATAATTTATATAGAAAATATATTGAAAATGGGGGAATAAACAAGATTTTAATGAAATATTTGGTGGAATAGTGTTGATCATTTAGACTCTCTATTGTTCCTTAACTAAAATAAATATCTAATTATATTTATAAATTTTCTCCCAAATAACTCTAGTTGAAAACATAAATATTCTTACATAACATATTAACACTTTGATATGGGTGTTTATTATATTATAAAATTTATTCAAAAGCTCAATGAAATCAAAGAAATTAAACCTGGCCAAAATCACTATGATCAATGATAAGACCTCTCCAAAGAAGTTTAAATAATGAAAATAATTATATTAAAATTATAAATTTAACAGTAATATATAATAGTTTATAATAATGATAATTGGATAAATAAATATAACTCTATCATTCAAAAATAAAATTTCTAAAATAATATAAAGAATATAGAAAAAAAATGAAGAGAATTAGAAGGTAATTTCCTTATATATTCACTACCATAAGTCCATGAGAGTTTTGATAAGAATTGATAAAAAAAAAATATTACATCATTCCTTTTTCTTTCTTGAATTCTCAACCAACATAAAATCATGATAATCCCCCCAACACACTCCCATTCAATCTTCCCATCTCTCTCATTTAGTGGTAGATTAAAAATCCATATATTTTCCTGACATATAAGAAAAGTATTTGAAATGATTATATCCTTCAGTAGATCCACATAAATCATCATAAGAATGAAAAAACAACTTCATGATTCCTTACAGGTGGAAGCAACAATGATTTCTTTAATAATAAGGATAAATAATTAATTCCATTTAAACCAATCCTTTATTTCTCATGTAAATCTTCCCATGAGATTTACCCTTTAATTTTCACTTTAAAATTAAGCCTCATGAATCAGGATATAGTTTATAAAAGATCCTTGCAAAACTCTTACTCCGTAATTCATGAAAATTACTCAAAGTGAATCATTTTATGATGGAATCATTATAGGAGATCTAAAAATGTCATACCAGTAGTAAAAATGTATTACGGGGGTTGATTTTAGAAAATGAATATATCATACATGATAAAAAAGTATTAAGGATCTCAAAATATCATATGAGAAAAAAATTTGGAAAAGGAAATATTATTTGAGAGTTAAATCACATACACTTCCCATATTTTACAAGTGTGACTAGAATTAAAAATTGTAATAATCATACGTTGTTGAAAATATTCTATTATAATGTGGAATTATAGAAATGTAAGTCATCATAAGAGGTTGAAAGAGTCATATGATATAGATTTTTTCAATGTAAATCATCATACATTGCCTAAAATTCTCTTATGAGCATGATTTTAAAAATTATCCTTCGACCCAAACATAAGTTAATTTTAACCATTTGATTCAAAAATTAAATTTCGATAAAAATTAAAATATTTTAAAGTAAAATCATGATTTAATAAATAAATTATAGAAATTATTGAAAGCACATTTAAATCAGGAATAAATCAATTTTTCAAAAAAATACAAAAGACTCCTTTCAATACAAAAAATGATGCCATTCCACTGAAAATGAAAAATTCACGAGGATTAAATCATTAAAATACAAATAAATAGGATTGAAATTTAAAACTCTATAAATCTCCCCACACTTAATACATGCTATTTAGGATTTGTGAGAATTCAAAATAAATTTCCAATGTAAAATTCAAAACACATTCTAATGTAATTTAAAAAGTTTAATACCAAGGTATCCAAATATATCATGCCTCCTAAAAACATTAATTTAATATTATCTATTTTTTTATATTCCATTACCATTTTTTATCTCCCCATACACATAGATACTGACCTCACCATGATTTTCACTCATTATGTAATTTTGAATTTAAGTAAAGTTGTTCTTATCCAAATAAATACAAGGGTCACCATAAACTTGATAAATTTAAATATCTCATACTAATTGAGTCAAATACATGTGTTGATCATGAGATATTTTTATTTTTTTTATTTCTTAATATTTGGTGGGTTTAAAATTTGAAAATTGATTTATGGTAGAAAAATATTTATTACCTATTATTGAAGAAAAATTGCATGATTATAGTTTCTATTCAATTGTGGTCTTATTCTATATTTTTCAAAATAATAAATTAAAAAATATATTCAAAACCCCTAAAAAAAATTACACAATTTTAACATATTTTAAAATACATGAAATTTATCCCATCTTCCACCATTTTATAATTGTAATACCTAGTTTTTAGATCTAAAATTTAACAAAAGTTTTTCACTGGGGAAGGAAAATTTGATCTTCATGATGTAGTGTGAACTTCCCATCCCTAATTTGAAATAATAATTATTCTTTTTTAGATCCTAAAAATGATTTTTAATTGATTTATAGAAAAAAATAGGACAAAATCTTCCAAAAATAATTTCTAATCCATTTATATTACTCCCAACGTAACCCAAAAATATGCATTATACCACAAGAAAATTCTATCACAGTAAATAATCAATAATATCATGTAATACACATCAAGATCAAGTTTAATAGAGAAAATTGGCATGTAATGTGGCTAAATGATATGGTATTCATAGATAATAATTATTAAAAATGTTCAAATTAAAAAGGTATTCCAAATTAAAAAGGTTAATTTGGAATGGGGATTTTAATCAAAAAATAATTCCCTCAATCATTTCAAACACAAGTTCCTTAAATTTCCAAGGTTTTGATAGAAACATGAAATATTTTGGTTAGATCAAGCATTTTCTCATTTACTCAAGAAGTGGGGTTATTGTGAAGAATAATTTAAAAAAATTATATCCATAATTGGATTTTTTAAAATTTGGAAAAAATTTAGGGCATGAATTTTACAATTCGATGATTTATTCATAAATTTCTAAAATTTGGTGTCCAGAAAAAAGAACCTTAAAACATTCATTTAAGTTCAGTTTTGTGAATAAAATTATATATTTCCATTTACAAAAGATTTAATTTCAAAATTTTAATAAATTTTAATCTAAAAAGTTTCTAAAACATAGAAAAACGAAATTGGAACATATAAAATTTGAACGAAAAACAATAAAAAATTAGAATGAAGAACTACAAAGATCAATAGGAAAAAAATAATTTATCTAACTTGTGATGTTATTTCACTACTTATTTAATTAGTTTAATTTCATAATAATGAGAAAATTATAATTAAAAGTTTTATTAAAATATTATGGTAAAAAGAAAAAGTAAGTAGAATGTAAAGACATGACCTGGGGTTTAAGTGGACTCAGCTTCTTGTAGCTGGATCTTCTCTCCGAAAGGCTCTTGGGAATTATCTCTAATAATCTTCAATCAGTTTCAATTAAATTTTTATGGTGTTTATTTGTTGGGTTTTTTAATTTGGATACAACCAAAATGAAAAAACATGACTAATAATGAAAGGTAATAATCATTTGAAATAAAATATACAACAAAAAATCATATAAGAGTAAAAAAAACATTATCTCCCAATTTTATGTTTTTATTGATTATAATTTGATCAATAAATGATTTTATATTCTCTATATATAACCTATGACTTAAAAAATTATTGTTTATAATTTATTCCATCTCTTTAATTTATAATTTTCTTTCTTTTCAAAGAGAAACAATATTCATGTTACATGTCTTTACAGCTCAAAAATATTCTTGTTCTAATTCAAAGAAATGGTGAAAATATTTTCTATATCCTAACCTAAAATGATACATACTAATTAGGATCTTAAAATCAGTTATAAATTACTAGAGTGAGCCATATAGTCTCAAAATCCAACCTTTTATATTGGGATACATAGTTTTTTATAAAATTTATTTGATTTATCTATTTAACAATTCAATAATTCCATTTTCTTGAGGATTATTATGTATGGAAACCCTATCATTAACTTTATATTTTTCAATATTGATTCAAAAATTCTATTCAATTTTCTTACTTGATCATTGATTAAAAATATTCATAAAATAAATTTATAAAATAGATTTATTTTTATAAATTTTGACCCAACTATAACATAATTAGTTCTTTAAGGAATAAACTCTACCCACTTTGACACAAAATCCAAATCAAGAAATATATAAAGGTATCTAAATTTTTTGGTAAAAGATCCCAGGAAATCTAAGACCATACATCAAAAACATCATATAACAAGAGTTGTGTGTAATTTCATTACTTTTAGAAATATTTCCATGAAATCGGAATATTTTACAAGTCTTATAGTATTTAAAATCATATATAAAAAGGGAGGGATAATAAAAAAATTGAATCTATTATCTTCTTAATAGTTCTTTGGTATCAAAAATTTAATTCATAACATAATGTAGGAAAAATATTCAAAACATAATTAAATTCATAATTTTGAATGCATCTCTGAATCATTAGGTCACTTCCAATATGCCATGGGTATGGATGGTCCTAAAAGTAATTCTTTGAATCATTATCAATCTTAGAATTTTTTTTATTTAGATAACCATTGGTGAATTAATTGAGACTCTATATAAATTTTGAACTCATAAATAAATGGTCTATCACTTTTAACAAGAAAATCCTTAGTAAAGGTTTATTTTTAAGGGTGGAGAGATATGAAGTTTATCCAAAAAATGGGTATTTTTCTCAAAATCTTAACCAATAGATGTTCACTTACTATATTTTCCTTTATTTCATATTTAATTTCTTTTAACAATAAGATATATCTGATAATTTTAGGTTTGGAATATTTCTACATCATCAAAAATATTAATGTATAATGTTCATTGAAAATAACTATAATGGATATTAATAAGTAACATCTGAATTTATCCAATTAAAATACAATTGATTGAATCTTAATTTAACTTTTTTATAATTAGATTCATCTTCATATAGAGTGATATAATCATAAGCAATCACATTAGATTAATTTTCCAGTTTTTAACATAAAACTAACACAATGGAAAAATAATTAGGAATAATTCCAAAATTTCAAAAGGAAAATACCACTTTGGTGATTGGATAATGAATGTAGATATCTTTTCATGTTTTCTAGTGCATCAAATTAGTTTTTTAGTTTGTACAAGAATTTATAAAATATAGCAGGAACCCTTGGTCATCCCTCAATGGAGCCTTAGATAATTAATTTAAAAATAATGTTTTGATTAAGAAAAAGAGAATGGGTTTGGGAAATATTTGGGTTTTTTATTTAATAATCCAAAATAAAATGGAAATCGATAAAACCAAACCAAAATTAACAGAGCTAATTAAGATTGATTAACCCGAGGAAATCTCATGATGATTACCCTTCATCACTTTAAGAGATAGGGTAGTGATATTTCAATACTGAGGTTATAACACCAAGAACCAAAATGTTACATATTTTATTCTAGGATACCTCCTAGGGTTCAGTAAAAACACACAATGATTCACTGAATACCACCTACTATAGGGTGATTTGTACTCAACTTCATAACTGAATCTCACTAAGACAACACAAAAATAAATTTTTATTCTCTAAAGGTTTGTATGTTATTTATTTTTGATACCATGATATATATTTACATGTCCTTTATAGTATTTATGAGAGTTCAATTGACTAATATGAACCACACAAACACCACAATTTAAAGGGGGAAGAAGTGGTGAATGATGTGTGATACATCAGATGAATGGGTACCCCCAAACATGATCATATGATGTGATAATGAAATACCAGTACATAAATGAATGAAATAATAATATAGGATGGTGAAAAAAATAAAAAAATTTGCAATTAAAATAATCAATCAAATATTGAAAATATAAAGCTCAGGATTTACATCATATTTCCCCTGGGTAATCACAAGGCATTTAAAACTCCAAGGGAAGAGAGAAAGAAAATGATGATGATATAGAACCTACAATGGCCTCCATAACATCCAGGATTTATTAAAAGACTCCTTTGGGACTCAAAATGGAAGCACCTTTCCTCCTGGTAGAAATACCGAAATGGGGTGCCCAAGGTACTCTTTTATAGGCAAATCCGATGCTGGTTTTTTCCATGCAGATTTCATAAAACCACTTGGAATATGGTTATAGGCCACTAGAAAGTATTATATCTCTTTGGTTAAAAAATCATGTTTAAACGCCTATTTTCTATCTATAAAGAATTGTTATAATCATTTGGAGGACCACATATCTAGATAAATATGAAATACAAAACGCAACTTTTGACTTTATTTATATTTGATTCCCTAGATAGATCAGTTCAGATGGGCCTCTTAGTGGATGAATTAGGTTTTTTTCCTTAAAAAGAGTTTTAGAAAACTATGTTTTGGACATTCCCACAAAATTTCATCCTAATTTTATTCAAGTATTATTATAATTGTGCGGTAGAGTCCACTAGTTTTCTTGGATCTGACATAGTTTGGCCCATTCCTCTTGAACTTCGTTATGGGCCCTCCAAATCATCTCCACCTGTAATGTAATTATCAAAATATGTAACATTTGAATTTTCAATAGTGGTAAATAAAAAATAATTGAATCCCACATTAATTTCAGTTTGTTATTAATTTTATAATTTTCAATAAAAAAATAGTTTAACACAAAGGTGTAAGGGTGAAATAAAATAGCGAATCCTGGTGCTGTCACACCCCACACTAAACATCTGCACTCTTGGGAAAAGTCACAATAAAAAATGATGCATGTAGATATTCCCAAAATCCTGAAGATTTATCATTAAATGAAAATTTGATTCTTGAAAGGAATGTGATAAAAGTAAAAATATCACTAAGGAGTTATTCTCAGTGATCATAGAAAAAGGTTTCTCACAATTTGTATTAAAATGAAATTCAAAGATATACCTGATACCAATATAAGAAAAGAATTGAAAATTCAACCATGACAATAAATCTCCATTTTTGTTTGTGAAATAAATACAAGATATTATTTCCACTTCCTATCCAGAAAATATAGGTTGTTGTAAAATTCTTTTGCTTAAATTATTTTTTTTCCACCGAACCTAACCTGCATCCTTTGCAATCAAATTTTAAAACCCACTCACATAAGTATTAATTAAAGTTAAATCTTAATCAATCGACCTAGATATCCTCATATGTTGTACATTTCATAACTCCCTTCATTTATTACTATTTTTCTCAAAGGGGAACTTGGAACAAATCTCATAATCATCACTCAACCCTTGTTTGATCTCCTTACCACACTAATTCTATCAATTATAACTAGATAAAATTTTGAGGTTGTGTGGTTTTTGACTTTCCTAAGACACAAAAAATATTTTTATGTTTTTTGTTTTTCTAATTAATTAATATTTTATTTTATTTTTAGTTATATTTTTTAGGGAATAAAACATTTGTATAATAGGCACACATTCATAGGTCAACCCAGAACAGTAATGAAACAAATCAGATAAGGAACGAACATATGAAAAATAATTTTATAAAGCTGATAAATATTAACCTAACATATATTTACATTCTATTAAGTAATAAATATTCACAATTCATGATTAGGTGAAAAATATGTGTGGAGATGCTAAGTGACACAATTTCCCATAAACTACTCAAACAAAGGGTACCACTATTCTAAATGGTTTCAAAGATAGACAACCATTTATATTATCGATAAATAACCAATTTACTAAAAATCACACCCAAATGATTAATTCATGATAAAATAAAAATTGCAACATTGAGAAAAAAAATTAAAACAAAATGAAACAGGGAAATTCACCATGCATTTTTAATAACTTCCATGATTAAGCGGGCATTATCTTCCATGATAAAGTGGACATAAAAATTTAAAATTCTGGACTAAAAGTGTTGGGGGGAATAGTGAATAAAGAAAAAATACAATCCATCAATCCAAAAAGATAAAAAAGAAGAAATATGATGAAAATACATGACTAACCCTTTAATATAACCATCCCCCTAAACCTAGAGCATGAAATGTCCTCATTGTAATAAAAGAGAATGTGGGAAGGATTAATCCTGGAGGGATTTACCTGCATATTACTTCTTGAAGGTGGGTTTTCTCCAAAATATTCTTTTGAAAATACTATTAAAAGTTTTTAAGTATCTACCCATTAATGGTAATACTTCGGCCACTCTGCTCATGAAAAAACATGTATTGCACCAAAAGGGTAATCATTAGTAATAGTATAAGGAACGAGCCATCATGAACGAAGCTTACATGGGTAGATATTTAGCCTATAATTGCACATAATAACCTTATCATTGATATGAAACTTCAATTGATGAATCATCCCATCAGGGATAAACTTTTTCTTCTCTTTATAGATTCCTGAGTTCTCATATGCATCTCGTCGAATTTCTTATAAATCATGAATCTGAAACTTTCTATGCTCACCTACATATGAGAGATTAATATTACATTGTTTAATTTCCCAATATCCATGGTACTCTAACTCTATAGGGATTTGAATAAACTTCCAAACACAATCCAATATAGGGACATTCTGATTGGGGTTTTAAAAGTTGTACGGTATTCCCAAAGTGCATCATCCAAGTGCAAACTCTAATCATTCCTATTGGGTTGTGCCGTTTTTTCCATGATTTTATTAACATCATAATTTTAAATTTCTACTTGTATGTTAGTTTTGGGTTGATATGTAGTGAAGACTATATAAAAAACCTTATACTAATGAAGAAAAAATTTCATATTGCAATTGAAAAATGTGAACCCTGATCACTATTGATGAATCTCATTAAACCAAACCTACTAAAAATCTATGGAATCAGAAAATTAACAACAAATCGAGTGTCATCAGTCCTAGTATCCTTTTCCTCCACCCATTTTGACATGTATTCAAAAACCAATAAGTTATACAAAAAAATAAATGAATTCAAAAAATTCCCCATGAATTTAAAGCCCCATGCATCGAAGATCTCATAAAATAACATGGGTTGTTGGGGCATTTTATTCCTCTTAGAGATATTCCCTATAAATTGACATCGAGTGCATGACTTAAAAAACTGATGGACATCTCTATACAATGTTGGACAATAAAGTACTGGTTCAATCACTTTCTGAGATGTACATTGAGAGCCAAAGTGGCCCCCACAAGGCAAAGTGTGGTATAATGTCAAAACAGAGCTGAACTCATGGTCATGGACACACCGGAGAACAACTTGGTCACTATAGATTCTCCACAAATATGGGTCATCCCAAATTTACCATCAAGAATCATGCTTTAGTCTCTGAGAATCTGAAGTTTTGAAATCTATGGGGACCCAAGATGTTATTATAAAATTCACAATGTCTGCATACTAAGGGGTAAGTTCAATAACGTCACAAAGGTTCTCATGAGGGGATAATTATTCAATAGGGAGGGATGAGTCAAAATGGTGGTCCAATAGTGGGGAAATCCTACTAATGTGGTAAGATACAACATTTTCCACTCCTCACCTATCACAAATCTCAATGTTAAACTCTTAGAGGAGGTGCATCCACTGAATGAGGTGAGACTTAGCATAAGGTTTCTATAGGAGAAATCTATGGGAAATATTATCCAAAAAACACAATGATTTTTTACTCAATAAAATAAGAACTGAATTTTTACAAGTAAAATAAAATATTAAGGAGTAATTTTGTATTGGTGGTTTGGTTTTCATGGGTATGGTCAAAGGTACCTAAGGCACACACATTGACATGAGAAGACTTGTCAACCCTTGGTGAAAAAATACCCCAACTATAATGTTAGAGGTGTCACACATAAGATCAAAGGGGAGATCCCACCTTGGTGGCTAGATGATGGGAGGTGAGTTGAGACTTCCCTTTAGTGAATTGAAAGCATCCTTAAATTTTTTATCAAAACAAATTCAGCATCATTTTGCAACAATCAAGACAAGGGAAGTGTGATCTTATTAAAGTCTTTAATGAATCGGACTTAAAACGAGCACGACCAAAGAAATATCACACCTCACAAACACATTTTGGATGTGTAAGGGTTGAAATTAATTCAATTTTGGATTTATACAATTGAATTCCATCATTTGAAATAACATTCCAAAGAACAATTCCCTTATCAACCCTAAATTGGAATTTCTTATAATTTAATACGAGATATTTTTTAATGCAAAGAAAGTGAATAGAACCTAGGTGTGCCAAATAATCATCAAAGGAAGTTCCATAAACTATGAAACCTTCTATAAAATTATCAAGGTACTCAAAAAATACTCAACACACACCACTGAAATGTACCAGGAGCATTATATATACCAAAGGCATCCTTTTATATGAAAATGTGACAAATGTATAGTTAAATGATAAATTTTCGTGATCCTAATAGGCTATATGGAATTGAAAATAACCAAAATATTAATCAAGGAAAAAATATTGAGACTTACTAGAAAATCATTCTAACATTTGGTCAATGAATGGTAGAGGAAAGTGTTCCTTGCACGTGGATTGATTCAGTTAATAGTAGTCAATACAGACTCACCAACTATTTTTCACATGTGTTGGAACCAATTCATTCTATTCATCTGACACAACCATTATTGTAGTTTTTAGGCACGATTTGTGCTGGGTTAACCCATTTACAATCAAATATAGGATAAATTATCCCATCATAAGTAATTTACTTACTTCCAATTTTACCACTTCAAAGAGTGTGGGATTCAACTAGAATTTAGAATGATATATGAGATTACCCTCATAATTTAAAAGTATATATTGCATAAAAATAGATGCATTAATGATGAGAATATTATAAAATGTCAATCCAATTTTTTTTTTACAATCAATTATAAGGTTAAGTATTTTTGATTCATTATTTGGAGATGGGTTCTTGGATATAAGGATAGAAAATTGGTTAATACCCTAAAGATATGTGTACATTAAATAATAAGGAAGTAATTTTAATTCCAAAACCAATGGTTTTGGTATTGAAGGAGGGGATTTAGGTGGAGTGAGGTCCATGAAACTATATATCTGCTCATGATTATTCTCTAAGGAAATAAAATATATGGAAATGTGATTTTCTGAATAATCAATGATCATAGATACCTCATAGTGAATACACTCATCAACTAAATCACAAAATTTACACTGTTCTAAACCCACACAACATAGAAAATATGAATCAAAACTCTAATCATCCATGGGTGAAGAATATGAAAATTAATCAGAGTATGGGTTGAGGAGATAATTTTGTGTGTGTGTGTGTCCTTAGAGGGAACTTCTATCAAATAGACATGAAGATTGGAGTTCTCTTCAATGGGCTATTTAATGGAATAAATAATATTAAAAAATACCATTTATCCACTGAACTTCATGTAAAGTGTACGTTTGTGTACATTGATTATCATATTTCATATTTTCTATAATGTAATTCCATGTGTGAGAGGGGTCTATCCTTGGGTATGGGTATCCTTCATCTTAATAATATATAAGTCGATAGGGAAAATGGAATTCTTCCCTTTTATGAGTAAATGCTTGACCACTCTATATGATTATGTTATGCTTCAGTTGGAAAGTTTCACTATGATTTTTTTAGTTGAATCTATCCAACCTATAGCTACGTGTAAATAGAGTAAATAATTACATTAATTGAAGCAACTAAATCTAGCCTAGAATTTAAAATGATTGTATCCCATATGGTGCAAGTTATCATGAAAGTTACCAGATCCTTTCATTTGGTTGGAATTTATAGTTGAATCAAGGCTAATAAATTCCTTCCTAAGTTGACTCTCATATTACCCTTCTTATTTTTTATGGGTGAAAATTTATTTAATAAGTTTGGCATAACAAGTAATCTATTTAACTATATCAAATAAATTAATGTTAACTTGAACTTTTTTAAATGTATCCATTATCTATTTTTCAATATCATTTTCAAAATCTTTCTTGTATTTTGTGAGTCCTTGAGGTAAAGGAATATGAATAGATTTTTCTTAGGATCCCACAATGATAATTTTGTTACCCTTTTGGTATTTTTTCTTTACTTGAAAAATTTGAGGGTTGGGAAAGAGAGTTTTCAAGAGGAGGACATAACTATTGTTTAGAATCATTGGATGAAGAAACTTCCTGAAAACAAAAAAGTGTGATTGAAAAAACATTAACTTTGTCATTTGGATTACTAATATGCTGGGATGATAGTTTTCTAGAACCTTGTATCTTAGTCTCACTAATGGTTTTTTTCAATTATATCACTTGAGTTTGTAGGTTTTGAATGACTGATTGTGTGGTTTTTTGGAACTCGATGTTCTGGGTTTCCATTTCCTTCACTATATCCTTGAGGCATGGATAATATTTGGGAGGAGGAGGAGGATTGTTCTAAGAAGTTAAATGATAAGAAGGTTGTATACATTGTCCATAATGATACCAATTATACTTAGGGTAGCTTGAGTTGAATCCTTGTTGGTACTATGGTTATTATTTCCACCCAGGGTTTGGATTTAACATGAATGGTACTTGCTTGAGGGGAGGTTCTTGTTGGAATGGAAACCTAGTGAATATTGTTGCATAAGACTAAGATGAATCCTAAATTTGTAGGCACTAGTCATAAAATTGAGTGTTATCAGAAAAAATATCATACTGTAATGTAATAGAAAAAGAGTGTGAGTTACACTATTCTTGAGATAATTTCCTTAGAAGGGTATGCATCTAATAATTTTTATAATCTACCTTTTGTTCTAATAATTAATGACTTAACTCATGAACTCTTGGGGTTGTGTAATTGGTTGTATACCAAATTTTTGTGCATTTTGAGCCATGTTGGATATTAATTCCTAAGTGGCAAAAGGAGCTTTATAAACTAGGGCATTGCCAACTACAACATTGACCATACCACAATATTTGGGGATAAGTTCCTCCAGAAGTATTGAATTACCAATTGTTCACTAATTTGGTGGTGGGAGAAATTCATGAAAAGTCTTTTGAATCTCTTCCAATATTCACTAAGGTTCTCTCCTTGTGATTTCTTAATTCCATAGATTTATTTTCTAATTGATGTAGTTAGATAGGTTGGGAAGAACTTCTCTATAAAGAGTCTTTTCAGTTTATTCAATCCCCCAATTGTGGTAGGTAGATAGTATATCCAGTCATTTTCTACACCATCAAGGGATAAAGGGAAATCCTTAAAACTAATGAGGTTCTCAAACACATTTTGGGGATTTATGGTGGAGAAAACTATATTAAACTCCTTAATATGTTTGTGATGGTACTCAATGGGAAGAGCATGAAATTTAAGAATAAGGGAGACGAGGCCTGACCTTAGCCCAATGTTGGATGCTTCATCAAGATACTGGATGTATGAAGGTTTGTACTTCACATCCTGGGTTGTCAATTATTTTTTTGTTTAGTTATTTTCATCCATGTATTCTTGGGATTGATTTGGTTAAATTTTTTATTAGTTTATGACCACATGAGGTTTCACAAGGGTTTACTCAATGTTACATGAATTTCATACTCTATATGACCAAATTTTTGAGTGCTGTTACTTTTTAATTTTAGGGGAAAATTCAAGTCGTTTTTCTTTTCCAGATCTTACCATAGAACAATGATGTCCTAAATAAGTGTATGTTTATTTGATTGTAATTTTTTAATTTAAGATGAATAAAATTAAAAATCTTAATAATAATTAAAGGAGATAAGAAAAGATAATTGTATACTATAATAAGTAGATAGAAAGATAGAGAATAATAATAATAAAAAAAGATAGAGAGAGCGAAACAAACACGAATAAACAAAAATGGAAATGAAAACAACAAAAAGAGATGGGGGATATTTAAGGGTGTAATAATTAATAAATAATATAAATAAATAAAAGAAAATAAGGAAAAAATAATCTTGGATTCCTAGAAATAGTGAAAAAAAATTATTGCATTGTCAAGCATGACAAATTAGTTGTTTAGTATTTGGTAGAATTTCTACAGTATAGAAGGAACCCAAGTCCATCTCTTGACAGAGCCTTAGATAATTAATTTAAAACGAAAAATTTTATTAAGAAAAATATAATGGGGTTTTGGAATATTTTGGGTTTGGTTATTTAATAATCTAAAGGAAAATGGAACGAAATAAAACGAAATAGAAATTAATAGAATTAATTAAACATGATCAACCTGGGGAAATCTCATGATACTCATCGTGCATCACATCATGATATAGGGTAAAGATATTTTAATACCCAGTTTATAACACCTAAACCATAATTTTACTATGTTTATACTAGTATACCTCCTATGTTTTAGTAAAAACACTCAATGATTCACTAGATACCATTGATGACTGAGTGATCTGTGTTCGACTTCATAACTGAAACCCACCAAGGCAACACACGAAGACTGTGATGAATTATATTGGTTTGTATGTTATTTATTTTTCATACCATAAAATAAATTTACATGGCCTTGATTTTGTTTATGAGAGTTAAATTGACAAATATGAACCCCACAAACAATGAAATTGAAAGGGGGAAGAAGAAATAGTGAATGATGTCTGAAACGTCAAATGAATGGGTACCCCAAAACATAATCATATGAGTTGAAAATGACATAACAGTACATAAATGAATTAAATAATAATATATGTTTATGAAAAATTATATAAAATCTTGAAATTAAAAATATCATTGAAATATTAAAAACATGAAGCTTGTTATTTATATTACTTTCCCCCTAGTGATCAGAAGGTGTTTAAAACTCCTTGGGAGGAGTGAATGAAAATGTTTGTGAATTTGAACCTACCATGTCCTCTAAAACTTCTAGGATTGATTAGAAGACTAATTTGGAACTCCAAAATGGAATAAATTTTCCTCCTAGTCGAACCTCCAAAATGGGTTCCCAAGTTACTCTTTTATAGGAAAATTGGATGGTGGTTTTGGGAACCCATATTTCATAAAACCACTTGGAACATGGTTTTTGATCATGATAAAATCTTATCTCATTTTATTTCAAAACTAAAAACATATTGGAACATCTCTGTTCTATCTCCACTAAAAATATATCATAATTTGGAGGCCCACATCTAAAGATTAATATGAAATATATAACACTACTATTGAATATCTTCATATTTGATTCCCTAGAAAAATCAATTATGATGGGCCTATTAGTGGATGAAATGGGATTCAGTTCCTTCAGAAGAGTTTTAGCCCACTATTTTTTAGATCACCCACAAAATATAATCCCAATTGTATTCACTTATTAGTATAATTATGTGGTTGAGTCTACTGGTGTTCTTGGATCATGTGTAGTTTGGACCATTCCTCTTGAATTTCATCATGGGCCCTCTAAATCATCTCCACATAGAATGTAATTATAAAAAAATAACATTTCCCATTTTAACATTGATAAATATAAAGTAATTAAATGAAACATTATGTTCAATTTTTTATTAATTTTATAATTTTCAATTCAAAAATAGATTAACACAATGGTGTAAGGGGAAAATAAAACAAAGAATCATGTTGTGATCGTTAATATTTTTTGTTTTATCTCCTAGAAATATTATTTAAGTATCTTAGAAAATAAAAATATGAATATTTTTATTATAACCTTGATATAGGTAAAATATTATTACTAAATAATTTTATTAATCTTCTTTTAAAATAATAATGACTAAGGTATGATCTTGTATCTTTGACAATTTTTAGGCAGGGTACGGAAATAATTACCCTAACTATGGATTTTTCATGTATAATTCTATCTAGAAACTCAAAATGAATAAGTTAAATTTATTTTTCCTCTAAAAATGATATTATTCATAATTTAGAATAAAATTTTTATCAGTTCATGTTTGAAGAGAAATATTTACACCTTTCAAACATGTCTAAAAATATGAATCTTAAATAGAAAAATCAATCATAAAAACTTTCATCCAATTTTTTAAAATTTATATAAAATTATTGTTATACTTATTTCAAAATTACAATGGTAATTACAAAAACTATCAGAAAATCACATATAATAAAAGGTTCCAAGAAGGCATGTGAATGT
Source organism: Viscum album (assembly GCA_963277665.1). NCBI lineage: Eukaryota > Viridiplantae > Streptophyta > Magnoliopsida > Santalales > Viscaceae > Viscum > Viscum album. The sequence continues at coordinate 814,583,633 of OY728140.1, read as the reverse complement.
GGTTTTCTCTTTGTTTTCAGGAGCTGTATGAATATAAATTTAACTGGAGAATATATCAAGGAGGAAATTGTGATTCAATATATCTAGACTCTTAAGAACTTAATCAAGAAAATTAAGTGGGAAATGGTCCTCCCTAGTTTCAAAATATGGTTTTCTATAATATATATCCAAACTTACTTTTTTGGATGTCTAATAGGAACAATATCACTAAATTCAATCTTTTATATTGTCATGCCACTCTTTTTAGGGAAAACATGGTTGAGTCTTACCCATCGAAGAGTATACATACAAAATATAATTACAATATTAAAAAAATTAGTGACTTATTTCTGTACAACTTATATAAAAATGAGGTTCAATCTTCTTTGAAATTGTCTCATAGGTTTGATACATTCTTCAAACAAAATTCTATATATGCAAGTGGAAGGATTGAATCTAGTAAAATTATAAAACCTCCATATCAAGTCATTCTTATGTGTTTTGAGGACTCTTAAAACTTTTTTTATCTTGGTTCATTGAAATATTATTATATATAATGACATATAATTTCTCATTCTCAACTAATAACCTATATTTATGAATTTTAGGTAATAGTATCATCTCTAACTCAGGTGAATAATTTTTATTGATTAATGATGGCTTCTATGAATCTATATAGTCTGTTTAAAATTTTAATTAATTCTTAAAAAAATCATATTTTATATAAAATTTTGTGACTATAGTCTTTCTAGCTATCTATTTACACATATTTTTTTCAAGAGAAAATCCATATTTGAATGTATTTAAATGACATAAATGTAAAACATCATATTTATCAAGTTTAATAATCTTATCAATGGGTTGAAATAAAAATTTATTATTTTTATGAAATAATATCAAGAATTTTTATCAAATATAATGTTCTCATCAATTTTATCAATAATAGAATTATCATTTTCTAATCAGTTAATAATTTCATTGAAATATGACATAATTTTTTCAAAATTGGAATATATTTATGAAAGAATTTAATCATTGAAACTCTCTTCAAAGGAATCATTTATTTATATATGAAAATTAGTTTCACCATCAAGAAAAGTTTTTTAGGTTCTTATGTTGGCGTTACATTCCAAAAAAATAGAAAATATCCCAATAGTGAACCAATCAACCATATTAACCTAGGAAGTAGAATGATTCTCTATTTCATGCTTCATGTTTTTAAATATAGTAAACTATATTACCTCCCCTAAAAAATATAATAACAAGATTACACGGTCCTCATTAATGATGCAATTGGAAGTTATTAAGAAGGTTCTCCCAATAATGATAGGTGTATTTGTGCTAAATTGATTATTTTCTTGTCATGGACATAAAAACTAGCTGAAAAAAATCATGTCTCTTACTCAAAAAAACATCCTCAATAACTCCAGTAGGCTTAGTGGTACTTCCAATGGAAATTTAATGAAAATTTTAGTATGTTTCAATTCTAAAACCTTTTAGTAAAATATAAAAATATGGAATAACATGAATATAAACTCTTTTTTCAATCATGACATCCAAAAATTCAAACACTCCTACAATTCATGGAATGGTAAAAGTCTATGGATCTTAAAATTTAATAGTAAAATCATGTTGGATAATGATAGAAAAATTCCTCCTTAATCTCACATTCTCTCCTAGTTTTATTTCCCTCTTGTGAGAAAACATATCCTTTAATAACATTGAATATTTTCAGATCTGCTTCCTAAATCAAGCAAATGCATGTTTACTTGAACTTTCTAATTTTTTTTGAAATTTTATTCATTTATTTATTTTTCAGTTCTTTTATTTAGTAAGGGGTTTAACCTGGGATAGTTTGGTAGATTTTTGGATGCCTATTGATCATTTTAAATATATGGTATTTTATATTTTCCCAATATATATTTGTTATTTAAAAAAAACATATTATTGTGACATTGATTTTTCTTTTAGAACATGTTCTTAAATTTTAAAAGGTTTTGAAATTTTAGAAAGACTCTGTACAGGTTATTTCACATCAACCATTTCTTAACTATATGAAAGAGGATTAAAAGAATCTTGAATAGGTTATGATTCAAAATCATATTTAAGACTCCTTATTTAGAGGTAATTCAATTTGGTTTCACTCCTAAGTTCAATAACACTCAAATTTTCCTTTCATTTCTCTCTCGGAATAACTTATGGATGGAAAGGTAAACCTCTAGTTAATTAATTTATTCTATTACCCACATCAGTGTCTAATTGACCCATTTGAGCTGTTAAGGTATTCATTTCGATATGTTATTTCCTTAAATTCACATGGTATTTCCTCATGAATTATTAGTGTTTCCTCATAGATTCTTGTTACTACTTTATAGATTCTTAAAAAGTATTTCCTAGTTTTTTAGGATTATAATTATAGAAATTCATAAACTATTAATAATTAACATTCTCATTAATTTATATATATTGAGAATTAGTTGAATCATATTTGAAAATTATGTTCAGTTGTATAGTTTTTCTAAATATTACATTTGATTTATTAGTTCATCCTCAGTTGAAATTTAAGTTTTGTTGAAAATATCATAATTGATTTTATTGAAATAGTATTATAGGGAAAAAAACTTTTTATTTTTTATATGGATCTTTAATTTGATGAAATTTATCTCTAAAATAGTCAGTTGAAGAATAAATTCCATGGTGAACTTATAATTAAAATGTATCTTCATGTTTTCCTTGTAGTTTTGGAGTGTTGGAAACCATTTTCAATATAACCAAAGTGGTAAGATTAACAAGATAACACATGACCATATTGTTTTTAGAATTAATATGAGTAATTATTGAGTATATTTAACATGATTTAGGCCTCTTGGACTAAATGTTTTATCATCTTTGGACATGTATTCAATTCAATTTCTAGCATTAGTCAGTGTTTGGTCAACTAAAGTTCCTCCAATAGTAGCATCAATCATACTCTTATAAGTAAGGAATGATCCTTCATAAAAAATATTGGATCAAAATTTGTTCACTGATTTGGTGTGGGGAATCCTAAACAAAATATCTTTAATCATTCCTAATATTAATGCAGTGTTTCACCATGAGTTTTTATAATTCCATAAATTTATTTTCTAATTGTAGCAGTTTTAGATGTATGAAATAATTTTTCAAGATATTTTTTTAAAATTAATTCCAATATGTAATTATTATTGAATATGACAAAAGGACCATTCATAAAAAACTAAAAAATAAAAAATAATAATTTATAAGCTTAATTTCATCTACATTAACCCCTTGGGGTTTCATTTTAACACAAAGATAACTAAATTACTATAATTTTTGATGATAATAATACCTAATAAATCCTTTTAATTTATAAAGTTGGTGAATGAATCCATATTTAATTTCAAATCCAACTTGTGTATCATGGTATTATGTAGGGTTTTTTGGATTTATTCATAAGGTAAATCAAATTATTTATATTTTTTATTTCCATCCATGGTTATTTAAATTTAATCAATATTTATCCTAAGTGTGTTGGTGGTTGTCTCATAACATGGAAAATGGGAATTTATAATAAATATAACCCAAGTGTGATAATTTTGGGTAATTATAGGTTCTAAAATTGGGTTAATAATTTCAATAAATTAAACATACAATTAAAATCAACTTATAAAACCTCCCCAGTAATGGATCCTATTGATGTATGTTATCTTTTTGTAAAATCCCTTATAAACTTTTTTCCCCTTATAAATGTTGTATAGTGGTACCCAATGTTATCTAGTGAGGATTTTATGAATTTAGTTAAATATTTTACACAAGATTTATATTTTTGTTAATAAAATAAAATTAAATTTGGGATTTTATTGAGTTTGACTAAAATTAAATTAAATATATAAAGATTTAGGCTGCAAACAAGATAATATTTGAGATTTAAAACAGATTAAAAATGATGGTGAAAAAAATATTTCAAAGACCGCAGTGATGGACTTGTGTTGATCCTTTGTTCTCTCCTCTTTTCCTTGAATAAAATAATTATCTAATTTTATATCTCAATGAACATATGAATAACTATAATCGAAACCTAAATCTATGAAAATATCTTATCAATAATTATATATGGGTGTTATTCATTTTATAAAAGTAATTGAAAAGAATAGAGAACTCAAATAAATTGTAACAAATTAAACCCACCATGATCAATGATATTATCATGCCGAAGTTGTTTAATTAATGAAAAAAATCACTTAATTTTTATTAATTGAAAAATAATCATGACTAGTTTGTAAGAAAAAAAATTACAGAAAAAAAATATTCATTTGAAAAAATAAAAAACTACAAGAAATATGAATAAGATATAATAAAGTTTATACACTCGGAAGGTATCATCCTTTTATATCCACTACTATAGGAACCTTATATTTTATCTAGGAATAGATAAATTAACTCACAACTTCCTTTTTTTGATTTTTCCTACTCGATTGTCTTTCCAATAGAAAATAATGGTCATCCACTAACACACTCCTTCTCGATCCTCCTATCACTTCTCTCAGGTGGTAGCTTCTAGTTCATTATATTCCCAGATGTGAAGGGATAATATTTTAAATGATTTCATAATTCAATATACTATCAGGAATCATCATGTTTGAGTAGTAGTATCTTCATAATTTCTTCCAAGATCTATTAGTAGTGATTTCTTTAATAACCGGTATGAAAAATTAGTTCCATGTGCACCAGAGATTTATTTTCCCATTAAATCATCCCATAAGATTCTCTCTTTAATTTTTTGGAACTAATGAAGACACATATATTGGGATATGGTTTAGCTAAAATCCTCCCATAGGATGTTCATTTTTTCCTAATTCTTAAAAATTTTCAAATGAAATCATCATACAAGAGCTCACAATTTCATACAAGCATTAAAAATGCCATACATGGCATGATTTTAGAAAAGGAATTTATCATACGGGATGAAAAAAGTCTTATGTATCTAAAAATATTACATTAGATTCAAATTAGGTAAATGAAATAATTTAATGAGAGTTAAATCCTCATACACAATCTAGATTTTACTTGCTGTGCCAGGATTGAAATGGTGAATCGTTATAGAGGAGAAATAAAAATCTCTTAAAAAGAAGAATTTTAGAAGTGAAAATAATCATACAGGGCTAGAATAATCATATGAGGAATAATTTTGAAATGAAAATCATCATTTTTCACTAAAATTCTCTTACAAGGATGATAGAAAAATTATCTTATAGCCCAAACATCATCAAAATTTTCCCATTTAAATTAAAAGAAATTCATGTAGAAATCCCAAAATTTTAAATAAATATATATTGTTCAGTAAATTATAGAAATGATTTAAAACACTTAAAAACCATGAATAAATCCATTTAAAAAAATATTCATGAATATTCTTTAATACCAAAATGATTTAATTCCTTGGAAAATTAAAAATTAATTGGGATTGAATCATTGAAATACACTTGTAAAGTATTGAAAATTAAATCTTTATCTTAAAATCAATTATGTAAGATACTACATCAAAAGGAAACATTTTCCAATGATTAATCACATGAGAATAATAGTTTTTAAATGTTATCATATGATTTTACTATTCAAATCTTATACAAGAGTCAAAAAAATGATCTTTATCAATTGATTATTTATATGAAAACATAAAACTCTAAAAAATTTCATGTGGTGGTTTATCCCCTTTATTTTTAAATTTAATTCATTCCTTCATCGACTATTTATTTTTTCTGTTATTAAATATATTATTTTAAACCATCCTTTTTTATTTATTATAAATTGATGCCAATTTTTTGATATGAGATTATTATTTTACCATCCCAAATATTCAATTCAACTATTAGGATAAAAATAGAATGAATAATTTATATTTTCAAAGGTAGCCTGGATTCACTCTAATACTAGTTAGAGTGCCAATGGATTAGTGAACCATTTGTAGGGGTGAATCCATGGTCAATTTTCACATATTCTTCTTTTGAATCTAACCTCCTAGACTACTTATAGTCTCGGCCCTATCACTATGTTCCCCTAAATGACACCCAAAAATAGTAGTACATAAAGGCACAAGAACATGATAATTTTTATAAGGTTCGACTTTAAGGAATAATTTTTTCCATTGATTGGTTATTAATCCCAATCAAGGATTATCCCCTATCATTAATTATTGACTGTAATGGTTTAGTTCTTCCCACACCTACACAAAATATCATAGCACATACACATTACTACTTCTCATTGGACTTTCACAAACTCAGGTTCGTATTATTCGGTCCTCATATACCCTGAATCACACAGGTTCCATAGTTTCCAAAACTGTATATAAAATAATTTTATTTCCAAAAATTAGTGTGTTAGATAAAAAAATCCCATGATTATTTCCATTAACAAGTATGATCACCATCCTTGTCACAATAGAGTCTCAAACTACCACTGGTTCTTCAATAATTCATGCTTGAATATCTTCCTCTACTTCATCCCAACATCAAATATCTTCTACAAAACTCATTCACATCAAATTTTCAACTCAAATGAGATCTTGTGATATTATATAGTCTAATATATCCTTATTCATTAAAATTATCAACTCTAATGATCAGTATATGCACAGTAGGTTAGTCTCTCCTAATCTTCTTATTTCAACTTATGTAATAATGAATGTCATAGGTTCTTTTTATACCATTATCTTTCATACCCAAATGATCAAAATTCTCAAAATAGTATCTTTATTATCATCTTATTATTTTTTAAAGATTTTCATGTTTTTCTCAATCACCTCAAACTCTAGATGTTCACTCCTCTTCCACTTATCCCTTGATTGATCCAACTTCATCTTCTACACTACGCACATACTCTAAATTTTTAAACAACTTAATCTCCATCTCAATTTTATTTTTATAAATAGGTCACTAGTAATTATTTTATACATTTAATAATATATATAATCCTCCATCACATTTAGTTCCCATGATCATTATAAAATCTTTCTCACCTTTTCTGTTATATGGGTGTATCTATAATATCTATATTCTATTTGACTCCCCAATGATTATATTTTATAAAATTATAAAAATACCCTTGTTTTTATCTTCGTCCTCATTTTTCTTAGCTAATATATTTTATATGATCTAATACTAGAAGACTTGATTTAAACTATTCCCCTCAAAATATCATCACTTAAATCCATATCTCAAACAAAAAACATGGCCATGTTAAAATCAAATAGCATTTTTATGAACCCTTAATTTTATATTTATATCCTTCTTTGAGTTTTAATTAACCTATCTGAGTCCGGTTTTATTTGGTTTGAATCATTTATGTCATGTATTAGTGTCATATGGGTTTTTTTCTAGGGAATTTTGGAAGTGATTTTTATCTATATGATGAATTCATACCATAAATTCCCAATGCATGGAATTAATTTTTTTGGGAAAGACCCCATTAAATATATACAAGGTGTTAATGGTTTAGGTAGACCCCATTAACTTCATTCATTCCCTGAAGATTTCATTGGAAGTCTATGAAATAAACATTTACATAATGAGATAGGTTAATGATGTGAAATGGGGTTTTCTAGTTTTTTATGAAAGGCATTAGGTTTTTTGGTGTAAGTAGAAAATGTACCATTCATAATGTGAATCCCTTATTCACGCCATTAATGTGTCACACCAAGTATTCTAAACTCTATTTCAAAATGTTTTGATAACACAAAACCTCTTTCTATCATTGGTATGCCTTCCATAGGAGACTCCTAAAAGTCCTTATTCAACTAGAAGAAATACCATGTTGGATCTTGGTGTTCTGGACCTAGAAATTATAGGTAAACCTTACGATTCTTCCTCTCTTTCTTATCTCATTGGTTTTCCCATGTGGATAACACTAGATCAAGACTACAAAATGTGACTTAAGTTAGTTTTATGTGTTGAAAAAATTTCCTTGTTTCTTTTCATGGAATGGAAGAAGGGGCCCTAGTTCCACCTTGGAAATTGAAGAATTGTCTTCATATACTCTTATATGGGTGATCTAGAACAACTCATTAACATCTATTTAGTTTTCCCTAGTTTATCTAATGAGTTTGATCACACCGATCTTCTATGAATGTGACTAACACCATGACTCATGAGATAGTGAATCACTAACACCATGACTCATGAGATAGTTGGTGGATCACTAACGCCATGACTCATGACTCATGAGATAGTGGGTCAAGACCTCAGGAATCATTTCATAAAACACAAGCTTAATTAATCTAATAACTTGTAACAATAAATTGGTGGGATCTCATGTATCAAGGTGAATCAAAAGGGTATCCCTCACATAACTAAACAATAATAATAATACATCATGCATATCCTTCCATTTTGTTACCAAATAACATGCAATGACTAAATAACATGAAATAAAATACTAAATCTGACTAAATTTGGGTTCTATACACACCATGTTTGGTCTTCCATTTGGTTACCAAACATATTTCATATATACAGGTCTAGATAATGGAAATAGTTCATGTATTAATTTGTTTCTTGTTGGATGGTTTGGTTCCTGGAGATGAGGATGATATTGGGATTGGGACTAGAGTTTTTAGAGTCTTTATATGAATCTATTTTAGTACTTTACTTGAATGGAATCTGGCATGTTATTTAGTTAGATTTAGTTTGTCATTTCATGGTTATTATTATTATTTATATTGTTCAGTTTTGTTCTTATTTTTTGTATGAGATGTATGATTTATTATTTATATTATTTTAGATATTATTAAGACTCTGTTCTAGAGGGTATATTCTCATCACTATATTCCTTTCAGCCTCACTACTATTTGGAAGCCTTTGGCATTTGGGGAAGCACGCTTAGGATTCTATATCCAACCTGTCTCATTCATGTGAGGGAGAACCAGGCTAGGGGACATCATGAAGTGGTATCATAGATGGTTTCTTATCTAATCGTTTACTAATTTTTTATAGGTAGGAAGGAGACTAGGTTGTTTTTGGGATTGGAAATTAGCTCTTTCAAGAGATTATCTAACCCGTGTATGGGGATAAAACCGAGTAACCATGGATGGGATTATTGTTCATGTTGTTTTCATATTATAGTTTGGATGTTATTTCACATTTGGTGATTCACTTATTGTGTGATGTTACAATTTTATGAGATTTTTACGCATGGGATGATACAGAATGATATGAATACTAATGTATTAGGTTAGTAACATAGGGATATATGTTAACATTCATTTTTATGCTAGGATCATATTTATCACATGTGACTTATCTTCCTTCACAAATAATGAAATTAAATCCATTAATATATCTAATAAAAATTAACTAAAAGAAAAATGTTATGTTATTCCAATTCACTTTTTAAGCCCATTATGGAGGATCCTTGATATAATGTTTCTATGCTATTTTCAAATTTTTAGTTTGATCTAGTTTTATAACATGTATTCTAAGGAGAGTGTAAACACTTGTATAGAAAATATCCCATCATCATCTTTTGTCTAAGAATATGGAGAGTGGTAATCGACACACTTCTAACAGAACTAATTTGAAACAAATCACAACTCTAGAGAATTAGGTGGATGTGTATATTCATGAAATTTACTTGAGGATTATTCCATCCATGTGGAGGGAAAGCATTCATATCGTCCCTTCAATTCATAATAATACCATTGAGTTTTTGATACAGTAACCACCAATTTAAAATAAAGAAATATGATCTGTGGTATCCGAGTTATGGTTCAAGAAATTATAGATAATCTATAATCCCCTTGAGACACCCAAATATAGGAGGTTTAATCATGTCACTTAAATGTTACAAGGACCGACCAATAATTTGTAGGATATTTTAGAGCACGCTGATCATCAAGAAGAGATAACCTAGAATGACCTAAAGGAGAAGTTTCTGAGCCACTTATATCTAGATACATTGAGGGATGATAGGTCATGTTAGTTCATTCATATTACATTGGTGACCATGCTAGTGATGGAATATGTTGGATGTTTCATCAATCTTTAGTGTTTTTATCCATTGTTGGTTGTAGAAGAGATCTACCGGAAAAAATGTTTCTAGGTTGAGGTTATTTATGAGATAAGGTTATATGATATTGTATTTCACATCGTAGGCTTCAGAAATGTGATTTACTAGGCTTTGATCATGGTAGGGAACCCGATGGAGGCCTTAAATTCTAGAAAGGTAGTCGCATCAGGGTGATTGAGGAGCTATTATTCATGTATCATGATGTTCTAGTACAACTGTTTCCATTAAGGTAGTCGAGGAAATATGAGCTACGGTAGTGGGTATTCAATTTAAAACTTAATCCCATTATGGATATTTCAGTTAATAATGTTTTTCCATAGGTGATTTTGATTTCCTCCCCCCACAATATAGGTCTATGATTGTAGTAGGATTGGCCATCAACATAGGTTTTGTATGAACCCTTCAAAGATAAATAGTGGCAGGAAATTGGGATAGGCACCAGAGTCTAGGAATGAATCAATTATGACCCAATAGGATGGTGGCTAGTATAGAAACCCCACATTTTCTTAAATTACTATTAAATCATTATAAATATAAACAACATAATATTTTTACAATATAAGGATCCAGAGTTTTAGTGTCTTGGGAAAACTAGTACCAAACATAACATTTACAACATCAAGCATAAAAATTTATTTAATTCCTTATTATCTAGAATCTTATTGGTACTTTAACTCTACTTAGAACATGTATTCACCTGAGGATATACACCAAAAGGGGTGATCTATAAGCCCAATAAGAGGATAGATAAGAAAAATATAGCATGTGGTGAGCATAATCATAACATCATGATCAAAATCATGAGAGGAAACATTAATAAAAGACTTGAAATGGGGAAATGCATAAAAATGAAACATCATGTCTTAGTGGTAATATACCACACATAGTTGTGAATAAATATATAATTGTGTTCACACATCATTTCACTTTAAATCATGAGGTTCATCACTTTTCCCAATGCATTAGAGTGCTGTATAATTTGGGGTGCACCCGTCATATTCAAACATTCATATTGTGCTATAAAATTCTAGGTGGACCTGTCACATCATAAAATTTTCATTATCATGCATACCACATAGAGAATATATAAATCATAATCATGTAAAGTAATGGGTTTCAACTCATAAGAATACATTCATAAACTTTTGGTTCCCAAAATAAAGAGGGAATAACATACTTGATACAAGAACCATCAACCTTGAGTGAGAAGTAAAAGGTGTGTTCTTGAAAGAAGAGTTATTTTGGAAAACATTGTGTTTGACATAAAATCTGGTGGATAAAAAGTATATCCCATTATAGGTAAGATAATAATGAACAAATTATTTTTAAGGAGTAACCATACTAAAAATGGAGTGAAAGTGGGAGAACCCGAAGAAAGAAAGTTGGGTTCAAGAATTTCCTCTTACCTTCTATTTTAATGCTTTCTTCACTTTAATGTCATGTATAAAAACATTATATTAATCAATTTAAAATTAAATAACCTTGTATACAATAATATTATTCATTAAGGTTTTATTAAGTTCATTTTTGGGATTTTGGATGAGTTATATTGTTTAAATCCATTGTTCGAGAATGTTCATTTTTATGGTTTTCTTGAACGATTCACTTGTATTTATAAATGAAAGTTTGTATAGAAAATAGATAAAAATAAAAAACAGATATTAAATTTTATTAATGATATTACATGATATTAAATTATCTTATAATGAATTATGTTATATAACTTGTGTATGAATCATTAGTGAAGATTTAATGACGATTGTTTCAGGTTTATTAGGGCAGTTTTTGGATAACAATGAACATGTTTTATTTATAATTTAGTAAAATGTACATAAGTTAGTTACAGAACATTAAATAGGATATAATAAATATAAAATAATTTGTTTCGAGGATAAAAATGGGTTCAGGATCAGATCTGAAGTCGGTAAATAAAATTGAAAACATGTCGTTCTAGAAGGTGAAAAATTAACACCTTTCAAACAATATTTTACTTTCTAAAATAAAAAAGAAGATGAGAAGGGGTTTGGATGATATAATATCCCATTAGTATCATAAAATTATATTATATGTATGAAAATGGAGATACCATACCATTTCTATGAATATAGGTGGGTATAGAATAAGAAAAGAACATGAAATTGAAAGGGAATTAAAGGAAAAGAGATAGGGGAATTACCTCTTGAGTTATCCTCTTGAGATCCTCCTCAAGGAACCTTGGATTGGTCTTTTGATGATACTATAAGCTCTTGGATGTGGGGGAGGGGCTAGGGAAGATGTTTGGGAAGATTTTAGAAAAGGATTGAATCTTGAGAGGTGTGAGGAAATGAGGGTGTGAAGGGTGGTATTTATAGTGGAGGGGTGAGAGGTTTTCTCAATATTATATTCATTAATTTATTATTTCTCCACAAGACAAGGAATAGTGAGTATTCCATGACTAAATATAGTAATTATTTCAAGTGAATCTGAACCATATGTGATTACATCAGCAGAATATCACTTATGACTCTATAATTCATGAATTTTACTTATTTTGAAATTTACCATATTTCACTATTCATAAAAAATTCATGTGTTTCAGAAAAATCCAAAACAATTCACCCCAAAATTTTTTTGATGTATAGACTCCAAAAATGAAGTCCATTTTTCAAACATATTTTTCTAAATATATATAATTTAATTCTTAAAAAATATTACTTTATTTGAAAAATAATAGTTTGAAAATATTTATTTTCGTATTCCAAGATATAGGTACATCATACATTCACTAAAATCTTATATATATACTATAATATGTAAGGTTAATATTCATTATAATATGTTAATATTCATAAGGTTAGAATTACTATTCCTAAAGGAATGTTACAATTCACTATAAATTATGTTTGTTCTATTGGACTCCAAAAGTCACCCTGAACACAACCCTATAATTCCTATTTTTAAAATTAAAAACACAGAAGTGGGGAAAGTTATTTTTAATGGTCACATAGTATTTAGTATCATGATATGTAATTTTTATTCCCAATGGGATTATACTATAATGCATAATTATAAGAATAGAATTACATTGATAAAACCTTGGGTCATTAAATTCCCCCCCTCCCTTAAGAAATTTCACCCTCAAAATTTTATTTTACATAAATAGGTGAGGGTACTTCTCCTTCATTTCCTCTTCCGGTTCCCATGTAGCTTCTTCAAACTTATGGTTACACCACAACCCTTGGACACAGTGGGTTTTCTTGTGGCGTAGAACCTTATCTCTCCGGTCAAGAATATTTTCTAGCTACTTCTCATAAGATAAATCATCTTCCAACTGTACCACCTCTGAGTTCAGTACATGGCAGGGATCTAGTATGTCCTTCTTCAAGAGTGATATGTAAAACACATCATGAAATTAAGCCATATTTAGTGTAAGTGAATGTTGATAGGCCACAGATCTTATACAGTCAAGGATCTCAAAGGGGCCAATGTACCTTGGGATTAGCTTCCCTTCCCTTCCAAATTAATTGACTCTCTTCCATGGTGATATTCAAAGGAATACTTTATCTCCAACATGGAACTCCAAGTGCCTTCTACGATTGTTAGCGTAGATCTTTTTTCAACTCTAAGTAGCTTTAATGTGTTTCAATATGATTTGAACCTTCTCTATCATCTCTTTCACAAGATCGGGTCCAGGTAGTTTTGTTTCTCCAACTTCATCCCAATAGGTCGGAGTTCTACATCGCTTTCCATAAAAAGCTTCATATAGATCTATATGAATACTCAAGTGGAATCTATTGTTGTATGAGAACTCAAACAGTGGGAGATGCTGATCCCATATACCATTTAATTATAGAGAGTAAGCTATACACATGTCTTCAAGTGTCTAAATAGTCCTTTCAGATTGGCCATCGGTTTGGGGGTGATAGGCCATGCTAAAATTTCATTCAGTACTCAAATCATGTTGAAGACTCCTCCCGGATTTAGTTATTAACCTTGTATCACAATCAAAGACAATTGAGAGTGGAACACTAGGTAGTATCACCACATTATTCACATATATCTTTTCAAGTTGTCCAAGAGATAGTTCTTCCCAAATAGTGATAAAATGGGAAGTCTTGGTGAGTCGGTCAACTATAACCTATATCACATTATTTCTTTTCAACGTCTTTGGGAGACCAGTGACAAAGTCTACAGTAACAATATCTCATCTCCAATTGGTATAGGCAATGGTTGCATCAACCCTTTGGACTTTTTTCGCTCTACTTTAACTTGCTAACATACCAAGCACCTTGATATATATTCGGCAATCTAGTTATTAATTTTATCCCACTATAAGTGTTCTTAGATGTCACAGTGCATCTTGGTACTCCTAGGATGTATTGAGAATGTTGAGCTATGTTCATGTCCAATATATCCTTCTTTATCTTGGGTGATTAATGTACACAAAGGCGTATTCCAAACCTAATTATACCACCCTTGTCGATATAGAAGACGTGCATCTTCCCTTCATTTACTGCATTCAACTTCTCTTGTAACTTTAGATCATCCCTTTATGCCTCCTCAATCTTCTATTGGATATATGGTTGCACAATAATTTGTGAAAGTTAGGATTTATCCCCTACCTTGATGATTTTCAAATCCATCTTTTTCATATCCATGAATATAGGGTCTTTCTCAATCTGTATCATGGAAAGAGTAGCAGGTTATTTTCTGATTAGAGCATCATCCACCTTGTTCGCCTTTCTAGGTTGATAGTGAATAGATCAATCATAGTCCTCGATTAGCTCTAACCATCTCCTTTGATGCATGTTAAGATCCTTTTTTGTTAATATATACATTAAGCTCTTGTTTTCAGAGTATATGTAACAATTCTCACCATAATGACAGTTCATCAATTTTTTCAAGGAAAAAATCACCGATTCTATCTCTAGATCATGCATCGGGTATTTATTCTCATGTATCTTCAACTACTGAGAGAAGTAGGATATCACATTATCATTTTACATGAGTAAACAACCCAATCCTTTCTTTGAATCATCTTTGTATATCACAAAACTTTTTCTACTCTTTGGTAATGTGTGTACAAGTGTAGTGATCAACCTTATCTTTAGATCTTTGAAGCTTCCCTCACATTCTTCTATCCAGACATACTTTATCACTTTCCTTGTTAACTTAGTTATTAGGCTTGACAATCATGAGAAATTTCTCACAAAACGTCGGTAGTGCCAAGCTAATCCAAGAAAACTACGAATTTTTGTGACACTAGAGGGCATGGGCCATTCCTCAATCTCCTTTGTTTTTGAAGGGTCTACATACACTCCCTCACTTGTGATCACATGTCCTAAGAACGTGTCTTTATTTATAATAAAGTCACTTTCTGAACATGACATACAACTTCTCCTTTCTCAATGTCGCCAACACAAGTCTTAGATGTTCTTGATGTTCCTCATTTCTCTTATAGTATATGAGAATATCATCAATAAAAAATACCATAAATTTGTTGAGGTAATGTATAAAGACTCTATTCATCAAATCCATAAATATTTCATGGGAATTAGTAAGTTATAAGGGCATCACTAGAAACTTATAGTACCCATACCTTGTATGGAAGGCAGTCTTCTGAATATCTTCCCTCTTCACCTTAAGTTGATGATATCTATAACAAAGATCCACCTTTGAGAAGTATTGAGCTCCAATTAACTAATCGAACAAGGAATCCATCCTTGGAAGGGGATACTTGTTCTTTATGGTGATCTTATTGAGTTCCTGATAGTTGAAACATAGCTGTATTGTTCTATCCTTCTTCTACACAAAGAGCACTAGCACACCACAAGATAATGCACTAGGGTGTATGAACCCTTTGTTCATATGCTCTTATAGATACGTCTTTAACTTCTCCAGTTTGATAGGATCCATCCTATAGGGACACACTGTGATAGGAGTATCTCCAAGAATGAGTTATATAGAGAACTATACCTCATGATCTAGGGGAATTCTAGGTAAATTTTCGGGAAATACATCACTGTATTCCCTCATGATGGGAATTTTTACAAGGTTGGCACTTTTGTTTGACTCAACCATTTGGGTGAGGTATGATTCTTCATAGGGTATCAACACCCACACCTTTGAAGGATTTTTCAAAGGAGATTCATGATCTTACTTTCATTTGTAGAGGATAATGGGATGGTTTGGAATATGAAAAGATATTTCCATTTCCCTATATTTGATATGTTCTCTATATAATGAGAGATAATCCATTCCAATTATAGTGCTGAATTCACCCATGTGAAGTATTATGAGATTCAATAGAAGAATATTCCCACATAGGCCAATATGATAAGATTCAAACACTTGGGTTGTAATGATTTCACCACTTTTTTTACAGATATCTCTACGTCTAGGTTTTAGGGCTTCGATTATATAGTTCTAAAAAACTTTCAATATATAAAGGAATGCATAGAACCAGAATCAAATTAGACTTTTTCCATTCTTGAGTGAATAGGAAGTGTAACTTGTACTACTTCATTATCTTTCTCCACTTCCACAATAGTGATGGAATAATCCTTACCATTTTCCTTTTCCATCAGTGGCTTCTGATGCTGATTACCCATGAGAACTCAAGGTTTAGTGCACTGGCTTGCATAGTTCCCTTTCTCCCTATAGTTGTAGAAATTAACAATGGGTGGTTCTCTCCTTTATTCCACTATATTCTCCTTCCTTTTCATGTCTTTTCTACACTCTTGATAATGGCGTACTTCTTTCCCACACTTGAATCATTTCCCCATCCCTTTGAGGTAGTTCCCATGATGCAACATCCCACATTTTTGTCATGTGGGTCATTGATTTTTCTTCCAACATTTATTATTAGATCCTCTGATTTGAAACTATATCTTTAATTTCGTATCACCATATCCATGGAACCATTATCCAATCTCCATATTTACTTTGAGAGCACATCAAATAACTTCTTTACAATACCAAAAATCGAAAATTGCAAGAGCCTTTAGAAGGTGTGGTTTTAATCCACTAAAGAATCTATAAATTTTTCTATCATTGTTGATAACAAATCTCGAATCATGCCTTGAAATCCTTGTGAAATTAAATTCATAGGCTGTGACAGATTATCCTTATTTTTTCTTAAGTTCAATTAATTATCTCTCTATCTTCGTATAAAGAATTCAAGGGAAATACTTGTTAAGAAACATGATCTTAAAGTCTTCCCATTCTATCTCTTCAATTTAATCTCTTGGCTTGGTGTTCTTAATCAAAGACCACCATTTATAGGCCTCTCCATAGAGATGATAAATGGACAATTTCACATTATATGTCTAATAATAGTGAAGAACATAAAATATCATCTCCAAGGATTTGACACACTAATCCACAACTAGTTGATCGAAAGATCCACTAAACGTCGGTGGTCATTGCCATATAAAACACTTGATATCCAGTTTCTCACTCTTTGGTGAAGGTGTAAATTCCCCATTATTATTGTTATTTTTCATAACCTGTGATAGTTTTTTAATAATCGCCCTGATGTTTTGATCTACACCTCCTAAAGAATTGGGGATGTCATTCAGGCAATCGTTGTATTGGCCCTCGCACGGGTTATTGGCCTGGTTTCTCCTGGTTACCACAATTTTCTAAAACATAAAAGGTTAGAATGAATCATAAGTCAATAATTCATGAATAAATTTTTCATTTGTAAGATTTACACTAAAATTATAACTTATAGGATCCCTATATAAAGTTTCTCATGTGTATATTTTTACTTAGTCTCATACTAGAGGTTTTCTCTAGGGTTCACTAATCCTAATTCCCAAATTAAATAAACCTTTCCTCTGATACAAAATATAGCAAACCAATTTTTTTTACATTACTATTAAATAATTATAAAGATAAACAACATAATAGTATTACACAAAGAGTATCTAGAGGTTTAGTGTCTTGGGAAAACTAGGACCAAACATAAAATTTTCAACATCAAGCATAAAACTTTATTTAATTCCTTCTTCTCTAGCTTCTTATTGGCACTTGACTATCCTTAGTACATGTAGTCACCTGAGGATGTACACAAAAAAGGGGTGAGATAAAATCCCAATAAGAGTATATATAATAACAATAAATCATGGGGTGAGCATAATCATAACACCATGATCAAAACCATGAGAGGAAACATTAATAAAAGACCTGAAATGTAGCAATGCATAAAAATGAAACATCATGTATTAGTGGTCATCTACCACACATAGTTTTGAAAAAAATCTTGAATCATTTTCACACATCATTTCAATTTAACTCATGAGGTTCATCACTTTACCCAATGCATGTGAGTGTTGTATAATTCTTGGTGCACCAATCACATTCAAACATTGATATTGCACTATAAAATTTCGGGCGCACCCGTCACATCATAACATTTTTAGTATCATGCATGCCACATAGAACATATATCAATCATAACCATGGAAAGGAATGGTTTTATACTAATAAGAACACAGTCATAAAATTTGGGTTCCCAAAAGAAAGAGGGAATAACATACTTGATACAAGAACCATCAACCTTGAGTGAGAAGTAAAAGGTTTGTTCTTGGAAAAAGAGTTCTATCGGAAAACATTGGGTTTGAAAAAAAATCTATTGGTGAACATGTATATATCAGAATAGGTAATATAATGATGGAAAAATTATTTTTAATGAGTAACTATACAAAAAATAGAGTGAAATAGGGGGAACCTGAACAAATAAACTTGGGTTTGAGAATTTCTCCTTACCTTGAATCTAAATGACTTCTTTACTTTAAAGTATTTATAAAAACATTATATTCATTAATTAAAAATCACAGAACCGTTTATACATTAATAAGATTAATTAAGGTTTTGTTAAGTTCATTTATGGGCTTTTGGATGAGCTATATAGTTTAAATCTGTTGTTTGGGAATGCTTGTTTTTTATGGTTTTCTTGAACGGTTCAGTTGTATTTATGAATGGAATTTTGTGTAGAACATGGATAAAAATACTGAACTAATATTACATGTTATTAATGAAATTAAAAGAGATTAAATGATCTTAAAATTATTTATGTTATATACCATGTTCATGAATCCTTAGTTAAGATTTAATGACGATCATTTTAGGTTAATTTGGGTGGTTTTTTGGATCATAACGAACATGCTTTGATTTATCATTTAGTAATATGCACATAAATTAGTTCCAGAAAATTAAATATGATATAATAAATATAACATAATACTTTTAAACCATAAAAATTATTTCATGACCATATCTGAAGGCAATAAAGAAAATTGAAAAAAAAAATTCGTTCTTGAAGGTGGTAAATTAACACCTCAGGAACAATGTTTTCTTTTCTATAATAAAAAACAAGAGAAGAAGGGGTTGGATGATATAATATACCATTATTATTATATAATTATAGTATATGTATTATACTAGAGTTACCATACCATTTGGATGAATATATTTTGGGATAAAATAAGAAAAGAACATGAAATTGAAAGGAAATTAAAGGAAAAGAGAGATGGTAATTACCTCTTGAGTTATCCTCTTGAGATCCTCCTCAAGTAACCTTTGATTAGTCTTTCAATGTGACCAGAAGCTCCTGGACGTGGGGGAGGGGCTGAGGAAGATGTTTTGGAAGAGTTTATACAAGGCATGAAGCTTTAGAGGTGTGAGGAAATGAGGGAGTGAAGGGAGGTATTTATAGTGGAGGGGAGAGGGGTTTTCTCAATATTGTATTAATTAATTTATTATTTCTCCACAAGAAAAGGAATAGTGAGTATTCCATGACTAAATATAGTAATTTTATCATGTTAATCCGAAACATATGTGATTACATTCACAAAACATAACCTATGACTCTATAATTCATGAATTTAACTTATTTTGTAATTTATCGTATTCCACTATTCATAAAAATTCAAATATTTCAGAAAAATCCCAAAAATTCACTTAAAAGTTTTTTGAAAGTGTAGAATCCCAAAATTTGCTCCATTTTTCAAAAATAATTTTATAAATATTAAGAATTTAATTATTATATAAAATGATATTTTATTTGAAAAATAAAAATTTTAAAACATTTATTTTCTTATTCAAAGATATAGGTACATCATTCATTCAATAAAATATTATATATATATAATATCATTGGAAAAGTTACTATTCATTAGGGTATTTCACTATTCATAAGGGTAACATTACTATTCCTAAGGGTATGTTACTATTCACCAAAAATTATGTTTGTTCTATTAGACTCCAAAAATCACCCTGAACACAACCGTGTATGTGAGATTTTTGAAATTCAAAACACAAATGTGGGGAAATTTTGTTTAATAGTCACATAATATTTAGAATCTGATATTTTATTATGATTCCCAATGTGATTATACTATAAGTCATAATTATAAGAAAGGAATTCCATAGATAAAACTTTGGGTTGTTGCAGCTAGAGATCAACCGAACATATATGTCAAGGTAGGCAATGTGGTACCCTGGTGCAGGAGTAGTAGTAACAACTAGAGGGAGAATCACTAGGGTGTCAAACTAGATCCTATGGAAGAGGAGATTTTTAGATGCATTCTATGAAATCTACTCCAAACAGTTTGGATGTAGGACCTTCTACCATCATTAGTATGATTCTTCTATCATAAACCCTTTCCTTCATTTGGTTAGATATTTGAGTATTTCATTCCTTTTTATCTTCTCAATTTAAAAACTTTATGGGTTTGGTTATGGAAACATTGGATGGAAATATGACCATCTATACTCCTTTGGAAGTGTGAGCAAAGGATACCAGATGTTGTAAATAATGTTCTCTTGCAAATGGTGTCTACAATATCCTTTGCGAGATATTTGTGATGGAAATGATTTGTTTCAATTTGATTCTGGGAATGGGTTTTACAGTTCTATATCAGGCTCATACCAACTATTAATAGAAAAGATTCAGATTTCTATCTCCATAAGGGGGCATCTATTATCACCCAGGTGAGTGTGATCTTCTTGGTAGTCATGTATAACCAATTCTATGTAGGTTGGATTTTCTCACAACATAGTTGTAAAGTCATATATTGGATTATGGTTGAATGCAGTAGAATAATTTTCTTCCAATGGTGAGCCATTTTATGACATCTTTCAAGAATATTTATATGTATTACCAATCAATTGGGAGATTGAGTTCACTATCGAGTTGGTTTTGGGAGCTAATCCAGCTTTTATCCCACCATAGAGGATGGTACCAATAGAGCCTTGTCGGTTGAATATTTAGTTTAAAAATCTAGAAATAAAAATGATTTATGTTTCCTTGTACTTTTATATGGGGTTGTCATGTGATCTTTTCCAAAAGGATTATTGGACTGTGTGCTATGTTTGGATTGTCAAAGAATGAACCAAATAAAAGTCATGAATTTATATCCTCTTTCATGCATTGACGTTCTATTTTATTAATTTATAGGTTCCATAATATTATACAAGATTGATTTGAGATTTAAGTACCATCAGTTGAGGGTGATACAACCTAACATCATCCAGACTTCTTTTTTGATCGGGTATGGCGTGTACAAATTCATGGTGATGTCATTCAGTCTGATGAACACACTGGTAGTATTTATTTCCTTGATGAACCAAATCTTTCATCCATTCCTAGATCAAAATTTGTTGTTTTTTCTGATGATATAATGGGGTAATCATAATATATTATCATTCAAAACATCTTAACATCATCCTAGGTATACTGAGAGAGAATAAAATTTACACCAAGATATTTAAATAATGTTTCTGGATTGATAGAGTTCACTTCTATAGTAATTTTATAATAGAGGATGGAGTGTTAGTGGACCTAGAGAATGTTGAAGTTTTTGTATGTTAGGATAATACTAATAATGTATTTAAGTTATGGATATTTCTGAGCCTGTAAGGATACTATCAACGTTTCATCTAGGACTTCACCAATCTGGAAACACTGATTCCTGAGCTGACCAAGATAGGGGTTATATTTATTTGGTTAAATTCATATTATATGTATTTCTAGGAGTTAAAGAGAAGTTCTAACTAATCATTGATCATCACCTTTCCTATAATGGGTATGGAATATATTGTGTGTTGAGATATATCTAGAATCATACTTGGAGAAGATTTAATATTAGAGGATTGAGTTATTTCTTATGGCTCCAAGAAACTGACACTACTGGAAAAGGGGTTTATCCTCACACAAATAAATCATGGGAATAGACATTTTTTGTTTATCAATACCCATGATTTTATTAAAACCATGGTTATTCAATCCACAATTTCACCCCCCACCATTGGGATCTCATCCTCACTCTCACACCCCCATCGGTTCTCCTCCTCCCCTAGGTTCTTGACCTCCGCCTCCGGCCCTCTC
Organism: Viscum album; assembly: GCA_963277665.1. Taxonomy (NCBI): domain Eukaryota; kingdom Viridiplantae; phylum Streptophyta; class Magnoliopsida; order Santalales; family Viscaceae; genus Viscum; species Viscum album. Next base: position 814,561,219 of record OY728140.1, on the reverse strand, counting down.
CTCCCCTCCCCGACCACTGCCTCCCAGCTATCCAACCTCTGCCTCCTAGCCCTCTACTCCCCTCTCCGGCCTCCACCTCCGCTCCCGACCTCGACCTCCCGACCTTTATCTCACCTCAACATCTCAGCCTCCGCCTCCCTTCCTCCAGCTCCAACGACGTTCCCCTTCCCCCCGTCGGATCCCTCTCCTCTGGAAACGTCCCCGCCGATTCATTCCATTTAGGTTTGTAATTTTTTTCTCCTTGATTTTTTATTCTTTTTAAACTAATCACCGATTCTTATATCAAATTCCTCAGCAAGTTGACTATACAATTTCTGTTAGATGATTTTCATTGAATAAGTGGATGATTTTTATTTCCCCTAGTCATTTCACTTCAATTTCCCTCATTTTTCTAGAATTTCTTGTATGTATTTTTTATAGATGTCATTCTGATTAGGGTATAGAAAAATTTATCCAAATCTTCAAAATTATTTTTTACTGATTATGGTCGATAGAGTGGGAAATAAATCAACCCAGCTAACTGTAGTGTGCAAATTTCTGATAACTTGTTGTCCAAATGTTCAAAATTCCTTAAATGTTCACTTAGAATCTCTATGAATGATTTTCCCATGGATTTCTTGGGTTCATTATTTTCTTCATGTAAGATTCGTGTTTATCAATTTTATTATTTAACAAATATTATTACTGGTCATAAAACTAATTAAAACAATAGTTTCTATCCTTATGATACAAGATCTCCCTAATTAGCAACATGTTATCCTCTATTACTATACATAATCCTTTAGCCACCAGGTTCTCTAAAACGATCATCATAGGCATAAAAACTATCATCTATATCTCCATGTGGGACTCCCAAAATGAGGAAAATATCACTAGGAGTGATGGTATTACATGGATAAGATATTATAGAGGGTGTGATTAATTTAAGAAGGCTTGATAAGACCATGAAATCTATACAAGTAATAAAAGTATATGAAGTTCTTGTGGGTTAGTCTCTTCAAGGGTCCTTTTATACCCTAATCATTCATTCTCCCTCAATCATGGGGAATGGTGACATATCCTATATAAATGATAACTAGTTTGGGCATATGATATTCTTTACAAGGTGTTTGACACTAGACATAGCCTTAAAAATGACATGTGAACACCCAAGGATCATCAATATTGTCCTCAATGCTAAAATGAAAACACTTTACTATAGAAATTAACTAGTATAATATCCCAAATACAATATTTTTTTCCCATAAAGTATGACTTATTCAATGTGTTTGACTTCCATAGGCCCATCCATGCAGAGTAAAATAATGATTTCTGGACAAAATTTTATGGTGTGAAGCTATACCTAAATTTTATGGTAAACATAGAATCGTACTATTCCAATTAATTATGTTGTGCAATGTAAAGTTATGCAACTATCCATGAAATGTTTACACTTCAAAAACTCAAAAAATAGTGTTATGTTTATTGTATAAAGGGGAGAAATATCATTTCATTTGTTATTTCCATGATGTGTATAGAGGGAGACATTTGTCTAGGTTCATCAGATACTTTTTTTCCTCCTGGCTCCACCTCCCGTCTCCGCCGCACTCCCCCCACTTCTACCCTACCTCCCGGTTCCGCCTCCCGGCCTTCGCCTCCGCTCTCGACCTGGACCTCCCAGACTTCGCCTCTGCCTCAACATCTAGGCCTTCGCTTGCTGCCCCCAACTTGGGCGATGCCCCCACTCCCCCCTCTCGGCTCCCTCTCCTCTGGGTATCATCAAATTCATCAGTTTTCTATTATATATGATATTTCCCATGCATTACTACTTATAAATTTCAATAATTATCCTTCAAATGTAATTGATATTGAGAATTTTGTGTTGGGGGTAAATGATTTATTTGAGAAAGGTCCAATATGAATTGTTGATCGATGAATAAAGAAACTATGAAGGAAGATGAAGCCTTTTCTTAAGGTTTTATGGAAGAACATACATATTAAAGAAGATAAATGTGATAAGGAATCATATGTTTAGTATTACTAGACCTAATTGTTAGATTTAGACCTCTAGAGACACATAATATGGTCAACAAGTCATTAGAGGGGGATAATGGAACAACCACTCACTTTCTAGGTGCATTGTGCCTTATTTGTATCCTTTATTAAGAGTTTATTTGAGTTATTACATTTATTGGGTGATGTATTGGGTAGATTTTGGGAGATTGGGGGGGGGGGTTGATGAATTTAATGGTGATAATGGTTAGAGGGAATAGTGTAGTCCCCCAACGTAACTATTAAGCCTATTAGAGAGGAGTAGTGGGTGGTATACGGTAGGGGTACTTTTAGAGCTAACATGGAAACAATTCCATGGTAACTATGTAACTTTAAAGAGAATCAACATCATGATTGTCATAGGGTTTACAAAACTATGTCTCCAAACCATGCAGGTGACTTGAATAGGTAGTGAACTTCCCATGGTTAGAGCAGGATTTTTTAAGCCAAGAAACCAAACCATTTACATAGAATTTAATCAGTCCTTGAGATTTAAATATAAATTATCATTTGTTTGTTGTTATTCTTATTATTGCTAGATATTATTTATTATCCTTGTAAAGGAACTAGATCTCTGATTTCTTATCCAGGTTTAGGATTTACAATGATATCCAATGTGATCCTTTCTAGATTTACATGGAAAATAAATATGGAAAGATGGTTTATCCTGATCATTCTCAGATCCATCTAGATCTCTTAATTTTGTAGTATCTAGATGGATAGGTCTAAAATGATCCCAGCCCATAACATGTTCTTCATCATATATCATAACCCTTGAATACTCATGTAGTGATTTGGGGATGCTTCCATGGATCTTTGGTTTGTGAGATTGATTCAAGTGGTGAACATTGATGTTGGGCTTCAATATTTTGAATGCAAGAAGTTCTTACCATGTTATGATTTTGCAATTATATAAAAATTTATGATATGAAATACTCATGAATTTGTGTACAGACCATGATAATTCTTTTAAAATGATATGCTTATGCCTCTATATAGATAAAAAGTTTTCTTACTATGACTTGGGTATATATATTTGTGTGTATGGATAGTAGACTTATACTATCTTATATCAAAGTTAAAAGTGGATCCTTCATGAATTAATTAATCCTATATAGGGGGAGAATTTGAGATGTGATTCATGTTGAATATGGTGGGGTCTTGAATGAAAAATGGAAGGGAATGAAGGCCTTGAGGCATTAATGGATTCTGGAAGTGGGGAATGATGACACTGTAGTATGACCTGAGATAGTTCATAGGTGATGATAACCTTATGGACTAACCTAAGGCATAATGACCTATACACCCATTGAGATACATAAATTGGTCTTGTGGTTTGTTTTGAGAATTTTCAAAACCAAAAAGCTCATCAGGGGTGTTATTTGACAATTCTTTAGGTAATATTCACATTCCATTTTTGTTTTTATGGTTTAGTGTGTTAATTATTATCTCGCCATCTAATCTTGGCCTTAGCAGTGGAGGGGAGGCTTGGGATGGGGGGGGGGGCTGCAGTGGAGGGTTGGGGGGGGGGGCTGGGAGGGGAAGGTTGGGAGGGGGGGGGGGTGCAGTGGAGGGCTGGGAGGGGAGGGGGATGTATTCACTTAATCTCTCTTTCATATACTCGACATGCATAGGATGTTCATCAGGCGAGTATGACAGTGTCCTCCACTTTCAAGCAGAAGAGATCATCTATTGAAGGTGTTGAGAAGGTTTAGTTGCGTCTGATCTTTTTATTTAAACGTAAAGGCACTGATTGGTATGTGATCTGACAGTTATATGAATATTCAGAGCTGACTAACTAATTTCGATGTTGCATATGCTATTTTTGGTTTTCAGCTTTCCTTTCTTTAAATTTTTAATGTGGTTTTGTGTGTTTTAGGAAGACTCCAAACACAAAAGAAAAAGCTTGTTTAGTGGGGAGGGAGGGGGAGGGGCTGGGAAGGTGGGGAGGGGGAGGGGTTGGGCAGGGGGGAGGGAGGGGAGGGGCTGGGCAGGGGGGGCTGGGCAGTGGGGAGGGGCTGGGCAGGGGGGTTGGACAGTGGGGAGGGAGGGGGAGGGGTTGGGCAGGGGGGCGGGGCAGTGGGGAGGGGCTGGGCAGGGGGGCTGGGCAGTGGGGAGGGCGGGGTTGGGCAGGGGGCTGGGCAGTGGGGAGGGGCTGGGCAGGGGGGCTGGGCAGTGGGGAGGGAGGGGAGGGGCTGGGCAGGGGGGGCTGGGCTGTGGGGAGGGAGGGGGAGGGGCTGGGCAGGGGGGCTGGGCAATGGGGAGGGAGGGGGAGGGTGAGGATCTTGGCAGTGGGGAGGGAGGGGGAGGGGTTGGGCAGTGGGGAAGGAGGGGGAGGGGGAGGTGGGGAGGGGGATGGGCTGGGGTAGGAGCTGGACATGGTGTCGACTTATCCACCGTCAATAAAGGTATGGTTTTACCACACCATTTTTTACATCATGACAAGTTTTCTTTTTTACTCAACTGCATCCTCAAATATCCAATTTAACCCCAGACTCATATTTTCATAATATGATGCAGTTTCATGTATGGTTGTTTAATGTTTTCAATGTATGGGTGAAATCTCCAGTTTAGGTGAATGCTTTGAAGACATTCGGGTAGGTAGGAGTGTATAAATTTTTTTATTTATATTAGAAAAAAAAATACACAAAATACTAAATTTTTCCTCATTATTGAACAGGGAGATCAAATTAACGCATCTTCATAAGTAGTGGCATTGAATATATCTAGGTAAAATTTCTTTGGTCTTTAATTTGTTTTATTAACAATTGAAATTATTATTACTGTTATGTTAATTTTAACAATTCATGATTGGAGCATCGAAATATTAGGTCTTCTCCAGGGACTTCAAGCATTGGCATGTGATTTGATACTACAAACTTGAATATGTCCACTGCTCAGGTATTCAATAGTTATAAGTAATGACTACTAATTTAATTCCATTAACATAAACACATGTGTATTAATTCAATATAGAAATTGTATTCTAAGTCTTTCAAAAAAACTGTTCTTTCCATCTCGTAATTGTATACAGTTACAAGAGTGTGTACATTTAAATATTAGCATTGTCATAAATATTTCAATTTTTCTATCTGTTTTATCATGAAAATGAACCACAAAGATGGAACTAACACCTTCTTTGGTAACCATTGTTGACAATCATCATTATCATGTAATATGTACATTTTTAGTATTTGTGCTATCTTCTTAAGAACCTACAGTACTTAAATTTTTTTTGATGACAAACAAGTTTTTCATGTAATCTTCTGATTAGTGTGATTTATGCTATCTGTAATCTATACATTTTTTGACAAACATGTTTAACATTACTATCATCTAAAAATGGTTAAAATTTCTCCTGCTAGTTGGGGATAAGGCTGGGCAGGGGGGATGGGGTTGGGCAGGGGGAGGGACTGGTGGGGGCTGGGGATGGGCAGGGGGGATGGGGCTGGTGGGGGATGGGGATGGGAAGGGGGGATGGGGCTGGGTAGGTGGGAGGGGTTGGGGGGATGGGGCTGGGCATGGGGGATGGGGTTGGGCAGGGGGGAGGGGCTAGTGGGGGTTGAGGCTAGGCAGGGGGGATGGGGCTGGGCAGGGGATGGGGATGGGCAGGGGTGATGGGGCTGGGCAGGGGGGAGGGGCTGGTGGAGGATGGAAAACTGAAAACCTTCCCTCTCCTTTCCAACCATATAGGGCCACAATCACTTGGCCTATTATCCAATCTCAGTGACCTATGAGTTAAACAACACAGGCCAAATGCTTTACATTATTTTATTTCTGTCCACAATATAAAAAATAAAATAAGGTGTTTCATGGTCTGAAGTATAAGAAAAAGTAGCGTATTTAATTAATTGATTCCACAAATGATCTTTATTAATTATGAAAATGAATTTCATGTTGTTTAACCAATAATATTTTACCGAATATATTATAATTTGTGATAAATTGAATGTTTCAAACCACTTTTAATTGATTTTCTTAGTTATTGTGAAACTGTTATTTTTTTCTTATATTGTGGACCGAAGGTAGTATTTAATAATAGGATGGACAAAGCTTAATAAAATGCAATGATTCATTTCTCTCTTACACAACATATTATCTCGGGTGACAATTGAATATGAGGATTTTAAAACCTGATAAGTGCTTCCATTATTGGCTCTTTGCAGGTATACATGGACACCTTACTGAAGAAGGTATATGATAATTGGAGCCAGGTTATTGAGTATGATGTAAGATCACTTCTGAGCTTCCAACAACACAGTAGGACTTCAAGTGCTCCTAGAAATGAATTTTCAGCTGATTTAGTTGATTACCATGGTGCATTAGAAGATCAACCACTCCCAGGACATCACCTTTCTTGAGAGCCTTCTGAACAATCATCAATGGGGCACTCTCTTCAAGTTGAAGGTAAACACTTCTGGTTGATATAATTAAACCTGAAATTTCTGACTATTCATTACAGCACAAATGCTCTATTTCCTCTCTGTTTCCGGCCATAATTGGTATGTGGGATGCAGAGTGAATCAACATTCTGGAAGATGAAAGAGTTCTTGAAGGGTGTTCTGGAAACACAAAGAAAGTGCATGGGTGACGTGGATATTAACAAAACCGCCCAGAGCATCCACTTCAATCAAATCTTGACCGATGTGTTGCTCGCCCCGCAATAGGTATGTTCTCGTAATATCGTTGAAATAATCTCCTAGACACTTTGCAGTATTTCCCTTCGCATAATACTTTTCAATATGTTATTACGTACTTCATATTTTAAGATGAATATTTATTATTTTTATTTATATATTGTAGGTGACTCACTCTGCACATGAAGAGATCAAGGGAATCCTGCACTAATAAGTTCCAGATCTCTACAACAGGTATGTTTTCGTAAAATTGTGGAATTAACCTCCCTACCATGCGTCATTTTTCATTTGCATTTACACACTATATGAATGCAGGTTATTGGTCATAAAATCATGGAGTTAACCTCCCTTTCATCCAACATATGAATGCAGGTGATATGTTTTCACTATTGACTCCACTGTATATTGATTTTTGTGGTTCATGTCTAAGAGTTTCTAGACATACTTTTATTGTTCTCATCCCAGCATAGCGATGAACTGAAATATTGGTGAATGTGCATGGGATGATGGAATGAATGCCCTCAATTTACAAGAATAGAGAAGAAACTTAAGAGATGTGTATCATTTATGTCTTAGCGAGGATTGATGAAGGTATTTTTTTCCCAACTAACTCTTCAACAAGATAGAATGTATGGAAGTTTATATTGTTTACACCTCAAAGCAGTAAATGATATAGTGATAATCACATTCTTCATGAGTTTGACTGGTATTTCTTGTGTTATAATCTATTTTGTATTACAGTGAGTTGTATTACCTTAAATAAACATTCCTTAAGGGAACATATTTAGTTGGACACCCGATTTTAGATTTGTTTTCTGTTATAATCTGTTCTATAATACAGTGAGTTGTAGTACCTTATCAAAATTTTAGGATGTTTTCTAACAGTTGCAGTACCTTACCTGGTTGGGTCTGCATCCAAATAAAACATGTCATGCATCTACATATTTCATGCAGGGAGATTCAGGGGGAGGGCTGGGCAGTGGGGAGGGAGGGGGAGGGGCTTGGCAAGGGGGAGGGGGAGGGGGGCTGGGCAGGGAAAGGGCTGGGTAGGGGGGAGGGGGAGGGGGGATGAGCAGGGAAAGGGCTGGATAGGGGGAGTGGGAGGGGGGGAGGGGGTTGGCCAGGGGGAGGGCTGGGCAGGGGGGAGGGGGAGGGCTGGGCAGTGGGGAGGGAGGGGGAGGGGTTGGGCAGGGGGGAGGGGGAGGGCTGGGTAGTGGGGAGGGAGGGGGAGGGGCTGGGCAGGGGGGAGGGGGAGGGCTGGGCAGGGGGAGGGCTGGGCAGGGGGGGAGGGGGAGGGCTAGGTAGGTGGAGGGCTGGGTAAGGGGGGGGGAGGGGGAGGGCTGGGTAGGGGGAGGGGATGGCTGGGCAGGGGGAGGGCTGGGCAGGGGGAAGGGGGAGGGCTGGGCAGTGGGGAGGGAGGGGGAGGGGCTGGGCAGGGGGTGAGGGGGAGGATCATGTATTTAACCATCAAAAAATTTAAATTAGAGAACTATCTTTGAAATGGGTCAGGATCTTCTTGGAAGCTCTTGGTTCACTAGGCCTGGTGATATAAGAAAGGGTCTCATCCCAGTCACTCTAGAATGAATATGTTAAAACAATAAATAATGAACATAATGATTCTATGGAACTTCTATAACAATGCCTTCATTTTCATGTACATGTATGAGTACCCATATGAGACCTATGATTTTGGTTTATAATCTAAAGGATGAGGCCCGTTTTGATGCAGTAGGTCCCTTAGAGGGGGAGTACAAGTCATGTACCTTTAAAATAAAAAACACGATTTTTTTAAAGGGTATGTGGGTTGGGATATCAACATATGTAAATGGGATTGTGATGAGTCATTCAAGTATTATTGAGGCTAGTATAGCCAGGATAGGTGATGTTATACTTTGGGTAGTGAATCCACTTGGTTTTATACCTTGGAATAAATTAATGGATGCCTTATACCGGGGTATAAGTGTAAGGTTTTATTCTTGGATGTTTAGGCTTTGAATGTAACATTTTGGCTCAGAAAGGGGTTGAATAACATTGCTCAATGATGTAGAATATTGTGTGTATTTTACTCTTTCTTTCATTGGGTTTTCATTCATGATGATTTATGGGTAATTGTTGGCTTGTTGGTGTTGTAAAGATCCATGTATGATCTTATATTCTGTTTTTAGGTGCAGAATGTTTACAGGTGCAGAATCGTAGAAGTGTAGAATTATAGAGTGAGGTGCAGCTAAGGTGTAGCTGCTCTGCTGCAGGGGACCAGCCTATACCCACAGTTCATTGAACCGTGGGAAACTTCTGGCACTGTAAATCAGTGTACCCACAGTTTTGAAACCGTGGGTATACATCTATACTCACGGTTCATTTGAACCATGGAAAATGTTTGCAGTAGCTGAAAATCAGTATGATACTATATACCCACGGTTATAAAACTGTGGGTATACATCTATACCTACGGTTCAATGAACCGTGGGTAATATAAATTTTTCTAGGTCTATACCCACGGTTTTCAGAGAACCGTGGGTATAGGCCTACTGCAACGGCACTGCAGCCCACGGTTACTGAAACCGTGGGTATACCCTATACCCACGGTTTCAAGGGCTATACCCACGGTTTAAAACCGTGGGTATAGGTGCTATTTCCAGTAATGTTAGACTAAATGAGTGGAATTAACATAATCATGGTCAAGTGTTTTAAGTTGTTTTATACACCATGATATTTTTTAGAAAATATCTTTTGGGTTAAATGATTTTGGTGTACATGGTAGATAAGATCCTCAAGTACAAATTTTCATAACAATATATGAACCTTCAAAAGAGGTGGGATGATTATATACAAACACTCAGCATTGAGTTGGTTTACACACCCAGGAAAGGGAGTATTGCTGTCAATTATTGGAGTGAGAAGACACGGACAAAGGAAGTGAGGTATTCTTGTGATGAGTATAATCTATTGGAACTCTTTAGAGACATTTATCTAGATATTCATGTAATGTATCATATTTTCCATGTAATATTTTTAAATATTATATGGGTTATTTTTTTAGACCAAAAACTGAGACGACATGAAATTCGAAGTCTCGGTGTTCCCAAAACAAAATTTTGAAATGTATTAAATATATTAAATTTAACAAATGTGTAGTTTTCCTAAAAAATTCAATAAAATTTTAAATGATTTCATAGATCCAAAATAAGAGGGCACCATTGATGTCAAAATTCAATGTTTACCCTTTGCGTGACTCCACATTCGTCGGTGTAGGTCGTTTGTGGAAAAGTCATCGTGGGAGTATAAATAAATAAATATTTTGAATAAATTATTTTATTTCAAATGAGTGATGTAGCAACTGATTAGTCTTTAAATATAGTACTATGAAAATATCTCAAGGTTATCTACATAACCTTGGGGCCTTTTAAGGATCGTTGGAGAGATCCATGGAGAATTATCATAGGAGAATGATGAAGAAGTTTTGAATCAAAGATCGACACACCTCAAATTTGACGGATCATGCTAATGATGACGATGATGAACCATTCTTCATCAATAATCGAAAAAAATCATGGTAGGGAATGTGATTTAAATTTTTTATTCAATGTTTTTGAATTCTATGATGAACGTGAATCAATCAACGAATAGATTGATCTATGGTTCAATATTTTTGAGGGATGGGTTATTTTGCAGGGTTTATCAGGAGATTATCTTTGAGATTTTATTATTTTATTTTTATTCTAACATCAATGAACTGAGATCAACACAAACATCAATCGAGGTCTATTCCTCTCATTTTATTCAATGATTTTCTCCCCTAAATTATTTATTCATCACGACATTATTCATTTGGCCTCAGATTGATGTATTATCGAATGATCAATCATTGTGCAATAGTTTCTTGGAATAATGATCTGATATCATATATCTAGAATCGATGAAATGGGATGGTGGTTGCGGTGGAAGATTAGATAATGGTCGATACTTGATTTTACATTCTTTAGTGCATAACAAAGAATGGAGACGATATCATTTTATTAGAGGATTGATGGCCAGAATCATGTTTATTCGATGATGGAACAACTAAATGAGTCTGGATGTTGAGTTTTACACTGTTGTGATCGATGGATTGAAGGTCGGTGGATCATCTGAGGAGTATGGGTTGAATAATAAGGGTTTCTAGAGAAAAAACCCAATACTAATGAAATGTAGTCTATGACTACATGGTGTGTATTCCCCTTTGGATGTCATGACATGTACATGAATAAGTACATAAACATTGGGTGGAGTACACTAGATACCTCCATGGCATGTACTCCCCCGCATGAGAAGTCTTGGATCATGTACACGGGCTACCTCGTATACTGGTACACATGCTTGGGTACAAGGTATGACGCAGTGTACTGGGAAATGGATGAAGTACACCGATGTGACCCCATGTACAAGGACACGATGTGTAACTCCTCTACACATTGTGTACTCCTCTATACTACACAACTAAAGTTTGAATGACATAGGCTATTTACACATGAAGAACCTGAGGTCAAGGGACATGGAATGTAACACCTTTACACACCATGTACTCTTTCATACATGTATTAGTTCTCCATTCGTCCATATGTTGGAAAATTTTCATTAGGGAGTGTTCCTATTATCGTTTCCCTAAAGGTTTTTACAAATAATTTATTGCTCCTAGGACTGTGATCCCTTCAGTAGGACTTCTAGGATAGAGTTGAAGGAATCCCCCAGAGAGGCCTAGGGTGGGATCCTTTATTCATATTTTTATTCTAGGTAGATTTCTAGGTATCAACATGACCAATCCTACCAAGAATTGATCCTCATCCATGTTTTGTATTCTCTTTATATCATTCAATGTGTATTATCTCTCATGAAGACAACCAACTACCATTACCTCTTGGACTAAATTCATCAGTTCTATCAGACTCAGGAGTGTGTTCTACTGAATAAGTGTTTTCTAGAATCATAAAACTAAAATCCTAGGCCGGTATACTATGGGTGTGTCTTACCTCTAAAATAAGTGTCTTGGATTTAGTATATCTGTATATTCTTATTATAGGTGATATAGATATATACCTATGTAGATATTAACATACATTCCTTTGTCATATGCTTTTTTGTTTTGGGGTGTCCTAAATAGTTTTGTTATACTCACCCCTACCTAGGCACTTCCCTCATGTATCATGTTTTATGAAGATGATCGACCTTTTTATAGAGTCCTTAGTGGACCTGGACTAGATGTTGCTATGTGAAAACAGAAAAAACAAGGTGTGCTCCAATGAATTTCATAGAATAGACCTAGTAACTTTACATTTAGTTTGTACTTATGCTAAAAACCTCTTTGTGGTGGGATTTTATTGGTCCCTGTTTACTTTCTTTACTTCCTATCATACTTTGGTTATGGGATATTGATGTATGTATTAATTTTTTGTTCATATGATTTTACATTTTAGAATTTTTTGGGCTTGGAGATGTGTGTGTGTGTGTGTACAAATACATAAGAAACACCTCCCATGTTAGTGATATGCATTCTCAGTTCTAGTCACCAACACCAAGACTATTGGTGGTGGGCTTGGGGAGTCATGTCATGGGACCCACTATGATGGTTTATGACATAGTGGTGTCATAGGGGTCAGTTCTAATTTAGGACTGGGAGTCTATGATATTAGTTTAGGTCATAATGTTAAGTGTTTTGAGTTCGGCTTTAAGGCCAGAGACTCTAGTGTTAGTGTGGAATCAAACATATCCATACACTAGGGCTCTGATAATCTGCTTTTTGACTCGATACATGAGAACACTCATTGCATGGAAAAATAGTAAATGAAACATATAAGAATAGGTTGTTATTTCCATGTCCTTCTTGAGTCAAATCTATAGAGATGCTCAGTGATCATGGTACATATTGTTTCTTTTAGGATACCTCCATGATGTATGCCACCTAGGATTCAGCTTGATTTTCAGAATGATCCCCAATGTTATGAGGCTTCAATACGGGGACCAGTCCCTAAGATGTTACCTCTATGTGGTGCATCAACCATACCACCACCTGTAGAGTAGCATGTGGTCCCTGTAGTACCAATAGATGGGGATCGCATGATGAGTGAAATTCACGAGTTTCAACAGCAGAGACCCCTTATTTTATAAGGTGATCCAGACCCACATGTATCTGAGGAATGGCATGAGGTAGTGACATGAGTTTTTCATCTAGCCAGGACACCAGCAGATCAAATGGCGGTATTGGCAGTGATCCTTATTCTTGGCCCATCATGGTGATGTTGGTGTTTAATAACCCAAATTTAATGATGAGGATATTTTCTTATTAATAATGTTTGAGTGTCTCTTCATAGAGGATTTCTCACCATCTACGGTGAGGGTTATACATATCCAGGATCTTCTACTACTCTAGAAGGGCATTAGCTGAGTATTAATTGAGTTTTTTCAACCTCTCCAGTTACTCGATGAATATGGTTTGAGATAAGTTATTTAGGGATTGGACCACTATGAATGGTCTTTTAGGGAAATCTAATCCAAAGTTATCCCTCTGTGCATTCTTACCTATGTTGTGGTTCTAGAATGTGATTTCGTGGTCAAAAGTTTCTTAGTTGAGTAGATACAACTGGTGGTGGCTAGCAATGGGAATATAGGAGTAGAGACCTTGGTAGTAGGGATCCAAATTCAGTCTTAGTTACTTGTATGTGGTATACATTTCAGGATGAGGTCTCAGGATAGAGGATCTGCAGTACAGGTCTAATAGGGTTTGTCTATTCAGTCCATAGAGAGGTGAAGCTACTTGTGTGATTGCTGAGGACATCTTTCCTGAGATTTTCCAACCCACCATACAACTAACAGAGAAACCAGGGATTGGGCAACGAGGTAAAGACAATGGTAGGAGATTCTAGGTCCTTAGAGTGGCTGGAATATAAGAGGAGTTGGGAGAGAAACAATAGTTGGTCTAATTTTCAACTTGTTACCACCACCACCCCCATGTGGTCCACACCAGACTTAGGGAGTTAGAGGACATGGGTGGGGACATCGGTATGTAGTCAAGGATTATTTCCCAAGGGATACATGATGGATTTGAGGTAAGATCTATTTCTTTTATACCTTAGCTATAGTATTGATAGACAGGGGTTCTAGTCATTCCATTCTCACCACATATCTTGTTCAGGACGTAGATATTATAGTAGAACTATTTACTCAACCCTTATGCTTAGAGACTCCTACTAGAGAAGACTCAGTGATCATGAACTTGTGATGACAATTTGAACTAACCCTTGGAGGTGAGAGTTTTGGTTGGAATCTATTGGTAGTATCATTGAGTCCTTATGATGCCATTCTTGGTATAGATTGGTTATCTAAATTTCATGTTGAGAATGATTGTTTTAGGTGAAGGTTGTAGTGCGTCTGTAGTGACAGAACAATTTTTTCCTTTATCTGTGAGAAGGAAACCCATATAGTGTAGGATGGCCTCATGAATAGAAGGTTTTATCCAATTACTTATTAGATGGATTGCCTAACCCTTGGTATAATGGATGTTATGAGTTCCCAGTTTCTTAAAGTGGTGGCGGAGTATGGGTACGTCTTTCCTGAAGATGTTCTAGGCTTAACTCTCCATCAAGAGGTAGAATTTTTTGTTGATATTCAACCAAGGATGGAAACAATATCTACACTAGAATATCTAATGTATCCTATAGATCATTGTGATATAATGGTAGAGTTGGAGAACTTATATAGAAAGGGCTTCGTGAGACCCAATATTTCGCCATGGGTAACACTAGTTTTGTTTTCAAGCTAGAATATTGGAGCTTGAGGTTGTGTATAGACTACTGGTGGTTAAACTAGGTTACCTTGAAGAACATGTATCGACTACCGAGGATCGATGAACTCTATTATTAGTTGATAGTAGAACTATGTTTCTGAGAGGTTGACCTCATATCATGTTATCACCGTCTATGATTACAGGATGAGGATATACCAAAGACAACATTCTAATGTCGCTATGGTCATTATGAGTACTTAATGATTCCCATTGACATGATAAAAACCCTATAGTGTTCATGGGACTCATGAACCGGATCTTCCAGCCTTTCTTAGACCCATTTTTTAGTCTTCTTCTATGATATCCTTGTGTACTCGACATCTGAGGAGGAACACATAGGACACATGAGGATAATACGAGCATATTAGGGAGAATCAGACTTACATAACTCTCTCTAAGTGTCAGATATGGTTTTAGGTGTTCCACTTTTTGGGACACATTATCTAGTAGATGGAGTGGCAGTGGACCCATCCAAGGTCGAGGTAGTGTTAGCATGGGAGCCACCTAAGAATGTTACGGAGGTACAAATCTTCATTGGTTTGGAAGGCTATTATTGTAGATTCATACCTAATTTCTCTATAGTATCAGCACCCAAAATAGCTTTTACATGAAAGAGGCTTCCTTTTGTGTGGATATAAAAGTGCTATAAGGATTTCCAAAGGTTGAGGCAGAGTTTAACTAGCACTCCCATCTTGAGATTTTGGGTGGAGGCATTGATTACATTATGTTCTATTGCATAGAAAAGCAGTGATTACCTATGGTTCATATCAGTTGAGACAACATGAGAATGACTACATGACCCATGATCTTGACTTAGAAGTGGTATTCTTCACTTAGATGATGCGGTAACGCTACCTGATCGGTGAGTGGTTTATCATCTAATATGATCACAAGAGTTTCATGTATATATTCTGTCATAAGGATATCAAATTTATATATAGGTGGTGGATAGATTTCCTCCAGGATTATGAATAATAAATTTCTATACTTCTGGGAATGGGAACCTGGTATTAGATGCTCTCTATAGGAAGACATGTCCATAGTTTCTAAATGAGGCGTCTGAGCAGTTGGCCTCATTACAGTTATCCTTTGTGGATGGACATGAAGCATCTTACCAGTAGTCAATGGTTTTTTCCCCTAAAATCTTATAGCAAGTTATGGAGGTACAACTTGGTGATATTGACTATGAGACCCTACATGCTCAGATATCCATAGGTCATTCTCCTAATGGATTTTCAAAAGGTGAGGAGAAAGTCTTTCTATTCAAAGGGAACATGATGATACCCGTGATGTTGTGGGAAGAGGCTCTGATAGAGTTTCACAAATATCCTTTAATGGTATATCAAAGTATAGAAAAGATGTACCAGGACCTCCGACACAATTTTTAGGGCCATGGATGAAGAAATAAGTTTCAGAATTCATCTCAAGATTTTTTACATTTCAGCAAGTAAAGGATGATAACCAAGTTTCAGTTAGTTTGACCCAGCCCCTTAAGGTGAATAATAGAAGTGTGATGTGATATATATGGAATTTTTGATTGGGTTACCACTTATATCTAGGGGAAATAATTCCATATGGGTGATTGTAGACCAGATCTCCATGTTGGACCACTTCATAGCTATACAAGAGCAATGTTTAGTAGAGATCTTGGGATGCATCTACATCCAGTAGATAGTCTGACTCTATGGAATTCCATAGACAATTGTTTATGATCATGATACTCATATTATATCTCTATTTTGTAAGGAATTTCATGATTCATTTGGGACCTAGTTACGCTTGAGCATAGTGTTTCACCCCCAAACTGATGTCCAGACAGAGTAGACCATTTTGGTTTTGGAGGACATGATGAGAGCTTCCATATTGGGTTTTCTACATAATTTGGAGGATCAAAAACCACTGATTGAGTTTGTGTAAAAAAACAAATACCATTCCACCATCGGTATGGAACCATTTGAGGCCAAGTACGGGTGACCCAAAAGGTCACAACTTTGTTGGACTGACCCAAGAGAGTCAACACTCATGGTATGGAAGTTGTTGTGAGCTACAATAGAAAAGGTTAATATCATCTAGGAATGTTTGAAGACTACATAGAGCCATAAAAATAATTATCTTGATAGGCGATGAAGAAACTTGTAGTTATAGGAATGAGACCATGTGTTCCTATAGATTTCACCTTAATGTGGACTATAGAGATTTGAAGAGGGTGTTAATATATCTTCGAGGTTTATTGGACCTTTCTCGATACTTCATAGAGTTAGGGAGGTGACGTACCACTTAGCTCAGCCTCTATTGTTATAATGGGTACCCGATTTCTTCCTCGTGTCACAGATGAGGAGATACGTGTATGACCAATATCACATTATCGATTGGGGAAAGCTGGAATTCAAGGATGGCATGACCATTTCTTAATACCTAGTGGAGATAAAGGATTGGAAAGAGAGGATCCTTCATGGGAGATTGATTCCTTTTTTTGTGTCTGGTGGTAGCACATGAATATCCAAGAGAGCACATGGGAGCAGGGGGCTCTGATCCGTGCTAAGTACCCACATCAATTTTAGTTTACCCTGTTTTAAATTTTAGGGTCATAAAGACCCAAGGTGGGGAGAATTTAATGTCACATATTTTCTGTGTATTATTTTTAAATATTATATGGATTATTTTCAAGACTAGCTTCTCAGAGGATGTGTGATCCTAAGGCTAGGTGTGCCTGGAACAATTTTTTGAAAAATATTAAATATATTAAATAGAATGAATGCATGGTTTTCCTAAAAAATTGGAATAACTTCTAAAGTTGTGCCCATATTAGAATTATTAGGGAACCATTGAACTCATAATGGGAGGTTCATACTATTCATGAATTTACATTAGTCGACATGGGAGGTTTTTGGAAAAGTCATCATGGGTTCATAAATGAATAACATAATTTGAAAAAGTTATTTTATTTCAAATGTTTCAAGAAATGACTGGTTAGTATTTAAATAGAATATTATGTAGAAATATGATTATTACCCACATAACCATGTAGCCTTCAGAGTATTTTTTGAGAGATATATGGAGAATCTTATCAGGGGTACATCGATGAAGTTGAGAATTGAGGATCGATACACCTAGGATTCAATAGATCATTCAAATGATGATGAAGATGCATCATTATTAAATATAGATTAAAAAATCAATTTAGGGCATGAGATTTAATTTTCTTACTCCCTATTTTTGAATTCTATGATGAAAATAGATCAATGAACAGAATGATCTTAAGTTTGATCACCTTGTGGTATGTTTTATTTTTTGGTGTTTATCAGGATATTATCATTGAGATTTGATTATTATATTTTCATTATAACATCAAAGAATTGAGATCAACATAAACATAAATTGAGGCCTTTTCCTCTTATTTGATTCTATGCTTTTTTCCCCAGAATTCTATGTTTATTGTGACATTCTTCATTTGGAAATATTTTTATGTACTATCGAAAGATAAATCATTTAGCAATAATTTCTAGGTGAAACAATCTGATATTGTATATCTGAGATTAATGAAATGTGATGGATGTGCGATAGTGGTTGTAGTGGAGGATCAGGTGACAATTGATGCTTGATTTCATGTTCTTCATAATGTATTGAAGAACAACAACGATATCATTTTCTTTGTGGATCAAAGACGCTAATATTATTTCCTTAGTGATGTAATGACTAGAGAAGGTTGTATCTTGAGTTTCACAGCATGGAATTTGATGAATTGGGGGCCTAAAGATCATATGATGTGAGTGGAAGGAAGAATACGGGTTTCTGAAACAACTTGATACACAAGACGTGTACTTTTTATCGACATGGTGTGTAGTCCCCTTTGGATGACTCGACATGTGCTTGAAGAATTACATGAACATAGGGAAGAGTATATGGGTTTCCACCATGGTTTTCACTCCCCCACATGATAAGGCCTAGATCATGTACATGGGATACCCCATGTACCGATATATGGGAATAGGTATATGGTTTGAAATCATGTACTGGCATATGGTAGGAGTACACAAACATGACCTAGTGCTCTATGAAATGAAGTGTAACCCCTCAACACATCGTGTACTCCTCTATACTCCACATACACAGTTTTAATGACATGGGTCATTTACATGGATAGAACTCATAGTCGAGGGACACAATGTGTAACCCCTTTACACGCCATGTACTCTTTCATACATGGATTCGATATCTTGTTCTTCGTATATTTGAAAAGATTCATTAGGGTCAATTCCCCTTATTTTTTTCTTATAGGTTGGTAAGAATCATTTCATACTCCTAGTTATATGATCCCACCAGTAAGACTTCTTGGATATAGTTGAAGGAATCCCACTAAGAGGCCAAAATTGGGATCATATATTCATTGTCATGCCCTAAGTAGAGTTTTGGGTATCAACATGATCAATATTATATAGCATTGATCCTCTACTTAGTTGGTTAATATAGATGGAGTTATTGGTATCATCCCATGGACCTGGCTATGATCCTCAACTGTGTATCATATTCTATTCAGATCTTTTTGTGTGTATTCTCTCCCATGATGAGACCCGATGAGCAGTACCACTCATATGGACATCATTAGTGCTATTAGACTCAATAGTTTGTTCTCCCAAATGAGTTCTTTGTGTAATCTTCATGATATAATCCTAGGCTGGTATACTCTAGGAGTAGATTAACACTAAACTGTGTGTATTGTATTGAGAATAACTAGATATTCTTGTTATATGTATTATATACATATACCTATGTAGATCTGATTGTACTTTCCTTTGTTGTATGCTTTGTTGTTTTGGGGTGTCCAACTAAGTACTATTATACTCACTCGTGTACGGGCTTTTCCCACACGTGTTATATCTTGTACATACGGTCAAACTTATGATGTATTCCTAGGTGGACCAGGACCCAATGGTTATGGAAACCCTGCTTTTATTACAAACTTAAACATGATTTATTACATTAAACTTCACTTGATACAAAAAAGGAGATCGAGAGGTTTAGTGTCTTTGGGGATTAGGATAATTACATAAAAACTTAAAACATGAAATACAACATCTTTATTGAAAACTTCCTTTACATGACCATTACATTCCCCCGTACTTAGCATTGCATGGGGTAACCTGAGGACATGCATAAGAAAAGGGTGAGCTATAAAGCCCAGTAAGGGAGTACACATGGAATAACATGAAGAGTACAATAAATTTTAGACAATATTCATATCAATAGAGCGTAAGAAAAACATGAACATAAAGGCATGATAAAGCATGATAATCATAACATGGAAATGTGGCGACAACACTTAACATGGAATTAGCATAAGCCATGGTCCATTGCACATGGAGCATGAGTAAATCCTCATTGCACATAAAGTACGATTAAAACCTCATTGCACATGAATTATCATGAGTCAACACTCATTTCACATGACGTATCATGATACTATACTTTACCCAATGCATTGGAGCGCTATAAGGGCGCACCCTTCTTAAACATTTCATTTCATGCATAAGTGTGCCACATGGATCATAAAACATGGATTCATAAAACATAATAATTTATTCCAAGATAAAATAATGTGGAATTAATACATGAAACTTTATAATAAATAAGTAAAAGTGCATAAAGGTGAATACCCTTGATGGAGAAATTGGCATGGTATTCACTACACAATGACATTGGCTTAGAAAATCGGTGCGATTTCAGCAGCATAACGACGTGACATAAGAATTCATAAAAATGGTTGATGAGAGATAAAGGGGTTACTAATCATATTTACATGTAATGGAAAGTAATAAAGTCATATAGATACATGTCCCAACAATTTTAATGGAATGTAGATTCATGATACAAAAGTATTTCTTGAATGTAATAGAGCAGAGAGAAGTTCCTTTCGGAATTTCGGCATAGTAACGGGTGTACATGAGAGGCATTTAATGAGAGTGAAAAGGTCTCCCATCATTCAAACATAAAGAGGGAAGTATGAGGGAGGTTCTAAACCATACCCCAACATTTATAATTGAAATTAAAAGGGTAAAACAACTTAAAAAAAATTGGACAAAAATGAGAAAGGAAGAAAAAACCCTTACTTGGAAGTGTGCTTCCAAAGGCTAGAGAGAGGCTTGTGAGAGGCTTCTTGGGAGATTGGGGCACCTTGGGAGGATTATATAGAGAGTAGGTCAGAGGTTGGATGAACTTCAAGGGCTTTGAGTGAGGAGGATGTGGGATCTTGGGTGGGTTTATATAGGAAAGGTGAGAGAATTCTTTATTATTTAGGTTTGGGTCTCCTAACATTAAATTAACCAAAACTACAAACCATCCCATGGTTTTTGCCCATTGTTTTTGGAAAAGGTAATAGGAAAAGAATATTTTATAATGACAAATTACGAACTTCTTAAAATAATAAGGTTGCTTATGTGGAGGTGAGTCACACTCCCATGGAAATTAATTTAAAAAGGCAAAGTGTTGAATAAGTATTGAGGGGTCCATTAATGCTTTGAAAAGTAAGTCAAACAAACCCAAAATCACATTATTTTAATTTTAAAACATATATTTTCCGAACATAAAGATTATAGTATTTTATTACATCACTATTGGGTCATTATGATGTCATAAAACACATTATATATATTTAAACGGTATTTATTTTTTACCCAAAAATTTGACTGTCTCAGAAAATTATGAAAAATTCACCGTTGGATAATTTCGACATCCTAATTCCAAAAATAAAATTTATTTTATCTATATAATTTTATAAATATGTTAATTTTCACATTTAAAATAAAAACCGACATTTATAAAAAATTCACTTGTTTTGACAGAAATGGCTTTTAAACCTTAATAAAAATTATAATTTCATTAATAAAATTATAATATAATTTATATTTAATAAAAAATAATTTAATAAAAATATTATTATTTTATTAAAATATTATTTAATTCAAAAATCCCTTAATTTAATAAAATAAATTTCTTAATTAAATAATAACTAAAAACACCATTTGTACTTTAAAAACTATTTACAATGTATCAAAAATGACTAGAAATTATATTCATTATTATATAAAAAAATAATGTATATGAACATAGTACTAATTATTTGTTACATAACCCCTCAAAATAGCCGGATAAGACCTAAGGGTAAGGTGTGCGATGGTGACAGACTCTTGGGGTGGCTCAAATAACATCGCTCGAGTGGTAATTTCAATCAACTTCCAATTTTACTGTAGATGGTCACGTTAGAGCTTGAAATGATGAAGCTCAGCTTGGGCTTGGTCAAGGGTGAAGCCCAAAGATTCCACCTCTTTTCCGAGCTCTGACAAATGGGCTTCGTATGGGGAAATTCTACTGGATGAGGCCATCGCTTCCTTTGTCTGAGTAAATTGGATTTGTTAAAGTCCTATATTTATACTAATCATGTGATTACTGTTCAACGACTATATTAGAAACGATCAAAATTCTTAACATAAAACAAATGAAGTTGACACTTTATATAAACATAAAGAGACATTTAATTAGATCAATAGGGATTTCCATTAATGAAACTTTGGGTCGTTACAATATTCCCCCCTTAAGAAATTTCGCCCTCAAAATTTTCCTTTTCCCACACTAAAACAAATGTGGGTAACTCAGCTTCATCATATCCTCCAATTCCTAAGTTGCTTCTTCAAACTTGTGGTTTCTCCGCGACACCTTAATGAGGGGAATTGTCTTATTTCGTAGAACTTTTTCTCTACGATCTAAGATCTTCACTGGTTACTCCTCATAAGAAAGATCATCTTCCAATTATACCACCTCAGAAGAGAGTACATGTGAAGGGTCTGGTATGTACTTTCTTAAGAGGGATACATGAAATGCATCATGTACTTTGGCCATAGTAGGTGGAAGTGCTAGTCGATAGGCCACAGCCCCGACACGATCAAGAATCTCGAAGGGGCCGATGTACCTTGGACTTAACTTCCCTTTATTTCCAAACCTCACGACCTTCTTCCACGGATATATGCGTAGAAAAACCATGTCTCCAACTTTAAACTCAAGGTCTCATCAACGATTATCTTCATAACTCTTCTGTCGACTTTGAGCTGCATTCATATGCTGCTGAATGGTTTTTACCTTCTCCACCATTTCCTTGACCATTTCTAGCCGAAGCAGCTTACGTTCACCGACCTCATCCCAAAATGCCGGTGTTCTGCACCTTTTCCCATACAGGGCTTCATATGGTCGAATTTGGATGCTCGAGTTGAAACTGTTATTATAAGAGAACTCAACCAGAGGAATATGTTGATCCCATCCTCCTTTAAAGTCCATTGAGCACGCTCTCAACATATCCTCAAGTGTTTAGATAGTCCGCTCGGATTGGCCATCAGTTTGAGGATGATAGGCCGTACTGAAGTTCAGTTCAGTATTCAGAGCATGTTGAAGACTCTTCCAAAACATAGAGGTGAATCTTGGATCTCGGTCAGACACAATAGATATTGGTACTCCATGAAACTGTACCACTTCCCAGATATATATCCATGCCAGTTGATCCAAATAGAAATCCTCCCAAATAGCAATGAAGTGTGCAGTCTTTGTAAGACGATCCACAACAACCCATATTTTATTGTTGCCTTTGGATGTCCTCGGAAGTCCGGTGACAAAGTCCATGGTGATGTTCTCCGATTTCCATTCTAGTATGGGAAATGGTTGCATCATCCCCTTAGACTTCTGCCTCTCTTCCTTCACTTGCTGACACACCAGGCACTTTGATATATATTCAGAGATCTCCTTCTTCATATTATCCCACCAAAAGTTTTCTCAGAGATCTCGATACATCTTTGTGCTCCCTGGGTGAATAGAGAAATTTGAACTATGTGCGTCATCCAAAAGTTCCTTCTTCAACTCCAGACTTGATGGAACCCATAGTCTTTTCCCAAACAGCACAATACCTTCTTCATTAACATTAAACTCTGAGGATTTAACCTTTTTGATAGCTTCCACTTTTTCTTGAATTCCCACATCATCCTTTTGAGCATCCTTTAACTTTTCCAAAAGAGACGGTTGAGCAATCATTTGTGAAAGGATTGATTATGTTCTCTTCTCTATGATTCCCATGTCCATCTTCGTCAATTATAAGAAGATAGGATCTTTCTCAATTCTAATCATTGATAGAATTGCTGGATCCTTTATACTTAGGGCATCTGTCACCTTGTTTGCTTTCCCAGGGTGGTAATGTATTGAACATTCATAATCCTTGATGAGCTCTATCCATATTCTCTGGCGCATATTAAGCTCTTTCTGTGTGAATGTATATTTAAGAATCTTGTGGTCAGTATATATCTCACATTTCTCTCCATAGAGATAATGCCGCCAGGTTTTCAAGGCAAATATCACCGCCGCCAACTCCAGATCATGCGTTGGATAGTTTTTCTCATGGATTTTCAACTACCTTGAGGCATAGGATATAACTTTATCATTCTGAATCAGTACACATCCTAAGACCTTCTTCGAAGCATCACTGATTACCACAAAAATATCCCCACTTGTGGGTAAAGTGAGCACGGGCGCAGTGATAAGCCTCCTTTTCAACTCCTTGAAGCTTTCTTCACATTCATCACTCCAAGAAAACTTTACTCCCTTTCGATTTATCTTAGTAAGAGGGTTGTACAATCGTGAGAAATTTCTCACAAATCATCGATAATATCCATCTAAACCCAAGAAGCTATGGATATCCGTTACCGATGTTGGCCTCAGCCATCCCTCAATTGCATCTGTTTTGGAGGGGTCCACAGATATCCCATTGCTTGTGATGATATGGCCTAAGAATGAGACCTCCTTCAACTAGAACACACACATATTGTACTTTTCATAGAACTTATCCTTGCTCAAAGTCTCTAGTACAGTTTTTAAATGCTCCTCATAATCCTCCTTGGTTTTGGAGTATATTAGAATATCATCTATAAAGACTACCACAAATTTGTCAAGGTAATCTCTAAAGACTCTATTAATCAAGTTCATGAATATTTATGGAGCATTGGTGAGTCCGAAAGGCATTACTATGAATTCATAGTGCCCGTACCTTGTACGAAAAGCAGTCTTGGGGACATATTCCTTCTTCACCCTTACTTGATAATATCCCGACCGAAAATCCACCTTAGAGAAGTATTGTGCTACATGTAGCTAATCAAATAAGTCATCTATTCTTGGGAGAGGATACTTTTTCTTTATCGTGATTTTTTTAAGTTCACAATAATCGATACAAAGCCGCATTGACCCATCCTTCTTCTTGACAAAGAGGACTGGTGCACCCCATGGTGAAGCACTTGGGCGTATAAACCCTTTATCCAGATTCTCCTGTAGTTGTTTCTTTAGCTCTTCAAGCTCTAAAACGGCCATTCTATATGGAGTCTTGGATATTGGTAGCGCCCCAGGTATAAGTTCAATTGAGAACTCAACATCTCTTCTTGGAGTAAGACTAGGCAGTTCCTCGGGAAACACTTCCGCGAATTCCATCACAATAGGCATTTCTTCAAGGATGGTTTCTTCTTTGGACTCAGTCATCTGAGCCAGATACGTGTGCTCATAGGGAAGTAATATCCATGCTTGAGATGATGGAGCTAAAGGAGATTTATCTTCCTCCTGACACTTGTAAAGAATCGGGGGTCGATTCTCTATATGGAGTGTGATTTCCCTCTCCCGACAATTTATGTTGGCTCTATATAAGGAAAGCCAATCCATGCCAAGAATTGCATCAAATTCCACCAGAGGGAGTATGACGAGGTTCTCCAGGAAATTCAATCCACATATTATAACAGGGGAGGAATTATATTCATGGGATGCAATGATTTCCCCATTTTCCGTACTCACCGATATCTTTACTTCCATGATTTGTGGTGGTGTTGGGATTGTTCTACTAAACTTTTGAGATATAAAAGAATGCGTAGAACCTAAATCAAAAATTACGTTTACTATTCTTGAATGAGTAACTTGCTTACCTGTCACCACTTCGTTTTCGAGGTTCACTTCCAAAATAGTGATGGAAAAAGATATTCCTTGCTGCCTTAGAGGTTGTTGGTTGTCTCCGAAAACCCTTGGATTAGGGCACTGATTTTCAAAATGACCCGGTTCATTGAATTTGTAGCATTGAACATTGCGTTGAGGTTCGAACGGAGCGTTCTTCTCCTCTGTCGTAGCTGTGGGTCTTTCTTGCCGACAGTTAACAGCTAGGTTCCCTTCTCTTCCACACCTGAAGCATTTTCTCGTCCCCTTAAGGAAATTTCCATGGTGCTTCTTTCCACACTTTTGGCAAGTGGGGTACTGGATCTTCTTATCACCGTTGGATTTATCCATCGGCCCACCAGTATTAAAGTCCACCTTAAGCTTCTTATCCCCATGATACCCCTGTGATTCTCCGATCTCTATTTTGACCTTGAGGGAACATCAGTCAAATTCCTCATAGCTGTTGAAGTCACGGATTGCTAATGCTTTCTGTAAGCTAGGCTTCAGCCCACCAAAGAAGCGATCAACTTTGCATTTGGGGGCAATGAAAAAGGTGGAAGCGTATCGTGAAAGACTTGTGAAGTTTTCCTCGTATGCTCCAACAGATTCTTCATTTTTTTATTGAGGGAAAAAAGTCCCTTTCCATCTTAAGCCGGAGGGTGCGCGGAAAATATTTATTGAAAAACATCTTCGAGAAATCCTTCCATTCCAATGCCTCGATCACCTCCTCGGGCTTCATATTTTTGATCAATGTCCACCATTGATCAGCTTCACCCTCCATACAATAATCCTCTAGAAGAACCTTCTCTTGTTCAGAACATTGGAGGATGGAGAATATCTTTTCAATGGATTTGATCCACTGTTCAGTGATCGTGGGATCAGATGATCCACTAAAAGTTGGAGGCCTTTGTCTCATAAAGCTCTTGATAGCGACTTGTTCTTTCTCATGGGGGGTTGAACGTTCCTATTAACCCGTGTTTCTATTAAAAACATGAGTTAGCTGAAAGAGAAGCGTGACAAATTTTTCTATTCCCGCTCCCATTGGATTTGGCATCTCATTAATACAGTCATCACACTGATCTTCACAACAGTTGTTAGCCCGAGTCCTCCTATTACCGGCAATTGGCTGGAATAAAAGGAATGTTAGGGGTAACACATAAAGGGCAATTCAAAGAAAAAAGATGATGACTTATAAATATTCTTTTATTTCTTTACTCATGAGTCTATAGGCTTCAATCTAGGCTTTTCATGATCTACTTTCTAACATATATTCATAGGGGAATTTTTTTTAATTCCCTTAATAAGGGTTCATACTAAGCTTTTGAATTTATCAAAACATATCCCCCAGGTGTGTCGTAACCAAGAGTGCAGCAATGCCCGTTGTCGTACACCAGTTCCCGTTCGAGTCTAGCTCAAAGCGGTGTTTTCGAGTTTTACCCCTAGGATACATTTGTGCCAGAGCCGCCTCTACCTGCTCGTATCCAGACAGGGATGTATTTGTTTGATAAACCACTTACTCAGTACTTACCAAAACTTAGGGATGTTTTTATTATACTTAGTCTTGTATCTAAGGCTTTAATATGGTTTTCTAATCCTAATCCCAAAAATAACCAAACCTATCCTCTGATACCAACTATGACAACCCTGCTTTTCTTACAAACTGAAATATGATTTATTACATTAAACTTCACATGATACAACAAAGGAGATCGAGAGGTTTAGTTTCTTTGGGGCTTAGGATCATTAAATAAAAACTTAAAACATGAAATACAACATCTTTATTGAAAACTTCCTTTACATGACCACTACATTCCCTCGTACTTAGCATTGCATGGGGTATCATGAGGACATGCATAAGAAAAGGGTGAGATATAAAGCCCAGTAAGGGAGTACACATGGAATAACATGTTAAGTACAATACATGTTAGAAAATAGGCATATCAATAGATCATAAGAAAAACATGAACATAAAGGCATTATAAAGCATGATAATCATAGCATGGAAATGTGGCAACAACACTTAACATGGAATTAGCATGAGCCAAGGCCCATTGCATATGGAGCATGAGTAAATACTCATTGCACATAAAGCACGATTAAACCCTCGTTACACTTGAATTAACATGAGTCAACACTCATTGCACATGACGTATCATGATACTATACTTTACCCAATGCATTGGAGCGCTATAAGGGTGCACCCTTCTTAAACATTTCATTTCATGCATAAGTGTGCCACATAGATCATAAAACATGGATTCATAAAACATAATCATTTATTCCATGATAAAATAATGCGGAATTAATACATGAAACTTTATAATCAATAAGTAAATGTGCATATAGGTGAATACCCTTGATGGAGAAATGGGCATGGTATTCACTACACAATGACATTGTCTTAGAAAATCGGTGTGATTTCAGCAGCGTAACGACGTGACATAAGAATTCATAAAAAAAATTTATGAGAGAGAAAGGGGTTAATAATCATATTTACATGTAATGGACAGTAAGTAGGTCATATAGATACATGTCCCAACAATTGTAATGGAATTTAGATTTATGATACAAAATTATTGCTTGAATGTAATAGAGGAGAGAGAAGTTCCTTTTGGAATTTCGGCATAGTAACAGGTGTACATGGGAGGAATTTAATGAGAGATAAAAGGTCAACCATAATTAAAACATAAATAGGGAAGTATGAGGGAGGTGAGAAACCATAACCCAACATTTATAATTGAAATTAAAAGGGCAAAACAACTTAAAGAAAATAGGACAAAAATGAGAAAGGAAGAAAAAACCCTTACATGGAAGTGTGCTTCCAAAGGATAGAGAGGGGCCTGTGAGAGGCTTCTTGGGAGCTTGGGAAACCTTGGGAGGATTATAGAGAGAGTAGGGAAGAGGTTGGATGAACTCCAAGGGATTTGAGTGAGGAGGAAGTGGGAGCTTGGGTTGGTTTATATAGGAAAGGTGAGAGAATTCTTTATTATTTAGGTTTGGGTCCCCTTACATTAAATTAACCAAAACCACAAACCATCCCATGGTTTTTGCCCATGGTTTTTGACAAATGGAAGAGGAAAATAATATTTTATAAGGCCAAAGTCCGAACTTCTTAAAATAATAAGGTTGCTTATGTGGAGGTGAGTCATACTCCAATGGAAATTAATTTAAAAAGGAAAAGTGTTGAATAAGTCTTGAGGGGTCCATTAATGCTTTGAAAAGTAAGTCAAAAAAACCTAAAATCACATTATTTTAATTTTAAAACATATATTGGCCGAAAATAAAGATTATATTATTTTATTACATCACTATTGGGTCATTATGATGTCATGAAACACATTATATATTTAAACGGTATTTAATTTTTACCCAAAAATTTGACTGTCTCAGAAAATTATGAAAAATTCACCGTTGGATCATTTCGACATCCTAATTCCAAAAATAAAATTTATTTTACCTAAATAATTTTCTAAATATGTTAATTTTAACTTTTAAAATAAAAACCGACATTTATAAAAAATTAACGGGTTTTGACAGAAATGGATTTCAAACTTTAAAAAAAATTATAATTGCATTCATAAAATTATAATACCATTTATAATTTATAAATATTAATTTAATAATAATATTATTATTTTATTAAAATATTATTTAATTAAAAAATCCCTTAATTTAATAAAATAAATTTCTTAATTAAATAATAACTAAAAACACCCTTTGTACTTTAAAAACTATATACAATGTATCAAAAATGACTAGAAATTATATTCATTATTTTATACAAAAAAAATAATGTACATGAACATAGTACTACTTATTTGTTACATAACCCCTTAAAACAGCCGCATAAGACCTAAGGGTAAGGTGTGCGATGGTGACAGACTCTTGGGGTGGCTTGGATAACATTGCTCGAGTGGTAATTTCAATGAACTTCCACTTTTCCCGTAGACAGTCACGTTCAAGCTTGACATGATGAAGCTCAGCTTGGGATTGGTCAAGGTCGAAGTCCAAAGACGCCACCTCTTTTCCGAGATCCGAAAAATGGGCTTCGTATGGGGCAATTCTACTAGATGAGGTCATCACTTCCTTTGTCTGAGTAAATTGGATTTGTTAAAGTCCTATATTTATACTAATCATGTGATTACTGTTCAACGCTATATTAGCAACAGTCAAAATTCTTAACATAAAACCAATGAAGTTGACACATTATATAAACATAAAGAGACATTTAAATAGATAAAGAGGTATTTATATTAATGAAACTTTGGGTCGTTACAATGGTGCTTTGTGAGACTGGAAAGACTGGTGTGTGTTCTTATGGCATTGAGACAGTAGTAAAAATACCTTTACTTATAGGTTGTACTTGTTTCCTTGCGAGGGTCCTGTATTTGGAACTATTTACTTTTTTTACTTCTTTTCATACTCTTGTTTTGTGATATATATGTATGCATGCATTGTCTATTCAGTTGATTTAACATTTCATCATTTTTGTGGGCTTGGAGATGTGTGTGTGTAGAGGTACTTAGGAAATCCCTCCCATTTTAGTGATATTCCTACTCGGTGCCAACCACCATCCCCTAGCCTATTGAACATGGTCTTGGGGAGTCAGGGTATGGGACCCACTGAGATGGGTTTTGAAACTTCAAGAGTCCTTTGATTGAGTATCATTGACTTCATCAACTATTATACCTATGATTTTGGACCATATTAAGATTGGGTTGATCTGAAGGACATAGATCTGAAGGACAACTTATACAGTGGGGAGACACTATCAACATGGTCACTTGGTAGTGGAGATGTTATTTTCATCCATGGTCATTTATGGTTTCTTATAGGATTAAAAAAGGATATGATGAGTGATTTTAATCCTTCTACATGGGTGGAATATCCTGTCCTAAAAAATATGTATCATGATCTTTGTAGGCAATAACATTGGCTATGGATGAAGAAGATAACGTGATTCATGGAGAGATGTATCACATTTCAGTAGGTGAGGGTCAAGATTCATAGTCCATAAAGATTGTTTTAGAATATATCCATTATATAGTATAAGTGTGATGATTTCACTATGGATTTTATGATAGGACTACCCAGGACAACCTAAAATAATGATGTAGTATGGGTGATTGTGGACTAACAGATAACGGTAGACAAACTTTTTCCAATCAAGGATACCTTCACCATTGATAATCTATGTATTCTTAATATATGATAAATAGTTTTGATGTATTTTGTTATAAAGGTAATATATATGATCAAGATCCTCATATAAAACCACAATTTTGGATGGGTCTTTAAAAGGCTCTTGTCTTGTAGGTTCTTCTATGTATGACCTTTCATCCTCAGATAAATAGCCAATAAAAATGGATGATTTAGATTTAGGAGGATATATTGTGAGCTTGTGTTATATAATTTAATGGCTCTTGGTAGAAACATCCTGATATTTTGGAGTTTTTCTATAATAACAGTGTCTAGTAATAGATCCAATTATCCCCTATAGAGGATTTTTATAGAAGGTTGTGTTGCTCCCTTCTTTTTTGGTTGGAGGTAGGGGATTTAGTGCTCATTGTACCAAGTCTCATGAAAGAGATGTATGATCTCTTATAGTTAATCAGAAATAGGTTGCTGAACATGAATAACTAGCATAAATTATACACTAACTATTATAGAAGTCTTATAAAGTTTGTGGTTGGTCATCATATTTTTCTTTGAGTTTTTCCAAGGCTAGGAAAACATCACATCAAGAATAAAGGGAAGTTAACACCAATGTTTTTTTGGTTTTTCGAGATAGTGGATGAGATTAGTTAAATGGTGTATGATTTTTCCATCTATAGAGAAATATTTTCATTCAATGTGTGAATCATGTGTTGCAAATTTGGAGATATGATCCCGAAACATCTCACATGATAGCTATTGATGATATTAAGCTACATCTTGATGTGTCCTTTTATGATAATCCAATTCTTATCATGGTCCATAGTGAAAATAACATCCAGGGGAAGACCTTACCTATAGTAAAAATGTAGTAGAATCATGGGAGAATATAAGAGGAGACCATGGAGAGAGAATTTGATATGTGGACATCATGGCTAGAATCGTTCACTAATTCCCCGAGAATAATTTTAGAGAACATATTAAAGATGAGATGTTATATGGTTGGAGGTTGTAAGATCCTATATTTTTTAGGTACACCATTCATTTATTTTGGGTTATCCTATTTCATCCCAATTGTTTTTGTTATGAAAGATGAAAGTCATGGATTGGTGCTGGTTGGGTTTATTCTAGGAGAAATATGGAAGAAGAGGTGAGTTCAAGGTACCAAACACCATCACATTAGGAATTCCCAATTAATGACATGAATATTTCAGGCAAGACCCCAAGAAATATTTATAATGCATGAATGGTTCAAGAATACCCCCTGAACATCATTACCAACTAGAATATTTTATGGACACTCTATCAAATAGATATTTCTATTTTGAGATGGATTCACAATGTGAATCATTTTTTTTGGTTTTTAAGGAGGGGCATTGGGGTTTTTAGTGTAAGTGTAAAATGGGAAATTCACACTGTGAATCCCCTATTTGCATCTTTAATGTTCCACATATAATATTTTAAAATAAATTTGTCTCCATTATGATTACACAAACAAAATTTCTCTTATTTGAAGACCTTCTGTAGGTTACTCCTAATAATCCTCTTTGAACCAGAAGAAAGAACACATTTAATCTTGGTTATTATACATAGATAATAAAGGTAATACTTATGATTCATTTTATCCTTCTTGTATCATTGGTATTCCCATGAGGATAAAAATAGATCTGAACATTAAAAAAAAATCAATGTTTAGTTCTCTATGATAACAATGTTTCTTAATTTTCCTTAAAGAGAAATAAAGAGTAACCCCAGTGCTACCTTGGTCATTGAGTAATTCGATAATTATACTCAATGTTTTAGGTTGGTGTTCAAGAAAAACTCCCCATCAAATATTTTATATTTCCCTAGTTTGTGAAATGAGCACAATTCTTCCAATAATCCTTTCATGTAACCAGTATTAATTGGATAAATCACTAATTAATTAATTTCACAAGGTTTTACCTCTCATTAGAACCTATTATGTTTATTTATATTGATACTGTACTTTTGGCCACCAATGGGTGAGGCTAACCTTAAATTCATGATGAAATGGTTGTATTGATAATTTTGAATTCATCATAAAATATTAATTATGATATAAAATAACTTGTCATATTGGGATATCTGTGATTCATCATGATACATGAGAATACACCATATGATAATAAATGTTATTTAAATTGAAAAATTTTATGAATTGACCAAAAAAATTATAACCTATTAACATGTCATTTTTTAGTTACACAATGCATAAACATGGTGATTTTTATTGAAATAAGAGAATACACTAATGGACTATTACATTCTCTTAGATTTCTTATGTTTGTGTTTTCTGACATGATTCTTGAGGGCTTGATCCACTGACTCGTGAGACTTGGTACTGGTGATTCATCCAAATGAATGAGAATCCATCATTCTAGATGGTAACTTTTCTCAATTTGTGGTATTGTTTCATGAAAATACATAATAAACACAATAATGATATATTCACATGGAGCCTAATAATATGATTACATTACACCTTATATGGCATTATACCTTGGGAAAACATAAGAGAATCAAGCATGGGACATTTGTATGGAGCTCAATGAGATTATTAATTTATATCTAGTATGGTATTTTACCATGGGAATACATAAGTGGCTCCAACATGGGACATTTTCATAGAGCCTAGTGAGATGGTTACATTACCCCTGGTATGGTATTTCACCATGGGAAAATGTAAGCAACTCCATTATGGGACATTTACTTGCAACCCAGTGATACTTGTTTACCTGATACATGTTAGGGAAAATTCATCATAATGTATGAGAATCTTCCAGTGGAATGGCTGATCCATCCTGATATGGGAGAATCCACCTCTGGATAGAGAAATTCAGCATAGAGTCAAACAAGGTTTTTCTAGACTAGGGTGAAAACTCGGATCCCGAGGGTTGATAGGGTTATGTGTTGTTTTGTAATAATTCATGAATTAATACCCCCACTTGACATATTATTTAATATACTATATATTTAGACTAGATTGTTTAAACACCATTGTCTTTGACCTACTAATTTATACTCACACCCTATTCAAGCCACCATTTGGTACCCATGATGATTTAATAGATGAAGGTATGGATAGGGAGAAGATTCCATGCATTGATTGATTGATTATTGCATAGTTGGAGTATGGAGACAATACTAACATGGAATTTAGGACCATGGTTTTTGAGGTCTTATATTTATTATATTTTAATAGTTACTTTTATATGAAATTCAAAATTTCATTTAGTTACGTTCAACCTATCATTACATTTTCATTATTACTTGGATTGTTAAGTTTTGTTCTTATTTTTTTTGTCTCAGATGATAAAATGCCTATAAACATCATTAAATTTAAATGGGAAGTGATAATATTAGAAATTTATAATCCCAAACATCACTTAATATAATGGGTTAGTAAACTATAAGTGTAGGTTTGAACCCATGTGGACTAATAGTAGGTCAACAACCCAATGAAGAAAACTGTTTAGGAGCATTTGTAACTTTCACTTTTCAGGTATGTTTTTTACTAAATCTAGGGTGTTTGGAGTTAATATAGATAATAAATGAATTTATCAATGTCAATTTCAGGTCTCCTAATAGAAGATAATACTATATTTGGATTTTTATATTTTTAGGACTTAGGATGTGAAGCAGTGAAAGGGTCACTAATTGGTTTTGGCCAAACCAATTGGATATACCAATGTTGAAACTATCACATAGTCAGGGTATAGATAAAAACCTACATGTACACACTTTGGTTATATGTAAAAAGTTTCATGGGATAATGGTCATATTCCATCTTAACTCCAATTAGTTTAGGCTTGATCAATTTCACTTCCCATGGTCAAGGTTGTGTGAAAGAATGTGATGAACAATTATTATTAACCTAATTAATATCCATAAGGTTACCAAGGTTCAATCTAAGGATTCATTACACTTGGAAACACCCCTACTCTAGACCCTAACCCTAGGTGGATTATCAACACATAGTGGTAATTATCAAGAGCATTGAAATAATAAACATTCTATTCATTATCATTAGAAAATTGAGAAATAATAATTGTAGGATTAAAACAAGAAATAATAAATGCTAAAAATTAATAAGAACATAACCTCAAACAAATATCAATTTTCAATAGAGAAATAATGATATAATGAAATATATGGAATCAAAATATGTAAGAATAAATCATCAAAACATTGAAAATGAAGAAACGATGAAGAATGACACAAAAAATGATGATGAATGGTGAGGGGTGTTGAAATATATATCCACAAAGAAAGTAGAATTGAAATGACTGTATAACTAACATAGAGTGATTAATAACTCAAAATTATTATCAATTAACAATCACGTAAATGTATAAAATCTTTTTTGGAATGAAAATGGACAAAAATTAGAGTAAACAGTGGAAGGAAAATGAGAGAAACAAAACATGTGAAGATCCTATGCATGGTAGAGATCTCATAATATTATTAACACCACAATGTAAATGATGTGTAATTCATGCACATCATTTACCAACTTAATTAACTTATGTCCCAACATTTTAACATCATGTAAGATGGATTCAACTTGTGTATTTCATATCAACATTTCCTACCGAATAATGAGTTCATATATTTGAATGATTCAACCTTCAAACTTTTCATATCATTTATGAAGTTCACATTTAGTGGGATCAATATTTTGGAAATATGCACGTCGTTTCATGAATTTACATGTCATGTACTGTCTTCAAATCATGGAAATGATTAATGGGATTGTATGTATTTCTATAGGAACGATATGAATCGATACTACAAATTATGTATGGATACAAGGCGGGTAATGTCTATTTCTAGAACTCTTTTAGCATTTCTTCTTTTAAGTCCAATATTCCAAATTCCTATGAAAATAAACCAAAACCCAGTGCATTATCAAATAAATAATGAATAAATGTAAAATAAAAAAATATAATATTTTTATATAAATTTTAATCATCAAATTCCCCCATACTTGATGAATTGGTTATCCTCAAGAAAAAAATCATCCCAATATAGATTCTAAAATATTTAAAAAAAACAGGAAACATTGATTAAATATAAAAAATAAAACTAAGTGAAATTAGAAAAATTCAGTCATCCAAAATTAATCCACAGATAAAATCATTCATTCTTTATAGTTGAGTTCTTTATCCAAATTTTTTATTCCATTAATTATAATTTCATAACTATTCCTTAAATTTTATACCCATTTTTAAATTTACATCACAATGCATATTCTCTCATCACTCATGGTATAAAGTAACAGGAGTTTTGCTCATACCCAGAAAACATGATTCTAACCCTAGGTTTATATTGGTTTTATCATCACTAATTCATAAAGAAAAATGAAAAATAAATCATGAAGTCTTAAATAAAAATATTTCAAATGACTCTGAGGGTGAGGGAGGGTGGGTATAAATTAAAAAAAAATTTAAAAAGAGGGTAAGATCTAAATTATAATGAATGATAAATGTAAACAATGTGATAAAGTGACTCATCCATGATAAAAATTCATCCATGCTCCAAACAGCTCAAAGTGTATCCATGAATATATCCCATAACTATTAAAAACATACCAAGTTCCTTTCCTTTTTCTTTTTCTTTATTTTTTTGAAATTCATTTTTAGGAAAAATCGTACATCCATCCCTTAACCATATACCATCCATCATAGGATTCATCAATATAGAAATGGTGAATTTTGGTCTTCCTGATACACAACCCAATATCTTTTTCTTATTTTTTTCATATATATATATATATCAAAGGAACATTGTAGGCGAAGAAAAATTACAAAATCAACCATGGAAAATAACATATTATTAGTGAAAGTTCTATAGTAAATCTCCTCAGTAAGGACATCTCATGTCCATCAATAGTGAAAATTCCTCCAAATTTATTCAAATTATAATCATGCATAATAACAAGAGCAGGGTAGGATGGGATAATCAGCTAGAAACTGATCCATACTTATAAGGTTATCCATGTATACTAGGAGATAGAGAAGGAAAAATATAATGTGGGTCTCCAGAAAAATTGAAATAATAAAGAGTGTGTCAATCATATAAAAAGTGTAATTTTTTAATAATATCCTCAATATGATCTCATGGCATCTTCTATTTGGATTACATTCCTCAGGTGTCTCTCAAAAAATATTCATAGAAAATAATATGAAATATTTTCTCTATAGTACTCTCAATAATGGGAGTATACAAGAATAATTGGAAGTCACTTAGTGTATAAATAAAGTTATAAGTCAATTAAAATTAATTGAAAAAATATTAATTTTAATTAAATTACTACAAAAATAAATAGTGATAAAAATATGAACATGAGTAAATCATCGATTTCAAAAATTTCTAACCTATATTTTTTTTATTTAAATGCATTTAATGAGGTTTTAGGTTCAAAGCATGATTTTAATAAAAAAAAATGTCTCCTAAATAGGTGAAAATAAGAAATAATCAATGTGTGTCAACAATAAACCTCAAGCCCACACTTAAAATAATACAGTTTACATACTTTTATAGAAATTATCATGGGAGAGGTATCATATACATAATAGAAAAAAATCATATGACAATTTGATATTGAATTTAGGGAATCAAGAACTCCCTATGATGATGCCATTCCCTAGAGAAACTTAATGGATGGTGATTTCAAATTGGGTTACCTATATAATTTCTTAAAAACAAAAGACATGCACTAGATTAAACATTAGTTAATGGGGTTTAAAAAAGGCGAATGACGTGAAATGGGAAGGTGAAAAATGTAAAAATGAATGAAAATTTTCCTATATAAATGTAGATAAGTGAGTATAGTGATGATCCGGAACAACCTATGAGCATGAAAGCTAAAAAAATAAAAAAATCATCCTAATTACATGAGTGAAATGATTTAAAACAAAATAAATATGGTTTACTTCCCATAATGTGCTAACAATGATGTCTTTATCCCGAATAGTTTCTACTCAGGTGAATTTGAGAGTGACGAAGCACCCTTCATGGAAGGGTTTTAGATAAATTTTAAACCTTTTCCAATTAACCTCGAATGGCGGATATTTACCTTTCTAAATCTCAATAGCTTAATAAGGTAAAACCATAATGACTTAAAAAGGACCCATCTATTAATATTTTATCTTTCTAGGGAATAATTTTAATCAATAACTGAATAAAATGTCCTTGTCCATATGATTGATGATTTGACATGTGATTCATTGGTCATTACACTTATTTATCTTTTCTTCAAAATAATTCATTCTCATAGGCATCCTTCCTGATTTCCTCTAGCATGTCTACTTGGTGAATTTTGATCTCTCTTGATTTCTAACCATCTATGTTCCAAAATTTTAGTTCACAACAAGGTTAGTGAAAAAAATCTGATGGAAGATGGAATATAATTATATACACCAATTGAAATGGATTAGTTCCAATGGGTGTTTTGTAGGCTGAGAAATATGGCCAAAGTACGTCATCCAGTTTTACACTCTAATCATTTCTACTGGTGTTCACCATCTTCTCCGGGATTGGCATAATTCCCTTATTAAACAATTAAATTTTACAATTAGTTTATTGGTGGAATGAATTACCAATGTTATAATTAATTCCATACTTTTCAAGAAATACTTTAAAAAAATTATTAGGGAAGTGAGTTCTCTGAACATAAATTAGTTATTGGGGAAATATAAGTCTATAAATTATATTTTTCTTTTAAAAGTTAATTAATACTTTTTTTGTATTTTTATTAGTGTTTAGGATTCCACCAATGTTGATAAATAGTCAAGAAAAATAAGATGTAAAACTTACCATGTGAATTAAGAAATTTTCCCATGAAATCAATTCCCCATATGTTGAAAATATAGACTTATAGGATTGGATTTTGGGGAATTTTGTTTCTTTTCCCTATATTACCTATCCACTAGCATCGATCTTAGGTGTGGAAAATGTTCTTTATATGTTGATGAATCATGGTCCAACATATCCCAATATGAAGGATTTTAGTTGTGGTATGTTAAGGTCCATGACTCCTCCTTCTGGTGACATATGACACATGTTAAGAAAACATTGTTTTTTATCTTCTAGTAAGAAAAAATCCATTAATCCATTAACACATCATTTGAAAAGTATGGTCTCATACCCTTACTAATGTGAGGGTTTGGATCAAAATAACCTCTTGTAGATAAATTTAATGTTAGGGTAGAGTGGTCCTGTGGTGAGATAATTTACAATATCTGAAAATCCGGGTCAAGCTGGGGAATTTATCATAAAAAGGGGTTTTATAGGGGAATTCATCCTTAATGTAAAGATTATTTTATTCCTAGATGTTTTAAATTGGAGGTACAGATAAGTGGTTCGTGATAATATTATCAGTTCCTTTTGTGTCATTGATTATGATGTCAAACTCATGCAGTACTAGAATCCATCATATCGTATGTAGTTTGGAATATTTTTTGTTCATTATGTATTTAAGTGTTTCATGTTTAGTGTAGACCACTACATTAGATAGTAAAAGGTTTGAGAGAAACATTTAAAATGAAAAAATTACTAGTAGAAGTTACTTTTTAGTAGTCATGTAATTTACCTAAGTTTTATTCAGTGTGTGACTATTATAGTAAATGAGACAAAAGATATTTCTAACTCGATGTTCTAAGATAGAACCAATAGTGAATTCACTATCTTCACACATCAATTTGATGTCTTTGGTCAAATCTGATGAAATTATGATAGGATCACCCACCAAACTATTCTTTAGGGTATAAAAGTAATCTTAACACTCTTTGATGAACTCAAGTATTATTAATTTCAGCAATAAGTTTTCAAGTGATGGGATACTTCGATAATTTTTTTAATAAAGTGGTGGTAGAATCATATGTTCCCAAAAATCTCATTATTCCTTTCACTATTTTAGGCTTAAGTAAGTCATTTTATCACTTGATTTTAGTTGGGTCAAATTACACATATTATTTTAATATTTTTTTATAAGGACTATGCATCCTTATACCATGAAATGAAACTTTTCCCAATTTAATGACAATAATTTATATTCATAGAGTTTCTAGACTAGATCCAGATTACTCAAGTAGAACTTGAAGGATCTTTCATAAACTAAAAATTCATCAATAATGACTTCTTGGAATTTATCCACCAGACCATGGAGTATATGTATCATGCACCATTGAAAAGTTATTTGTGTGTTAATAAATCTAAAATACATAATTCTATAGGTCAAGGTTATAAAGGGACTGGTTAATGTATATTTAATGTGGTCATCTGGATTGACTACAAATTGATTGTATATCTATCCATGAAATAATAGAATTTGTGTCCTAGTATTTCTATAATTTGATTCATATTGGGTAGTGTGAAATTATCTTTTTTGGGATGTATTATTGAGGTTCATATAATTGATGAATACTCCCCATACAGTGATGGTTCAAGTAGAGATCATCTCATCTTCAATATTTTTCACAATAGTTAGGTCCCCCTTCTTTGGAACAACCTGTAGCAGACTCACCCATTCACAATTATATATTAAAAATATTATTCCATC
This sequence comes from Viscum album, assembly GCA_963277665.1. Classification (NCBI taxonomy): domain Eukaryota; kingdom Viridiplantae; phylum Streptophyta; class Magnoliopsida; order Santalales; family Viscaceae; genus Viscum; species Viscum album. The sequence continues at coordinate 814,521,003 of OY728140.1, read as the reverse complement.
ATCTAGAAGTTTTAGCACTACTTTATTAACCACATATTTCATTAGTGGGGTGAGTGACCTTTGGGGTTGTAGATTGGGTTTAGTGCCTTCTACAAATGATTTTTTGGGTGAAGATTGTGGACCTAATCCCATTAAATTCAGCTACATCCCATGTTATTGAGTTATTTGTGTTTTTAGGACTTCATATAACTCATCCTATTAATTTTGGGTCATCTATGATCTGATAATGACTATAAGTGTTTCCAAATTCTCAAATAATGAGTACGTGAGTGTGCTCAATAATGGTTTTAATTATGACGATGGTGTCTTAATGACAAAGGATATGAATGGTGGGATAGTGCCCCTTGTCAGTAGTTTAAATTAGTTTTCATTCTCATGATCATTGTCTTCATCTTTATCAGGGAACAATGTATACCGATCATTCTCAATGTTCATAAAATCACCTCTTTCATCAGTATGAAGGAAGGATTGATTGTTAAAATAATCATTTCTATTCTTGGAAGCCTTTAGTAAGTCAAACAAAACTTGTTTATCTCCACCTCTGAATATTATTATTCTTTGGTAGATTTAAATTAAACCTTCCCAGTGGCATAGAATGTCCGTCCTAGAATACTTTTAATGTATCCTTCTTCATCAATGTCTAAAATTATGAAATATATAGAAAAGATAAACTTTCCAACTTTAATGAAGATATCCCCGAGATGTCTATGGGGATACTTGATAGATCAGTCATATAATTGAAGTTTCACTCTTATTAGTTTTAATTCTTCAATACCTATCTTCTTTTAGACACTCATATGCATGAGATTTATTATCATGCCTAATTTTCATAATGATCTTCCAAATCTTCATTCCCCAATAATGTGTGGAATTAAGCTTCTAGTCTCTATCATTTTAGGGGGAAGCTTTTATTGAATGATATTAGAACATTTTTCTTTTAATGGAAATATGCTTAAGGATACCATCTTTATTTTATTGGAAATTTATTATTTCAATAATTTGGTGTAGGCAGGCATCTGAGTGATGAACTTAGTGAAGGGAATATCGATATGTAACTATTTGAACATTTCAAGAAACTTATTCTTTTGTCCTTCGATCTTCAATTTCCTCATTCCTTCTAGGAATGTCATGTGGTTTGTACTCTAGTGATCCTATATAAAATTATTCATTTTTTCGGATGTTCTTTATTAATTATTTTGAATTGATTTTTCATTCTATATTTTTTTTCCTTTAATAGATTCTTCTATTCTCTTCGTATCATCCTCAATGATGAACATCACTCATTTCATTGGTTTGTCTAGATTCTTTTCCTCCTCTTAGCATGGTTACTAAAATTATATAATTTTACAACTCCAATGAAAAAAATACCATTTTTCTTCTCTTGGGTGTGTTTTAGTGTTACTGAGAAATGTGATCATTAGTTATCCTGGTGTGGTTTTTAAAAAATTTCTCATTTGGTTCTTGAGATTGAAGATGGCCATTATTTATTTTTTTATCTCAATTTCTTGGGTTTTAATCTGTAGATCTGATTTCTGCATGATGGAGATGATAAGGTTTTTTACATTAGTCTAGATATGTTGGGCTTGTTGTGGTGGTACTTTTAGAGTTTTTTGATATTTTGGTTGTTGTTCTGGTGGAAACTATTGATCTCTTGGAAATGATTGTTATAATTTTTTTTGAGTTTGAGGAGATGGACCTTGAGGTGGGTATCGAAGTAGCACCTAATTACATAGTAGATCATATCCACTCATCTGATAAAAATATAATTTATTTTTAAGGGGATTATGATATTGTATTTGTAGATATTTTTTTATTTTTGGTACTACCCAGGCTTCTGGTACTACTGGTTTTGTTGATTATAATTAACTTAATTAAAATCATGGAATTGGGGTTTCTCAAAGAAATCTTTTAAATCTTGGTTAGAATGCTGGCCTCCACACATCTCACCTGATTTAATTTCAATCACTAGAGAAAGAGTGGGTTGTGGAAAAACAGGTAAATAAAATGACTCTAGATTTTTTTTCAAAGCCTATACTTGAGCTACTAAGTGGATAGTCTCTTCCAATTCATAGATTTTTCACCATGGAATTCCTCTTTCACTTGGCCATATAATGGAATTTGGGATACTTCACTGATAATTTCTTTCCCAACTTCTGGCATCTTGAGAATGATTTAACCATTATTAGTGTTTTTTAGCATAGTAAGGTAAGTAGGATAAATTCTTTTGTAGAATATCTGATGTTGTAGCCACACATCTAGTTCATGATGTCTTTATTTTCGGTATAGCTCCTTAAATTTATCCCATGATTCCCCCGCTAACTCTCAGTACACCTAGGTGAATTTTTGAATGTTTTTCCTAAGCATCCATGTTCCAATTGGTGGGAATTATTTTTAAATAAATTTCATTTTTACTTCATCCCATGTTGTGATTATCTTAAGATCTTGTATTTTTATCCAATACTTCAATCTATCACAAAGGGGAATTGGAAAAATCTGAATTGAATGGCATCTAATGATACACATTTGTTGAAAAAGGTATGAGAAACCTTAAAAAAATAATGAAATATTTTTGGTGTTCTTCACTATATAGTTCACTGGATGGCCCTGTGTTTTGGATCATATCAATGAGTCCTAGATTAGTCTAAAAAGTGTGTGCCTGAATTGGTTTTCGTGTAATGTTGGGTGAAACACCACTAATGGAATTGTAATCATAGTACATAATGGTTCACTTTTTCAGTTCTGGTCTCTCACCTTGATTATTATGTGGCACATATTTCATGTTTTGGGGGTGTGGCGGTGCAAGATCGTAATACTAAACCCCTGAAAAGTTGCAGTGTGTAGGTATTTTTCTTTTGATATTTGGATCGAAAAGAAGTTGATCTTGGATGTCCAGGATTCTTGAGCAAGTTAGGGGTCCTAGGTAAATTCACTAGCCATGAAAGAGAGAGAAAGATAAGGAGTGAGAGAGATAAGGGGGATATAAGTGCACCCATAGAAGAAACATGGATAATGGAAATAGGGAAGGTTATATAAGGAAGGGGTGAGGTAATATGGGGTTCAATTAGAAAGTCACTATGCCGAAGAAACACTAAACCCTAAAAATAGTGAAAAAATTTAACACCCCCACAAACCACATTGAATTCACATGGATGGTGATCAAATTAGAAATTTATAATCCCCAACTACACTTACTACAAGGGAGTATTAAAGAGTCATTTTGGGGTCAAACCCATGAGGCCTACTGGTAGGTAAGCAGTCATTCAAACAAAACCATTTAGAAGAATTCCTCACTTTAACTCTTCATGTTTGGTTTTTACTAAAGATATATAGTTTGGAGTTAATTAGGATAATAAAGGAATGTATCAGGTATAATCTTAGGGATATTTAAGGAAGAGAATCCTATATTTGGCATGGTATTTTTCTATAACTTAGGCTGTGAAGTGGTGAAAAGGTCATAAATTGGTTTTAGCAAAACCAATTGGATCTCACTATGATGTAACTATCTAATTCTTATAGTATATATGACAAACTAGGTTCATTATTCTTGGATTCCATGCAAAATTCATCATAGTATAATGTTCATAGTCCTATTTAAATTTAATTAGTTTTGGTTCAATCAATTGTAATTATCATTGTCAAAGTTATACAAAATAATGTAATGAAAATTTATTATTAACCTAATTAATAATGATAGTGTTACCAAGGTTTAATATAAGAATCCATTAGTCTCATAAAAACCTATACCCTAGAACCTAAACCCTTGGTAGATGATCTATGCATGGCGGGGATGATCAAAAGATTTTCAAAAATAAACATGTTTTTTGTAATCATGTAATATTTAAAAATATACAATCTAGGATTAAAAAAGAAAGAATCAATGTTAAATAGTTTATAACAACCTGAACTAAATAAAATACGTATTCTCAATTGGTAAATAATGTTATAATGAACAATCTATAATAAAAACAAGTAAGAAGTCATAAAAATCTCACTATGGATGAGGAAACAATGAAGAAATACATAATAATTGATGAAGAATGGAGAGAGGTGTTGAAATGGATGTTGAAAAAAATAGGAATTTAAATAGTTGTATAACAGTCATGTAATTCTTAAAAACTAAAAAGGATTTTCTAAAAAAATCATTGGAATGAATAAAATCATGTTTTCAACAAAAAAGAATAAAAACAAGTGGAAATAATAGAAGAAAAATGAGTGAAAAAAGAAACATGTGATGTTCTTGTGTGATGAGGAGAAGACATAATATTAATTGTTCTAAGAATTACATGATGTGTATTTTATGCATGTCATGTACTAACTTATGTGACTTCTATCCTGACAACATCATTTTGTGTAAGTTGGTTGCACATCATGTATTTGAGATCTACATTTCCTACTGAATAATTTTTTTGTATCTATGACCAGGCGAGCCTTTAAACTTGCACATCCTAAAATCCTTTCACATTGTGTATGAAATTAACATTAAGGAAGATTATAATATTTGAAATATTCATTTCATTTAATGAATGTACATACTGTGTACTGCCTTCGTGTTAAGAAAAGGCTTCAAAGTCTAGATTTTTCATTTGCGAGCATGCTATGAATTGGGTCTAAATGCTGTGTATGAGATACATGACTTGTTAAGTCTATTTTTTCACATTTTCGTCATTTATTCCTTTAAATATAGAATTTCTAATTCCTTAAAAAACAAACTATAACCCAGTACATTATCAAATAAATCATGAATAATCCTTAAATAAATGTATCCAATATGCTTATATAAAATCATCTTATTATATACATTATTGATTTTATATATGATTTCCACTATTATTACAACACTTTTCATTGTGTATATTCTAGCCACTATATTCCTTTCACCCCCACTTCCAGTTGGTATCCTTTATATACGGGGAGGTTCTCCTAAGGTTTAGTACCAAAATAGGATCAGTCATGTGAGGGAACACTAGGTCGGGTGATGTTATAATGTTGTATCATAGAAGGTTTCATTTATATTAATTTACTATTCAATAATGGTAAAAAGTATACTAAGACATGTCAGGGCATGTAAATGAGATCATTCATGGGTGTAACTAACCCATGATTGGAGAAAAAACTGAGTGCCTAGGGATGGGATTGTTGAATATGTCATTAAATTGTTGGGATTTTAATATTATTTCACCTTGTGTGATTTACTTATTATGTGATGTTATTATTTTATGATATTTTTACTCATGGGATGGTATGACACAATATTATCATGCATGCATCCTCGTAGGCATGAAGAGATATATGTTGACATGATTTTTTCATGCTAGGATATATTTATTACGTGTGAAATATCTACCTTTGTAAACTATGAAATGAATCCCTTGATATATTTGATAAAACGAGATGAAATAAAACTGTGATGTTATGAAAATTTGCTTACTATGTTCGTTACATAGAAATCTTAAGCCATTGGTTTTATATGATTTTCAAATTTAGAGTTTTATCTTATTGTGTAACATGTGTTCTAAGGAGTGTGTTAACCCATAGATAGAAAATACCTCCTTATCATCTTTTGGATAAGGGACAGGGGAGTGGTAATCAACACACTCCCAATACTGCTGATCTTGAACCTCTTGTAGCTCAAGAGATTCATAGTAATGAGAAGTTTCTTGAATTTTTCCCGGGGATCATATGATCTATAGTGAGGGAGACTACTCGTACTGCCCCATTGATGTCACATATTATCAATGATTTCCATATATAGCATATATCTGTGTTCATTGGGGATGGTGGACCCTAGGTTGCCAAGTAATTGATTGATCTAGTTATATGATCTTTAATCACCTCGAGACACCCTCATATAGGTTGGTAAAGCATTCAAAATATATGTTATGAGGACTAAACAAGCATTGGGGGGATATTATGGAGTAAGATGATTAGAAATAGCTACTAACCTACATGGAATTTGAAGATTATTTCCTAATCCAAAATTATCTAGAGACTTTTAAGGATGAAATGTGTCATGAGTTCATGCATCTGACATAGAAGATCATGTTAGTGATAGACTAGAGAAGATGTTTCACCTACCTATAGTGTTTTCACCATATTTTCCATCAATTGTGATTTTTAGGGTAAAACCATTCCAAGATGGGGGTTTCTATGATATAAAATCATAGGATAATTTCTTTCACTTTTTCATCTTCACAAATGTGATGAATCATGCTCTCATTATAGAAGGGAACTTGAGAGAGGCCCCTTGTGCTGGCCAGGAAATCCTAAAAGGGTGATTAGGGGGATCTTTTTCAGATAGCTGAAAATGCTTCTACAATCATCTCTATCATAGAAGTATTAGATAGATAATCCATGGAAGTGTAAAAATATTCAAGGATTGTGTCCCAATAGAGTTATTTCTATGAGTAAATTTTGGCTATATGTGCTCCTAGTGTTCTTCCCCCACTGTGGAGTGCCATGGTTTTTGTATAATGTTTCATATCCATAGGTTCAGTACAAACCCTAAGTATTAAAATGGTGACATGAGATCAAGATAGACACTGGATTTTGGAAAGGACTCAGCTGCCACTCAAAAGACAGATATATGGAGTTCCACTGAACATACTGTCCAAGGCAGGGTATGTGATACCTCAATGTAATAGTGGTAGTACCACCCATAGAGAGTGATACAGGGGAATTGGGTTGGAGTCCAGGGTAGTGGAGTGAGTCATTTACATGCTATGTAATCTACTAAAAAGAGTTTGTATGTAAGAATTTCTACTGTCATAGGAAGAATTCTTGTTTCATCCACCCTTTTATGTGTTTTTTTGAAAAGAATAAAATCAAATTCATTTATATCTTCTGAATTTTTGAAAGGTTTGAGTTTTTTTGTTGAAATATTGGATGGAATTATAATCATTGATACACATTTTGGAGTGCGATAAGTGGTTATGAGATATTGTAATGAATATTCTATTGAAATTGGTGGCTACCATATCCTTTGGGAGTTGTTTGTTCTCTAAATGATAGGTTTTAATTCGATCCTAGGTATATATTGACTATTTTTTTTATTATGATAATATTGATTATTACTATAAGATAATTGCATTTATATCTCCCAAAGTGGTTATCTATCATTAAAAGGGTGAGTGGGATCTTCTGTTGGGTCTTATAGGACCAATTTACTGAAGAATGAAATGTATCATGGACTTGATGCTGAGTCTTATTTGGGATGATGGTGGAATACATCAAGATAATTTTTCTCTTGTGGTGAAAATTTTTTAGGACCACTTTCATAAAGAGTTCTTTGAATTACTTGTTGAGTGATAGATCGTTTTCAATATCTAGTTGGTGTTGGAAAAAATCCAATTTTTATCCTATGTTATAGAATAACACTAGAAGTTCTTTATGAGTTTAAATTATAGTGGGAAGTCCTAAAAGAAAAAAGATTCATATTGAATATTACATCTCTATGGGGTTCTCCAATGATTTTTTCTAAAAAGGATGCTCGTATTATATGGTTATATTTAGATTATCAGAGACTAAATAAATTTCTGGTCAAGAATTGTTATCTTCTTCAACCCATAAATTATTTATTTGATTATGTGAGGTTATAGGATCTTATCCAATATTTATTTGAGATATGGGTACCATCAATTGAGGGTTAGACCATCTAACATACCCGAGGGTACATTAAAGAGTAGTTATGGTCTGTATGAATTCACGAAGATGACGTTCAGTCTAAAGAACATACCAAAAATATTCATGGACTTGATACACTAGATATTTAATCAGTTCCTAGATCATTTTGTAGTGGTTTTTTACAATGATGTATTAGTGTAATCAAAGTACATAGATGATAATTCCCAATAATTTAACATTATCATAAGTATTATAAGAGAACATTATATTTATGGTAAGATAACTAAATGTATTTTTGGGATTAATAGGGTCCACTTTGTGGTTCATGTTATCTAAGAGGCCTGAGTGTTAGTTGACCTAGAGAAGATTACATATGTGGTATCTTGGGAGTAGCCCAAGAATGTCTTTGACATTCAGATATTTCTAGGTATGATAGAATAATATCTACGTTTCATCTCAAACATCACCCATATTATAACATATATGTACGTGCTAACCAATAAATGGTTGAAGTTTGTTTCATTAGATGATTGTGAGGGGGATTTCTAGTAGATGATGAGAAATATATCCACAGAACTGATCCCCACCTTACCTATTCTGGGTAAGGAATATACCATTTACTGAAACACATCCAAAATCAGACGCACAGAAGTTTTAATGTAAGAGGACCATTTTTTCTAATGTATTGAGATAATTGAGGAAAAATTAGAGGGATTATCCTAATAATGGTCTAGATTTTGTAGTGGTGGTGCATGTATTAAGATGATAGAGACATTATCTATTAGGTGAGAGGTCTATGATCTACATGAACCAAAATAGCTTCATTTAAATATTTTCTCATCTTGAATTGAACCATTATAAGAGGAGTTCTGTCAATTATATATATTCATTCAACCTCAAGTTGGATTAAATAGTAGAAATAGGAAATCATGTTACCAATTATTTGATGTAAAATATGATGAAATGGAATGTGTTAGAGTCTTGCGACGAGTGGAAGCTAGTCAAACTCTTTTCAAACATGAATCTAAATTTTCATCATTCTTGGGGATGAGTAGATATGACTTCAACATCTATTATAACCATGCTTTTGGACTAGATCAAGACATAGTAGAGATCCTCTCTGAAGGGATTAGCTTTTAGGAATAACTTATATGGTGGGGAGAAATCATTAGGATGGTCTCTTGTTAGTGGTGAGGTTATTCTCATCCATGCGCATGTATGGGTTCCTACAAGCTTACATGAGGATCTGATGAGGGAGTTCCATGGTTCTACATGGGTGGTATATACAAGTATAACAATGATATATCATGTCCTCTATAGACAGTACTGGTGGCTAGGGATCAAGAAAGAGATTGCAGGCTTCATGGTGAGTTTTTTCATCTATTAGTAGGTGAGGGCCAAGAATTATAGGCCTATTTGGTTGTTGCAACTTCTACCCAATCTGTAATGGAAGTGGAATGATATCACTATAGATTTCATGATTAGATTACCTAAGAATCCATGTAATAATGATACATTATGGGTGATCATGGACATACTAACAACAGTTTCCCACTTCTTTTTTATTAGGGAGACCATTACCATTGATTATTTGGGTAGTATTTATGAACATTAAATAGTTTGGATGCATGGTGTTCTAAGTAGTCATATATCTGATCAAGATCCTTATTTCATGTCATGATTTTTTAAGGATCTTAAGAAGGATCTAGGTGTGTATGTTATTTGGTGTACAACCTATTATCCTCAGACTAATGACTAATCAAAATGGATGATTCATATTCTGGAGGATATGTTGCAATCCTTTGTTCTAGACTTTGGTTGTTCTCAGGATCAAAATCTAACACTCACAGGGTTTTCCAATAATAACATATTTCAAGAATGAATACAAGTGGATCCTTTCAAGTATTTTATATAAATCAATACTATATGTACTTTTTTTGGATGAAGTAGATTTTTATATCATTGGACCTACTCTCAGTTATGATATGCATGAGAATGTTTATGTAATCAAAAATTGATTTATGATAGTATAGAGTTGAAAAAAATCATACACTAACCATAGGAGATTAACTATATAGTTTTAGGTTCATTATTGTATTTTCATTCAGATTTCTCCTGGGTTGGGGAAACACCACATCAAGAAGAATTGTAAGTTACTACCCAGATTTTCAGGCCATTCGAGCTAGTGGAATGGTTTAGTCCAATGGCATACCATTTGGCCCATAAAAAGAACTATAATTATATATATGATGTGCTTCACATTGTCAAAATTTTAGAGATATTATCCTTAAACATTATTATGTGATTGAAATTGATGACATTGAGGTGGATTTTGATGCGTCTAAGGAGAATATTATTTCAATCCTTGATCGTAGTGAGAATAACCATTGAGGGAATTCCTTAACTTTGGTATGAGTGAAGTGCACAGATGGGTTAGTTCTAAAGGAGATCCAGGAGATAGAATTAGATATGTGGACACCATGGTCAGAATACTTCCCCAAATACCCTAATATATTTTTATGATCATAGCTCAAGGAAAAGATATTATGTGGTGGAGAAGTTTTAAAATCTCATTGTTTTTCATGTATGTCCTTATTTATGTTTTGGTTAACCTCTTTCAGTATGGTTGTTTTTTTTGAACCATGGAAACCATATTTTGGTGCCAATTGTGTTTTTTTTGTGAGAAAGAAAGAAGGGGAGGTCAATTCTATATGTTTAAAAAATTCACACTATAAATTCCAAATTTGTGATATGAAATGTTCAAGGAAGACCCCATGAAATCTATACAATGCATTAATGGTTTAGGCAGACCCCATGAACTCCATTCACACCATGAATGATTAATTGAAAGTCCATTGAATGAAAATTCATTTCATGAGATGGATTAACAATGAGAAATATATTTTTATGGGTTTTCAAGTTGAGGTATCTGGTTTTTCAGTGTAAGTGGAAAAAAATACATTCACAACACGAATACCCTATTCATGTCATGAATGTTCTATGTCCAGTGTTTTATACTCTAGAGTCTTGTGTTCTAATAATGCACAAACCATTTCCCTCATTTATAAAGCTTTCAAAGGAAACTCATGAGAATATTCGTTGAGACAGAAGAAATACCATATTGGATCACGGTGTTCCAGGCCTAGATATCATAGTTAATCCTTACTCTTTATAATCTCTTTCTTGTCTCATTAATTTTCCCTTGAGGATAAACGTATATTGGGATGAACTAACCCAAATCATGTTTTTTTGTCTTTGTTGAAAACATTTCTTGGTTTTCATAATGGGAAGGAGGAAGGGACCCTAGAGATAACATGGAGATCGAGTAACTGTCTATATCAAATCTGGTTTTGATGTGGGTGGTCTAAAATGACTCCCTTACATTTTTATTATTTTTTAGTAAGTTTGATGATTTTGATTGCACTGGAACACACTGCATGTAACACCTGGATGTTTTGATGAAATATTTTCTTTAAATAATTTTTATTCTTTAGAAGGTTTCTTTGTACGCAATCTTGAGTTTAAACGAACCACAAGACGCCCTTATTATAAAATTACCATTATAACTTTAGCTGTTAGGTTAGTGGGAATAATTATAACTAACTTATCAAAATGCATTGTGAATTATTTGGCTATCAATTATTTATGAAAAATATAAATCAATTAGATATTGTATTTCTGAGTGAATCCGTTTTTTTAAAACAATTAATGAAATAATTATGTGTTATATATTTTTGATATTCATCCAATGGATATTTTAGTCATAGGGTATGAATAAAACCGTATTTTATGTATAAAAACCTATTTTTTAAGGTTAATTTTACACCTTTGAATGGTTAAACCCTTTTAAATTAATGTTTTTACACATTATTAATTTTTATATGATAAAATAAACAAGTTGTTTTTAAGAGGGATATAAAAATTTTCTTTGGTTTAATTTTTGATATTTTTTTGATAACTTCCATTTTTTTATGAATAGTAAAAATACGCTAAATTTTAATTGAAAATAACTTTTTTTCATTGAAATAATTTAGATGATTAAATTATAATATTTAATGGTTTCAAATTATAAATAGAATATATTTATAACATTTAATATAATTTAGGTCAATGAAATTAATTTTACAACAAATTTGGATGTAAAAATATTCCAATCTTTTGCAATATTTTAACTTGTAAAACCCAATTTATCATTTCAATAATGGAATTAATATTTAATTAAATATCAAAATTTATGTCTATTGAATTATGAAAAATAGATTTCATATTTGTAATAAGTATTTTTAAATTATGTTAATAGCTTAATTTTATTTTTGGGCCATATGAACAGTAACTTTGGTAAATTTTATTAACACAGTAAAATGGTAGATCATGTAACTAAGGGTAAAAATAATATAATAAAATTACTACATCACTTATCATAATATAATTGGATTATAATAATTTTTTCTAAATCATACTTGGGTATAAATGGTATCCATTGAAACCTACTTGGATGATATTAGTACATATAATTTATTTTATTTAATGAAAACTGATATATGTCTCACTCAAACATTAATATTTAAATTATTTTTAATATAAGCATATACAGAAGATAAATTAGATTATAAATACTCATTTGGAAGATAAATTTTTTTCTTTATCGTGATTTTTTTTAATTTTTAGGAAATAAGTAATTACCTTAAAGACTTATAATTGGATGGTGAAAACATTAACTAATTTATGAGAAATCAGTAATGTTTTTTATTAAAATATTAATAACAATAAAAAGGCCCAAACACTTGAAAAAACCTTATTTGTAGAGTAAATATCAACCATAAGTATTCAAGAGTTGACTTATTGACCATTTGGAGGCTTATAAGAGAGATTATGACACTTATATTGTTTTATTTGAAGTGAATAAATTTGTCACTTTCATTCTTTACAAGAGTGTATCATTTTTAATATTGGTTTTTTAGAAGATAAATTCATCTACAAGTATTATTCTAAAATATAATGGATTTATCTTCATCATATTACTTTATTTTGAATTTTTATTTAACAAATAAGTATATTAAATAATTGTAAAAAATTTAGGTTGTAATTATATTTATTAATGAAGAGATCAAATAAATGTTATTATAAATATTTTAATAAATATAATTTGGGATAATTATTATGTAAAATGAATTTTATAGATTACCTTTATCCATTATAAATATAATAAAATATTTTTATCGAGGTTCACTTCTAATTTTTATATTTTTAAAAATCCATCAAATAAATAGTATCAAAATTGACACTATTGATATTTTGGAAAAATAAGGATTTATTAAATTATAAAAATTCATAAATCATTTTTAAAAATATATAATAATTATAATATAGTATAAATTTTCTAAATCATTCATTAATGTTTTAATTTACTTAAAATAAGTAAATATTTCACCATTTTAATATTGAAATATTGGTTGCCCTAGTTAAAAATTAAATAGAATAACTAAGTGTTAATTGAAATAATAATTGTTAAATTGATATAAAAACATGTATAAAATTTATTGGTTTTAATATTACCACCCAATATCATCTCACATAATTAATTGGAACATTTTGGGGGGTTTTATGTAGGTTTTGATTTTATTATATATTAGTATTTTTTAGGTTTCCAAAATTGGCCCTCACGTCAATTATAAAAGGGCACTTCTCTATCAACTCTTCACTTCATTTTGAGCCTTCAATATCACCCATAACCTTCAAATTTCCCTTATAAACTTTCCTATAAACATTATATAGGTCCAATTAGTCTTAAAAAACCAACCATAGTGCTCTAAGATGAGATTTAGAGGAGGCATGTCGAAGAAGAAGTAAAATCATTGACGGATTCTTTCAAACATCTTTCTTCTTCTTCCACCTAAGGAGTAATGTAATTATAAAGTAATAACTCCAATATCAATTATATACTGAGATTTTATTATGATTTTGAAAAAACTATTTTCAACCTTCTAACCATCCAATGAAAAATAAAATCACAACGTGTGCGTACATACGACTTACTATCTCCACGCTATAGTGTCATCCATTTTTCACCACCACCTTACATAGATGGGTATAATGATGAAATTAGTAAATATATATATGATTAATATAAAATTATATTTATTCTAAGATTCTACACACCATCCACTTCAATACAATTCAACAATTATGGTAACGATATCGTCACTTGTGTGTACGTACAACTTACCGTCTCCAAGGTGTGATGTGATTTGTTCTACACAATCTTCATTAAAGCATGATTACATAGATTCATTTAATGAATAAATATGATATATATTATACTAATAACATTTTGAAAATGATATAATTATAACCTAAAATGATTATTAATAACTTATCCAAAAAAACATGCATAAGAACATAAAGTATTTAATACCCAATTAACGAGTAAAAATGAAATGTTACTAAAAAACAGATGAAAATATAATTATAAATGTTATCATAAAAATGATTATGATTCTGAAATAAATCCTTAATATTATTTAAAAAATTATACAGGATGTTTGGATACATATGAAGCATATCAGACCTAAGGTAAGGGATAACTTTAAAAATCTCATTTTTATCCAAGATTGTTTTTCCATAAGTATTTATTAGGATATATTTATCATCCACATCCATGTTTCCAAAATATATATTTCAAAATATTCTTTATATCCTTATAAAAGTTTTTATTTTCAATTTTACCCAATCGTTAATTTTTACTAAATAGTATAAATGAAAGCTTTTGTCATTTTTGGTATGAGGTACTTTTTGACTTTTCTAGTAAAAGTATGAGAAGAATGTTTTTATAACTTTTACAACATGAATTTATTTTTATGATTTCATAATTATTTATTTCCTTGAAGTATACTCTACAATATTACAAGGTTTTTTTTCACAAATAAATGATTTATTCTAAAATTGTGTGGCATTTTGAGGAAGGAAATAATTTTTGAAGAAGAAAGGATATTTTTTTCATGGTAATTAATTTCAAGTGTTTTCTAAAAATTATTTTCCATTTAAGATGACAATATTTAAATAGGGTTATATTTATATCCCTATTATTATAATTATTTTATTGTTTTTATGTTGGAATATTATTTATGAAATCCATTTGTTTTATATCAATTATTATGGAATGATGTTTAGGAAACCCATTTTATTTCATGGATTATGCTATGGTGAATGATTTTATGTTTTGGCGGAACACATAAGAATGGTTTCATTAAGAGATGGGTGGGAAATATATCTCCCTCCAATGAATTGTTTAATGATTTATATATCATGATATTTACATGACTGGAATGAAAAGTAAATATGATTCAATAATACAGGGCTGGAATGAGGAGTGAACTTGGTTCAGTAATGGACTTTTTTCGCTATGATGGTCTTGGAAATGAGCCTTGCCTAATATGAAATGATTTTATATGATTATGTGTGTATGCCACGAAATTTTAGGTATTATTTTATGACTTTTGATATTTCAATGCACTTATATTATTTATCCCATGACATGATATTAAGTTCCTTTATATGTAGGATAAGATTTTCAAATGTTATGTTCTTATGATTATGATATGATTGATATTTTACTTTTTTACCCTTACTATGTATTTGAGATCACCCTTTCATATGATTCTTTTCCACATGTTATGAAAAAGGGTATTAATTAAGATATTTCAAAAAGTAGTCTAGTTATGAAGTAATAAGCAAGAGAAAATGTGGATGTTTTATGGACTAGTTGTTTATATTTCCCAGTTTCTAAAGACACTAAACCTATATGGTCCTGGTGTGGTTTTTGTTATGTGATGTAAAAAATATTCTTCAATGTTAAAGTAAACTATTTATGTAATGTATGGCTATTATAGTAGGTATCAGAGAAAATGTATAGCTAACCATTGGAAACCAGAATGAGAAAGCCTTAGTAATAACCATAAGGATATGTCTAAGTATACGATACACTGTTAGTGTTTTAGAAATGACCATGAATAAACATGGATAAAACATTAATTGTACTAAATTGAAATTTTATTCATGATTATGTTGTTTTCCTATTATGGTTAGTGTTGATCACACTCTGATTCTTTGTTTTAGTCAATGGATGGAACCCGAAGGAACCATGTTAATGGTGAATGTGAAGGGAAATTAAATGATTATACCACTGAGAAAACAAATTTCATGGGAGATGGAATTATAAATCTTGAAGGTATGCTAAAACAAATTTCTCAATCTATGAATCATTCTGGACTTCCAAATGCACAAAGGAGGGAGAAACATTCTGTTGAATCCTTCATGAGGTAGCTTCCACCTTCATTCCACAGATCTCTTGATCTATTAGTGGCTGAACTATGGATCAATACTAGTAAAAAGATATTTTTAGTTCTATAATGTTCAGAACATGATAAATTCATCTTAACAGTATATCATTTGAAAGGTGAATCTAATCAATTATGGAATATTATCAAGAATATGAGGCAAAGAGATGAAATAGATTCCATGGAATGGGGAGAGTTCAATAAATTATTTTTCAATAAGTACTTTCCCCATATTCTTAGAATAAATATAGTGAAGGAGTTCCTTGAACTTTAGCAAAAGGATGATGAATCTGTTGGTACCTACAAAAAAAATTTTACAAAACTTATAAGGTACACTTATGGAATTATTATCCATCTAGGGAGTAAAATTGATCGATTCTTTAGTGGCTTAAAACCAAGTCTTCGATGGGAATTAGCCATAAGGGGATTCATTAGCTATGAGGAAATTGTTCAATGTGCTCTCAAGGTTGAGATAGATATTGGAGTAACCCATCAGTCATATGGGTTTGATAAGAAGAGAAAAATGGAATTCAAAGGAAAATATAAATACCAAACTAAAAAGAAGAAGTGTTTTCCCTTATTCTCAAAGTGTGGAAATAAACATGGAGGGAAATATCATAGAGGGACTAGTAAATGTTTTAGGTGTGTAAAATAAGGTCATCTGGAAGTTGAATACCGAAGTGATGGGAAAATTATGTATAATGATGCAAACAAAGAAAAGGCTACAACGAATTCACGTCCTGCACTTAAATGTTACAGGTGTAAGGAAATGGTGAATTATGCTAATTAATACCCTAATCCAAGGGTTATTGATGATGATCGACATCAAAAAACTCTTAAGGCCAAAGAAAAAAATGAATGTCACATAAAATCACTATCGGCAACATGGAGTATGATAATGAAGTGGTGAAAGGTACACTTACCATACACTCAAAAGTAGAAAATATTTTTTTATTCTATATCCACCAACTCTATTATTTTTTAAGAAATTTCTACGGGTATCATTGTATTACCTCAACAATTAGATGTTGAGTTAGTTGTGATAACTCATAATGGAAAAACATTCACATAAAAAATTTATAATTATTCTCTATTTATTTGAGGTAAAGTGCTTCCTGCAAATATTGTGATCCTTAATATAGTGTAATTTGATGAGATTATTGGCAAGGATTGGAATTATCTATATGGAGCTCATATCAATTTCCAAGGAAGGGAAGTCACATTTCATATTCCAAATCAATGTTTGATAATATATCAATGACAGGATGAATATAACCTTACAATACAAATTTATTCCATCTTAGGGGTATTGATTTCTATAAATGAAGGTTATTTATCTCAAATGGTTAGGTAGAAACTCACTATTAATAATACACACATTGTACGTGAGTTTGATGATGTCTTTCTGGAGAAATTTCTAGATCTTTCATCAAATCATGTAGTTGAGTTTTCAATATAACTCATACTAGGTGCTATGACTTTTTCAAAGAAATATTATAGAATGGACCCAATTGAGTTGTAGGAATTTAAGAAGCAACTCTAAGAGAATCATGATAAGGGATTCATATTCCATAGTTCGTCACCTTGGGGAGAACCTCATATGTTTTTTAAGAAGAATGATGGATCAATGAGACTCTACAATGATTATCGATAACTTAACAAGATCACTATCAAGAAAAAATAGCCACTCCCCCACATTGATGACTTTTTTTACCAATTACATAGAGTTAAAAAATTTTCCAAGATTGATTTTTATTTAGGATATCATTATTTAAGGGTTAAAAATTAGGCTATACCAAAGACGCCATTCTATAAAAAGTATAGACACTATGAATTTATAGTGAAGCCTTTTGGTCTAACTAATGACCCTTCTATCTTCATGGATCTAATGAATAGAGTCTTTAGAGACTATATTGATCTATTTGTGGAAGTCATTATAGAAAATATTATTGTCTATTAAAAGAGATAGGAAGAACATGAAGATCAATTGAGAATTGTACTGAAGACCCTGAGAAATTATAATATTTATGCCAAATTTAACAATTGTGAATTTTGGTTTCAGAAAGTATCATTTTTGGGTCGCATAATCTGAAGAGAGGGGATATCTATATTTCCAGAAAAAATAGAGGTTATTGAAAGATGGTCGAGACCTACAACGGTAATTCATATATGATTTTTTCTTGGATTGGATGGATATTATCAAAATTTTGTGAAATATTTTTCATGATTATCTAATCCACTCACCAAGTTGACTCAGAAATGAGTTAAGTTTGTTTGGATTGTGGAATGTGAAGATAATTTCATAGAGCTAAAAAGAAGTTTAACCAGTGCACATGTTCTCACACTGCCTTATAGTGGAGAAAGGGTTTTGATCTATTGCGATGCACCCAAAAGGGGTTAGGGTGTTTTCTCATGAAAAATGATATGGTGATAGCTTATTCCTCATGGTAGTTGAAAATACATGTGAAAAATAACCCAAATCATGATTTAGAGTTAGCTACGGTAATAATTGCATTAAAGATATGGAGGAATTATATTTATGGTGAAAGTTGTAATATTTATACTAATCATAAATGTTTAATGTATATTTTTACACAAATGTATATGAATATGAACCAAATAAGATGGTTGGATTTGATTAAATATTAGTACTTCTCAATACATTACCATCCTAGG
Source organism: Viscum album (assembly GCA_963277665.1). Taxonomy (NCBI): domain Eukaryota; kingdom Viridiplantae; phylum Streptophyta; class Magnoliopsida; order Santalales; family Viscaceae; genus Viscum; species Viscum album. The sequence goes on along the minus strand of OY728140.1, from coordinate 814,502,371 downwards.
AAACAGAATATGGTGGAGGATGCTTTGAGTTGAAAAGATCATGATAGCTTATCCATGATGATAACCACAAAAGATCTAATATTTATTGATTTTCAAAGGATGGATCTAGAGATTTTAAAGGAAGGGGAGAAATACTATCTCAAATAAATGTTAAACCAAATATACAATTAAAGATTGAGGATGCACATAAGGTAAATGTAGATATACAAAAGAAGGTGAGAAATGTTCCTGAATTCAACTTCGATTATGATGAAATAACAAGGTTCAAGAACTGGGTATGTTTTCCTCCCATACTACATTTAAAGATGGATTTATTGGATAAGGCTCATATTTCTTAATTATCTATTCACCCTGGAAGCAGAAAGATGTACATGGACTAGAAAGAGTACTTATGGTGGGATGGAATGAAAAGATATGTTGTCGAATATGTCTCTTGATTCTTTGTTTGTGAGCAAGTTAAGGCTGAGTGACAGAAGTCTAAGGGGGTGTTAAAACCATTACCTATACCAGGATGGAAATGGGAAAACATCACTATGGACTTTATTATCGGATATCCCAAAACATCTAAATCTTATAGTGCTATATGGGTTATATTTTATCACCTTACGAAGTTGGTACACTTCATTTCTATTAGAGAGGATTTCAATCTTGATCAAATTTTAAAGATATATGTAATAGAAGTGGTAATATTGCATGGAGTACCACCTTCCATTATATCTGATCAGGATCTGAGGTTTAACATGAAGTTCTAGAGAAGTCTTTAGTAAGATCTAGATACAGAGTTCAGTTTCAGTACTACTTATCATTCTCAGAAAGACGGTCAGTCTAAGAGGACAATTCAAACTCTGAAAGATATGTTGAGAGATTTCTCTTTGGATTTCAAAGGAGGTTGGGATCAAAACCTACCTTTAACAGTATTTTATTACAAAAATATCTTTCACTCCAGTATTCATATGGATCCTTATGAATACCTCTATGGAAAGATGTGAAAAACTACAATTTGATGGGAGGAAGTTGTGGAAATAAATCTATTAGGACCATATCTTGTTGATGAAATGGCAGGAAAGGTCATATCTATTCAAAAAACATAAGATCAGCTCAGAGTCAAAAAAAATTATGCTGACAACCAAAGAAAAGACCTAGAGTTTAAATTAGGTGACAATGTGTTTTTATGAATATCTACCTGGAAGAGAGTAATGATATTTGGAAAGAAGGGAAAGATAAGCCCTAGGTATATTAGTCCTTTTGAAATTTTGGATCATGTTGGGAATGTATCTTACCAATTGGTGCTTCCACCAAATCTCTCTCAAGTTCATGATGTGTTCCATGTATCTATCTGATGAAAGTACATACCCAATCTTTCACATTTACTAAGCTCATAAGTTGTACTGCTGGAGAAAGATCTTTCTTAAAAAGAACAACCGATAGAGATTCTAGATTGTAATGAAAAAGTTCTACTAAACAAGACCACTTGTTTGGTTAAATCTTTATAGAGGAACAAAAAATTTTAATAAGCTACATGGGAACTTGAGGATATGATGAGGGAGAGGTATCCTCATTTTTTTTGTTTCCAAGTAATGAAATTTTAAGACGATATTTAGTTTAAGGGGGTATAATGTAATACTTGGATATTTTTATGAAATATTTTCTCTAAATAATTTTTATTATTTAGTATCTTTATCTTCATTAAATCGTGATTTTAAATGAAATGTGAGATTACCTTATTATAAAATTACCATTATTACCTATTTGTTAGGTTAATGGGAATAATTATAACTAACTTATGAAAATGCATTATGAATTCCATGGCTATCAATTATTTATGAAAAATATAAACCAATTAGATACTTATATTTTTGAGTTAATTAATTTTGGTTATGAAATTAATGATATATATGTGTGTTTTATATTTTTGATATTCATACAAGGTATATTTTATTCATAGGGTATAAATAAAACCATATTTGATGTATAAAATCCTATTTTCTAAAAAAGGGTAATTTTACACCTTTGAATGGAAAACCCCTTTTATATTTTTCTGATAACATTCATATTTTCATGAATAGTAAAAATACGCTAAATTTTAATTGAAAATAACTCTCTTTATTGAAGTAATTTATATGATGAAATTATATTATTTAATATATTAAAATTATAAATATAATAAATTTTTTACATTTAATATAATTTAGCCCATAATAATTAAATTTACATTAAATTCAAATGTAAAAACATTTAAATCTTTTGCAGTATTTTAACTTTTTAAATCTATTTTCTCAGTTCAATAACGGGATTAATTTTAAATTAACTAATGTAACATATATGTTTTGTATTTTGAAAAATGGATTCCATATTTGGAATTAGTGGGTCCAAATTATTTAAATAGATTTATTATATTTTTTGGAAATGTTAATAGTAACTTCAGTAAAATTTATTAATACGGTAAAAGGGTAAATTAGGTAACTAAGGGTAAACATAATAATATAAAATTACCCTAAAAATTGCGTTAAAATAATTATATGATTATAATTTTCCCTAAAACATATTTGGGTCGAAATGGCATCCATTGGAACCCAATTGGATGATATTAGGACATTTAATTAATTTTATTTAATGAAAAGTTAAATATGTCTCACTCAAACATTAATAATTAAATTATTTTTAATATAAGGTTATACAGAAGATAAAATAAATTATAAATACTCATCTTAAATATAATATTTTTCTTAATCAAGAGAATTTATTTTTAATTTTTATTAAATAAATAATTACTTAAAGACTTAGACTTGGATGGTGAAAAAATTAATTAATTGATGAGAAATCAATAAAACAATTTTTATTAAAATATTAATAATAATCAAATGGCCCAAAAACTTGACCAAACCATATTAGTCGAGTATATCCTGATCATAACCATACAAGGGTCAACTTATTGACCATTTTGAGGCTTATATAAGAGATTACGACACATATATTATTTTATTTAAAGTGAAGATAAATTTATCAATTTCATGTTTTATAAGAGTAGAATTTTTAATGTTGTTTTTTAGAGGATATATTCGACTAAAAATATCCTTATAGAATCTATTTGATTTTTTGTCATCATATTATTCAATTTTTAATTTCTATTCCATAAATAATTATATTAAATAATTATACAAAAAATCAAGGTAATAATTATTTTATTAATGAAAAGATCAAATAAATGTTTTTCAAAATATTTTAATAAATTAAAATTTGTATAATAATTATATAAAATTAATTTTTTAGAATACCTTGACACCTAAGGGATATAATAAATTATTTCGATATATTTTCTCTTTTTCTTTTTATATTTCTAAAATTCCATGAAATAAATAGTGTCAAAATTGACACTATTGATATTTTGTAAAAATAAGGTTTTCATAAATTAGTTAAACATGATAAATAATTTTCAAAAATATATAATAATTTTAATTTGGTCTAAAATTTTCTAAAATATACATTTATGGTATAATTTAAATCAAATAATTAAATATTTTACCCTTTTAATATTGAAATATTTTTTACCCCAGTTAAAAATTAAATAGAATAACTAAGTGTTAATTATAATGATAATGATTAAATTAATATAAAAACTTATCTAAAATGTATTTTCTGTGATATTAAAACCCTATATCATCTCATCTTCTAAATTGGGAAATTTTTTTATGGTTTTATGTGTGTTTTTATTTTATTATAAATTAATAATTTTGATGTTTCTAAAAGTGCCCCTCACCTCAATTATAAAAGGGCACTTCCTCCCACAACTATTCACTTCATTTTGAGCCTTCAAGATCGACCTTACCCTACCCATTTCCATTATAAACTTACCTAGAAACATTCTAGAGATCTTGGTATTCTTCAAAGACCAACTCTAGTGCTCTAAGATGAGATTTAGAGGAGGCACGTCGAAGAAGAGGTAATATCATTTACCGATTCTTTCCAAAAAAATTCTTCTTCTTACACCTCATGAGTTGTTTCATTATAAAGTAATAAATATAGTAGAAATTATATAATTAGAGGTTATTATTATTATGAAACAACCGTATTCCACCTTCTACCCATCCTATGAAAAATGAAATCACCATGCATGCGTACATACAACTTATCGTCTCTTCACCGTTGTGTAATTGGTTTTTCACCACCAATTTACATGGATGGGTATAATGATGGAATTAAAATATATATATATGATAAATATAAAATTATATTGATTTTGGGACACTATACACCATTCACTTTAATATTAGTCAACAATTATGGGAATGATATCGTCGCTCGTGCGTATGTACGGTTTACCATCTCCACAGTATGATATTATTGGTTCTACATAATACTCATTAAATCATGAATATATAAATAAATTTAATGAATAAATATTATATATATTATAATAATACCAATATTTAAATGATATAACAATAACATAAAATGAGGAATAAGAACTTATCAACTAAAATATGGATAAGAACATAAAGCAGTTAATACATAAATAACGAGTAATAATGAAATGTTACTAACAAACAGATGGAAATATAATCATAAATGTTATCATAAAAATGATTATGATTCTGAAATAAATCAATAACATTATGAAAACCATTATATAAGCGTTATGGATATAGACAAACCATATCAAACCTAAGGTAAGTGATAACTTTTAAAATCTCATTTTTTATCTGAGATTATTTATTCGTAAGTATTTTCTGTGGTATATTTATCATAAACATCCATGTTTCCTAAATATTTATTTAAAAATATTATTTATATCCTTATATAATTTTTAAAATTTAATTTTACTCATTGGTTAACTTTTTCTAAATGGATGTAATGAAATCTTTTGTCATTTTTGGAATGAGGTACTTTGTGACTTTCCTGGAATAACTACGAGAAAAATGATTTTTTAAATTATGTAGAATTAAATGATTTTTTGGATTTCATAATGTATTAAATCCTTGAGGCTTCCCCTAAAATATTACAAGGTTATTTTCACATAAAATTGTGTGGCATTTTGAGGAAGTAAATGTTTTTGAAGAAGAAATTATATTCTTATCAGGAATTAATTTCAAGTGTTTTCTGAAAATTATTTCCCATATAAGATAACACTCTTCTAATAGGGTTATATTTATTTCCCTATTATTACTATGATTTGATTGTGTTTATTATATAATTTTATTTAAGAAATACATTTGTTTTATATCAATTATTATGGAATGATTTTTATGAAACTCATTTAATTTCATTGTTTATGCTATGGTGAATGTTTCTATGTTTTTATTACACAAATAAGAATGGTTTTATAATGAGACGGGTGGGACCTATGTGTCCCTCCAATTAATTGGGTAAAGATTTATATCTCATTAGATATACATGACGAGAATGAAAAGTAAATATGGTTCAATAATACAGGGCTGGAATGGGGAGTGAACTCAGTTAAGTAATGGACTTTGTCTGCTATGATGCACTTGGTAATAAGCCCTGACTAATATGAAATGATTTTATATGCTTATATGTTTATGCAATAAAATTTCATGTCTTATGATATTACTATTGGGATTACATTTCAATTTTATGATTTATCCCATGACATGATATTATGATCTTTTATATGCAGGATAATATTTTCAAAATTTATGTTCTTATGAATATTATATTATTGATATTTCAATTTTTTACCCTTACTGAGCATTTTATAGAACCCTTTCATATGTATATTTTCCCTAGGTTATGAATAAGGGTATTAAGTAAAATATTTTAAAAATGAGTCTAGTTATGAAGAAATAAGTGGAAGATAATGTGGATGTTTTATGAACAAGTTGTTTATGTTTCCCAGTTTATAAAGACACTAAACCTATACAGTCCTGACATCATTTTTGTTATGTTATGTAATAAATATTCTTTAATGTTGAAGTAAAATCACTATGTAAATTATGGGATGTTATAATATGTGTGACCAAATTAATTGGATAAATCACAACTTAATGAACTCCACATCATAGTCCTACCGTTGGATCCCATTGGGTTCACTAGTGTTTAGACCGTACTTTTGCCCACTAAGGGGTGATCCTACCCTTGAATTTTTTATAAACTGAATATCTTGATAATTATAAATTCAACAAAACATATTTATGTGGATAAAAGTTAGCCTGGAATATTATGAAATCAGTGATTCATCTTAATGCAGGAGAATTTACCAAATGAGAATAAATATATTTTAAAATAGTAATTGGAAGAATTAACCAACCTTACTTTTTATAACCTGTCAACATGTGGATGTATGGTTATATGTTTCATACCATTTTAGATTATTATTTAAATAGTATAATCCACTAATTGACTATCACATTCCCATGTATTTCTTGTTATTTGGTTTTCTAACATGATTTCAAACTGATTGATCTACTATCTTATGAGACATATTATTTTTAATTTGTATTGATACAGGAGAATACACAACTTGAGATAGTTACTTTACCCATGGTACGATATTTCACCATGGTAATATGTAAGATACTCCACCATAAGACATTCTCTTGGAGCCTAGTGATTTGGTTACTTTACCCTAGGTTTGTATTGCACCATGGGAAGACATAATCAACTCTAGCATGGGAATTTTCACGGAGCCCATTGAGCTAGTTAATTTCCTACTATTATGATAATGCAGAATGGGAATATGTAATTGAATCCATCATGATACATTCACATATATCCTAATGAGATGGTTACTTTACCTCTGGTATGGTATTGCACCCTGGAAAGATGGAATAAACTCCAACATGGGAGATTTACACTGATCCCACTGATACACGGTTACTTGAGACATGTTATGGATGATTCATACAGATGTAGTAGAATCCTCTGATATCATGGGTTATATATCCTAATATAATGAATAGTTTGTGAGTATGAATCATTAGTCCAACACCCATGGTGTATAAAAAATCAAACCTGAATAATGCCTTAAGCCAGCCAAACCTTATTTTATTTTCAATAGAATAAAAAAAAATTAAACTCAACTTTTTCAAACAAGAAAATTCACTCAAAATCAATATTTATTTGATCTTATATTTTATCAATTAGAAGATTAGTTTCACAAAAAAAAATATCATGTTTAATTTATGTTTTATTAATATATATAAATCAATATAAGAATCAAACCAATAATTTTCCACTTCATAATATAAATTTTAGAATCTTTAAATTTTATTCTAAAAATTTCTCAAATTTATCAAATTATTGTTTCTTATGAAGACAAAATTCATGATTATATAGATTTATATGCCCTTATATTATGTTTATGTATATTTATATGATTTATATGTATATTAATATAATGTTTACATTTTTTAGATGATATTTATGTAGAGGGGTTCTTTATTATTAATTTTCCACATTATGGCCACACAAGGTAGGATGATGCTTACACAAGTATAGAATATGGATTACACAAATTCCAGATTAGCTAAAATAATGTTTATATAGTATTAGATAATCTATATATAAGTCCTTGGTCTCTGATATGATGGATATATAGAATCCCAAACTTATCCAAATTTTACCATTACAGTAAAAAATCTATAATTATTTAGTAAAGATCATATTCTCTTCAAATAAACTGAGGGACATCATAATAATCTCATAAAACACATAATAGCTTCAATATTTATAGTAATTAATAAAAATAATTCCCAGAAACTTTTAGATATTTTCAAGGTCTTTAGTATGAAATATAATCAAGATAGTGTATTTCCAAAAACATCCCTACACTCAATTTCTTACTTATAACTCAAACAAAATAAACCTTCAGCTAGGTGATCTATAACAGTGATTTCAGTATCCTTCATTCTCAATTACATGAGTATGGTTTCTCTAACACTTTTTTATATTCTCCTAAATCAACTAGAATTTATCTTCATTAATGATGTCTTTTCAGAAGATATATATACATAGAATCCAACCCTTCACACCAATAGATTTGAAGACAATAATTTCACTATCCTAAAACATATCTTAGATTTAAGGACCAATAAAATCAATCATATAATGTTTGGGTTTTCAAAAAAAGATAACAACAATAACAATATATTTTTTCATGCATAAACCATGTAATATGACTCTAATTTTATTTTCCCATAATACATGATTAGGTTATCACATTCATCATTTGGTGGATTCAATTTCCATCACCCTTTTGTCAATGGTATTCAAGAAAATATATATTAACATTATTTATTGATAATAAACACAATTAATCATTCAAGGGTAACTTTAGTATACATATGATGTATATGATACATCTTGTGTGGGACTGTTTCATATAGAGATATGTGTGTTTTTGATTGATATCACAAAAAAACTCTCAATATCTATAGTAGAATGGATACTTTTTTTATGGTCCATCTGTGTTTACATATTTAAAATAAGAATTTGATATTTTTTCCAACACTATTAAGGTATTTATGGTCATAGATTTTTTTCCTTTGGATAAAGAGTAAGTTTATGATAAAAAGTTTATTTATAAAATAAGAGAGTATAACAAATTGTATCAAAAAAGGTTTTTGGATGGAATCTCAAAGAGTTTATAAGTTTTTAATAATTTACATGTATATTTTAGTGAAAGTTAGAGATTTATGTATGTTCACTTAAATATTATACATATGATGGATATGAATTGAGGATACATTGGGGGTCAATGTATCTTTAAGATTGTTCTAAATCTTATGTTGGTTTTTATGAAATCCGGTGTGCTTGTGATGCAACCTGAGACTAAATTTCACCTTACATAATCTGTGGTATGTTTATTTCACTACCACTTAAATTATATATATTTTTCATAAATTATGACTAAGGTGTTATTTTATTCGTTGATTTAAAATTAATTGAAAGAGTTTATTGAGTAATCTAATTGGATGCAACACACATGTTCTGTGATATGGAACGTAAAAAATTGATAGGATGATGATCTTTAATAAATAAAGAACATCAAGAATGGATATATAAATGGATGTGATCCCACATTTCGGTATGATCACCAGTTTAATGAAAATCTTTCTAAAGTCATATTCCTTTCTATAACTTCAATCATCATACATTAATGGTACTAGCACACCTCTCAGTGTATGAGAATCCTCACATTACATACTAAGATCCTATGGAAAGTTTATAGAACCAAATTAAGAAAAATATGAATTCTAATTTAGTTATCCTAATGAAGTTTATAGTTAAGAGTAAAATATGGATTACTTAGTAATATATGTTGGCTTGTGTTCTTAGTTTTCCATGCATGTTTATTATAAAGATATAGATCATGAATACATGGGTCCTATTCCACTACCAAGGTTATTTAATGGCCCCACAAAACATATCAAATATTACCCTAATGTCTTATCAAATGGTTTCTTTAAATGAAAGTGAAACATTGTTCCATGAATCTATATCAGACGTCATAAGAATTTGAGTACTGACCCCAATGTATGTAATGGAATAATTATTGAGGTAATTAAGTTAACTCTCTGAATTCCATCCACCATTTAATTTTTTTTCATTTACATCTGAACTTAATTTTATTTAATGCTATCATGTTATACTTATCCTATATATTTTCATGCATATAGATTTTTACAAAATTCTCACCTTCATATTCATTCTCACCTATATATTTTTCCACCTTATAATATTTCACAATTTCTATATTACCACTTTATTTTTCCTCAATTTTGGTAGAATCTATTTTATAGTGAACTAGGCTTAACATTAATGGATATTAAATCTTTTTAGATGAATATTCACTACTTTAAAAAATACATGATGGATGACTGCAATAGTTTAGTGTATTCAAAAATGTAGAAACAAAATATTCTATCTTGGTGGAAGATCTTCAACATATCCCATAACGAACTCCACCTTTAGTAATTCTACATAAATATATTCTTTATAACTTGTGTAAAGGAAATATAAGAATTAGGTGATCTCAGATGATCAGTATGGGTAACTAAAGGACATGTGTAAGAATAACATGAACAAAAGGTTATAGAACTTGATCATAACATTTGAATATCATAACCTTCATATTATAGATCATAATGAATATTGAAAGTTCATAAGAAATAGATTACAATAAAATTGATAAAATAAGTCCTAAAAGCATAACATAGGAATAAGACATGGGATTTGTGGCATGCACATTGGTTTATAACGTTTTAAACATATATAAGTAGAAATAAGTTCACTCAGTAAGTCAAAGACATGAAATGAAGACCCTGAGTCAACTTATGGACATGAAAATAGTCCCATGAATAACCATTTAAACTTGTAATATGGTTGATGAATAACCTTATGGACATGAAACTAGGTCTATGCATAATATTGTAAACATGAAATCAGGTTCATTCATAACATTGTGAACATATAATCAAGTTCAAGCATAAACTTAAGGACATGAAAAAACATCCATGAATAACATTGTAACGACATAATAAGGTTTACTCATGACATTTTGAACATGTAATCAGGTTAATTAATAGAATTATGGACATGTAAACAATTCCTTACATAACATTGTGACCATGTAATTGGGTTCACTCAAAACATTATGAATATGTAATCAGGTTCACACAAAAACATATGGGCTTGTAACCAGTTCCATGCATAACATTTATACTCATGATTTATCCATCTTTATCCAATGTATTGGATAGAGATATAGGTCCCATCCATTTCTTAATAAAATCATTCATACATTTACCAAAAGATAATAAAACATTTATCATATCCTGACCCATAAAAATAAATAGGTTTTATAAAAAAAATCATAAGAAATGAAATTAAATAGGTATCATTAAATTTTCATCACATCATAACCTATGTAAAATAGATAGGTTTCATAACTATTTCATCAAAGAATAACCTGTGAAATGAATATGGTTTAAAAATCGTATAACCCATGCAAGAGAAAAACTTTTCATAGGAATTATTCCATCAAAACATAAACCATTCAAGAAAGATTATGAATGTAACCTTTGGGTGATTTATTAAAATAGATTTATTAACATCAAAAGATTTCATATTTGATGGAATAAAAATTGGAATGATCTTTTTAAAATATTTATGGAGAAAAATATACGTTCCTCATCGAAGAATTATTTTTAAATCATAAAACCTTTTTAAAATCCATTTTCATTTAATATGATTTGAAAACATAGAAAGGGGGAATGAAATAATTTTTAAAAGCTTTTTCCTTGAAAACATGTAAAATAATCATGAAAATGTTTTAAAAACCATTTTTCCTAAAAACTTTTAAAATAATCTTTGAAACAATTTTAAAAACTTTTTCTTTCAAAACTCTTTGAAAACATATAAAAAAAGTTAGAAAATGCATTGAAAACATTTTTACTTGAAAATATATGAAAGAATCTTGAATTTTTTTTGAAAACCATTTCATTAAAACTAATTTTAAAAAAATGTTAAAATCAACCTTTAAAAAATGAAAATTAATCTTTAAAGAAATGATGTCGGGTAAATGTGTACTTGCTGTACGAGGAGAAAGAACATTCCTTTTGAATGATAAAAAGGATAGAAAAATAAATTTTTCAGAAAGTGAAAATACTATTACTCTGAAAATATTGGTAAAATGAAAAACAGGTAAAAATTTATTTTAAATATTTTAGGTTAAAGGTACCATATTCTTGGAATTTGTTTTCGAAAATATAGATTTCTGACAGAATATAGATTAAAGTTGAGCATTATTAAAAACAATTTATTAACTATATTATGTAACAAATAGTATAAATATGGTACCAATACATGAATATATAATGAATAAACATATGGGAATAAATTTCATGAATTTATTTAGAGATGATTTGTGAGATTTCATCAAAGGAGGCATAAACATATACAATCTTGAAAAGTGATTAGATTGTTTCAATAAACTCTTATCACACGGTAACTTGGGATCATGCTCTCCATGTACGAAATGGAAATTAAAATAAGTTTATAATATCATGAAAATATTGATATTCATGATATAGCATGTAAAATGGAAGTATACACACCTCAAAACGAATTTAGGCAAATAAGAAAACATGAGTCTCAATGGAGGAAAATTGAGAAAAAAAATTACCGATTATGTAACTTTTTAAAATTAAACCACATGAAGTAACTTTAATAGAATGGATTTGTAAATACCCATAAGATTAAATATAATAATAATTTATTACATCCATTGGTAGTATACACACCACATAAAAGTAATGGGTGGTGAATAAAGCATATATCTCACAGAAATAAAAAGTGAGATAAAATTCCCTTACCTAGTGTCTTGAATCTCTTAGTACTTCTTCAAACCTCTTGTTTAATAAATATAAATTTATTATAAATATATTATAGAACCATATTATTACTTATAATACCATATATTGTTTTATTATGACTTTATATTACCCACTTGTTAACAATTCTATATTAAGGTTTCACTTCAGGTAATATCTGCATTCTTTTTCACATGTGTCTTATTTTTTTATATCTTTGGTCCTTATGATTATATCATGATTTCTAGGATGTAAAATATTATATAAATTTAAATTTGTGTTACAATAATCCATCTAATATATACGTATTAAACAAAATACATAGTTCATGGAGATGGTAAGTTGTATGTACATAGAAACACTATTTCAGTTTAATTTTCTTGTTGAAAGAAAGAAAGAAAAATAACTTTCTGAATATATATATATATACTATTAAATAATATTTTTGATATCTTATATATCATATATATTCACTAATTTAATCCTTAATACAATTCATGTAGTTTATTAATGAATCACATCGCTTTGAGGGGGTAGTAGTCTATACATCCTCAAGTGAAATTATCGTATTAACAAAAAAATGGAAATTTAAAAAGATATGTGTTGTAAAAAGGAATAAAAAATCTTATATACATAATAAATATAATATATAGAATATATAAATATATTTTCTATCATAATTTTCACCATGAGTGGCAGTATAGAAAAATAAACAATCATCATTTAGTGAGGAGGTAGTTCGTTGTACACGTAAATAGTATGTTCGTTACCCATTAGATGTAGGTGTTTGTAAGTGAAGGTAGAAAAATTATCATAAAAAATCATAGTATAATTATTAAACTATTGTTTTTATACAATAATTTAATAAATATAGTGTAGGTTTGTAGAACTAAAATAAAATAAATGAGTTTGAGAAAAGGTGCTACCTTTTAATCGGGTAACTCTTTTTTGTTTATGCCAAATGGATTCCTTGGAAACATTTATGACCAAAGGGATGATTCAAGGAGGAAGGGATGTATGTTGGGAATTTTACTGGGTAGATCATTTCTGATTGTAACTGGTTTTACAGGTGTGAAGAAGAGGGAGAGGTGTTGGCCTTTTATAGGGAAGGAGGAGTGGCACTCTTGTAAATATTTGAAGAGAGATTTCCACCAACGTTTTTAATGTTGTGTAAGTAGATAAAATAATGACACAATGTCAATAAATGGTATTATAGTGTCGAAATAAGTCCATTAAATGAATTTTATAAAATTTTATAGGTTTTTTTGGGCCTTAAGGTTATGGTTAATCCCTTATTAAGATTAATTTAACCTTAATCGATGTAATTAGTTTTAATTAGTTTCACTAATATTATTGATAAAAAACTATGTTGAACATATTAGAAATTATTAATTATGATGATTCCAAATATACAATTCATTTTACCAAATTCTAATCACATAAGTGAAAGAAATTAATTTGAAATTAATCTTGTAGTGGGGTCGACAATGCTGTTTTTAAAGTAAAAATGTTCAAAAGTTTGCTAAGTTTTTATACCTAATTTCAAAGTAAAATTAATCTCAATAAAATAAATTATATTAATTGATAAAAATATTATCTAATAAAACTTATAATCCAATTAAAAATATAATTTAACCTTATAAATAAATTATATGAAGAAGATTTTTTGAAATAAATTCAGTATTGTTGACTATTTGTTAAAAAATGAAACCTTATTGAAAAATACTAAAAAATTATCCAAAAATAATTTTTATGTTTTGATTTAAAAATGTATTTTATTTTAAAATATCAATTATATAAAATTTACAAAATTTGGATTTATAATGGGTTCTCCATTAAAAGGGGCAAAAGGATATTTATTAAAATAAATATTTTTATGCATAAAATTGGGTTTGTTCTTATCTTAACTATATCAAATATATTAAATGAATATAAAACATATTTTATTAAATATATAATATATCTATTACATTAATATCGATCACTAATTTTCTTTAATTTATTAGGGAAAAATAACTTTGTGACCATAAAAATAATAATATTTTCTTTTACATTGAATCAGTTTTTATATTCATTTGTAATTAATTATTAACCTATGAATTCATATTATATGTTTTAAACCATATATTTTCATATATATTTAATAATATTCATAACCTCAAATTTACCAGCTATGTTATATATTATTATTTTAAATAATAACATTTTAATGATATAATATTTTTTTTAAAATATGGTTTGCGTGTTACGCAATCCATTGAGGAAAATCATTGATTCATGTAACAAACGTTGACCTCAGTGTTCCATATTGAGTAAGATAAAATTTATGTTTCATGTAGTGCATTATTAACTTGGTGTTTTATATATCACAAACCATACATAGTGCTTTAATATAAAATAATCTATTTTCAGTGTTATGTGAAATGAAAAAATATCAGAAATATTAAACTAAAATGGCAAAATAAATTCAAAAAATCTTAGGGAGTTACTTTTTAACCCCCTTAAAATGAATTTCTTCCACAAAATTCATCTAGGTTATCAAGGGTTTAATATATGAAAATTTCCTTCATAGAAACCCATGTCGTATAAATGAATAAAACACATCTCTTAAAAAGGGAATGTTGAAAACATAGTGGTTACGTGAAGAAAAATATAACTTGGTTTCCACATAGGATAATAGAGGAAGGAAGTGAAAACATGGGAATGAAAGAAAAATATAACTATCATGTTATGATGTAGAGTTATAGAGAACAAGGTTAGGAGAAAGTTATCAATCAGAAAGCCATAAATCTATGATGAATTAAGGGACCATTTGATTCGTTGGAAATGGAGGTAATAGGATAAACTTTTTGGTTTCAGTATATTTTTTCTTAAAGTTAAATAATTTTCAAGAAAAGATTTACTTTCATGATTTTAGTAAAACTTCAACATTTATTGTTCCTTGATCCACTTCACCTCTTTCTCCAAAAAGGAATGTGAATTTTTCATTCTCGAAGCACTAACAAATTAGGAGATCCATGATATACCATACCATCTGTCATTGTTTATCATCAACAACATGTTTTTATAACAATATTTTAAATATTATTCAATCCTCATGCGGTAAGATAATAATTCATTCTCAAAAACATCATCTAAAGTGTATCTTAAAATTTCTATAAATGGTTTACCTTATAACCCATCCCAAAGATTAAAATACAAAAATATAGAAAGAAGTCATAGAATTAGCTTAATATTGATCCCCCATATATTACAAGGTATCTATTGGTTTTAGTATTCAAAAAATGTGAATACCATCATCATATATTCTCTTGAAACGTTGTAATAACCCAAATTACCATAGATACTTAAGGGAAACATGCATGCTTCGTTGTTGAAAAGGATACTGGATAGATTACCTAAATCCAATAAGTTGTAAACTTATTCTATGATGACATAGACTACTTTGTAAACTAATAAATAATAAAATCTAGGAAAATTAGTGTTATCAAATTTACTTTATCGAAATCAATCATCTTTTTATTCAAGAAAAACACAATTTTGTCAACATCATGATCACATTAAGGGTTACTATCCCTAAACCAAAATATCAATTTTATATGTATTCACTGACATTAAACATATCCTATTAAATCCTTAATGAAAATTTATTCTGAAAATAATTATATATTTCATGATTCATATAACATAACATTTGAATTCCAAAAATAAGTACTTCATTCATACAATATTATTTTCAAACGATTACTCATGCTTCATCAACTAATTATTTATTACCACCTTCCTAGAATTTGTAATATTAATCATTTTTTAAGGTTCCTCAACCTAAATCTAGTCATTCTTCTTATGTTTAATGTAAAAAATATTGGAATAACATCACATACCATTCACATGTCGTTTGTAGTAACATTATCTTAAAAAGTATAACCAATACTCGAACCAACTTCCTGATTCTCTTTATAAGATTTCCACCTGGGGAATTAATTCACATAATTCCCATGATTTACACATCTAAAACATTAAATTTTAACAATTTTCTTTATAGATATATCCGTCGAATAAAACCAGAAATCATAGTGTGAGAAACATTTATTATACTGGGATACAACATAATCATCAAAAAAAAATTATAGGGTGCCAAAATCATGGCTCCTACTTCATTAATCTATGAAACATTAGGTTTATCATAGGTTATTCATATCCATTCTCTATTTAAATCCTTCTTGATGGTTCATGAAGAGTTTTGTGAATTACTAAAGCATATCCCCTAGGAGTGTCAAACCAAGTGTGCTTCAAGGCCCCTTGTCGGGTCCCAAATTACCCTGAGTCAGGCCCAAAACATCTTGTCAGAGTTATTACCCCTTGGATAATTTATGTCAATTCAAAATCCACTTACAGTATCTAGACAAAGATGTATTTCAAGGAAAATAGTAACTATATCTTTTACCAAATTTAAAATATATTTTCCAATATGTTTACTCATCCTTAAATTTATCTATAGATACATCCCTATAAATATCATTATAAATATACCTAGGGATCTCAATAAAGTTTTTTCATTTTAGTTTACAAAGGTTGAATAAATATTTCCTTTGATACCAACTATAGATACCCAGTCTTAACATACATGGATATTACATCTTTTTAGATGAATATTTGATATATTACAAAATATATGTCTGGGGACTGTAATAGTTTTGTGTCTTCAGAAACATAAAATAAAATATTCTATCCTTGTGAAATATCATTAAAATGTCCCATTAAGATCTCCACATTTAGTAAATCTACTTAAAACCATTCTTCATAACCTGGGGAAGGGAAACATAAGAAATGAGTGAGCTCATATTCTCAGTAAGGGTCAATAAAGGAAATTCATAAACATAACAAAAACCAAAGGGTTTGTAACTAGATAATAACAT
Source organism: Viscum album (assembly GCA_963277665.1). NCBI lineage: Eukaryota > Viridiplantae > Streptophyta > Magnoliopsida > Santalales > Viscaceae > Viscum > Viscum album. Next base: position 814,485,123 of record OY728140.1, on the reverse strand, counting down.
TTTAATACCATACCCTTCATATTAGAGATCATAATAAAGATTAGTTGTTCATAAGACATAGATCACAATATAATTAATACTAAAACTTGTGAATTCATAATATAGTAATAAGGCATTAGATTTTTGGCATGCACATTGGTTTATAATTTTCTAAACATGTATATGTTAAAACCAGTTAACTACTTTAGTTAATGTCATGAAATTAGGCCCCCGCATCAACTTATGGACATGCAAATAGGTCCATGCATAACATTATGAATGTGAAATCCGGTTTATGAATAACCTTTTAGACACGAAACCTGGTCCATTAATAACATTGTGAACATGTAATCTAGTTCATGCATAACATTGTGAACATATAATTAGGATCATGCATAAACTTATGGACATGAAACCAAGTCTATGCCTAACATTGTGAACATGTAATATGGTTAACTCATAACATTGTGAACATATAATAAAGTTCACACATAAACTTATAGACATGCAACGAGGTCTATACATAATATTATGAACATGTAATCAGGTTCACTCATAACATTGTCAATATATAATCAGGTTTACTCATAAAATTATAAAAACACAACTAGGTCTATGAATAAAATTTATATGCATGAGTTATTATTTATTTCCCAATTCAATTGAGGAAGATATAGTTCCCACCCATCTCATAACAAAATCATTCATACCTGTTCCCAAATATAATAAAACATTCATCATAGCATGACCCATAAAAATATATAGGTTTTATAAACATAAAATCATTACCCATGACATGAAATGGGTATCATTAACATTTATCACATGATAACCTATATAAAAAATCTAGGTTTTATAACCATTTCATCAATGTATAACCTGTGAAAAGAAGTGGGTTTCAAAATCGTATAACCCATGGAAGAGAAACATGTGTCGTAAGAATTATTCCATTAAAACATAAACCATTAACAAAATAATGTGAATTTAACCATTAGGGAATTTACTAAAAGGTATTTATTAACATAAATAGATGTCATATTTGATGAGAAATAACCCAGAATTGTATTTTGAAAACATTTCTTGAGGAAAATGTTTTTTCTTTTTTGAATAAGACTTTTTAAAGTGTGAAAACGTTTTGAAATATATATTTCATTGAAAATACTTTGAAAATGTGGATTGAAGTATTGAAATAATTTAAAAAAAATTCCTTTAAACTTTTAAAATAATATGGAAAACATTTTGAATACATTTTTCCTTGAAAACTTATAAAATATGCATAAAAATTTTAAAATCATTTTTCTTGGAAAAAACTTTTGAAAACTTATAAAGAATGATTGAAAATGTGTTAAAAGCCTTTTTACATGAAAATATATTAAAGAAGATTGATTTTTTTTTGAAAATAATTTCTTTGAATATACTTAAAAAAAATTTTATTAAAAATTATCCTTTTAAAAATTCAAAGGGAGCTTCTAATAAATAATGGCAGGTAAATTCGTATATGTTATGTGATGTAAAAGAACATCCTTGTGCACGGTAATTTTTTTAGAAAAATTTATTTTTTGGAAAGTGAAAGAAATTTTCCATTGAAGATATTGGTAAAAGGCAAAAAGGGTAAAAATGTATTTAAAATATTATAGGAGAATGGTATAATATTCTTGGAACCCTTTTTAGAAAACATAGATTTCCTAGTGAAGAGAGGGTAAAGTCAAGTTTTCTTAAAAAAATTCTTAACTATCTTATGTACAAAATAGTGTAAATTTTTTTACAATACATGAATATAGAGTGAATAACCATAGGGAAAGAAAATGCATGAATTTCGTGAGAGATGTGTTGTAATATTTCATCAAATGAAAAAGAAATATAAACAATCTTGAAAGGTGATGTGATTATTTCAATAAACTCTTATCACTTGGTAACTTTGGATAATGATCTCCATGTAAGAAAAAAAATTAAATGAAGCTTATAATATCCTGAAAAAATGGATATTTAGGATATATATAAATTTAATTATACAACCCTCAAAACAAATTTAGGTGCATAACAAAACATCAGTCTCAAAGTAGGAAAATTGAGACAGACCTATTTTACTGATTATGAAACATTTTAAACATAAACACCATGAAATAAAAATAATGGAATGGATATGGAAATAAATATAAATCTAACTATAAGAATCATTTATTTCATCCATGGACAATATACACACCACATAAAAGGAATGGGTAGTGAATAAAACATGGATCTCACTGAAATAAAAAGTGTGATGAAATCTCCTTACCTTGTGTCTTGACTCTAATAGTACTCGTTCAAAAATATTAAATAATAAATATAAATTTATTATAAATCAATAAAAGAACCTTATTATTACTTATAATACCATATATTTTTCTATTATGGTTTATATTACCCAATAGTTAAAAATTCTATGTCATGGTTTCACTTCGGGTAATATCCACCTTTTTTCACATGTAATTTGTTAATATTTGGCTCTAATATTTATATCATTATTTCTAGAATGTAAACCATGATTTAATTATAATTTATATTCATTTCATTTTTATTATAATAATCCATATATTATATAAGTATGTAATAGAATACACTGTTCATGGAGACGGTAAGTCGTACATATGTATGGATTCTATTTCTGTTTAATTGTCGTGTTGAGAGAAAGAAAGTAAAATAGAATTATTTATATATATGTATATATATAAAATTAATACGGTATATTTTTTCATATCTTATATATAATATATATTATCTAAACTCATCCTTAATACATTCCATGTAGTGTTTGAATGAATCACATCGCTTTGAGGGGGTGGTAGTCTACACTCCCTCAGAAGAAATTATCGTATTAATAGAAAATAAAAAGTAAAAAAATTATGTTGTAAAAAGTAATACAGAATATTAAAGACATAATAAATATAATATATGACATATATAGATATATTTTCCATTATATTTTCCACCATGATAGATGGTAAATGAAAATTGAACAATTTTTATTTAGTGATACGGTAGTTCACCGTACACCTAAACAATATGTTCGTTACCCATTAAATGGATATTTGTGTAATTTTAGGTATAAAACATAGATTAAAAAAATACTAGTATATTGAGTAAAATATTGTTTTCATACAATAATGGAATAAATAGAGTGGAGGAGTGAAGAATGAAAATAAAATAAGGGATCTTGAGAGAAGGTGTTACCTCTTAATCAGGTAACTCTGGGTTTCTGATAAAAGGCATACTTGGAAGAATATATGACCAAATTTAGGCTCCAAAGTGTAATTTTGGGATTTTTGGAAGTTTTTATATAAGATATTGGATAAACCTATGTATTTTTTAGGTTTGAAGAAGTGGGAGACGTAGTTCTTTTTTTGGGAATTAGGAGTGGCACTCTAGTAAATATTTGAATAGAGAATTCCACCCATGTTTTTCATGTTTAATGTGGATATAATAATGATCCAATGTATATAAAAGGGAGTTTAGAGTATAAATATGTTCATGAAATGGATTTTTGAGAAGTTTATAGGTTTGTTTGGGAATTAAGGTTAGGGTTTAGTCCCTTATTAAACTTAAGTTAATGTTAATTGATGTAATTAATTTAAATCACTTTCACTAGTATTTTTGGTCAAAAAAAAGTTTAACCTTATTATAAATTATAAATTGTTATTATTAAAAATATTTAATCCATTTAAAAAATTACAATAACACACGTGTTATAAATTAATTTAAACTTAATCCCACAATCGGGTCGACAATGCGGGTTTTTAAAATAAAAACATTCAAAAGTTGATAAGTTTTTATACCCAATTTCAATGTGACATTAATCTTGATGACATAAAATATATTTTTTGATTAAAGTATTATCTTATTTAACTTTGAAACCAAATAAAATTATAATTTAACCTTCTAAATAAATTATATGAAGAAGTAGTTATGAACTAAAATTTAGTATTTTTAACATTTTGTTAAAAATGAAAACTTACATAAAAATACCAAAAAATTATCCTAACCTAACTTTTAGGTTTCCCTTTTTAATATGAAGTTTATTTTGAAATATTATATCTCTAGAAGTTCCAATATTTTTATTTATAATGAGTTATACATTAAAAGGCGGTAAAACTACATTTATAAACATATATGTTTTTAAGCATAAAATTGGTTTTGTTCTTATCTTATGTCTATCAAATATATTGAATAAATATAAAAAATATTTTATTAAATATATAACATATATATTAAATTAATATCACTTGATAATTTTATTTAATTTATTATGGTAAAACAACTTTTTGACCATAAAAATAATAAAATTTCTTTTTATACACTACTACAAACACGGCCTTTATCAGCACTAAAAATGTCCTTTATCAGCGCTAGAAAAGCGCTGATAAAGCCAGCATAGATAAAGGGGGGTCCCCTTTATCAGCGCTCCGGAAAGCGCTGATATAGGACCCCTTTATCAGTGCTAAAAAAAGCACTGATAAAAGGGGTCTTTTATCAGCGCTAAAAAAAGCGCTGATAAAAGTAAAAAAAAGTAAAAAAATTTAAAAAAATTTAAAAAATACTGCCAATCGGGGGGGGCTTTTATAGCGCTTGAACCCCCCCCCCCTTTTACAGCGCTTTTCGGCCCCTATACAACACCCCACGCACCCCACGCACCCCCCTCCACCCTTTAACAGCGCTTGCTCCAATATTCCCCATGTGCGCGCACCCCTGCCTCCACCAGGATTTGAACTCGAGACCTCCCCCCCCTGCACGCCTAATCCCTTACCACTACTCTATTTTGATTTGCTTTCCAATTCATGATATCTCTCTCTATATATATTTATATATTTAGTTATATTTATTCGTATAGTAATATATATTTATATTAATATATATATAGTTATATTATAATATATATATATATAGTTATATTATAATATATATATATAGTTATATTATAATATATATAGTAATATTAATATATATATATAGTGGTATTAATATATATCTATATCTATATATATATATTTATTTAGTTATATTTATTCATATTGTAATATATATATATATTAATATATATATAGTTATATTAACATATATATAGTTATATTAACATATATATAGTTATATTAACATATATATAGTTATATGGATATATTTTTATATAGTTATATATATATATAGTGATATTAATATATATATTTATGGTGATATTAATATATCTATTTATAGTAATACTAATATATATATATGTAGTTATATTAATATATATATAGTTATTAGATTAATATATATATATATAGTTAGATTAATATATATATATATAGTTAGATTAATATATAGGTATATAAATATTCATGTATTGGTATTTTAAATAAAATAGATATTAGTTATTATTTAGATAAAGCTAATATATTTTATGTGTAAAAATGTTTAATTATTTATTTAAAAAATTTAATTTTTAGGTGCGAATATATAAAAAATGTGTACATATAGTTATATATTTGATTATAAATAGCAGTTCATTATAATAAGGGATGAAATTTCAAAGACATAATATCAATATGAATGTAATACCTTGGAATAAATTCAGTCCCCACCATGAAAATCCAATAATATCCCCTTAAACGAGTTTGAAAATCCACAAAATGTTAAAAAATCCGGGTACCCTGACAAAAAACTCAGTTTTGGAGGCCTTTTGGGCCTCTTTTGGCATTGAAAAACGCTTTACTGGGGTCCCCCTAGTCATAGAAATGCAGTGGTCGTCGCAGGCTTCGATTTGATATGTGGTAGAGCTCAAACGGACACCCGGATCAAAAGTTAAGGCCGTTTGAAGTTTGAGTTGCGTTTTCAACATATTTTGGATCTTTTTTAAATTTTTTTTAATTTTTTTAGTCCTCAAATTGTTATTAAATGACTATTACTCTATAATGATTATCAAAATATTAATTAAAAATATTTTTTTAATTTTTTAAGAAGTCATTTTCACTAAATATCTTAAATATTAAGTATAATAAGTTTAAATGTACATTAATACTTATCTAAAATATATTTAAAAATTATATATTATATTTATATAACAATATAACTATATTTATATATTAGTATATTTTTAATTTTTTTTGAAGTCGACCCTTTATCAGCGCTAAAAAAAGCGCTGATAAAGGGGGACCCTTTATCAGCGCTAAAAAAAGCACTGATAAAGGGGTGCCTTTATCAGCATTTTTTTAGAGCTGATAAAGGCACCCTTTATCAGCGTTTTTTTGAGTGCTGATAAAGGTACCCCCCCTTTATCAGTGCTTTTTCATTAGCGCTGATAAAGGGGGGCGCTGCGAAAAACTGTTTTTGCGGTAGTGATATTCATTCAGTTTTCAAATTCATTTATAATTAATTGGTAACCAATAAATTTATATTATATTGTTTAAACAATATATTTTCATATATATACATTTAGAAATATTATTAACTACCAATTTAATGGCAAGTTTATATCTTATTATTTTAAATAATATTATTTTAATGATATACGATTGTTCAGTAAAAATCTATCAAGCATGTTACGCAAGTCATCGAGGAAAGTCATTGTTGCGCGTAATACAATATAGCCTCCATGTTTTTTGTAGGTAAATCTAACATTTATGTTGAATGAAGTGAATTATTAACTTGGTGATGTGTATATCACAATAAAAACATAGTTTATTAAAATAAAATGTATTATTTTCAGGGTTGTGTGAAATGAAAAGTATCTAAAAGATTAAATTAAATCAAAAAAATATAATTCAAAAATCATGATGTGTTACAAGTAGGTCAAAAATTATCTATCTAGAAAAATAATTAATCATTTAATTTATATTATTTAAATATAGTGGTGAACTCAACTTATTTTATTGGAACTCATTATATATAAAAAATCTAATCAATGAATTTTGACATGTTTATTAAAATATTTTATTCCATTAAATGTTGAACTGATTTGGACCCTCTATCATGTATCTAAATCCAATCATTTTGGTCCCCTCTAGCATACCATATACTTTCCAAATTGGAACAACTATAAAATTATTGAAACATCAAAATGAAATTGTTATCCTCATTTTAATTTTCATTTAACCATGTAGTTGTTTTAGTTGATAAGAAAACAATTGAATAATTTATGTTTGTAGGATTTGGAGTATAAAATACTTATGCTATATTTGATATCATTACTAACAATTTATCCTTTTACATTCATAAATTCACTTCCAAAAATCTAATTCATTAATTTTAACTAAAATCCAATTGTCTTCCCATTTGCATTAGAATATATATAATAGAATTTGTATAATACAACTCCCGTATTTTTTAAACGATACCAAATTATAACATATTCACATATATTGGATTTTTATCTTTGGTAATAAATATATAAACCGCTTCCCCCATAATAGTAACTCCACTATTTTTCAGTAAACCATGTCCATCTTGTTCCTCTGTAAATTTTATGTAACTACTAAGTACATAACCATTATAAGATAATACATGTAAAATTATTCCTCTTGCAAGAAATCAAATTCATTGTGAAATTGAATTCAGATTAGTATATAACTATTTAACAATATTTTCTTCAAACCATCCAATAAAATATTGATTATGCCTATTTGGTATCCATCTTTCATCCCTTGATGCACATAAATGCCTAAGTAATACTTTCTGTGTTTCAAAATATGTCACAACATTAGTATTGTTATATGAAATATAAAATTTGAGCCTACTCAACTGTATAATGGTAATTGTGACAACATCTCTTCTAGACATTACTTCACCTACAATTCCCCCATTGGGATGATATATTGGGAGACCAATTCTATCTATATCAAATATGTAGCAGATATAGAATTCAATAACTTCATCAATAGTATATCACTATATAATATAACTTTCTGCCTGAATTTTATCTTTAACACTCTTTTAAAATAATCATATATCATTAAATGGGTTATATCTATATATAAAGTACTAGACCACATAATTAGTGCTCTCGTACCAAGTGAACTATCATGTGAACCATCATATCAACGACTAAATAGGGAAGAGAATCTCTAATTCTTATAATATAATAGAATTTTTCTTCTATAGTTAGAAACTTATCTAGGTCTATAACTTTATAATATATATATTTAAAAATGATGAGAATCATGGTAAATGTGTGTTTAAAATTTTATATATAATTCAAAGTAAGTACATATGTTTTAAAAAATACATAAAAACATGATAGTTAGGTCATTTTAATCCCTTTAACGTCAAATAATCCATCAATATGGTTTTATTGATATTTTATGAATACCCATTTAGAACCTTTACACTATTAATAAAGTTTTAAATTGTAATATCCATTACCTATAAAGAGTGTATGTTTTTAGAGAAATAGAAGTTCGTTTTCACAATTCATTGGTGTAAACTCTCCCATTATCCCCATATCAATATTGTATAACATGTTAGTAATTTTTAAGTACATTTTATGTTATGATTGCGATTAATAGGAGGAGAATTTCCGTAGGATAAATATCAACATGATGTTTATACACACAACATAATAAGGTTAGGGGGGTCAAGTGATCCATATGTTATATTTTGGAAGTTGTCTGTAGATGGTAAGTTTTCTAGAAGATAGATACTGAATGTTTTAATATATATATATATATATATATATATATATAATGGTTACTGATTATTTAATATAAAGATAATTCCTCAAGGTACAATAAAAAATTATGGTATGTAAGATTCATTTAAGTTAAACATAAGAGAAATTTTCACTTATAGTAGAAGCTAGGATACATGGAAGAGAAACCTACTGGTTATTAGACGTGGCCATGGAAAATGTTGGAACCCATAAAAATATAGGTTTATAGTGGAATAGATTGACCGAATGGACCCCACTATAAGGGTGTATTGGGACCATTCATATATGTGTCATGTGATAAGGTGATTAATGAACTAATTAGATGAACTTTCAATATATATAGTAGTCTTTTAACTTTGGATAAATTAAAGTGTAATCGAGTTCTCCTATATACATAGAAATTATTATTTAATCCATTTAAATCCTTGTATTCATTTGTTGCATTATTTATTTCACTTGATCATTTGTTTCCATGAGTTTTTTTGTCTGAATCTGTGTGGATTGTTTACATAGTGTATTGAATTAGGGTTCATTGACTTCATAGAGTATAATACATAGAATTTGATTATTTCTTCTAGTTTTGTGATTTTTTGGTTCTTTTTTCCCTACATTGAAGTTATCTTCATTTAACATTTAGTGATTTGTGTTCTAAAAACCCCAAAAAGTGGTAATAGAGAAGGTTAATATTCTATTTTCAAACCCCAACATATAATATCATATCATATGGTTTATCATGAAATAGAAGAACACTTAGTAGTAGAATGAAGTTCCATTATAATCCTAAAATTATTTTAATATAGTATGAGTTATTTTTTTAGAATATATATCATTAGAAGAAGAAAAGGTTAGAATTGAAAACTTTTAGATAATAGTATTTTGATTCTCTAGGATTTATATGGGGGATATCTAATTCAAATGTAACATGAGGTTCTCTTGAAGGTGAGAAAACACAAGGCAATGGAAAACAGTGGAATGAGAAAGTATAGATAGAAATAAAATTGGATTCATTTATATTTCATTAGTAAAAAAAATTAATATACAGGACATGATGACCAAAATAGTGCTCATAGATTATCTGATAGAATTGTATGAGAAGCCAATAGTTATGAACATGGTTTCTATGATGTAGAGGTATTCTAAATGTGAATTTTATAAGGAAGACCAATGTATGATCACATATATGATTAGAATATGATTTTGAGTCAGCTAGAATAAGATAAAGTAATGTTTACCGAATATGTGTGGGCATTGTTTTTGTTTTCATCACTACCATATTCATGGTTAATTATAGTAACATCAATAATAATATCATATGTGATGACCAACCTAGTGTTTGAGGATTTTAGAAATTTTATTTTTAATAAAGAGATTAGATTAAGGGAATTCTGGTAACCTTCCTAAAACAAATTGAATGCGTAAGGTAAAGTACATTCATCCCATTGTAAAGTTCAGAAAATACTATAAGATAGATATATGTGGAGAATTTAAGGTGTATCAAATAGGCCCAAACCTAGATGTTGGATCTATAGGAAGAGAGATAACATAAAGAGATATTATTGGAATCATAGGGATAATTATGGAGGGCCAACATAAAAAATTTCATGTTCCATGAATTCTTTATCTAAAGGTAACATAACATTATTTTTAAGTGTAATAATTTCATTATAAACATGGATCATTTATTTCAGGGATTTGTTTCACTCCGTGATAGAGAATGGATTCATGGAAAATTAAATATCAAAAAGATTTGAAAATGTTTTCCAGACTTATGATGAATCTATAACAATTATAGGGAAGGTGGATGTTAAATTTGGGCTGCCAAATATCAGATACTAGAACTTACAAGGATTTCACAACATATACAATTTTATAAAAGAAGCTAATTTTTTAGTCAGCTAAATGTAGAAAGAAAATTAACTAGATTGATAAATAGATTATGGAATATTACTTTGGGTTTCATGGACTTGATTAGAAGTGTAACATATGGGAAATTGTATATGATTGGAAGATTGGATGGGGAAAAAATATCTAGAATGAAAACATCAGAATGTTTAGAGTTGTGGCACATTTTTCTTGGTCACCTTAGTGAGAAAAACATGTTGGAACTATCAATAAATGTTATACTAAATATCAATAACAAAAATTTATGAAGGTGAGATATTTTTATACTATGAATATAGATAAATATGTCATTAAACTTTAATAGAAGGACAATAATGACTCCAAAGTTATAATTTGGAAACATAGATGTTTAGGGGCCTACTGTAGTCATTTATCCTAATGGGATAATGTAATTTGTGTCTTTGTTTTATGATTCCACAAGTAATAGTTGGTTTTACTTCATAGAGAAACAAATCCAAGTTATTCAGTGCGTTTATTTGATAGAGGTCCATGGTGGAAAAATAGACTGGAAATAAGTTGAAATTATTAAGGTCCAATAATTTTGTATAATATGGTAGAAATAGATTTGATAATTTCTATTAAAGGAAATGATATTTAATAAAACTATACTAGAAACACCTAAAAATAATGATGTTGTAGAGAATATGAATCATATATTTATTGAAATTGTGTGAATCACAAGGCTTTATTCTGTAATTTCCAAGGGAATATTTATGGGAGAATTAAATTATGGAACGTACATTATTAATAAGAGGCTTTTCTATACAAATAGAATAGGATATTATAGTAATTTTTTTGGAAAGATAAACTAGTATTGGTTACCCACCAAAATGTTTCTATAATATTAACCAATATTTATGTGGATTCTGAGGATTTTGAAAAACATTAAGCTAGGTCCCATGCATGATTCATTATGTGATACAATAATGAATACTTTGGATTTTATCTTTTTTATAATGAAAAAATGGATGGTAATTAGAATGTAAAATTTTCTCTTCAATTAAATGGTCTTTCTAAATTTCCAAAAATTGGTGTAAAATGATTTTTAGAGCTAAGAATCAACTGACCAAATCTATTTTGATCCGAATAGAAGTTCTAGAAGGAAAAATGTACCTAAAAATTAAGGGTGTATAAAAATTCTGGAGGATTCAATCAATCCATTTGAATATGTACAATAAATATTAAGGACTAAAAAAATAAATTTAGTGTTTTGAAAGGTGAACATATAGATATTTTAGTTCTATAAAGTGTCAAATCACATGTTGAATTGTGAAGATCTATCAGAGCAAGACGACTAGTAAAGTGGTTCGTAACTAAATTTTATTTTTGTGATTCTTATATATATAAAAGATATGAAGATCATAGAAAAGGTGGCTAGCATTAGTGATTTAAAAAATAAAAAATTAACTAAGAATTATGAGATGGATTAATTTTATGAAAATGAAATTTGGGATCTAATAGAAGTACTATATTGGAATAAGGAATTGTCGAACAAATGGGTCTCACTGATATTTAAAAAAATTTACATCTATTTAGTGTTGAGTATATTTGATTTTTAAATTTTATACTTAAATTATATGGATAAAAATAGTATTTATCCATGCTTATATAGAGGAGGATATCTACATAAATCAAATAGATAGTTTTATGGACTAATGAAATAGAGATTTAATGTATATGCTTTAGAAGATTCTTTATGGTTTGAAAAAAGCACAAAGGTAATTTAATAAGAATATAGATTTCATCATGTCTTTGAAGGTGTTATTATAGGTTAACATATATAAAATTTGATATGTGTTCAAGGATGATTTATTTATTATCATGCCATTGTACATGGGCGACATGCTTCTCGTGGTCCTGAAAATTAAATCTACTAAGAAGGTGAAGAATGATTTTTATAAATGATTTGAGATGAATAATCTCAGTGAGGCTAAGTAAATATTGGTAACATAGATTGAGAGAGATATGAATTCTATAGTTTTTGTTTTTTCCTTGAGGGGATCCATTTATAAGGTCATCAAGATATTCATAATGATCAATGTAAACTATTATAAACCCCATTGTCTAGACACTTCAATTTATAAAAAAAAATAATCCATAAAAATGGAAGATAAGGTTAAGTATAAGGATTTTTTCATCTATGGTAAGAATATTTATATATTACAAGGTATATACATGGTTGGTGATTTCATTTTAAGTGTGATTTTCTATTCTGTTTATAGATAATATAAGAAAATAATAATGAAAAATTGTGAAGTGGATCTCTTATATCTCAACGGATTGGAAGATACATGTATATATTTTAGAATGGATAATCCATTATAGGGAGAAGTTAATATATAATTTTTAGGGGATATATACACATGGAAGAGTTATATAGGCTTTGAGTTTACATTTTAAGGAACAACTGTAAGTTGGATGTCATGGTTATAGCCAATGGTAACTTTTTCCATAATAGAAGATCGATATGTAGCTCCGAAAGAAACATGGGAAGAATTTATTTGAATTATGTTTTTCTTGGGGATATTTGAATAAATTTCGGAATTTGATTAATCTACTATGATAGTTAGAGTTTAATTTATTTGGATAATAGTTTTGTGTTTTACTCATGAACAAAGAACATTGATGAAAAATATCATTCTATATAGAAGGTCATGAAAGATAGACTGATAAAGATATGGAAAATTAATGAAGTACATAATCTTATTAACATGTTAAATATGGTTTTGGTCCATGAAATGTTAATGGGAAAATTTTTCATCGATTAGGATTGAGTGACCGAAAGTTGGATATAGGCATTAGTATTGCTGCAGAAGTTAGAAGGATTATTTTTTTGATTAAGGGATGGTGGATTTCAGGTTTTTTGTAAATAGTATTCATGTGGGTGATAATTAATAAATATTAATTATCTTAAATTTTTGGATTTGGATGATCAGAATGATACAGTCTAGAAGATACAATTTATCCTGATGTTCATAGTGACAATAGTGGAAGTCTAGTGGAGGAAGGTGGTTTGTATGTTATATTCCCAATGTTGTGTATAGATGGTTAGTTGAAAAAATGATGGAATTTGGACGTTAAGAAATATATAAATTTCATTGGTGATGATATTTAAATTAAATAACTAATGGGTTCCCAATAATTGATTTCATGAAAGAACAATTAATGTGTAATGAAGAATAACTTTAACTTTTAAGAGAAGTTGATGGTCATGGTCGAGGAACCTATTGTGATTGGATATGGATAAGGAAAAATTTGTTCCTCCATAAATATAAGATTCTGGTGGAGCCAGTTGATCTTTTGGTGATGAGGATAGACAGGGTAATTGACTAGATATTATTAAAATTAATTATATATAACATTATTTAAAACTACTTTAGTGGTGAGTTGGGTATTGTAACAATAATAATTGTGTTTAATGTGTGTGAGGATAAAAAATCAAGTAAAAATTACTCATTAAAATTAAAAAAAATTGAATCATGCAATAATAGTGTTAATGGTCATAGTAATAGGTCAAGTGAATAAAATAGTATGTAAGAATGAGAACATATTGAAAGTATTGTGGATTAATGAAAAATTAGGGAGAAATTAAAAGATGAGATATGGGAACTCAATTGGTTAGTTTTAAAAAAGGATTTATTTACCAATGCATAATAATCAATGGAATTTAATTAATAGAGTCTAACCAACCACATCAGTTGATCAACCTATGAGTGAATTAAAATTACAGTTTCTCAAATTACCTTACTCACAACTTTACAAAATAATTATTCATATTTCACTAGAATCAAATTTTTATTTGATAATAATGTGATACTATCATGATAATATTTATTGTTATAATATAATTATATTATTATGTATTTAAAATTAAATCAAACTAGATAATTGTTTTATGATTCTCATTGTTTTTATAAAACTCAGTTTCTTAAGACTTTGATATTTGACAGTAGTGTCCAAGTTATGAAGTATTGAGTTAATTAAAATAGTTTTTCAACACAACATACTTCCATAATAAGTCATAGACAATGATTATTATTGATTCAATAGAAATTAAAATTTTCATAACAAAATAGAAACTTGAAATAAGAAGAAAATATGATAAATATTCTATATTGAGGAGCTCAACTCTCAGTTCAGCTGCAACCCCCTTGTTCATGGTTCTCATCCTTCGATCATGCCTATCCTAAGAATTCTATCAACATATCTCTATCTAGAAATGTTTATTTTGATACCATAGTTTTCTAATTAATACCAATTCATGCTCTAATGTCCAACATCTAGTTAATATTCATATCTCCAAAATCTTCTCCTCAACTTCCACATAGAAGTTCCACTATACAACATCCTCATTGAATATGATACAAGTCTATCCCTTATAATAGAACACACTCACACACATGTAGTACTTATCTCTAGTAAGTAATAGATTATTTCCCATGTTGTCCCAATATTTCAAGATATCTAATAGTTAACAGAATATTCATAATTTCTTTTCCTTCAATAAGTTTTGATATTTTTTCTTTTTTATTACAAATTTTAACTAATATTTTAGTGTTCTAATATTTAAATTTATATCCCATAAAGTTCCCTTCCATGTCCCATTGAAGTATAGACAATATCACCTTTTATAGGCTTCTAAAGTGATTAGTGACCCTAACATGAATGGATTACTGACAAGATTGATTTTTTTACCTTCGCACAACATCAATCTACATCTCCTTCCATTTCTCTTCATATGACCTTTATATCTACTTAAAATAATATCTTCAATAAAGAAGGGGATAAATGAAGTACCCTTACATAACATATGTAATTTCCTTCTTTCCTTGATGTAGAAAAAATAACACCTTGCATCATTTGTTCACACCCTTAATTTGGGTCAATTAATCTAATCATATTCCTTATGGATCATAGATTTCATTATTTCATTGAAGTTATTTAAATTTGAATTTAGTTATATGATATATCTAAATAACATTGTTCTCCAACATTAAAAACTATAGTTTATCCAAAGGTAGTATATTTTTAGTTTTCATTTAAGCTCTAATTTTCTTTTCCATGCCCCTGTATATTCAATTTATAGAAAATGCATGATCATTTCAATTGTCATTTGTATTAGTTTTCTTCTTCTATCGACACCAACTTTGATTCACTTCCCAAAACTACCACCCAATTTTAGTTTCCATTGTACATAATCAAGGAGAACATGTAAAGCATCATCTTAGACCCTAAATATCATATCATCAGCAAATCATCCACCCACTCAACTTTATATACCAAACTATCAAAAAGAATCATTCTAATGGTTTCACACTAGAATTAAAGGTTGTGTTTTGGACTGCAATCATTCAACCATTTTTTCACGAAAGTGGAATGTGTTCCACAATAGTAAAATAATAGAATGATTTTAGAAGATCAGTTCCACTCTTCAATTGCATAAAGAATATTTGATATTTTATTGGAATTAAAAATCTGAAAAAAATATCTCATTGATCACAAATTCTATATTGAATCCTTTACCTCAAGTTCAAGTGAGTTAAAGTTTTGGGTGAAGTCAGAAATCTTCCCCATTTGAACCTCACCCACTTCGTAAATATTCTTCATCTGATACTTCCTGTGCAATTTTCTACTTAGTGAGTCAGTCTTTTTCATAACCGAATCTTCAACATATCAGTATAATTTTTATGATCTCAATTCATAACTCACTTGGTCTCTCCAATGGTCTAATAATCACAGGCTCACTTTGAACATTCTAACTTCAATATCCATAATATGTAACCTTTTTTACTCATTATAAAACCCTTTTTTATTATATAGTAACCACAAAAAAAACAATCCTTCCATGGTTTATCGTGAACAAATTTTAATTAGTAAGGCATCAATCATAGGTGTGGTAGTTTCTTCCACTAATTAATTTCTTAAATAATCTTCTTAGTTTTGGGTTGGTTATGTATCCCCTCATTTGTAATCTACATGGATTTATAAATAGATCAACCATCCACAAACATATATTGTCAATAATCTATAATTATAGGCATTTGATATTCACTTGATCATTGTGTCCCATATTCAATCATTTTTCAGTGTGTCACCATCCTCAACGATCCTCCAAAACATGTTGAGTTGCCACATAATATTTCGATCTCATGGTAGGTCTCCATTTGGTATTATGGTATCTTGAAAAAATAAGTCATGATAAGTTAGAGTATTCAAGGTAACTTGGTATTTCTTATTGTGGCCACTTGGGGGGTTTACAGAGTTACTGTATCTTGTGATTTTTGTTGTTGTGGTAGTCGGTTGGTATTACTATATTTCCAATCTCATAAGATATTTAGGTTTTTAAAAAATACTCAAACGATATAGTTAGTGATGGCACAATGTATTAGTTAAAACAACATTCACTTGAAAATTTTATCTTGTGATATTTCGCACCTTAATCTTTTTCCAACATGTGGTATCTTATGTAACTGCACGCCCAATGAAACATCGTTATTGTAACACATAGATGTCTTCAAGAAATATTTTAAATAATTTTTACACTTCAATACATTGAATTACGTGAAATCATGAGTTGAAAAGAACTATGAGATTACCTTAAAATAAAATTACCATTTTAACATATCTGTTAGGTTATCAGGAATAAATAAAATGAGCATATGAAAATGTATGGTGAATTCTTTGGAAACCAATTATTTATGAAAAAAACATTGATCAATTATATATTTATTTTTGTATTAATAAATTGAGTGAATTACTATTGATAAATTAAATTAATGAATTATGTATGTTATATACTAAATAAACTATTTCTTATATTCATGCAATATTTTTTTTTCACAGGGTATAAATAAACCTTATTTGATGTATAAAAACCTATATTTTTTAAAAGGGTAATTTTCCACCTTTTAATAGAGAACCCCTTTTAAATTAATATTCTAAAACATTAATAATTTTTATTTGACACATAAAAATATTCTTTTTAAGCAATATATAGAAATTCACTTTTGATGAATTTTGATATTTTATGATAACTCTCATGTTTTGATGAATTGTAAAAATAGAATAAATTTTAATTAAAAACAACTTTTTTCATCAAAATAATTTTTATGGGGAGATTGAAATATTTAGTGGTTTTAAATTATAGATAGAATAAATTTTTATCATTTAATATAATGTATGTCATTATAATTAGTTTTATATTGAATTAAGATGTAAAAAAATTTCAATCATTTGCAGTATTTTAGCTTATAAAACCCATTCTCTCTTTCTAACAAAAGGAATAATTTTAAATTAATTATTGAAACTTAAGTTCACTACATTTTCAAAAATGGATTCCATATTTTGAATTTTTAATTCAAAATTATTGAAATATCTTACTTTTGTTTTTGGGCATTATGAATAGTAATGTGAGTCATTTTTATTAGTATAGTAAAAGTGTATATCTGGTAATTATAGGTAAAAATAAAATTATTAAATTACCCTTTCACTTTTCCTAATATCATTGGATGGTTTTTTGACCTAAATCTTAATTTGGTCAAAATAGATTATATGAGGACATTTTATTTATTTTATTTAAATAAAAGTAAAATATTTATTACTCAAATTTTAATAATTATAAAAAATTTAATATAAAGTAATAAATAAGATAAATTCTACCATAAATACTCATTTAAAAGATATTTTTTTATTTATCATGATAATTTTATTTTAATTTTTAGGAAATAAATAATTACCTTAAACACTTATACTTAAATAATGTGAAATTATTTAATTGATGAGAAATCAGTGAAATAATAATTAATAATAACCATTAAAAGACCCAAAAACTTTACCAAATATTATTTTCAGAGTGTATATCTAACATAACCTTCCAAGGGTGTATTTATTGAAAAATGTGATCCTTATAGAAGAGATTATGACACATATATTATTTCATTTAAAGTGATGATAAACTTATCACATTTATTTTTAATAAGTATAGCATTTTTAATGATAGATTATACAGAAGTTATATTTTATTATATGTATTATTATTAAATATAGATGATTTATCATTTTAATAGTATTTTATTTAAATTTTTATTAAAAAAATAATCATATTTAATAATTACACAAAATTTTTTGTAGTAATTATTTTATTAAGGGAAATATCATATAAAGATTATTAAGAATATTAAAATAAAAATATTTTTGGATAATTAATATTTAAAATGAATTTTATAAATTAACTTAACCACTTAAGAACATAATAAAATAATTTTTTAATTTAAATTTTTATCTAAATATTTTTAAAAATCAATTAATTGAATAGTTTCGAAATTTATACTACTGATTGTTTATCAAAATAATGTTTTATTAAATTATTTAGAAATCATAAAAAAAACGTAAAAAAAAAGATATGATAATTATTATATTCTCTAAATAGTTCTAAGGTATTTATTTAAGGTATAATTGAAATCAAATAAGTAAATATTTCACCCTTTTAATATTTAAATATTTATTGACCTAATTAAAAAGAAAATAGAATAAATATGTGTTAATTAGAATGATGAGGTTTAAATTGACATATAACTCATCTAAAATTTATTGTTTGATGATATTTAAACCATATATCATCTAATCATTGAAATTTTTAAATTTTTGAGGTTATTCTATGGGGTATTATTTTATTATAAATTAATATTTTTTAGATCCCAAAAGTGACCTTCACCTCAATTATAAAAGGGAACATCCTCCCCTCACCTCTTCACTTCACAGTGATACTTCATACTTTTCCATCCACTTCCCATTTCTATTATCAACTTCCCTAGTAACATTATTTCGGTTCTGGTATTCTTTGGATACAAACTCTTGTGTTTTAAGAGGATATTTTAAGGGAGCATATCGAAGAAGAGGTAATATCCTCTACCGATTATTTCAATCTATATTCTTCTTATACTTCCTCTTCATGAGTTTTTTAATTATAAATTAATAAATAAAATATCACTTATATACTTATATGTTATTATTATTATGAAAAATCCATATTCCATGTTATATCCATCCTATGAAAAATGAAATCACCATGTGTGCGTATGTACGACTTACCGTCTCAACACCGTGGTGTAATCTGTTTTTCACCACCACCTTACATGGATGAGTATAATGATGGAAAAAATAAATATATATGATTATTATAACATGATATATATTCTATAAAATTATACATCACCCAAATCAATTCCATTCAACAATTATGGGAATGATATCGTTGCTCGTGCGTACGTACGACCTACTGTCTCCACGATGTGATGTGATTCATTCTACAAGATCTTCATTAGATAATGGTTATATAATTTATTTTAATGAATAAATATGGTATATATTATAAAAATATAATTCTATAAATGATATCAATATAACCTATTAATAGGAAAAATAACTAATCTGGAAAAACATGTGTAATAAAATAAAGATGTTAACACCTGATGGATGAATAATAATGTTACTAAAAACAGATGATAATATGACCATATATGATATCATAGAAAATTAGTTTTATTATGAAATAAGTCAATGAAATTATTAAAATCATTATATATGAGGTTCAGAAACATATAATGGAAATCAGACCTAAGTTAAGGGAGAATCTCACAATCTCATTATTATTTGAGATTGTTTATATGTAAGTATTTTCTGGGGTATATTTATCATCAATGTCCAAGATTACTAATTATGTATTTGAAAATATTCTTTAATTTATTTTAATATATTTTAGAATAAATTTTACCCATTGGTGAATTTTTTAACAATATGAATGGAATATTTGGTCATTTTTGATACGAGGTACTTTTTGACTTTTTCAAAAAAAGTACGAGAAGAATGTTTTTTTATCTTATATGATATGAATGGGTTTTTATGTTTTTATAATACCTTATTTCCATGAATCTTACTATATAAAAATTAATGTTTATTTTAAAACAAATTCTTTTCTTTTAAAATTCCATGGCAATTTGGGTGAAGAAACTGTTTTAAAGAAGAAATTATATTTTCATTAAGAATTAATTTAAAGTGTTATATCCAAATTTCTTTCCATCTAAGATGGAATTATTTAATATGGCTATGTTTCAATTATAATATCATTATTTTTATTATGGTTTGATTTTTTTTCTTATTTAATTAAAATTTTAAAATCTATTTTTTTTACATGGATTATATTATGGTGGAATGATGTTTAAAGAAACCAATTTTATTCCTTGGGTTATGATGAATGATTTATTTTATTATGGTACACATAATAATGAGTTCATTATGAGATGGGTGAGACCTATCACTCCATCTAATTTATTAGGTAAAGATTTATATCTCATGAGATATACATGGATATAATGGGAAATAATCTTGGTTTAGTTGTACAAGGATTGAACGAGGAGTAAACTTGGTTCAGTAATGGTCTTTGTCTGCTATGTTTGGATTGGCAATTAGTATTGACTAAAATGAAATGATTTTATATTCTTATGTGTAGAACAACAAATTTCATGCCTTATGTTATTAATTTTGGGATTATGTTCTTTGATTCTTATGAACGTTTATGGTTTATCTGATGGTATGATAACACAATCTTCTATATGCAAGATAATATTTTCAAATGTTATGTTCTTATGTATTATGATTATGATACGATTGATATCTCCCTTTTTTACCCTTATTAAGAATATAATCTCACCCTTTCTTATGTTTCTTTTCCACGGGTCATGAATAAGTGTATTAAGTAAGATATGTGAAAAGGAGGTATAGTTATGAAAAAATAAGCGAGAGAAAATGAATATGTCTTATGAAATAGTTATTTATGTTTCCTAGTTTCTAAATACACTACACCTATATGGTCTTGTCATGGATTTGTTATATTTTGTAACGAATATTCTATAATTTTCAAGTAATATAAATGTATGTAAAGTATGGGTTTTTATAGTTGGTATCAGCAGAAAGGTATAGTTATCCTTTAGAAACTAGGTTGATAAAACCTTAGTAAGAAACCAAAGGATATGTCGAAGTATAGGTTAAAATCCTAGTGTTTTAGAAATGATCTTGAAGAACCTATAATAAAACCTAAAGTATCCTAAATTGAAATTTTATTCTTTATTATATGGGATTTCCATTATGATTATCATTGCTCACACTATGATTTATGGCTTTTTTCAATAGATGGAACCTAGAGGAATCATGTTAATGCTGAATGTGATGGGAAATGAAATGATTTTACTCCTAAGAAACCAAATGTTATGGGAGATAGAATGAAAAATATTTTAGTTATTATCACACAGCTTTCCCAAGCTATTAATCATACAAGACTTCCATACGAGCAAAGGAGGGAACAACATTCTATTGATTCCTTCATGAGGTAGCATCCACATAATTTCAGCGGGTCTTCTGATCCACTAGTGGCTGAAAAATGAATTAGTACCACTAAAAAGATATTTTTAGTTCTCCAATGTTCATAACATGGTTAAGTTATCTTACAAATCTATCATTTGGAAGGTGAATCTAATCAATGGTGGAACCTTATCGAAAATATGTGGTAAGGAGAGAAAACTGAATCCATGGAATGGTATGAGTTCATGATCTTATTATTCAATAAGTATATCCTTGTATTATTAAAATAGTGATAGATAGGGAGTTCCTTGATCTTAAGAAGGACAATGAAACCATTGGTACATATAAAGAATATTTTACAATACTTGAAAGGTATGCTTCGGGAATTAATATCTAACCTTAGAGTAAAATTGAACAATTATTTAGTGGATTAAAACCAATTCTTCGAAGGGAATTATCCAAAAGTGACTTGAATAGCTATGAGGAAATTGTTTTATTTTATCTCATGGATGATATGGATATTGGAGTAACCCATCTATCCTATGGGTTTGAGAATAAGTGAAAAAGTAATTTTTGAAAAAAATATTAAAACCTTATAGAAAAGAAGCTAAGTTTTACCTTATGCTAAATGTGTGGAAAGAAACATGGAGTAAATTTTCTTAAAGGCGTGGGAAAAATTTAAGTTTGGAAGATAAGGTAATCAAGAAGTTTAATTCCCATGTGATAGTAAAAAAGATGTCTAATGATTTGAATAAAGAAAATTATATACAGAATGAACCTCTTACACTTAAATATTACAAGTGCAAGGAAATAGGGAATTATTCCAATCAATTCCCTAATCTAAGGGTTATTTATGATGATAAACATCATGAAAATCTTAATTCCAAAGACAATGGAAAGTCACATGAGATCACTATCGGCAATGTGGATCACAAAAATGAAGTAGTGAAAGGTACACATACCATCCTTTCTACAGTATAAAATGTTTTATTTTATTTTGGATTCACCCACTATTTTATTTATAAATAATTTTCTTAGGGTATCTTCGTATTACCACAGAAATTTGATGTTGAGTTAGCTATGACAACTTCTAATGGCACAACAGTCATATAAAAATTTTATAATTCTTCTCTAGTTGAAATTTGTCAGAAAGTGATTCCTACAAATCTTGTGATCCTTCCTATACTATAATTTTATGTTGTTATTGGCATGGATTGTATTTCTCTATATAAAGATCATACCAATTTTCAAGGAAGGGAAGTCACATTTGATATTCTAGATCAATCTATGATGGTCTATCGATGAAAAAAAGACCTTATAGTAAACATTTCTTCTATACTATGGGACTTGATTCCTATAAATGAAGGTTATCTATCTCAAATGGTTGGAGGTAAACTCATAATTAACAATACACACATTTTATGGGAGTTTGTAGATGGATTTCCAAAATAATTTCTAGGTCTTCCATGGAATCCTGAGGTTGAGTTTTCAATAGAACTCATATCTGGTGCTATGACTATTTCAAATACACCTTATAGAATAGACCCAATTTTATTTTAATAATTATAGAAGAAACTCCAAGAGAAACTTGACAAGGTATTTGCATGTCTTAGTGTGTCTCCTCGGGGTTCACCTGTTCTACTTGTTATGAAGAAAGACGGATCAATGAGACTCTTCATTGATTATTGAGAACATAACAATATCACTAACAAGAATAAATATCCAATTCCCCAAATATATGACTTATTTTACCAACTACATGGAGCTCAATACTTTTACAATATTGATCTTCATTCATGATATCATCAACTAAAGGTTAAAAAAAAGGATATACTACATTCCACATTCCGTACAAGGTATGGACACTATGAATTTATAGTGATTCCTTTTGGTCTTATTAATTCCCAATATATCTTCATGGACTTAATGAATAAAGTCATTAGAGATTATCCTGATTAGTTTTTAGTAGTCTTTATAGATGATATTCTTGTCTATTCATAGAGAAAGGAATAACTTGAATACCACTTGATAATTGTACTGAAGACCCTATGAAAGGAGAATCTTTATGAAAAATATTCAAAATGTAAATTTTAGATTTATATAGTTTCATTTTCAGGTCACATAATCTCAAGAGAGGGGATATCTTTGGATACAACAAAAATAGATGTTATTGAAAGTATTTCTAGACCAACAAAGGTAACTGAGATCTAATATTTTCTTGGTTTGGTTGGATATTATTGATTTTTTTTAAATGATTTTCATTATTATATAACCCACTCACCATGTTGACATGGAAAGGAGTTGTCTTCGTGTTAATAGAGGAATGTAAAGATAATTCCAAAGAGTGAAAAAGAAGGTTATCCAAAGCACATATGCTCACATTGACTTGTAGTGAATAAAGGTTTGTAATCTAAATTGATGCATCCAATAAGGGGATGGGTTGTGCTCTAATGAAAAAAGATATTTTGATAGCTTATGAATCAAGACAATTTAAAATTCATGAGAAAAATTATCCAACTCATGATTTGGAGTTATCTATTGTAATTTTTCACTAAATATTTAGAGGCATTATCTTTATAGTGAAAGGTGTGATATTTATTATGATCATAAAAGTATAAAGTATATTTTCACACTAAAGGAGCTGAATATGAATCAAAGAAGATGGTGGGGTATGATTAAAGATTACGACTACTCAATAAATTACCACTCTAAGAAAGATAAAAATGTGGTAGATTATTTGTGTCAAAAGGACAATGTCAGCCTATCCATGATGAGGATCATAAATGATACAACATTTATGGATTTTAAAAGGATGTATATTTAAATTTTAAAGGAAATATAGAAATATTATCTTTCACAAATGAATGTTCAAACATATATACAAGTGAAGATTAAAGGGGCCTAGAATAAAGATGTATAGCTACAAAAGAAGGTGAGAATTGTTCATGAATTCAACATTGATTATGATGGAATAATAAGGTTCAATAACTGGGTTTGAATTCCTCCCATACCATTATTATGGAAGGATATATTGTATGAGGATCATAGTTCATCATTATCTATTCATCATGGAATCACAATGATGTATAGGGACCTGAAAGAGTATTTCAGGTGGGATGGCATGATAAGAGATATTTCCAAATATGTCTCTAGGTACTTGGATTTTTAGTAAGATAAGCCCGAGAGATAGAAGTATAAAGGTATGTTACAACCATTACCCATTCAATAATGTAAATTGGAAAACATCACAACGGAATTTGTCAATAGAATTCCCAAAACATAAAATGCCATAAAGCTATATGGGATATAAATAATCGCTATAGGAACTCAGAAAACAACATTTCTATTAGAGAGGATTTGTCTCCTGATCAAATTAACCATATATATGTAAAGAAGGTGGTAGTATTTCATGGATTACAACATTAAATTATATTTAATGTGTATTTGAGGTTTACCTTGATGTTCTGGTAATGTATTCATCAGGGTCTGGATAGAGAGTTAAGTTTCATCACTTCTTATCATCCTCAGACAGAAAGTTAGTCTAAGATGATAATTTAAACTCTATCATACATGTAAATTTATTTCTCTATGGATTTCAAAGGTGGTTTGGATCAACACATACATTTTGTGAAATTTTCATACAATAATAGATTTCACTTTAGTATTTAGATGGATAATTATGAATCTCTCTATGGAAAAAAGTGGAGAACTCCAACTTACTGGGATGAAGTTGGGGAATTAAAGATATTAGGACCTTATCATTTTGATCAAATGGTAGAAAAGGTTAGTTTTATTCAAAAACACATAAAAGAATATCATACTCAAAAAAGACTTATGATGAAAAACAAATAAAATACTGAGAGTTTGATGTGGGTGAAAAGGTATTTCTATGAATATATCTCGAGAAGATAGTAATGATATTTGGAAAAGGGGCAAGTTAAGACCTAGGTATACCAACCCTTTGAAATTCTAGATCATTTTGGTAAGGTAACTTACCAATTATGTCTTCCACTAAATCTCCCTCAAGTTCATGATGTGTTCTATGTATCTCTCTTGAAAATGTAAATACTTGATTCATCACATGTACTAAAATTAGTAGTTGTACCACTAGATCAAGATCATTCTTATGAAGAACAACTGATATAGATTTTGGACCATAGTGAAAAAGTTCTACAAAATAAGACCACTCCCTTGGTTACAGTTTTATGCACTATTGGAAACAAAGGATATCCCAATGGTTTAAAACCATTGTGATAGGGTTCCAAAAAGTTGGTATATGTTATACCAACAGTTTAGAAAATCATTGGGTGAAAAGGCATGGGGATATCCTTATACCAATGGTTATAAGGAAACAGTTGTTATAGAGCAATAAAAAATCTAATTTCCCTACTATTTAAAGGATCCATTGTAATATAGAAGTACCAATAGTTTTTAATCATTAGTAAATATCAATTTGTAACATATAACCATGGTTTGAAAACAGTTGGTATATAGGTTTACCAATAGTTTTTTTAGAATCGTTGGTATACCTAGTAATGCTATAAATCTACACCAACGGTTAAGAAACTGATGGTATAGTGTATTACCAACAGTTTACCTATAAACCATTGGTATAGATGAATTTTTCCATCTTTATACTAACGGTTTATAAACTATTGGTATACCCAACTCCATAATTCTAACAGTTGGCCCTCTTGCCTCCCCTATGCCATTTAAAGAATTACAACAACCTTCCTCTCATATTGCCTCCCCTCTGCAATATACAAAATTCAACACCACATAAAAATACAACAAAGACAATATACAATAATTATCTAACACCTGAAAATACCGAATTCTGAAAAATAATCATGCCCACAATACAATATATAGAATTCAAAAATACACTCATGGAAACAATATACAGAATCACACTGAAACCAAAACAAAAACACCTAAAAATACCCAACAACCATGGAACTATTTTCTTATGATTATGGGCTCTATATCCTCCATCTATATCATCTATATAATGGTTAGAGATCTTATTTGATGTGATGTGATATTTATCTATCATTCTATATTTATATATTTCATGTTGTGGTTATAAGATATTTATTTATCATTCTATATTTATATATTTCTTGTTGTGGTTATGTGTGGTGTTAGTTGAACCATTGGAAGTTGAGTGGTGAGATAACAACTGAGAATGTTCTAATTATATGGATGAAAAAAGGGAGGTTATAGTGGTAGTAATACACTATTTATTTCATTTCAGGTTCACCCTTGCTATTAGAAATTGGTGTATTTGGAATGAAGCTCCCAGGTTTTCACAGCCTAATGTTTAATCATTACAATGTTTTATATGTAAAACAAGATAATATATGTAATGGTATGGGGTGCCATTGTGAGGATAACCCTAGTTATAGTTGGTTGATATGTTAGGGTTTAAAATCAAATCTTGTGTAAGGGAAAAAGACCCAGATAGATTGTGGTCATAACCTATGCCTATGTTTCTAGAGATTGTTATAGATGCCAAAAATGGATTGTTCAATGTAGTGGATTTCATTTTGAGTCATAGAGCTCTATCCAGTACTTCGTGCCTCACTTAATAATTGATTGAATGGAAAATCATGTTTAATCATTGTCCTTTACGATTGGCTATTGAAGATAGAGTAGAATGATGTAAGTTCTTAAATGTGACAATTAAGGATACTCATATGGTTTATAGAGTATACCTAGTAACATGTAAAAAAGATTATCTTGAGGGAAGGGTTGTGGTATTCTATAAAACTGATCATTGAATGATTTTGGTGAATCTATAATACTGATGTGTAGTATAACTAAGAATGTATGGTTCCACATTGAATGTGTGATTTTGATTCATATGTATCATTTTATAAAGAACATATGTGGGATTGAAAAAGGAATAAAATAATTTCAATAACAGAGGAAGTAGGATCATTGGTGCATTGAAAAATGGTTTAGAGCCTTATGGCCAGTGAAAGTGGTTGGAAAATTAACTAGTAAAAACTCTATTGAAGCTGGTTAAGACTTCAGTGAGGTTGTATGAACATTTAAAAGATGTCATCAGAACTTATGGAACCATGATGGGTGGATTCATGGTCGGATTAATACCCCCCCACTGCACACCCCCCTACACCCCCACTAACCCCCCCATATCCCCCCACCCTCTCGCTACCCCCCTCCCACTACATATCCCCCCACCCTCTCACTACCCCCTCCCACAACACAGCCCCCTCCCACTACACCACCCACTACCCCCACCCTCTCACTTCACACCCTCTCCTACTACACATCTTCCCTCTCACTGCACAACCACTCCCACTACATAACCCCCTACAGCCAACCCCCCCTCCCATAACACACCCCCACCCACAGCCCCCCACCCTCTCACTGCACACCCCGTCCCACTATAAGCACCCCCACCCTCTCACCGCACACCCCCTCCCACTACACCCCACACCCCCCCTACAGCCAACCCCACCCCCTCCACCTCCCACTGCACAGCCCCCACCATCCCACTACACCCCCTTCCACCCCACTTTCTCACTACACCCCCTATAACCCCCCTCCCACTACATATCCCCCACCCTCTAATTGTACACCCCCTCCCACTACTCCCCCCACCACTACACCCCCTACATCCAACCCTCCCTCCCATTGCACATCCCCTGCCCTCCCACTACACACCCCCACCCCACCCCCACTAGATATTCCCCCACCCCACCCTCTCACTGCACACCCCCTATAGCACCCAGCCCCTTATAGCACACCCCCCAACATCCAACACCCCCTTCCACTATAAATCCCCCCACCCTCTCACTGTAAACCCCCTCCCACTACACCCCCCACCACACCCTCTCACTACACCCCCCCCCCACATACCCCACCCCCTCACTCCACCCCTCCTGCAACCGCCCTCCCACTACACAACCCCAACATTTAACTGCACACCCCCTCCCACAACACATCCCCCCCAATATCCAACCCTCCCTCCCACTGCATAGCCCCCACCCCCCAAGTAAACACCCCCAACTTACCCCACCCTCCTACTGCACATCCCCCCCCCCACTCCACCCTCTCGCTGCCCACCCCCCCCCCCAAACCCCCCCTCCCACTACTCAGGTCGGCCTACCTCCCCCTCTGCAATCCCCAATGCACTATGAATTCAGAATTCAATTCAAAAGCTAATTACATTATGCAATATAGAATTCAGAATTGAATTCTCAATTGAATACATTTATATTGAAATATGTGCATAATTTTGAATTATGAATGAATAACACATACAAAATGAATTATAAAGGACATACAGAATTCTAAATTATGTACAGTGTATCATATTTAGAATTCAATACATAATTAATTTAATTATTTATAACACATATATAATGTGAAATACAAAATAGATTTCAGAATATGGGGGTGTCCAAGGGGGTGGGGGTTGTCTAGGGGGTGGGGGTGTCCAGGGGTTGGGGGTGTCCGGGGGTGGGGATGTCTATGGGGGGTGGGGGGATTGTCCATGGTGGTGGGGGTTGTCCAAGGGGGTGTGGGTGTCCAGGGGTTGGGGTGGTTTCCAAGAGGGTGGGGTGTCTAGGGTGGTGGGGTGATTTCTATGGGGTGGGGGTGTCTAGTGGGGCTGTCCAGGGGGTGTCCATAGGGGTGGGGGTGTAAATGGGGGGTGGGGGCTATCCAGGGGGTGGGGGGTTATCCCAGGGGGTGGGGGTGTCTAGGGGATGGGTAAATCAGTCACACTGATTTTCAGTCATAGGAAATCATCAAGTCAAGTTTTATTATTTATAAATAAAGAAGTAATGATAATGTGACCTACTTAATCACACATATATTCAGGCAAAAAAATCATCAAACATCAAATGTTAGTAATATCAGTCAAAAATGGAACAGATCAATTTGTCCCCCATCACCATCACTATCATCATCAGCCTCATCCACATCCACATCATCTTCCCCACCCTCCTCAATTCCATCCTCCTTTACCTTATACTCTACCTTGGTCTCCTACTTTCCCTCCTCCTCACCCTTCTCCTCTGCCTCAGACTCCTCCTCACCCTCCTCCTCTACCTCTGGATCCTCCTCACCCTCCTTCTCTACCTCGGCCTCCTCCTCACCATCGTCATCTCTATGAATGAAATCATCTCAAACACCACTAAAATTTCCACCTGGTGCACAATATATAGAACTCATAAATGATATATATTCATCAAAAACATTATTGGCCTCTAGTGGAAGTGTTGGATGTAAAACTTCAATCAGTTTCATAAATGCAGTGTTTTACCTACTATATTGTTTTGTCATCTATGTGGCCCTTTTTTAGCCTGTTATGTCAGTGCCTTAAACTACTAGAACTCGGTGGCACTAAAACTCATACATGAGGAGGGATAATACCTCTTTAGGACTATAGTCTTCCCCGGTCAATATCATTCTATGTCTGGGTGATCATCTCCCAACACCTGATGTAAGTGATATTTTGGCCCAAAATTGTCAGGTTCCTAGGAATCAAGGGCCTCTAAAGAAGTTTGTTACAAATATAAATAGATTATTAAGCTATAAAATATAAGTTAAAAATTTTAAATAAAAAAAGTAAAACTTACAATTTGTTGCTGAGTTGGTTCGTTAGCTGCACTTCCATATTTCTTCCTTCTACTCAAGAAAAACAGTTTTTCTCGAGGAACACATCCTTAAATATTAAATGTTTTCCTCTTCAATGACATTGAATGTAGGAAACCATAATTAAAAATAGGTTACCAATATTTAATTTCATAACTAAAATTATATGAAAACTTTAGCAATCGAATAAATTATGGAGAAAACAATAGAATGTGAAAGTCGTAAAGAAAAATTATAAAATACTGACATACTTACTTTCTCTCATGATCTGACATCGTAGTATGCCCCAATGTTTGGAGAAATTTTTTAGGATCAATTTTTTTTATTCCGGATGATCCCTAAATAAAATTCAATAATAAAAAATATAGTATTAATTAAAAACATGAAAATTTTCATTTAAATACCTAAAATGTGATTTAAATCTTAAACTAGATAGTTATCCAATGAGTAATCATCTAACGATATTGGTTTTATAGACAATCATCCATGACTGGTACTACCTATAACTATTTTTCAACTCTAGTATGACATCCAATATACAAATCATGCTTATAGGCTCTCCAAAGATCACCTAAATCCTTTAGACATGCTAGTCGTTCACCCTCACCATCGGGGAAATTAAACTGAAGCTGACACCAAAATATTAATTCATATAAATAAAAAAATAATATATTCAATTAAATAAAATTGATTTTTTACCCATATCTCTTCCTAAGAATTATTCTTGACTTTATTTGACAACTTTCTCCATGAGAGCGGGCTGAAAAGAATGATGTCAGAGTATTTGGAAAGCATCGCCAAAAAACTCTGACATTGTTGAACTATTTTTTCAATCATTTGATAGTCTTTATTATAGTAAACCATAAAATATGTGTGGCGGTTCCGCACAGGACACAAGCATGTACACTCCCACCTCATATTAGTATATGTATCTATTATGAATGAAAACCAAATATTTTATCAATACATGTTATAATGAAAATAAATAATCATATAAATTTTTTTAGTGTTCTATTAATAGACGTGTGGTAGTCTAATCAATGGGCGCTGCTGGATCTGCAAAAATTGGAGGAACAACCAATACAGGTTGAGTGGGTCCCAACTTATGCTCTATAGGGACAAATTGTGGTTGAGAAGGAGTCGTAGAAGATGGAATATAGAATCTCTGAGAGAATAAACTAAAAGTAAACTAATATGGCATGGATGGATAGCTGATTACTAGATTGGGAGTGGGAATCATCATTGGAAATGGTAAAGATGGGCGAGGAGACTCAAATTTAAAGGGTGTTGAAAACATGGGAGGCCTAAATATCCCTGGTGTCCCTTACAACACACTGGGATCAGAATGTGGGATTGATGGTATGTCAGTGGGAGGGGTAGGGTCTAATTGGGTATGCCAACAAGATCACCTAACTCTCGTACCCCCCCCCCCCATACGAACACCTTGAGTACTGGGACCACTACTAGGCTGGTCATCAAATAATTGTCTCCTAAGAGGTGGATCCTACAAAAATGATTAAAAAAATTAATCACATTACATTATATATTATTTAAATATATATAATTGAAATAAAATATTCATTATAGCCACTAGTGGTGGAATACCTATTGTATCCATGCGACGATTATGGTCCATCAAATTTTTCTATCACCTCTATTAAATTGGTTGCATTTCCTACATTTAAAAGAAAATATGGAAGTTATTAGAAAAGGATAACTAACTTATAACCCAAAAAATAAAATATATGAGAGTGAATAGGGGGATTCATAGATAATTCAACTATCTATTATTTTAGGTGAGCTTGAATAGATATATAATGAATTCAATAAATCATACAAGATGTAATAAAGAAATATAATTTTGAGTAGAATGGTTATTTACTAAGTTTCACCAGTCTATTAAAATCATGAAACATTGATTCTGAGGCTTTATTTCACACAACAACCAAGATAGAGAGCATACTGAATTATGCCTCTAAAAAATTAAGCAAGGTATAAATTATGAATGATTAAACCATTAATATAGTTGGAAATAATGATATAAACATATGAACAAGGATAAGATGTCTACCAGATTCATAAGGGGTAAATCACTTGTCGAAATTAAGGAAAAATTAAATTTCTTTAGCACAGGTAGATGATGCAGATTTCTGTACATGTTTTGAAGAAGAATAAAAACCACCATGTTCATTATCTGGTGAAATGCTAAAGGGAGGTCCTAGATTTATACTAATTTTGTACATGGTCAATATAAAATTTAAATGTTCACCAAGTTAGAAATGTTGGTTTCATAGGTTTGATTAGAGTTCAATTAAGAATTAGAAAATGCAATTCAAATAAAATTGAAACAAAAAAACCCTTGAAAATTCACATAACGGTCAAGTCAGATACAACATATTTGTAATAAATAATAAATAAATTTGAATAGTATCAACCTTAACAACCCAAGTTGAGATAAACCAAAATAATTAAGAATATGGATGGATGGTTCTATATATTTCCCACCAAAACTTTAGGTTCACATTCAAATCTAACAATTAAGCTATTGGAGTCATAAAAAGTAATAAATGGATCATTTCTAATGGTAGTAGGGATGTTTTCTATTCTAGCATCACCATCATCCATAATTTTTCTTGGAATTAATTCAATAATGATACCAAATTCAGGTAAAAGATGGTATTTGACATAAAAAAATTATTCTCCATTGATGTCAATACATATGGTTCATCAGTAGAAAGAGTGTGAGTCATATCAATTACTCAAAATCCAAAATCGTTAATAAATTTTCCCTACCTCATCATCGAATCAAGCCATTGTCATTTCATCATCATGACTCATCCATGAGAGTAATAATCCAATATTATTATTTTTTCAATGACTCCATAATATCCTACATTTTCAAATCGTAATCCATAATCTAATGCACTAGCATAACAGTATGTTATGGAAGTCACCATAACACCATCATGTTGTGTTTCCATGTTCTTTTCTCATTCAGTGATAATAAATATATACCCATTGATAACAATTCATTTAATGTCACTAACCACGGTATTATGACCAAAATCCAAAGCTCTTATTTACTCAATGACAGAGTCAGTAGGAAAACTCAATACCTAAAATATAAATGAATATTTAACTTAATTAAATATTAATTTAATTATTTTAAATAGTAATATTTTTACCTTTAATTTAATCCAAGCAGAAAAATCTTTGCTATGAAAAGTATTCCTCCTTTTCAAAGATAAAAAACGATGCTTTATATTTATCATTGATTTATGTTTACTATTGATAAAAATAGGAATATTTTAACAGATATATATGTAAGATATATATATTCAATTTCCTTACCTAATGTAGTCATCAAAAAAATCACAGTTGAATAAAACTGTGCGATGTGCCATCTCCCGCTCTTCAAGGCTTAATGGCATCAATGTATATGATCTAGTAATTCCTCTTTTTTGAGTAAGTGATGGAAAACTAGGTTCAATTTTCTTGTACTGTTATTCTCTGTTTCTCATTGGTCTATTCATTATTGTAGTAATATCAGACAAATACATAGAGAAAAAAACCAAAAATTCTTGATCCAAGTAACTATTCACTATAGAACCTTCATGATTATTCTTATTTCGGACATAATACTTTAATGTGTACATATTTATTTTAGTTGGATACATCCAACAAAAAAATATGTCCTCTAAGAAGTATTTTAGTTGAAATATGGACATTCATATACAACATGCATGTGAAAAATGATGGAGGAAATATTTTATATAACTCACACAAAATTAATAGGGCATCTACCAACATTTTTTGCAAGAAATTCTTGAACAACTTCTTAGTACAATGATCTCTAAACAAATGGAACAACTGAATAACATCCACCCTTACATTGGTGGAAAAAAATGATGGATTGTTATTAGAATCAACTCATACAGAAGGACGTGGTAATCATGAGTCTTCAAAGATTTTAGATTCAACTATCTTTTGTTAACCCATTTAGATATGTTTCTTTAAAATCCATCAGGAACATTAATAGTCTCTAATACTTCCAGAAACTTTTTTTTTCTGTTGGTGTCATAACATAAGAAGTACATGGAACTTTCCATTTATTTTCACTAATACACACAGTTTTCAATTCTGGTCTGATTCCCCAATCAACCAAGTCACGCCGAGACCGTAAATCATATTTTGTCTTTCCTTCGACATTTAGAATAATCTAAAGCAAAATTTCACATATATTATATTAAATTTTCATTAAGTCTAAGCAATGACCAAACAAATTGGTTGACCAATAAAGAAAAATCAAAGAAGATACCCCTCTTCTTCCAATTGTAACATGATTCAGTGGAAAATTTCTTTCTCTTTCCATATTTTATTTGACACTTATCGAATAAAAAACTGAAATATTTCAATTCCTTAAGCAAATTAGTTCCATACATATGCTATGGTGGATCATTGGTCTCTATGGTATTGTCAAATCATCGATGATTATTTCAATATGGTTGGTCCATTGGCAATAATCATTGATTTCCCATAAAACTAAAACTACAACGATGTTTCAGTCTTATGGATCATGTATTCTTCATACAAATAGGACATTATAGTTTTCCTTTGTGCTACATCCAGACAACATTTCATAAGCAGGAAAATCATTGATCATCCATATAAGTGTGGCATACATCTGAAATATGTCTTTCGAACCTGCATCATATGTGCGCACAACCATATCCCAAATAAGTTTCAACTATTTTATTAAATGTTACATGTATACATATATATCATTGATGGGATTAGAAGGGAAATATATGAGTATACTCATGAAAGTTAAAGGTTTTTTCATACACAACCATGGGGGAAGGTTATAAATGTGTATAAAAATGAGCCAAGTGTTGTGAGAAGTAAGCATTTCCCAAATGAATTAAAATCATCACATGAAAGACCTAGCCTCACATTACGCATGTTAGCTGCAAAATCATGATATCAAGCATCAAATATCTTTCATGAAAATCCATATGTAGATTAAACCAACTCATCATTAGTCTTATTTTTCTCGGTATCATCCCATTTCATTTTTATAGATATTTCATCTGATATAAAAAGATTCTGGAGTATGGGGATCAATGGAAAGTTCCACAATACTTTTTGTGGCACATGGAATGGTGTTCCATTATCTTTTGGCTTCAAGAGGGATGTACCACATTTTATATAATCATTTTGTTCATCAGTTTCCACTGATAATAAAATGAATCTTTTGGGAAAGCATGATTTTTTTTCTTGAAAATAAATGTTCATCAACTAACATCCATGCCATATAGTGGTTTTAGGGAATATCTACATCTTCTAAAAGTAATTCCTTAAAGAAGGTAATAATTTACTCGATGGTAGTATTATAAATATCATACATAGTTTTCCCATGAAATAATCATATTAAAAATTCCATCTTTTCATTTTACCGCATTGTCGATATACTAGAGTTGTGGCAGTATCATTTAATTTTTTCACCCTAACAACATCATCATTTTAATTAAACACATCATGTGTTCTCATATTAAAGTATTCTTAGGTCAGAATCCTTTATTTTTCATGATGAATAATAAATGGAAACCATTCATATAACAAATTCTCTAATTGATTCCTCTCATTGGATCATCAGAAATTTTAGATATCATTGTCTCCTTATTGTGATACCACACATAGTAGTTTTATTGAAATCCATATTTTGTTATATGGTATATGACTTCATCATGGCTCAACCAAAGTCTTCCAACACAATTGTAGCATGGGCAATGTATGTGACCACTATCTGAAGCATTATGAAATGTAAAATCTAAAAAGATCTCCATATTGTTTTGAAAATTGCTTGAGATTCGATCAATTTCATACATCCAACTTCTATCCATTCTGTAAAAAAATGTTATAATTCATTTCGTCAAAAGAAACTCAATAAGATTGAAGTTTCATCGAAAATATATTTAAGTAAATGAGAATTTTTCATATTATATGAAACCATAACTGACACACTACTCTATATGAGAATCACAATATAAAAGACAAAAAAATAATATATTTATAAAAAACATATCTTTGAAGAACTATAAATGAGTGTACATGATCATGTACACCTGTGGAGGATAATTATTCAGGAGTTGAGTAAATTTTAGATCAAAGGAATTTTATATTTTATTAGATTATTTGAGTGATATTCATAATATCTTTTCTGAATAAATGGGAAACATAATCTGAAAAGTATGGAAAAAAGATCCTTAGGGATTCAAACATCATGGTCATACATGTGGATCATGATCCAAGAAAGATTAAATGGAACTAAGAGGAGTTTGATGTCATAAGATGAAGGTTCCATGGGGAAAAGAAGCATGATTCCATGTACATGGAGATTTTGAATAATGAGATTGAAATTTATTTTCCAAATGGGATAATTTATTCCAATTATAGATATCCATAAAGAAAGGGGTCTCTAGTTGATGTAGTGAACTATTCCAGGGTTGATACCTTATTATTAAAATAATGTGAAGATATAATAATTCAGTTTAGTGTGCCTAAATTTGAGGTGAAATGTGTTCTGGAATTTTTTTCATTTATCACATATAAAAGGACATGATGGACATTATAGAACATTATTTAAGATATTAAAAGGTGAATTATTTTCATCAAAGATTCATAATGTGTAAAAAAATTTAAATAAGTTACCGATGCTAAAAATTGAAATATTTTGAAAATTTAGGATATTTCATAACACTCAATACCAAAAGTTGATGTATTCATTGTGTGGGGGTGTCCAGGGGGTGGGGGTGTCCAGGGGGTGGGGGTTTCTAGGGGTGGGGTGGTGTCCAGGCGGGTTGTCCAAGGGGGTGGGGGATATCCTTAGGGTGGGGGTGTCTAATGGGTGGGGTTTCAAGGGGTGGGGTGGTGTCCCGGTGGGGGGGGGGGGGGTTATCCAAGGGGGTGGGGGTGCCCAGGGGGTGGGGGATTTCTAGGGATGGGGGCTATCCTTGGGGGTGGTGCGTGTCCCAGGGGTGGGAGTGTCCAGGGGGTGGGAGGGTATCTAGGGGGGAGGGGCTATCCAAGGGGGTGGGGGAGTCCAAGTGGGGTGGGGGCTGTCTAGGGGGGTGGGGTGTCTTGGGGGTGGGGTGTCTTGGGGGTGGGGGTGTCCATAGAGGCTATCCATGGGGGTGAGGGATGTCCAGTGTGGTTTTCCAAGGCTATGGGGGTGTCCAGAGGGGGTGTGGGACTATCTATGTGGTGTCCAAGGGGGTGGGGGTGTGCAGAGGGGTGGGGGTTGTCCAATGGGGGGGGTTGTCTAGGGGTGGGGGTGTTCAAGATGTTGGGGTTGTCCAGGGGGTGGGGTGGGGGTGTTCAGGGGAGGAAATACCCATATAATACCTTGGAAATTACCTATACTTGATCCAACCAACATCACAATTCCAATCCATCACCCAACCAATAACCAATTCATCCTCAATATCACTACCCTTCCCATTATTCCTTGAACAAAGACTATAAATACAAAATCGAAATGCAAATTTAACTAAACTAATGTCCATAGAAACTACCATATCACCCCACTAAAAAATGGAAAACCACCTACACTACTACCCAAACCATCCCTAATCCCTTCACATGGACTATCCTTATATCCATTACCCATATCAAGACTATATGAATAAAAAAACTCTTTACCATATTTGAGTGGGGATACATCTCACCAACACCACTATTAGTTCATATGGTTCACTAAATCTAAATAAAAGGAGTACCTATGAAGACTTAAAATAAAGGTGATTCACACAATAATGACGCTTGAAGTATAGAAAAAAACAAAAAAAACAAAAAAACAAATCAAAGTTTTGGTTATACCATGCCACAGACCACACAAACCTATAGTTTAGGCCACCCCCACCACCACCCCATCCGAACAGCCCACCCACCCTCCATGGATAGCCCCCCTTCCCCACCCCACCTGGACATCCCCCCACCCTTGAAAATCCCACCCCCACCCACCTCAACTGGACAACCCCCACCCCACCCCACCGAGATAGCCCACCCCCTGGATAGCCCACACCCATCCTAACCTGCACAGCCTTGCCCCCCGCCCCAACCCCACCTAGACATCTGAACTGGACATCCCAACCCCTCCTTGAACACCCCCCTCCCCACCTCTCCTTGGACAGCCCACCCCCTCTTCATATAATCCAGATTCCTAAATTAGTTTAAGTAATTTAAATCAAAAGGATATAAATAATTATACATTTCTTCACTTTTACCATTGCAAGGGTATCAAAATAATCTAGGTGAATCATTCCCATCATGAACCATATTTTTATGATTAACATTGATACTTTTAAAAATTAAAAATCCATAAAATTTATAAATTAATCCACAAGTGTTAAAATACATCCATTGCACCAATAGAATTTATTTACATCATCATAGAACATCCCAAACTAGGGTCATAAAATCCAATCCCTATCCAACTGTAGCATGACTTCAAGCCAATTATAGATATCCCAGAATGATGTTGGTGTAAACCATGAATATCATACAAATAAATCACAACACACCTAATAGTAAAAACCCTTCCAAATATCATATGTGGATCTGATTTTATCCTCTATTCTAAATATCATACATCAGTTCTAAAAAAACACACCTAATTGTAAAAATACCTCCAAATAAATCATCACGAACCAAAATTATAGATCAAAACACTATACAAAAAACAACCCCTGGGTTTAATTCAATCAAATTGAAAAAAGGTAAAAAAAATATAACCCAGATAAAACATTCCAATTTGAAATGGATGTTAAATCAAGGATGGATTGAAAAGAATAGGGGAGATATAAATCAAAACCAAAAACAAAAATCAACATAATTTTAAATAAATCCAAATGAAAAACATAGGCAGAACATAAAACTATGTTAAAACTTACAGATTGGAAGTGGAATAATAAAAAATTTATTGTTGGGAAGAGGGTTCACATGGGAAGAATTGAGAAGAAAGTTTCACACTAGAGGAAAAAATAGGAGCTTTGGTTTAGGGCACAATGCAGGTAGATCAGAAGATCTGTATATACAGAATTCTATCCAAATGGTTAACAAAAACCATTGGAAAAAATGTGGTATCCCAATGGTTAAATGAAACTATTAGAAAAAATTCATATAACAAGGACTATCCCAATGGTTTTTCAAACCGTTGGGAAAACCCATCCTTAAAAACCAAAATGCCAACGGTTTGCAGCAAACCATCGGTATATATGCCCTTTCCAAATGGTTGACATAAACTATTGGGATAAAAGCATTGGAATAAGGGAGATTTTCACAAGTTATGGAGGAACCACCAATTTGAGAAATTTATGTGGGAAATTGAGGATGTAATGAGGTATAAGTATCCTCATCTATTTGTTTCCAAATTATAAATTTTGAGGGAAAAATTTAGTTTGATTAGGGTATAATATAACACCCGAATGTTTTTATAAAATATTCTAAATAATTTAAATTCTTTAACAGCTTTCATTGTACACAACAGTGAGTTTAAATGAACTGAAAGACACCCATAGTATAAAACCACCATTTTAACCTAGATTTTAAGTTAGTGGGAATAAATATAACTAACTTATGAAAATGTATGGTGACTTATTTGGCTACCAATTATTTATTAAAAAAATATAAATCAATTATATATTTATTTTTGTATTAATAAATTGAGTGAATTACTATTAGTGAATTAAATTAAGGAAATGTAAGTTTTAGATACTTAATAAAATATTTTTTTTATTAATCCAATAGATATTTTTTTCATATTGCAAGAATATTCCTTATTTGATGTATAAAACCTTTATTTTTCAGAAGGGTAATTTCTAACCTTTTAATGAAGAACCCATTTTAAATTAAGATTTTAAATTGTTAATAGTATTTATTTGAAAACATAAACATTTAATTTAGAATATATATATATATATATATAAATTTACTTGGATTAACTTTTGATATTTTTGGATAACATTTAGGTTTTTATGAATAATAAAAATACACAAAATTTTAATAGAAAAATATTTTTCATAAAATCAATTTATATTATTAAATTATAATATTAAATGGTTTTAATGTATAAATAGAATATATTTTTATCAATCAATATAATTTTTTTATTTATCATTATTTTCACAACGAATTCAAATGTAAAAACATATCAATCTTTTATAATTTTTTAGCTTTTAAAACACGTTCTCTCTTTCTGACAATAGGACTGATTTTAAAATAATTACTGCAACTTTTGTGCTTTGAATTTTGAAATTTGGATTCCATATTTGGAATCAGTAAGTCCAAATTTTCTAAATATCTTACTTTTATTTTTAGGCATTATGAATAGTAACTTTGATCGTTTTTATTAATACTGTAAAAGGGTAAATCGGGTAATTAAGGGTAAACATAATATTATGAAATTACCATAAAAATTGTCCTAATATCGTGGGTTGAGTGTTCTTTTACATAAATCATACTTTAGTCAAAATGTTTTTCTTTTTAAGCCACTTGGATGAGATTAGATCATTTAATTTAATTTATTTAAAGAAAAGTTAAATACGTCTTACTCAAATTTTAATAACTATATTATTTTTAATATAAGGTTATAAAAAAGATAAATTTGATTATAAATAATCATTTAAAAGTTAAAATGTTTTTATTTATCATCAAAATTTATTTTTAATTTTTAGGAAACAAATAATTACCTTAAAAAATTATACTTTAATTATGTAGAAGTTATTTAATTG
This sequence comes from Viscum album, assembly GCA_963277665.1. NCBI lineage: Eukaryota > Viridiplantae > Streptophyta > Magnoliopsida > Santalales > Viscaceae > Viscum > Viscum album. The sequence goes on along the minus strand of OY728140.1, from coordinate 814,443,807 downwards.
ATGAGAAATCAATAAAATAATTTTTATTAAATTATTAATACCCATTAAAAGACCATAAAAACATGAAAAAATATTTTATTTCGATTATATCTTGACCATATCCATCCGAGGGTGGATTTATTGACCATTTTGAGCCTTATAGTGAAGATTATGACACTTATATTATTTTATTTAAAGTGATAATAAACTTGTCAGATTCATATTTTAATAAGTATAAAAAATTATAATGATGTAGTCTAGAGAATATTTATTATATTAAAATTATTATTATAAAATTTAGATTATTTATCTCAATCATATTATTTTATTTTATTTTTTATTCAAAAAATAAGTATATTAAATAATTACACAAAACTGTCGTGTTAATTATTTTATTAAGGGAAAGATCAAATAAATATTTTTAAAATATTAAAATAAATATTATTTGGGATAATTAATATATAAAATTAATTTTTTAGAACACCGTTATGTATTATGAATATAATTAAATAATTGTTTTGAATTTAACTTGTTATCACAATATTCATTTTAAAATCAATGAATTGAATGGTGATAAAATTGACATTATTGACTATTTATCAAAATAAAGTTTTATTAAATTGTTTAAAAATCATAAAACACTTTTAAAAAAATATATAATAATTATGATATGGTTTTAAATGTACTAAGGTGTTTATTTATGGTATAATTGACATCAAATAAGTAAATATTTCAACCTTTTAATATTGAAATACATGTTTCCCTAGTTAAAAAATAAATAGAATAACTAAGTATTAATTAAAATGATATGGTTTAAATTGATAAAAAATCAATTATAAAATTTATTGGTTGATTATATTACAACCTTATATAATATCATCTTCTAAATTGGTACTTTTTTGAGGTTTTTGGATGGGGTTTGATTTTATTATAAATTAATATTTTTGGATATCCTAAATGTTCCCCTCACCCCAATTATAAAAGCTCACCTCCTCCCTCACTGCTTCACCTCACTTTTAGCCTTCAAGATCAGATATCCAATATCCATTTTCTTTCTCAACTTCCCTAGTCAGATTCTAGAGGTTCTGGTATTCTTCAAAGACAATCTCTAGTGATATAATAGAAGATTTAGATGGAGAATGTTGAAGAAGATGTAATATCCTCTAGCAACTCTTTCAAAATTCTTTCTTGTAATACATCCTCATCATGATTTTTTTAATTATAATATAATAACTCTAGAATAAATTATCTAATTAGATGTTATTTTTATTATGAAACAACCATATTCCATCTTCTATCCATCCTATGAAAAATGAAATCACCACATGTGCATATGCACAACTTACCATCTCCACGCCATGGTGTAATCTGTTTTTCACCAACACCTCACATGGATGAGTATAATTATGGAAATTAAAACTATATATGATTATTATAACATGATTTTTATTCTGAAATATTATAAACCACCCACTTCAATACCATTCAACAATTATATTAAAGATAATGTCGCTCGTGCCTACGTATGACCTATCATCACCATGATGCGATGTGATTCATTCTAAATAATATTAATTAAATAATTATTATATAATTGAATGGAATGAATAAATATTATATATATTATAATAACATCATTTTTTAATGATATAAATATAATCTAAGAATAGGAACAAGAAATTTTCTGAAAAAAACATACATAAGAAAATAAAGAAGTTAACACCCTATGGATGAGTAATAATGTAACTAACAAACTAATGATAACAAAATAATATTTGATATAATAAGAATTAATATTATTATAAAATAAGTCAATTAAATTATTTAAATCAATATATAGGAGGTTTGGATACCTAAAAATTGAATCACACCTATGGTAAGGGATAATTTTGGATTCTCATTATTATCCAATATTGTTTATACGTAAGTATTTACTAGGGTATATTTATCATCAGTGTCCATGTTTCCTAATTATGTATTCCAAAATATTATTTCAATTATCAATAAATTATTTAGATTCAATTTTACCCATTGGTAAATTTTTTATGGGTATTAAAGGAATCTTTTTTGATTTTCGATATGAGGTACTTTTTGACTTTTCCAGTAAAAGTATGAGGAGAATGTTTTTTCAAATTATACATCATGAAAGGTTTTTTACATTTTCATAATTCATTATTTCCATGAATCTTCTTCTACATGATTTGAAGTTTATTTTCAAATAAGTTATTTTCTTTTAAAATTGTGTGGAATTTTGAGTATAGAAAATGTTTTTGAAGAAGAAAGTATACTTTCCTCAAGAATTAATTTCAAGTGTTATATCAAAAAAATCAATCTAAGATGGAATTATTTCATAGTATTACGTTTCAAGTATAATATCCTTATTGTTCTTATGGTTTGACGTTGTTTATGATGGAATATTATTTATGAAATCTATCTGTTTTACATGGATATATTATGGTGGATTGATGTTTAAAAAAACCCATTTTATTTCTTGGGGTTTGATGAATGATTTATGTAATTTCAGAATATGTAAGAATGATTTAATTAGGATATTGGTGGGACATATATGTTGCTATAATGAATTGGGTAATTATTTATATCTCTTGAAATAAATATGTATGGAATAAGAAATTATCTCAATTCAGTAGTAAATGGATGGAATGTGGAGTGAACTCAGTTCAGTGATGGACTTTGTCCGCTATGATGGTCTTTGAAATGATCCTGGACTAATATGAAATAATTTTTCATGACAATGTGTATGACACAAAATTTCATTTCTTATGTTATGAGTTTTGGGATTATGTTTATTGATTCTTATGAAATTTTATAATTTATCCCATGGAATGATATCATGATATTTCAAATGAAGGATAACATTTTCAAATGTTATGTTCTTATGTATTATAATTATGATATGATTTATATCTCCGTTGTTTAACCTTAATAAGAATCTGAGATCATCCTTTCATATGTTTTTTTAACTAGGTCATGAATAAGGGTATTAAGTAATATATGTCCAAAAGGGGTCTAGTTAAGACAAAATAAGTGGGAAAAAATGAATATTCCTTATGAACTAATTGTTTATGTTTCCCAGTTTCAAAAGACACTATATATACATAGTACTTTTAGAGATTTTTCATATTTTGTAATAAATATTCATAAGTTTTTATGTAATATCAATGTATGTAAAATATGGGTTATTGTATTTGGTTTCCTAAAACATAAAAATTTCAAACCATAGTGAAAAAAGTAATACAAAAAACAAAATCAGAATTTCTAATCAATCAATTCCAAAATTAAAATGGAAAATGATTTCAAAAAGAATTCATGATATAAAAAACATGTAATTAACGAATTTATTTACCCAAATTTATAATCATTAAAATTAATTGAAAAAAGTCAGTGAAAAAGGTAGTATAAATATTTTTCCTTAAATAATTATAAAATAAAGATAAATAATGTTAATTAATTTTTTCACTAAACCCACATTTTAATGAAAATATTTAACCCATATTATTCCCAACATCATTATAATAAAATCCCAAAACTGGTAATCCAGGATTTGGTGCTAAAAAATAATATTTAAATTTTGTTCTTTGATATTAGTAAATATGACCTAATTTTATCCATTCAAAACATATGACATCAAAATGAAATATTGGATCACTTATATACTAAAATACTTTTTATTTTTTTAGTTTTAGGGAATTAATATGAACTCTTACTTGATAGTACTCATGTCATCAAGTGATCATTTTTTCTAATATACCAAATTGTTATTATCTCAAAAAAATATTCAACATCTACCATAAAATTATTTACACATGAACCCAATATTGACACAAATAATTTAACTTTTAATTTGTTAAATTTTCCATGCATTATTTTTAAATTTTATATGGATTGTTTTTTAGACCAGGCACTGAGACGACGTGGGATTCTGAGGCCTAGTTTGCCTGAAATGAATGTTTGAAATTTATTAAATATATTTAATATCAGACATATGGTTTTCCTAAAAAATATAATAGATTAAAAATGGATTCCCAGATAAAAAATATGAGGGTTTCATTGAGTTCAGAATGGGAGGTTTACCCTAGGAATGAAATAACACTAGTCGGTGTGGGTTGTTTGAGGAAAAGTCAATATGAGCACAAAAATGAATAAATAATTTTATTTAAGATGTTTGACATGGTGAGTATTTGGCAATTAAATAGGATATTATGTAGAAATTCCTATGTTATTTTCATAAACCTAGAACCTCTAGAGGATTTTTGGAGAGATTCTTAGAGAATCCTCTCTAGTGGACGAGGATGAAATTATGGATTGAATATCGATGCACCTCAGATTTGATATATCATTCAAATGATTATGTCAGTGTGTCATTATTCATCACTGATCAAATAAATTTGAGATAAGGTGTGTGGTTCAATTTTTTTATTCCCCATTCTTGAATTATATGATGAAAATAAATCAGATGAAGAACAGATTGGTCTGTGTTTTGATCTTCTTGCGAGATGGTATTATTTGTGGGGTCTTTGATGGGAGAATTATATTTTTTTTATTTGATTTATTCATTATTATTTTAATATAAATGGATCTAGATCTACATAAATATTGATCGAGGTCCATCCCTATTAACTGATATGTGCTTTTCTCCTCTTTTCATCGTTCGTCATGGGCGTTCTTCATTTGTCTTGTGACTTGGAAATTTTCAATCAATCGACCAATTTGAAGCTGCTTATTGGTGAAACAATATGAAATAATATATCTAGGACCATCACAACACTATCAAGGTTTGATGACATAGAAAAAGTGGTTTATAAGATGATGAATTCCCTATTTCACATTCTTTGGAGTTATTCGGTGCGAAATGAAGAATGATCAACAATTCTATTTTCTCAAGATGGATTTTTCTCTAGAACATGTTGTTAGAGAGATGGAAATGATCCCCTGAGATGATCCAAGAATACTTGAAGAATTGGAACCAAGATCCAAGGTGGCGATGATATAGACACAAGTAGGAGGAAGAAGAATTGTTTCTGAAAAAACTCAATTCACACAGCATGTAGTCTTTGACTACACGACATGTAGTACCCCCTAGATGACTCAATGTGTACCTGAAGAAGTACATGGACATGGGTTGATGTACACGGATTTCCTACATCATGTGTACTCTCCCACATGACACGACTTGGACCAGGTACATGGGCTAATCCATGTACCGGTACACGAGAAGATGTACATGGGCTAGAGCCATATATTTTCACACGGGTAGACTACAAAGATAGAATACATGTTTTTTAGTACAAAAGAGACACGGTTTGATGATATGGGATGCTTACAAGAGGAGGAACCAGGGTCAGGGGACATTGAGTGTACCCATACCACACATCCTGTACTATTTCATACATGTCTTGAATATCTTTTCCTCTGTATATTGGCCAAGATTAGTTAGGTTTCTTTATCCTTATCCTTTCCCTAAAATCTGGTATAGTACCATCTTATAATCCTAGTACAATGATAAATTCATCAAGAATACCAATATAGATTCATTTTAATCCCTATGAGAGGCCCAGTGTAAGATCTTACATTCATATTCATGCCCTAGGTGGAGTTCTTGGTATCGATGTGAACAACACTACATGAGTTTTGATCCTCTACTTAGATGGTTAATTTAGATTGAGTTGTTGGTATCACCCCATGGACCAGGTAGTGATCCTCATCTGAGTATTGTATCTCTTCATACTATCAGATATTTCTTTCTCACGATGAGGTCCAACGAGCAGTACCTCTCAGATAGACATCAATAATGCTATTAGACTCATGGGTGTGTTCTCTTTGATGAGTGCTTCATAGAATCCTTGAGATAGAATCATAGGAATGGTATACTATGCTTTTTAATTACCTCTAGACCGTGTTTCTTGTTGAGTATATCTAGATATTATTTTTATATGTATTGACAACATATGACCTTTTTTCCGAGTCCTAGGTGAACCAAGACTAGACGGTTCTTTTTAAGACTAAACAGACCAAGGTGTGTTCCTACGGTTTTCAAATAGTATTCTCAGTACCTTGACATTCATGTTGGACTTTTTTATAGACATTATTGGGGTGGGATTGTATTTTTTCCTATTTACTTTCGTTTACTTCTTTTCATGCTCTGGTTGTGGGATATAGATGTATTCATGTTTTGGTTGTTTTTTTTTGTTTTTACATTTTATCATTTTATGGGCTTAGAGATGTGTGTTTGTGGAAAGTTATATAGGAATTGTCTCCCACATTAGTGATATTATTACTCAGTTCTAATCAGCAGCCACTTGCTTATTGGAGGCAGGCTTGGGGAGTTTCAGCACAGATCCCATTGGGATGGGTTGTGACAGAGTTGCATTAGAGGTGGTCGATTGTACCTTATGACTGAGATTTTATGTGATTGGTTTGGGGAAACAGTGTTATGTGTTATGAGTTTGGTATTGTGTACATGGAATCCAGTGTTGGTGTGGAGACCGACACATCCATACACTAAGACTCTAATCACCAAATTTTCAACATGGAACATGATAACACTGGTTGTAGGGAGAACATTCTTACATGAATCAAATAGGAATGGGTTTTGGATTCGATGTCCTTATTGAGTCATCACTCCAAATGTACTCATTGGCCATGGTACATCATGTTTGTTTTAGTATTCCTCTATGACGTATAACAACTAGGATTTAGAATGATGATCACAAGACTAATTCTCTTAGTGATGAGGCATCAATTCAGGGGCCAATTCCCGAGGTACTACCTCGAGGTGGTGAACAATATTTACCACCACATGTAAAGAATCATGTGGTAATTGTAGGACTGGTAAATTTGGAGTAAAGTATGAGAACACTTTACTAGTTTTAGAGACAGAGAACCCCAGGTTATAATGAAAGCTTGACCCACAAGCGGTTCAGGACTTCCATGAGGTGGTCACTCGTGTTATCTGTCATGTTAGGACACCTGCAGATTAGATGGTGGTCCTAGTAATGAGCCTTCTTCATAGCTCATTAGGTCGATGGTGGTGATTAGTGATGTAGTCTTATGATGAGGTGACTCTTTCATGGACATAGATCGATCATATCTTCATAGAGGAATTCTCACTAGCTATACTGAGGGGTGTACACGTTCAAGAGCTTCTGTAGCTCCAGTAGGGCATCATGACAACAATTGAGTATTCATTGGGGTTTACCAACCTCTCAAGGTACTCTATGGATGTGGTTCAAGATTAGTTTTTTAGGGATTGTACATTTGAGCACTGTTTTTGTAGAGATATCCAAGATATAACTATCCCTCTGTGCATTCCTACCTATAATGGGGTTCTAGAGCGAGCACCGGTGATTAAGAGTTTCTTGAATGAGAAGATGTAGCCAGTGGTTAACAGCTGTGGGAAAACAGGACCAGATACATCAAAAGCAGGGAGCCGACATCAGTCTCAGAGACTTGGATGTGGGAAAAGTTTCAGGGGGAGGTATCAAGATAGAGGATCTATAGTACATGGATATTTTAGTGGATCTAGTCACCCTAGAGAGAGTTTGTGCTACTCGAGTGACGGTAGGGGACTTCACACTCGAGATTTTCTGATGCACCGTATAGCTGATAGAGAAATTGTGGATGGGTCATCTAGGCATAGAGAACAGTAGTACAAGGTATTTATACAGTGTAGAATACATGGTAGAGGATCTATTATAATAGCAGTAGGTGGTGGATACTTAGATTTGTTACCACCACCAACTCCATTTGGTTCACACCAGGCTCAGGGAGTTGAAGGATAGGGGTGAGGAAAACTATAGGTTGTCAAGGCATACAACCTAGTGGATTAAGGAGTGATTCAATGTATGATATGTATCTTTTATATCTTATCTACATCATTGATAGACATGGGTTCTAGTCATTTTTTCTCACCACATATCTTTTTCAAACCTTAGATATTATGGTTGAATCGTTGACTTTACCTTTATGCTTGGAGGCTCCTACTAGAAAATACTCTGTGATCGCGCACTTGGGCCGATTGTGTGACCTGACACTTGGAGGTGAGAGTTTCAGTTGTAATCTCTTGGTATTAGAGTCTAGGTTTTACCATGCCATTATTTATATGGATTAGTTATGTATAGTTCATGCCCAAATTGAATGTTTTAGGAAAAGAGTGTGGTTTGTCTGTAGTGGTAGAACCAGGTTTTTTTCAATAAAAAGGAAACCCATGAAGCATTGGATTGACTCATGAATAAGTGGGTATAACTAATTACTCGTCATTTATATAGCATGACCCTTGGTTTAGTATATTTCATGAGTTTACATATTCCTATAGCTATGGTGGAGTAAGAGGACCTATTTCTTGATGATGTTACAGGTTTACCTCCCCAAAAAGAGATAGAATTCTACATTAATATACACCTTGGGGTGGAACTGATATCTTCACCAACATATCGAATGGCTCCCGTAGAGATTTGTAAGATGAGGGTACAGTTGGATGACTTGTAGGGGAAGGGATTCATGAGATCTAATGATTCACCCTAGTAAACCCTAGTTTTATTTACCAAGAAGGAATATGGGAGTTTGAGGTTTTTTTTTGGACTACGGACTCCTTGAACCAGGTGACTATTAAGAGTAATTTTTTAATACCGAGGATCTATGACCTCTTTTATTAGTTGAGAGGGGTGCAATGGTTTTCAAAGGATGACCTCATATTAGGCTATCACAAGTTGTGAGTAAGAGATGAGGATATACTGAAGACGAAATTCAGATGTCGCTATGTTCACTATGAGTAGTTGGTGATTCCCTTTGGCATGATGAATGCCCCATCATTTTCATGGGAATCATGAACTGGATCATTCAAAATTACTTAGACCCAATTATGGTAGTCTTCCAAGATGACATCCTTGTGTAATTAGTATTCTTGGAGGATCACATGAGACACTTGAGAATGGTTATGTATGCACTCTAATAGCACCATATTTATAGAAATCTCTTGCAGTTCCAATTCTAGATTCAGGAGTTTTTTTTTCTAGGACACATCATTTCAATAGATGGAGTAGAAGTGGGCCCGACCATGGTTGAGGTAGAGTTTTTTTTTGGGAGCCACCTAACAGAATGACAGTGGTGTATAGCTTACATGGGTTGGTATGATATTACTAGAGATTAATTATTGATTTCTATAGAGTATCGGTTACCATGATAGCTTTGACTCAAAATGGGAATACTTTCATGTAGAAAAATAAGTGACACCAGAATTTCTAGTAGTTGAAGAATATTTTAATGAGTGCTCCCATATTGAGATTGCTGGAGGAGGGTGTTGAGTACATTGTGTTCTATAATGCATCATGAACCTATATTAGTTGTGTTATGATAAAGAGGAATGCGGTAATTTCCTATGATTCATGCCAGTTGAGGCCACTTGAGCAGAACTACATGACCCACCATCTTGAGTTAGCAATGGTAGTATTCACTTTGAAGATGAGGTGACACGACCTGATTGGTGATCGGTTTGTTGTCTACTTCGATCACAAGAGTCTCAATTATATCTTCTCTCAAAAGGATATAAACTGGAGAGGGGAAATGGATAGAGTTCCTCAAGGATTGTGTTTTTTAAATTTTCTTACTCATGACAAGGGGAAAATGGTAGTAGATAATCTCAGTAGGGGATATTGTTTGCAGTTGATGAATGAGGAGTCAGAGAAGTTAGCCTCATTATAGATATACATTGTAGATGGAGATGGGGTAGCCTAACACCAGTAGATGGTTTTTACCCCTACACTATTATAGATATTAAAGGAGTCACATCTTGGGGATACCAACTGTGATACCCTACATGCTCAGATATACATAGTTCATGTTCTTGATAGATATTCTAAATGCGGGAGCATGTAATTATTTTTAGAGGACGCACGATGGTATCAGTGAATCTGTGGAAGTAAGTTCTAAGAGAGCTTCATACATCACCATTGGTAGTATATAATGGTGTGGGAAATATATACTAGGACCTCCAAAGATAGATTTGGTGGCCATGAATGAAGAAAAGAGTTTCATAATTCTTTTCCCAATGCATTATTTGTCAGAAAGTGAATGTTTATAACCATGTTCCAAAAGGTTTGACACATCCCCTTGAGGTGACACAATGGATGTTGGTTGGGATATATATAGACTTCATGATGGTTTTATGATGTATGTCTTGGGAAATGATTCTATATGGGTGATAATAGACCTTCTCCCCAAGTTGGTGCACTTCCTAGCTATACAAGAGTAGATTTTATTAAAAATATTAGGATGCCTCTAACTGCAAGAAATACCTGACTCAATGGAGTTCCATCGGCGATTATTTATAATCATGATGCTTACTTTACATCCCAGTTTGGAAGGGATTACAGGAGGCCTTTGGGACCAAGTTATGATTGTGAACAATGTTTCACCCCCAAACTGATGTCCAGAATGAGTCAACAATTTATGTTCTAGACGACATGTAGCGAACCAGCACATTGGAATTTGTACGTAGTTTGGAGCATCACCTACCACCAGTGGATTTTGTGTACAACAACATCTACCATTACACCATCTATATGGCACCATTCGAGGCTTTTTATGATTGACCTTGCAGGTCACCACTTTGTTGGATAGACCTAAGAGAGTCAGCACTCATGGGCCTATAATTGGTGTGAACTACAAAAGAAAAGGTGCAGATCATCCAGGAGAGGATACAGACTATATAGAGGCTTCAGAAGTCTTATGTTGATAGGTGACTGATGGCTTTGGAGTTCAAGGAAGGATACCATGTGTTTCTAAAGGTTTCACCTTCACATCAATTTTAGATATTTGGTTGGGGAGACAAGCTATAGCTGAGGTTCATTATCTCTTTTCACATACTGCATAGAGTTGGTGAGGTGTCCTGCCTCTTATCTAAACCTACACAGTTAGACTGGGTACATGGCATCTTCCACATGTCATAAATGAGGAGTTATGTGCATGACCCATCACACGTTATCGACTAGGGTGAGATGGATATAGAGGATGGATCGAACATTTACAGTTACCGATTGAACATAAACGGTCAAAAAGAGAGGATCCTTCATAGTTGATCGATTCCTTTTTTATGTCTCAGTTGGCCGTACTGGAATCTCTATGAGAGCACTTGGGAGAGGGAGGCACAGATTCGTGATCAGTACCCACATCTTTTTTAGTAGCCAATGTTTTTTATTTTCAGTGACATAAAGCCCCAAGATTGGTATAATGTAATGTCTCATATTTTAAATGCATTATATTTAAATATTATTTGTATTATTTTTGAGACCACGTGCTTTGACATAGGGGGATTCCAAGGCCTGATGTTCCAAGAATAAATATTTTAAATATATAAAATATATTGAATACCTCTCTCACGGGTTTCTTGAAAAAGTAGAATAACCTCTAAATAGGTTCCCATATAAAAAATTATGAATGTATCGTTGAGTTCATAATGTAAGGTTTACCCAAGTAATGACATAACATCAGACAGCGTGGGTCCTTTTTAGAAAAGTCGTCACTCACATTGAAATGAATCAAATAATTTGAATAAATTATTTTATTGTAAATGTTTCATGTAGTGATTTTTTAGTATTTAAATAGACTATTATACAAAAATACAAAGGTTATCCACATAACCTTGAAGCCTTTGTTGGATTGTTGGAGAGAGCCTTGGAGAATCCTCTTAGGCGGATGATGATAGAATTGTTGATCAATGATCGACACACCTCAGATTCGTCGAATCTTTCTAATGATGAAAAATATTCATATTTCTTCATCAGTGATCAAAAATAATGGAGCTAGGGTCTGTGATTTAATTTATTTATTATATGTTCTTTAATTATATGATGAAGAGGGATCAATAAATGAACAAATTGGTTCTTGGTTCAATTTTCTTGCAAGATGGGATAATTCCAGGGGGTTTTGATGGGAAAATTATCTTTATGATTCAATTTCATCATTAATTTTCTAAGGGAATTGGATCGATATTGAAACAAACATTGATTGAGGTTTGATCCTCTTGATTGATTTGTTCTTTTCTCTCCCTATTTATTGTTCATCAAAGTCATTCTTTGTTTCTCCCACGACTCGAAAAATATCGATCAATCAATCATTTCACACCTATTTCCTGGAACAATGATCCTAAATCATAGATCTAGGATCGAAACAACATGATGGAGGTGTGGATATGGAGACTACGTGATTCAAACATTTGTGGATTCCAAATTTATCTTTCTTCAGAATTATTCTAAGTGTATCAAAGAACGATCAATAGATCCATTTTCCAAATGTATTTGGTAGAAAAACATGTTCTTTAAGAAATGTTGATTCTTGGAAGAGATGATCCTAGACTACCGGCATGATTGGATTTGAGATCTGAGGTGATAGTGGCATGAAAATGAGTGGTAAGAATAATATGGGTTTCTGGAAATAGATAATAAACACAGTTTATGGTCCTTGACTACGCAGTGTGTATTACCCCCTATATGACTCAATGTGTATGTGAAGAAGTAAAGGACAAGGGGTGGAGTACACAAGTTTCCTACCTAGTGTGTACTCCCCCACACAACACATCATGGACCAGTTACAAAGGTTAAGTCATGTACTAGTACATAGTCAAATGTATAAGGCCTAGAGTCATGTATTGACACATAGGAAGACTCAATGGGCAACCTACAATTTGTGTAGTAATACACGAACACGGTTTGTTGACACAGGTCATTTACACAAGTAGGACCCTATGGAAAGGGACACGGCGTGTACTCCTACTACATGTTATGAACTCTTTTCTAAAAATATTTAATCTCTTGTGATCCTTATCTTGGACAAGATTCTTTAGGGATTTTTTTCACTTATCCATTCATTGAATTTTGTTATAGTATCATCTCCAACTCATAAGATAACGATCCCTTCAGTATGACTTCTATATAGAGTTCTTGGAATCCATCCAAGAGGAACATATTGAGATCATATTTTCAACTTCATGCCCCAGGTGAAGTTCTTATTATCAACATGACCAACACTGCATGGGTGTCGATCCACTACTATGTGGTTAATCCATTCTTAGGTGTTGGTATCACCCCTTGGCCCTGCAAGTGATCCTCATATGAGTATTATATCTCTTCAAACTATCAGTATATTCTTTCTTATGAAAATACCAAATGATAATTATCTCTTAGATAGACATCATTAGTGGTATCACACTCAGAAGTGTGTTCCCCCGGATTAGTGATTCATGGAATATTTAGGCAAGAATCCTCGGGTTAGTAAGGTTGCGATATACCTCTAGACATTGTGTATTTTTTATTATATCTTGAAATTTTTGTTATATGTATCATAGACATATACCTATGTTGGGATGATTGTAATTTCTTTTTTGGTATTAAATTTGGTTTTAGGGTGTCATATTGAGTATTGTTATACTAACCCCTACACCAGATTTTCCCACATGTATCATGTCTTATGAAAATGATCAACCTTTTGATAGAGTCGTAGGAGGACTAGGACCATATAGTGATTTTTGAGACTGGATAGATCGAGGTGTGTTCTTTTAGATTTCTGAAAGTCATCCATGTACCTTTACTTTCAATTTGAACTTGTGTTATAGATACTTTGTGGTGGGCATGTGTTTGGCCTTGTTTACTTTCCTTTACTTCTTTTTGTACTCTGGTTGTGGAATATAGATGTATACCTACATAGACTATTTATATGTTTTTATTTTTAATAATTTTGTGGGTATGGAGATGTGTTCTTGTGTATAGGTACTTATTCAATGCCTCTCATGTTAATGATATGCCTACTTAGTGCTAGTCATCATCCCCTAGCCTATTGGAGGTGGGTTTAGGAAGCCATGTCATGGTCCCCACTAGGATGGGTCATGGCATAGCATTTATTATTCATAGCCTAGTTAAAAGTAAACATAGTAAGGATGTGCTCTAATACTCATTAATGATAAACACACGAATTAGAAATTGAATTCCATTAGTGAGAATAATGGTGTGATGACATAATAAATTTGAGTGATTATAGCATAATAGAATTCATACCCATCAAAACATAGATCATAAATCTTGAAACATTTAATAAAGATTTTATATGATAGAATATTCATATAATTCAACAATAATGTGCTTTTTGAAAATAATAATTGAAAAAAGTATATATTATAACTCGATGAAAGAATAAAGAATACATGTTGGTAACTTGGGAAATAATTTTCATATCACTCTTACAGTCACTATAACAAATGGTATAACCAACCTAGTAAATTCAAATAATTTTTTAAGAGAAACCTATAATCGGTTAACTATGTCCAAATACAAGGAGAGAAATATTATGGTCACCCATCATCATGAGATATATCAGGCTAACCCATCATCATAAAAAAAAATATCCAAGAACCGTAACATAAACATAACACCTGAAATCTCCCCTTTTTCTACATATCAATAACTGTTATTCTTTCACAGATAGATTTACCCAAGGAAATGTATCAATTTATATGAAAATATATTTGAAAGAATCATAATCTATTCAAAGAATGAATAAAGATAGTACTATTAGAACATATTCCTAGTGGATCATAATGAAATGCATGGGTAATTTTAATTTATGAATATAAATACCTTAAAAATATCATTAAAAACATTATTGAGGGAAATAAAATTTCAAATTTGAAAATATTTTTTAAATGAAAAAAATTTCTAGAATATTATTAAAACAAATTTCATTTAATTGATCCATGGAAGAATGTAATTAAATATTCAAATAAAATAATGTCCATGATGGTGGGAAAAAAGTTCATTCCATAATCATTAAAAAAATTATTTCCATGCCTTTGGTAAAAGAACCTTGTTAAAAAAATGATAAGAATATTATTCTTAATTTTTTTTATAAAAATAAATAATTGGATAAAAATATCCATAATCAATATTTGAATATAAATAATTCTGTAAGACATTTCTGAAAACATGGATGTGGAATAACAGTGTTCTTAAAGTAGAATAGGATAAATAATGTAGATATATCTTAAAAACATTATTTGAATAATTTTAATACTAAAGAGAGGTAAAATGGTATATAAACATAAAAATTCAAAAAATATCCATAGTATAAAAAAATAAATAGATTTATCAAATAAGTATTATATAATTTCTCAATGTTGATTCAATAAAAAATAATCACGATTTAAAATGGGATTGAAACATAAACCCATTACCACATTGGTAAATTTTTAATCATAAGCCCCATGAAATAATTACATAAAATAAATATTTAAATATCATGGACATAAGTATATTCTGGTTATAAAATTTCTAAGGGGTGGTATATGTACCTCATAAAATATGTTAGGTGCATAATATGAATATATGTCGCAAATAAAGATAATTTGTGATGAATGAATTTTAAAAATTTCATTGAATTGAATTAAAAATTAATAAATTGGTATATTATGAGTAGAAAATGTGAAACAAAAAAAATTAATTACAATATAAATAAAAAAATCCATTCCCGCGTAATATTTCCATAATATAATAAATGAATAAATGATATAACCTAATGAATGAAAATTGTGTTAAGAAAAAGCTTGGTTAATGTAACATGAATTGTAATTTTTAACAGCATAAATAATAAATCATTACATGATATAACATGTAATAGGATAGTATACAAAGTATTGAAAATAAATTTGGTGAATAAAATTAATATCATCCTCAATTGAGATTAATTTTGATGAAATTCCTTACCAAGAGTCTGAAATTTCCATGTATGTCCTTTAACTCTTATGTAATAAATTATACTAATAATTTACATTTTTTAGGTACTTTTATATTTTAATTACAATTTAATTAAAAAATTTATTTCATTGATATATTTTACTACATAATTAGTTATGTCTACATCTAGTGTTTTTCAGGATGTTCAATTCATAACATCCAAATAAATTAGGTATATTGACCATTTTCAAAGGGATATTTTCCCCATAACCTCTAAAAATTAATAATAATGAATTAATTATAAATTTTATAATTTAAATATAATTTTAAATATAACCATTTCATAACGTTCTAAAAAATAATTTTGTTATAATCAGGGAGATAATAGGTCGAATAAATGCATGAGTAACATTTCCATTTAAAAAAAAGCGAATAAAGGTAAATTTTATTTAATATCTCTAGAAATGATGATTATTTTATAAAAATAATATTTCATATCTAAATTAGCTTATATATATCAAATACATGATGTTTGGATGAAAAACAAAACACATCACTTTATAGAGGTGGTAATCCATATATATTCACGAATAATGTTATCATTTTTCAATAGATTGAATGGTAAGAAAATATAAGATATCTTGCAATTAAATAATGATATATTTTTAATTAATATCATATATATATAAATATATATATATTAAACCCATAATTTTAGCCACCCATTAGATGTGGTGATAGAAAATATATTACATCATTTCATGAGGTGGTAGCCCACCGTCAACATGAATGATCATTTCATTTCCCATCTAATGGAAGAAGAATGATGATTAAGGTTAAAATATTAACATAATAAAATATAATAATATGTTATATATTTATTTTATTATATCATAATGTTTAGAAGATTTTTGAATGAGGTAGAAGAAGAAATAAAAGTAAAACATTCAGTTAAAAGCTTCAACTATTATTCAGAAAACAACCATTGGATTACACATTAAACCCTATATGGTTAGTATTTTTCTAAAATAATACCTCTATGATGTGTGTATCTATGTTAGTATGTAATTAGGTTTTTAATTGGAAAAAATAGTACCCCTAAAATTGTGATTAAAATTGGAGAGGACGTGACCTTTTATAAGTGCGGGGAGAGGCACTCAGGGAATTACTTAAAGTATTAAATTAATATAAATTTATTTTCATGGAAATGTGGAATAAAATTGTTATAATTATAATACAGAATTATTATGACTCTAAATACTGTCATCCAATAAAATTTAGACATTTTTATGTAATTGTTTCACCCTTATCTCCTTGATTTAACGCCTCAGTAAAACTTTTGATGATTATTGTGATATCAAATATTTTTAATCTTTAGGGGTAAAGAAAGTTACTATACATCAAAATTTGACCCATAAATGGAAATTTTTTCATATTATTTACCATATAACATCATATTGGAAGAATATTTTATTTTTTATGAATTTTCAATCATTTAATAAAATATTATTTTTTATAAAATATCATTAGTGTAATTATTTAAATAATTCATTTACTTTGACATTAAATTCATAAATATAGAAATGGAATTATGAAAAATCCTTAATATTTTATAAACATATATTTAATTTTTTTAAAATATAATTCTCCAAAATTAAATTAATTTTATATTTTTTGAAATTGTTTACATGACTTTTCTATTGCTTAGATAGGAACTATGTCAGCATTGCATATGCATTTAAGGTAAATATATCATCAGTAAAAATTAAAAATTAATTAACATCATAAAAATATTTTCATTATTCTCAAAATATAAAATAGTTTTCATTAAAATGTTATTATTAACCTTATGTGTACATATAATATTAATTTAAACGGAAGAGATTGATTTTTTTTATTTTCCATTACTAAAAGAATATATTAGTAATTTTCAAAGAACAATGGAATGAAATTTCCATAAATTAAAATATTAGATGATTATTTTTAGTATATACACATATAATATATTAAATGAAAGTTTTAATGTTATTTTTAGGCCTTATCATATTATTTTAAACCATAATAACACAATTTACCCTTATTGAGGTGGCAAATAATTACTACAGTTACTATTCATAATGGAAATAAAATAAAAGGCCCTGACTTACAAAATTTGAACCTCTATATTCCAAATACGTAATAAATTTTTATGGATTCAATTCTTAGAAGTGGAATATATCAATTTTAATATAAATGTGAAAAATTAAATTAAAAACTGTTATTAGAAAATTGTGTTTTAAAAGAAATTAACTTATACCAAAATTAGGAATAATGATGATTTAAATTTAATTAATTATATTAAATCTAACTAAATAATACTTAATTTTCATTGATATTAAATTAAAATCATAATGGGGCTCTTAAATTAAAATAAATGGATGTTTTACAAAACATGATATTTTTCAATATTCACTAAAAATCAATCTTTTCAGAAAAATCCCAAAAATTCACCCTAAGATTATGATGATTTAAAAAATTATATACTTTCTGAAGTATATAGATTATAAAATTATAAAAAATTAATTATATCATCAGCTCAAAAAATATAAATAGAAAATGTTTTTGATGAAAATGTATTTTTAAAGCCGAAAATGAATTTATACAAAATTATGTACTTATTTTATAATAATATATGTGTGTGTGTGTTAATTTATTAGGAAGTTTATATAAGTGTCATGGTTATATTAATTTAATTCTTACCCACCAATTAAATAATTGTGTTATAATATAGAGAAAATAATAATATTTTTTGGTTCGTTTAAGATTGGTGTTGCGTGTTGTATATTCTATCGAACATAGTTTTCATTTAAAATATCAATGATGTTTCATTATATTCCATTTAAAAAATTTAATCATTGAAATTTTAAATACATATTTGTAAAAAATGGTTTATGATTTGGAACTACAAACATTTAAAGTTCACATCATAAAGAGAGTTAATAAAAAACATTTTGAAAAATTTGGAAAGAGAAATATAAAGGTAATTTAAAATAACACATAACAAGGTTTCCAAATATGAGTGCATTAGTGGGAAGTGAAAAAATGGACTTGGAGGAAAAAATTAATGTCTAAATAATAATGGAGAGTGATAGATAACAATGATCATGAGAAGAGAATGGTCATGAAAAATTCAATGACCAAAAAACTATAAACTAATGAGGTGTGAAAACACCATCAATTCATAATAAATGAAGGTAATTGGATAAAATTTTTTATTTCATGATACATTTCTAGAGTTTTTTGGTATTTATTTACCTTCCAAACCAATAATAGAAAGAAATATAATTACTTTATTTTCATCAAATCAATAAATTAAATTTCATCCTTTATTTACATATTTCAAAAAGATTCCCACTTTATCTCATCTTTTACTATAAATGACCACTACCATAAATTAGAGCTATACCAATAGACCTATACCAATTATTTGGAAAACCATTGGTGCAGGTTACCAATTCGAATGGTTTGGAAAGAAATAGTTGGTATACGTAACATAGAGATACCATGTACCAATGGTTTTTTCAAAACTATATGTATAATTACCATGGAGGGACCCCATACCAATCGTTTTGGCCAAAACCATTGGTATAAGTTCCCTGTAGAGACCCTATACCAACCTTTTCTCCAAATCAATTAGTATAGGTCAATTATATGGACCTATACCGACTATTTTGGAGATAACTATTGGTATAGGTCACTTACATAGACCTTTAAAAAAGGTTTTGATCAAAATTGTTGGTATAGGTCTATTATAGAGACCTTATACCAACAGTTTTCCCAAACTATTAATATAGGTCAAACCTATACCATTGGTTTTTCCAAAACCATTGGTATAGATAAAAAAAAGTTACCCATATGAATAGTTCTCAAAACGGTTGGTATAGGTCTATACTAACAGTTTTTACAAATATTTGTATTAGTACCTATATATTTTAAGGATTATTTTTTCAAATAAAATTAAATACATCAAAATTTAAAATAAATGTAATTATATATATATATATATTTATTTATATATGATTTTTTTTCAATAAAGTCATCTTAGGTTTGTGGTTAGGTTATTATATTATAAATGGGAGGTATTGGGATCAAAACCATGAAGGGTTTTTTTTACATTACTTATACTAACGGGTTTTCAAAACTATTGGTATATGTTTATGCCAACACCAGAACACCAAATTCCCCTATAAGCTGCTGGTATATTTTTTTTCTATTAGTGGACTTGTATGAATGTTTAATACCTGATGCAATATAATCAATTTCTGATTTCCCATGAGGTATATATATAGATAAAAATATATTCTTCTTATCTTTAATAAAATAACAACTATTATCACATGATAATTTAATGCCTAAAATGAATAAATATTTATATGAATAAGTAATTCACTAATCTCCAAAATTAAATAATAACACCAATGGTTAAAAAGAGATATTTCAACAAATACAAATCCCAATATCCCTATTAACCTTAATAGTCTCAATATTGAAGAGTCTTTTAGTCTCAAAGGTTACCCCATATATTTTAGAATACATCCCAAAAAATGTAATATAATTCTTATAAAGTAATCCATCATGTTAAACCTAAGGGTAAAATATAACTCAACCCAATAAAATATCTTCCAAAATATCATTAATAAATTTCTCATTAGTTTAAACCATAAAATGGGATCTTATTCCATTAAAATTATTATTATTTAAAAACTTATAAACCCATAAAGGTGTATATAACTCATTATTTAACCACACATGAAAATATTCTATTCTGCAAAGTCTTCATATGGTCATCCATTAAATGTACCTTCAACTCCATTATGTCTAACACGAGATGGATGGAA
Source organism: Viscum album (assembly GCA_963277665.1). Lineage (NCBI taxonomy): Eukaryota > Viridiplantae > Streptophyta > Magnoliopsida > Santalales > Viscaceae > Viscum > Viscum album. The sequence continues at coordinate 814,423,217 of OY728140.1, read as the reverse complement.
AACATAGACTCAAATTTGAATTTTTTTTTCTTGATAACTGGACTGGAATGCCCTTTATTTCCTTGTTTTCTTCCTCACAACACCATGTGCACACAATTGACACCATTAAAAACATCATGAACATGAAAAATACTCTTTTACCTGAAGAGATTAATAGTATTGTCGAAAATTACCATTTCTCTATTAATGATTATTTTCTGATCTGGGAACCTTCACATAATGGGATACTTGACTTGAAGAGTTTCTAAAATCATTTTTACATCAATGATTTGAAAAACTTTAGTTGTCTTCACAACTTCAATAAATCCTGGATTAAACCTTCAAGATTTACTATTGTTTGGTGTATTTCTCATGGTAGAATTCCAACTGACTTTTGTTTACAAACTTTTTGAATCAACCTTTGATCTAAATGTCGTATGTGTAACCAAAATCATGACGATATTAACCATATTTTCCTTTCTTGTGATATAGATACTGCTCTTTGGCATTATATCTTTGACATATTTGAATGAAATTGGCTGTTTTGTAGTTCTCTAATTTCTCAGGTTCAAATTTTTTTTGAGAAATCTGACTCTCAACAAATCAAGAACCTCATTGTGGTAGCAATTGCAGAGATTATACATGTGATCTGGTATGGTAGGAATGAATATACCTTTCACAACAGTTCTTTTAATCTTAATGTAAGGAAAATGGGAATTCTTATAGCTACCAGATAGGTGGCCTCGATATAGAAGGATCAGTGTAACAACTCAGTCAGAGATTTGGTGATCCTGCGACGTCTTGGGATTGTAGGTAAATATCCTTGACCTAAATTCATGCTTTAAGTTTTTTGGAATCCCCCTCTATAGGATGGATCAAAATCAACGTATATAGAACTTCTAAAGGAAACTCAGACCCATCTAGTTGTGGATCCATATTCAGAAATCATCTGGATCAAGTTCTCGGTTGCTTTTACAGATCATGTGGTATCGTTGCCTCCCTAGAAGCTGAGATGCTCAGCGCCATTCATGCGATCTTGTTTTCCAAGATGCACAACTGGAATGACATATGGATTGAAAGAGACTCATTAACTATTATCCAGGCAATCTAGAAGGGTACCATGCACCTGTCTTGGAAGTTAACTTCCCACTGGGTTGACTATCTGCACTCACTCTCCTCCCTCAGCTTCATTGCTACGCATGCTTATCGGGAAGCAAACAGAGTTGCTGATGCCCTTGCCAAAATGGGCGTTGATAAGAACACTACCTTGAGAGATGATGTTCCCCTTGAGATTATTCCTCTTTATATGTGGTCTGTAAACAAACTTCCTTCCTTTTGACCCGTGTAACCCCTTTCTTTTATATAATAAATTTTGTTTTTGGTCTTTGACCGAAACACTACCTTTTAAAAAAATCTCCAAAGTTATATAAACCATCCCAAGATTCTAACAAAAATAATACTTGACTAGTACTCCCAAGTCTAGTTCTAAAACATAATATTTCCATATGTAGCTTTAAAACCGATAAACACAAACTGATTTTATTCATCCAAAACATATAATGTCAAACTGAAATATAAGAACACTTACATACCAAATGTATTTTTTTAGTTTAGAGTTTTAGAGATTATTACAAACCCTTACATGAATATTCCCATATCATTATTTGGTCATTATTTATTATATACCTATATTTTTGTATTTCGTAATAAATCTTGAACATATCCCATGAATATATTCAACCATGAACATAGTCTAGAAATAAATACTTTAAAATCATTATTCATAACCTTCGGAAAATGAAATATAAGAAGGATTATCTCGAGTTCCTAGTATGGGTAAACCTAAGAATTAACAATTGAATTTCATAAGTGACAATAATATGAGAATAATGGTATAATTCCATTGTTAATGTTCATGATTATAACATAATATAATTCATACGCATCAAAATATGAATAATAAATCATGAAATAAGTCATAAATATTTTACACAAGACAATTGTCATATAAGTCAAAAATAATGAGCCATGTAAAAATAATCCTTAAATGAAGGATATATTAGAATAGGATGAAATCCTAAAGAAAACATATGGGAAAATTGGAGCATCATTTTCATATCACTCATACAATCACTTTTACAAATGGAATAACCTACCTAGTAAATTCCAATAGTCTCTTAGGATAATTCTATAATAATTTAACTTTATCCCAATTCATTAGAGATATAAATTAGGATCAACCGTCATAATTAGTTATATAGGGCTCAACTATAATCATAAATAATGTTTAAAAACCATAACCTAAACATAACACATAAAATCTTTCATTTTTCATCATAATAATATTCATTGTTCTTTAATAGATATATTTACGAATAGAAAAGAAATGGGTTCCATGATAGCCTCTTTGAAATAATCATAATCCATCTATATAATGAATAAGGATGGTATTATTACAACATATTCCTAGTAGATTGTAATTAAAATCAAGGGTTGTTGTCATGTATGAATTGAATACCATAAAAATGTCATTAAAAACATTATTGATGAAAATGCCCCATCCAATTTGAAAATAAATTTTAAAAAAATAATTCAATAATATGAGGAAAAATAATTTTTTTGAACACTACAATGGAAACATGAAAAGTTTTGTTTAAATCCAAAAGTTATCCTAATAGTGTAAAAATTCATTCATGCCAAAATCATTAAAAAAATTCAGTTCACACCTCTAATAAATGTACCTTGTTTATTAAATGATAAGATTATTATTTTATCATTTTTGTAAAATGTAAAACATGGTTAAAACGTGAATTAAATAATAATTTTAAACAATTCATTCTTGAAAATATTTTAAAGAATATAGACACATAATAAAATATTTTTTCAACTGAAAGAAGATAAATAAGGATGCATTTTCTTAAAAACACTTTTTAAACCATTTTGAGTTCCAAATAGGAGGAAAATGAAACATAAACATGAAAATTACAAAAATATACATAGGAGAAGAGAAATATAATCTTTTTTATTGAAATATGGATCATATAATATCTCAATAGAGATTCAAGTATAAACAATCTTGAGTAAAATGGGTTTGAAACATAAACCCCTTATGAATTTGGAAGCATTTTAGTCATAAGACCAAGGGAATAATAAATTCAAATGAATATTTAATTATCATGATAATAATTAGATTCATTATAAAACATGTCAAAGGGTTATAATATTCACATAATAAATGAATTTAGGTGTATAACATAATCATATTCCCCAAAGAAATAGAATTTGAGATGAATAACTCTTATAAAGATTATATCATTGATCTGAGAATTAATTAAGGGATAAATTATTTGTATTATATGTCAATCCACACAGAAAAGTGGATATAAAACATAAATCAAACAAATTACATGTCACACATAATATTGTCATAATACAAACAATGAAGTAACTATATAACCCATTTAATGAAAATTGAGTTAAGAAAACCCTTGGATAAAGTAACAATAACAGTAACTTAAAATACCATGAATTATGAATTATTCCATGTCATAAAAATTAAAATGATAGTATATACACCATATAAAATAAATTATGTGTAAAAAATTAAAACATGACTCAATGAAGGGAAATTTAGGGAAAATCCTTTATCTCGGGTCCAAACATTCCATATATATTTTTAAATCATATATAATAAAATTATATTAGAATATAATAATGTTTGATAAATTTTTAATGTTTATTATTATATAATTAAACCATTTATTTCATTTATTTCAAGGATATATTAAATTTTATAATCAGTAAACTACACGTCGTGTGTTTTGTGGATGTTTGGTTCATAACATAAAAATGAATTTGGTATATTGATCGTCGTCAAAGGGATATTTTTACCATCATCTATAGAATAATTATAAATAAATATTTTTATTATTATATATTAATTATATTTTAAAATCTGACCATGTATGATGGTTATGAAAAAATAATTACATTATGATCATGGAGATGGTCAGTCATACACTCGCATGAGTAACATTCCCATTTTTTAAAGAACTTAAGAGGAGAAGGTAAGCATTATTTTAACATACCATTATTATTATTATATCATAAATATAATATTACCTCTTTAAATACATGTATATATAACAAATATAGGATGGGGTGATGAAAAATAAATCACATCACTTCGTGGATGTGGTAATCCACACATACACACGAACCACATTATCATTTTTTAGTGGATTGACTTGTAAGATAATAGATGATATATTAACTTATCAGAATGATAATTATCCCTTTTGTATAATATATATATATATATATATACTAAATTCACTAATATAACCATCCATGAGATTTGGTGATTGAAAAATAATTACATCAGTTTGTGAGGCGGTAGTCCGCCGTGGATATGTTCGATGGTTAAATTACCATTTTATGGAATAAGATATAAATTATGGTTAATAAATTAACATAATAAAATGTCATTATATGTGATACATTTCTTTTATTATATAAAATGTTTTGAATTGTTTTTAAGGAGGAAGAATAAGAAATAAAACTAAAACATTCTATTATAAGTAATACATCTTCTTCAAAAAACCACCTATGGATTACACATTAATACCTCAAAGGTTGGAAGTATTCCAAATATAACACCTCAAATCCATGGGTAGGGTTGTTAGAATGGTATTTTAGAAGGTTTATTTTTTGAAATAGAGTTCTTAAATGGTGTGATGAAGAGAGGATAAGAGGTTCCTTTTTATAAGTGAGGGGAGGGGAACTCTTCGAATTACATAGAGTATTAAATTAATATAAATTTAAATTCATAGAAAAGTGGCATAAAATTGATATATTTTTAATATTGGATGATTATTATTATAATTATTCTAATACAATATAATTTTTATATGTTTGGATGTTTTTTATGCAGATTTATTTCTCTTAATGCTTTGTTAACCCTTTTGATGATTGCCATGATATCAACATTTTTAACTATTTAGGGGTTAAGAAATTTACTATAAAAGTAAAATTGATGCATGAATTGACCATGATCTATATTTTTATCCACATAATATTATTTTTTCCAATTACAGTATTTTTATTAATTTTAATTCATTTAATAAAATATTTTTTATTATAAAATATCATTAATTTCATTTTGGAACAATTCATTTACTATAACATTAATGTCATAAAGATGAAAATAGAAGTCAAATATATAATTTTAACACATAATTAATATTATATATGTATCTATAAAATTCATTGGATAGTATAAATCACCCAAAAAAACTTTTAGAGTTTTCATAATCATTTACTTGATTTTTCTACTGCTTGTACAGGCACTGTACCGATGTTGGATAGTCATTTAAGGTAAATAGTCATTCAATCAAGATTAAAAAAATTCAAAAATAAATATAATTTCATTTTTCTCAAAATAATCCTTAATATTTATTCATGACTTATTTTTATCTGTATGTGATCATATATGATAAATGTTAAAGAAGTAGAATGAAATTTTATAGTTTTTATTACTTAAAATAATATATGTATTTTTTATTGAAAAATGGAAAAAATTTCATAAATTTGAATTTTGGATGATTATAGTATAAATGCACTCATTTAATAAATTAAATTAAGGCTTGGGGTTTAATTTATGGCCTTATCATAGTATTTTTAACCTTAATTACCGGATTTACCCATACTGAGTTGACAAACATTTACTACGGTTAATATTCATAATTGAAAAAAATAAAAGGGTCAAATTTACTAAATTTATACATCATGATAAAAAATATGGAATAATTTTTTCAATATTAAATTCCTATAAGTGGAAGAAATAAATTTCAATATAAATTTGTAAAACATAATAAAATAGCTTTATGAAAAATGTGTTTTTAATCTAAAAAACAAACCTATACCAAAATAAGGTATAATGAAGATTCAAATTTAGTTACTTAGATTATTTTAAATTATATATTTATTATGTAACCTTGAGATATTATTGAAATAATAATATGAATTTTTTATTAAAAGAAATTATAGTTTTAAAAAACTCATTATTTTGTAATATTCACTGAACAATAAATCTTTTTAGATAAATACCCAAAAAGCACCCTGATATATTTTTGATATAATAATTTAAAAATTGATATAATTTTTATCATATATAATTTATAAATGTGGAAGAAATTAATTATAATATTTTCTCACAAAAAATTAACAAAATTTACATTTAAAGTAATCATATTTTTGAAGCATAAAATGAATTTACTGAAAATCGAGTTCTTATTTCCTAAGAATTTATCAATAAATTTTTATTGATTTGTGCATTTATATATATTTAAAAATGTGGTTACTTCTATTCAAACACACCAATTCAACAACTATGTTATAAAAGTTATAAAATAATAATATTTTGTGCTTTATTGAAGCTTAATGTTGTGTGTTGTATACTCTATCGAACATAATGTTCCATTAAAATATGAGGGTGTTGCAATTTTAACCAGGATTCAACAATTTTACAATAAAATATAAAATTTTATTTAAATTCATCAATTACTCAAAAAAATTGAAGTGTCCATGTACATTCAAATAAGGATGCACAAAATATAACCACACTTAGAAAATTAATTTCCCTCAAGAAATTCATGATCTTAATTTCAATATAAAAGTAATATATCAAAAAATATCACAATGCAGTATATTGAAACATTGATTATAATTGGAATAATATTTTATAATGGTCAATTTTTTTTTGAAGAGATTTCACAAAAGACCTACCTATATTCAAATACACACACATAGAAATAAATGAATCATATCGTTATCCATTATTGAAATTCCATGCCTCTTATATGAAAATCACTCACTTCCATATTTTAATCCAAGTTCAATATCTAGTATTGGGAGTGTCGAAAGTTAAAATTTAAGTAGAATTAAAAACATAATAAGAATAACTTTTAATTATCACTCCCACCCAAGTTCCTCAAACCAAAGATCCACTTTCAACTTCATTGATACAACTCATATTATTTTCTTATAATTCAATTTCCCTCTTCCTAATTTTTGTTCAATATTCCCCTAACCTTAATGAATTCATTTTTTATAACTTTTCACATTATTTTAGATATTTTTATCCAATAGTGTGATGGATAATTAATATAATTACAATCGGATTCTCTTTATTATTAGTTCTTAAGGCCTTAGGGATTCACCACAGGATCCCAATTGACCATATTACTCTAGTTTTAAATGACTTATATGAATATATTTTTAGTTGGATCCCTAATATGTTCTATTTAATATTGTACAAGTTTTTAGGTTCAAGTTTTAATATCTAATTTCCATTGTCTCTAATTCCAATTTTAAAAATATATATCTTATTACACTCTATTTTATAGATCTTAAATATAATATCCATAGATATCATGTGAAACAACACTCAGTAACCATTCTAATCCAATAATTCCCGACTCCAAGACAACCTAAATAACCAGCATACAATTATCCACTTGGCATGAAAACATTTTGAAGAATATCATGGCCCAAATAACCTTAATTTTTTAAACAAATGAGTATATTTCAAGAATTTTGTGATGAATATAATTATTGAATAAAATTTAATCATAATGAAATACCAATCTTATATACACTTAAAACTCAACATTTCCACCATTATTGAATCCTAATGTGGCTAGACATTAAATAATTTTCTGTTCATGAAATATTTTCAATTTTTCATTGTACAACATGTTAAAGGTTTTCAAATAAGTTCAGTAAATTTTTCCTCACCAACCATAACAACCAAAATTAGTTGAAAAATTATATTATTTTTATTATTAATAACATACACAATAGTAATAAAATCATCTAAAAAGGTATCATGATGAAAAATGATGTACAATAATATAATTTAAAAGAAATGGAATGTTAAACGGTGTTATCCATGTTATAAAATTTGTTCAAAAATATTTTTAACACACTATATATTAGAATTATAAACACATAATAATGGAAAAATAGATTCCCTTAATTCAAAATAAACCCAATTTGTTATGTTATCACCCCCCTCCCTGACTTAGTTCTCAACAATATGAATAAGACATAATTTAATAAATAGATCATAATAATTATCCACTAAATGTATGAGATTTATTCCTTTAAATTTAATTATGAGTATACCCTATAAACCCTTGAGTTAATTCCTTTAGTTGGTCTATTTGATTTCCAATAATGACACATATATAGAAAAAAGAGTCCATAAATTTATTCTTGAGAGAATACCCAACCGTAAGTTTGAATTTAGGAGAATATCTTAACAAAGTCTCAAGGAAGTATCTCCTTTAAGACTTCCAGAGCACTTGAAATTTATTAGGGATGATCCCTTATAATGGTCATTCTATTCCTATTACATTTAGTTAACCTACCATATAACCACATTAATACTTTCTCAGTCTATCATTTAATCTAATGATTTATTTTCCTACTGTGTGGGTATACAATCACATGAGGGCTTGTATAGAAGAAATATACACAGTGATATGGAAATCACCTTGATAAGGATTTAAAATGAATAATAAGGGTAAAATATATGATATTATGAGTAATTAATATTAAAACCTAAATTAAAATAAAACAATAAGAAACCATGGTTAAGTTCACATGACGCACAAAGTTTATTTTCCTCAGTTGGACATAGTGGTTTATCCGCTTTCAAATAAGGAGATAGTAACTAATACCTACACTTTCCCCTCATATTAGTGTTTTTATCTACCTATTTACTTTAAATAGTTTATTCTACTCTCCAAATATCTCTACAAATTAATTCACTAGCACTCTTGGAATTATGAAGGGTCTAAAACATTTGGCCTTAAATTTTCCATGAAAATGTCTCAGCCTAGAAATAAATAGGAAAAATCTTTCACCCATATTTACGTCTATATTCGGAATGATATAATCATGATAATATTTAGATCATTATTTTTAAATTTTATCATTTTCATTAAATTCCTTTTAATTTCCTCCCACTCAATCATATCTGAAAACCATCTTTCACTAGCATTTATAATGTCAAAAATTCAAATATTTCACAACCTAAAATAATTTATGATGAATTTACACTATAAAATGACATGTTTGTTTAAAATAATCCTATGTAGACACATTCCAATAAGACTCTTGTAGGAAGTCTAGTAAGCCCAAAAATATCCATTTAAATGAATTAACAAGTCCTTCCTATAAATATTGAGTATCTTATCCAATAAGAGTTTAATCTATACATTAGAAACAACATTTTGGCCACTAGACTATGAGTGATATATATTACCATTTCTATGAGAATACCCATATTTTTCCATTAAACCCTAAAAACTATAATTCCAGAAATTAGTGACATTATAACACCATAAATGTTAGTATATGACATCCTTAAATGATCCAAATGTATTTGATACCAAGATCAACACGTAATAATTGACTAAAAAATGATTATATGTTTATACTATTAATACTTAGATGTCTAGTTGGATGGAATGAATAAGAGACACCATTTTAATAAATATTTATAGAATGAAAATAAATGATACTTTTAATGTTAATTAAACTTGATTAGTATGATCATTTTCCAGTTATATATATATATTTCTAAAAAAATTTATTTCCTTGTGATATACAGTTTTATTTAAAGAAATATTTTATTAATAGTGATCAAATTTATATTTTAAATGAATAATTGTTTAATTATAATTTAATTAATAAATAAATTAAATATCAATCAAGATTTTTAATATTTTAAAAAAATCCCTATAATTTTTTTTTCATTATATCTCACCATTTTATTTAAATATCAATTTTATAAAAATTTCATTTGAATTTTAAAAAAGTTTCATTATTTTTTGATTCATTGTAGTAATATTTTACTAATATGAATTGTTGGAATGATTTTTAGGTTAATCGTGAAAAATAATAATTTTAAAGATAACATGGTTTTAATGATATTATTAGTATATAATAATGAATTTGAGATTCAAGAATCATTTTTATAAGAAAAAATATGTATCATATAGGTTAATTTATTATTTTAAAAATATTTATATCAATTTACAAACCCATATCTGCTATTTTAGAACATAAGTAATATTTTTTTAAAATACTATTTTTAATACATTATATATTTTTATTTAAAAAATAATTTTCAACACTTTTATAAATTGAATCAAATGAAATGGATTTATAAGTTATAACTAGTGCTTCCAGATTATCTAATAAGGACCAATTTATTTTTAGTGATAAATAATAATTTACATTAGGTAGAAACAAGTTTCCATAGTAAAAGATAATATGGTAAAAGTAATAATTCAAGGGTTAAAGAGATTGAAACGTGATAAAAAAAGACTATAATTGAGTGTATGAGGTTTTTATCAACCTTATATCTTCTAAAATAAATTATTTATCAATTTTTTATCCAATTGAAATGTTTAACATGTTCTCCCTTCATATTAACTTCAAATATTTACAAAAAATGGCATTCTCACCACTTCTAAAAGGGTCCTTTCACCACACCATCAAGGAACTCCTAAAAATTTAGTTTACTCCTAAAAACCCATTTTTCCATCCCATATAATTATCTTTAATCCAATTGAGATTATGGTCACAAATTTCCTTTGTCATCCATTTCTAAGGGATTATCCAAGGAAGTCTCAAAGTGCTCAACATGGGTAATAATTTTTACATAAGTTCTTTCATTTCTATTTTTATTTTATGAATTTAATTTCCAAATAACTATATAATTAAATAATAATTATTTATATACTTAATATTATTATGGTATGGTAATAATCATTGATCATATTATCCCTTTTCTATTAAGAAAAATGAAACTTTCATTCATGCATTGTGCGAACTACTGCCCCCACGATGTAACACGTTTCGTTTTCCTTAGTCACCATACAAGGATGGTTAAAAGGGTAACATAATCAATAATTATTATATTTATATTATTAATATTATTATTAAATAATAATCCATATAATCACTTCATATCATTCTATGAAAATTAAATCTATATCCATGTATATGTGCAGACAACTGCTTCAAGGGAACGATTTATTCATGTTCTTCATTTCATCACCAACTAACATATCTTGTCATGATTTTGAGATAAAAAGATAAATATTATGTTTTTTATATCATTATGGTTATGTTATAATAAATTCTAAAACCTAGTAATGATATGATATAAGAACAATTGTCATTAATTCAATAGTTTAAAACAAGCGAACTAAGAGAGAAATGATCTCTTATTTCTAAGTAATGAATTTATATAAACAATATTATCTTAATAATTATCTAAATTAATAATATATCAAACTAATAAAAAATAATTATGATAATATTACAACTAAAACACCTCATAATAATCCCTTAATCATTTTAGGATCTTGTTTCTGTCAGTTTAACCACATACAAGAACAGTGATATGAATTTATATCTTGAATAGAAAAGAGAAATTATTTACTAGAATAATATTATATAAATATATAAATAATTTTTTTGGTAATTTTATATTAACATTTAACTCATTAATCAAGAAACACATATTTTTCGTTAAAAATCACCGAAACATGATCATCACTAATTTCATCTTCATGGTTTATAACCAAAACCACCATAGAATAAAATTATGGATTAATAAAATATCATATAACATCTATTATATTACCCAATATTATATAATAATTATGAAATTTGATAATATAATAGATAAACACACCTCTTTTATGAAACTGGTTCAAAGAGATAAAGATTTCATACACCTAGTATTGAAAATAATAACAACTAACTAATATTTATATGTATATAATAATTTTACAAGAAATTTATAATTGGAAATATTTGTGAATAATGTTATTGGGTATTTATTTAATGAATATAACTTCATTATTCATGATGTTTGGTTCATGTAGAGAATGAATTTTTTCTAAGATAGGGGTTCTCTTCTCAAATTCTTTTCTTTGAGACATGTTAGGTATTACGCGCTGAATATTATTTAAGTGTTGTATATAATGAATATTTGAGATATCATACCATTAATTATCTTATAATGATGTTTTTTTATTTCAATTAGAATCCCTATCTTTCAAGTGGCTTTTATTAGAATGTTTCTAAGGCTGTAAAGAATTTCTTAGTATTAATTTTAATTCTCTAAGACATGTTACATGTTATGAACCATGTTTCATTTTTATGGTATTATATTGATTTAATATACCATGAATTTACTATACTTTAATTCCTTGTAATTCATGGAATATAATAATCTAACACAAGTTATTTTATTAAAATTTATTTCGAATCAAGTGTCACCCCATTTGTAATAGTTTTTTGTCTCTCAATTTTTATTCATTGATTTAATATCATTACCTTGAACCTATTCTATATATTTTGGGTATATTAACCATTTTTTTGAATTCTCTCATGGAATGTGATAGTTGGACAAAATTCAACATAATTTTTGGAAAGTAATCATTTTTTTCAAGTTTTTTCCATTTATTGTATTTGATTACAAAGCTTTGTCATGTGGGTTTTAAACATGAATAATATGTTTCAATGTCTCTTCAATACCACAATGAAATTTAAAAATTTTGTGATTTCTATAATTTTGTTTTTTATTTCATCAATATTTTAATTTTTATAATGTTTTATATCATTTCTAGCTTCCTGGTTAGTTTTACGATCACTAATAGTTTTGAAAGGCATTAGATTCTACTAAGTATTTATTTTAGTACTTATTAATAATTTAACTTTCTGTCTTATATTGACCCTCCTAGCCATTTATCCCATTTCTAGTTCAAAATTATGTATTATAGAATCTAAATTTACCTGTTCAGAATCCTGATGATCATTTCTTATCAAATTGTGATTTTTTACTTTTAATCTTGGGATTCAATTCTAGTTAATATTTTTTGAAAAATCCCCTTTTTATTACCTTTTAAAATATAAGATTCATACCTATGTTGGTTTTGGAATTATTTTCTTTGAAACTATTGAAAACCAAGGTGAAATATGTCTCAATACCCTTTTTTGTCTTCTTAAACGATTATGGTGGTTTCTATACCACTGGTTATAGGTATTAGAAAATGGATCATCCCTATACTACATCCTAGGTCTATTTCCATTAAAATAAACATTTTTAGTAGATTGGTTTGGAATATTTAAATTGTAAAAAAAGATTATACATGTCCAAATATACCATAGTGGTTGAATTTATCCCTATGTTTGTTTTGAATATTTTTATTGTAGTAACCAGTCGATTTTAGGTCATCTTATCAAATAGGTTTGGTTTCCTTCCTAATAACATTTCTTATTCATGAGTACTTATGTTGTGATTTTCTAGGAAGATTTTTGAAGATTAATTATAATTCTTCATTTATTTTAACCCTATAGTTCCCTCTAGAAGACTGATCATCTAATGTTTTGGGATATGGAGTTAAGCTATCATGAAATTTATCTACATGAAATTGTGGAGTGCATTGTATATTTAGGAAATGTATAATTATACCCTTGAATCTGTTATAAGATTCATGGAATAGATCACTCTAATCTTGAATAAATTTAGTGATTATTTTTCTTATTTTACTGGTCATTCTTCAGGAAATAAACTTCCTGAAAAAAATAATGATATGTTTTCCCATATATCAATAATTTATTCATAAATTTATTGAAACCATGCTTTACTATTTTTTTTAAGAAAAAAGTCAAGATTCTCAACTTCATTTTCTCCTCACTCAACCCTCGAAGTGGAAGTTGTTGTTCCCTATATTACATGTTTCTAATTAATTATATAGATTCATCATTAGGTAATCCATTATATGATGGTATCATGTAAAAATGGGATTGGTTATTTCATAGTTTCATGACCTTGTGTTTGAATAATGAATTATGGGTTACTTGAAACCATAGGTATATAGAGATCGTTAAGTCTAACTATATTTATCATATTGTATCATGGTTGAGGTGGGTTATCATTTGTAGCTTAGTTATTTAGATTATTAGCCTCTATTTTTTCTTCCATTTTAGTTTTATTTTTCAATTTGAGATAAAAAAAATTATTTTTGATTTTAGGTATAAAGGGATCGAAGTGTCTTTATCAAATTTTGTGTTCATTGATCAAACATATTTTTAGGATTTTTTACACATTATATTTTTATTTTTTCTAGATGTTTTATTTTATTTATTTAAATAATATATTTGATGTTTTTTTTCAATATACTTTATTTTTTTGATTGGATGCATATTCCATCCCTAGAAATGGTTTGAAAATTTGACCAGTATAGACTAGGTTGTTGACAAGTTATTTTTGAAATAAATTATTTATAAACATATTGTAAACTTGTTTAGTGGTTAATAGGGAATCATATTCCTAGGGAAGGTGTTGAAAGTGAATGAGACCAAGCAATAAAGTTAAAAGTACTCAATAAATTTAAAAAACATATAATTATTAAATAACAATATTAATTTTATTAGTTACAAATTAAGTGAATTAAATAGTGACAAAGTAAGAGAAAATGTTGATGGGATTAAAGATCAAAGATAAATCATGGAAAAATCAAGATATGATATTGGGGAAATCGATTAGTTATTTATAAAAACAATTTCCTTCACCTATGTAGATAAATAACTAGAACTAAATTAATAGAGACTAACCATCCATGTTTTCTAATCACTCAATGATAAAGTGAATACTATAGTTTCTAAAATTGAAGCACTCACACCTTTACTAAATGATTATTCAGATACCAAAAAAATAAAATTTTTGGTTGAACTTTATGTTCTAATATAATGAAAATATTTATTTTTGTATGATCACTGGATAATTAAGTAGTAAAAATGAAATCATCTAAAATTATTTTGTCTCTATTTCTTATTATTTTTAGAAAATTGGGATTTTTAGGACTTTGATGACTGAGGGTAAGATCCAGTTTAAGAAGTATCATGTGAATAAAAACGTATTTCCAACAACATTTTATTCCCTAACAAGGTTTTTATGATGATCATACATGATATAATATTAATTAAAAATTTCATTAAAAAATGGAAACAAGAAACAAAAAGAAAATGTTGATGAATTTTCTCTATCAAGGAAATCATCTCTCATTTAAACTACCACTTGAAGTCTTAGTTCTCATACCTTGATCATACCAATTCGGATAATGGTATATTTATCTCCCTCTATACTGATATCTACTTTTAATACTAGGTTTTCCAATTAATATCAATTCATATCCTCAAGATCACAGTCACAGCTCTAAAATATTCTCCTTGGATTCCATGTGGTGCTTTCACCACACAACTTTCTCTTAGAAGGTGAAAAAAGATGAGCACTCATAATATAACATACTCCTCCACATGTGTTTCTTCTTACTAACAACTAAAAATGAGTTCCCAACATGGACCAAACATTCAATCTCTCTATCAATTACCAAGATCTTCCAAAATCTAATTTCTTTCAGTTGGATTAGCTCTATTATGACATTTTATTTAAATCTTAATTGATTATTTAGGGATAGTATATAAAATTTTGTACTCCCTAAAAAAGTGGGTAGTGAACCAAATGTGGGTGTCCTAGTAATGGGCTTAATAATGTTACCTTTCGAATGCATCGGTATGAATCTCCTTTTATTGGTATCCATGTGAACTTTATATATGCCAAGTGTAATATCCATGTGACCTTTGCACACCCTCTATTTTTTCTGATTCATCTAATAATCTTCCTCGAGGTGCTCGGGTATGATCATTTCAATAAGGATCACTCATTTTGAAATTATCATCAATATTCATCCATAAAACATGGATTTTCAACATTCAAAGTCAGTTTTTATCAAAAAAATCACATCTGGATTCTTCAATTGAGCTCCAGTTTGGTTTTGGACACCTCATTACTTTTTATTTTAACCAAAATAATTGAGCATCTCAATTCACCTTGGTCTTAGTTATCTTATTCGACTGAAAATAATGTTTATTGTCTTCCCATAACTATAACGAAGTATTATTATCCATTTTACTCAATCAGTTGTCACCATTAACACATTTACTCAAAAAAATGTCTCATCTCATCATCAAATCGCCCAACTACTCATCTTTCTACACCAGATAGTAAAAATCTTCATTTAATTAGTTTTTCTCAATAATTATAGGTGTTGGTGTGTATTTTCTTTATTCAATCACATTTTCAATAAATTATTGTGTGTTTAACACCAGGAAGACAATTAAAATATTGCGGAAGATAGAGGCCCCACTTTAATTTTATCAAATCTTATATATCTTGTTGTCATAAAAATTAAAAAAAAATTCATCGATCATACATCATTTTCCAGCTCCTTTATCCTATGTTTGAGTGAGTGAAATATTCATATTTAGCCAATCGCATTATTCTCACTAACCCTTACAACTCCAAAAAAAATTATTCTTATGATACATCTGATGTGATTTTCATATTATTATGCTCAGTAGATTTCATACCCAATTATTCATTAGCTTCATATCAATATAGAGATATTAATTTATAACTCCCTTTGTCTCACCTATGGTCAAATAATATCTATATATCACTGAATATATATGCCTAAATATCCATAAAATGTAACTGTATTGCCTTTCTGTGAATGAACTCATTATCAACATATGATGACTACATATCAACCAAGACTTACCTAGTTCATGGATATAAAATATTTATTACTGTAGATTCATTTATTAGTGTGGTTCTATATATTTTCATACTACTTTATAGAGTAAATCATATTGTGGGTTTTGAGAAGTTATCGCCTCCCCTTATCTACACTTCACATGAACTATTCCAAAAATAAACTATTCATAGAAATATCTAGTTGTCATTCTATATTTACAGGACATCAATATTAACTTGATCTTTATTCCCCACCTTCAATCATCTTTTACTATCTTGAAATCCCCATCAATCCTCTAAATAAGGTTGAGTGGCCATATAATAAGTCGAGCTCAGTGTATGTCTCCATTAAATCTTATAGTATCTTGGTATTTCTTCTCACTATAGCTTGGTGGGTTTAGGGTGATGTGGCATCCTAAACTTTGTTTTTCTTGCAGTCTCTAGGTTGGGATTGCTGAAGGTACAATATCATTTTATCTTATAGATTTTTCAAAATCCTCATACAAGGTAGGTAGTGATGGAAAAACATTTTAGTGATAAGAAAAGTCACAAGGATCTTTTCACTTATAGTATCTCCTTCATTTTCTAATTTTTCTACAAGAAATCACTTTATTGATGACACAACCAATAACTAATGTTATGTTTCCTAAAACACATAAATTCCAAAACATATTAAAAAAATAAATTCAATTTGAAAAATCAACACATTCAGTCGATAAATTTCCAATTGAAAATTAAAAACAATCCAAGAAATGATTATCGATATAAAAATTATGGAAGTAATGATAGAATTAATTTTCAGAATTTAAAAATTTAAAAAAAAATTAAAAAACGAAAGAAAATTAACTATAATTATTTTTCTATAAATAATTTGAAATTTTGAGACGAAGATCAGTAAATCATTTTTCTCTAGAAACACTTTTTCATTAAAATATTTTATGAATTTCATATTCAACTTAATTTTAACCATAATTCAATAATTCTTCAATAAAAAATATTTTTCATTAAAATCAATAATTAATCACAAAAATGGATGTTTTGTAGAGAATTAAAATAAGTTCACAACAATTATCCCCCACTACAAGTTTTGGGTGGTAAAAATCACATATTTAATGATATAAGATGATTATTAATCTAATTGGATGAATCTTCAATGGATATTTTATAATTTTATCTTTTGATAAATGAAAAAGTGAAATAGTGTTCTATTATGGATGTGGGATTTAATTTATGATACATGTAAATAATTACATTCATTTATTGTATTCTTTATTTCACATTAAGGTATGTTTCTATGAGATATTATTCTAATTTTTTTAGGAGTATCGACTCAGGCTGGTGATTTAGGTTCCATTGAATTCATATGTTTCGGTACATTAAAGTCACTTTTTTTATATTCTAGGGAATTTTTTGTTCTTTTTTCACACATTTATGTTCTAGTGTTTTCTATTTATATGATCGGTGTTCCAAAAACCCCAAAAGTGGTATCAAATGTGGTTTTATTCTGGTGTCTAACACTAAAATTGTATTTCCTGAATTCTATATTTTGTTTTATAGAGTTAATTTAGTAACAATTTAATGACACGATCACAAAAAAAAATTTCTTCATGCATGAAATCATAGAAATGTTTAGCGTACAAATAATTCCAATCTGATAATTCAAAAAAAAACAAATTTCTTTTTTCTAAACTATTTTTGTAATGTTTTTGGTAAAGGTTTTACCAAAAATGGTGAAAATGTTCTTTACTTTCTCAAACTATTCATCACTTGTTAATGGATAAGATGTTTTAACATCTTATTGATTTCAATAAAATGATGTTGTCCAATATATGTATTTAAGTAGGTCAGAAAAAATTTTATGATGTTCTAAAAACATTGTCATTAATGAATTTTTTAACCTAATTGAGTGTGTAACTTCTTCACAAATAGAACACCATAACCTATGTTTAATTCTATATACTAAAAAAATTCCTTAATTAAAAATGTCATTTATCATCCTGAACAATGTAGATCTAAATGAGAGATATTAATTTCTAAGATCATTATACAAAATAACACATTAATTCCATATCAATTTTAGATATTTGATCAATGGAGTTAGTTAATCATTAATATCATTACCACGTTGTTTCAGTGCTGATATAAATAAAGACAATAAAATGTACATGAGCTTCATGCATAACCATTATGGTAATATATAATGTACAAACATAACTATATATGTACTATGAGTTCCACTTATTTTTCTAAATGGATTCATTCCATCAATAGATTCTGAAATATGAATATTTCATAGCGTATCTCTAAATCCAGGATACTCATGAAAGAATTTATTCCATTACAAAGTTTCTATTGGGTGATGAAGTTTCCCATCATGAATTATTATATCTAAATGACACATTAACTTCTCTATAGCCCCCTCAATTTCATAAATCCATTTATCTCTTAGAATTATTTAAATGTATTATACATGTGACACTAGATATTGAATTATAGTATGTAATATTTTATTCTTAATGAATCAATAGTATAATGTATATAAATTTATTATCATTTTTTATTAATACGTATTTTTAAATTTTTAAAATTTTTATTTGAATAAGTTTATTTCATTATTGACTTTATCATATCAAAAATATCTTTGGATTATTTTTTTGATATTTTTTAGAATATATTATTTTTGGTTTAATTGTGAAAAATAGAGATTTTACAAAATAGTCACTTTATGAAATTATAATGTTATAATAATGATTTTAATACTTTTAAAATCTTTTTATATACCAACTATATATTTCTTAGCTAATATAATTCATATAAAATAAATTTTTTAACAAAAAAAACATATTCTTAACATTTTGGAAATCTATGTATTATTTTTGCTTAAAGTAAATATTATTTATAGTTCTTCCCTTTTAATCAAGTAATTATAGTGTTACATTCATGTTTGGATTTTTTGAAATAAAAATAATTATCCTTTGATTTTACATAATATAATTAATTCAATTATAATTAACATTATACATTATTTTTCTATATAATATTTCTTTTAATTTAATGGAATTTTTTTGGAAAATCATTTTCATTGTGTTATTTGGGGTTGTTTTAAAATTAATGTTTTTTAATTATAGAAATTATCTTTGATAAAATTTAATCAATATTTAGAATAATAATTCCCAAATTTGGGAAATATTACACTTATTTTTTTCATTGTGAATATTATCTTTGGTAAAAATTTAGTTACTATAGTAAGAGATAAAATAGGTTTAAAGAATTAAAACTAAAATATTAAGGGTTAAAATGACATAAAAACATGTTTAAATATTATTTTATGATAACATTTAGATCCATAATATTCTAGTTTTATAATATGAGTCATTTTGGAGTTGTTTTTCTTATATAATATATTAATATATTTTTATATTTTTAAAATTTTCAAGTGTATCCTCTACCTCACTTATAAAAGGACACTTTATATCCTCTATTACCCACATTTATAGAGCCTTTTATCTTAGAAAATAAATACCCATATAATTTCCTAACATCCATCCTTCTATACTATAGGTTTTTTTATCAAAATACCATCCTAAGAGGTTTTAGGTATAAAACTAAGGAAGTTGTCGAAATTGGAGGTATAGATCTTAACCCAGTGTTTTCATTTCATCTATTCGTATACCTTCTTCAATTATATACTAACCATGATAGTATAATAAATCATTATCTACTTTATATTAATATTTTATTATTTCTATGGAGAAACCTTTATTCATTTTCATCCCCAAAAAATGTGAAACAAAAGCATCATTTGTGTGTTTGTGAAGACTACCACCTCACGAAGTGATTTATTTCATTTTTCAATGACACTAGTATTGGATAGTTATTAAAATAGATATATTGGTTTTAAATTATATTTATTAATCAATTATGATTTTTAAAATATAATATATCATTTACCTTCTTACCCTCCCAACCGTAAAAAATGATAACATCGCTCGTGAGTATGTGTGGACTACCACCTCAATGAATCAATGTGATTAATTTTTCATGTATTACATTCAATAATTATTTTAAATATTAATATAATGAAAATATATTATATTTAAATAACCATTTAAATAATATATATGATGGAACCATGATAATATTTTTTGTACTAAAACTACCAAACTGAAACATTCATTAAAAAATAATTATCACTCGAAAACGGTGATTTTACTAATGAAATATTAATTAATAGGTGTTGAAATGTAATATGATGAACCTACATGATATTATATTTATTTATATATTTAAAATAGAGAATTATAATAAATTTAAATTTATTATATGGTATTTTGAAATCATTTATGAATTTCATCAGTCCTTAAGTAAGTATTATTTTACAATTTCATCCATATTTGGGATTATTTTCAAGTTTCCAATAAAAAAATTATTCAATATTTATATATTCAGTCTCATATATTTTAATCTCATTTTATTATTTATAGGTTTTTCAAGCATTATATCCTTTTTAACCTATTTTGGAACTCTAATGACGAAATGAATGTTTTAAGGAAAATCGAATTTGTTTTATTATTCGCTCAAGAATATTTTTATCATGTGTAGATATTTTCTTTAAAATGTTTTAAAGAATAATTTTAGTAGTAACCAAAGATTTATTAAATTAATTCAAACCCATGCTCTAATTTTAATAAAAATATTTAAAATGAATATTCTTATCATTTTCTGATTGAGGTACTTTTTAGAAAAGGTGTGAATATAATCATTGTTTTTACATTTTTTACACAAACAAAATTTCCCACCATTAAGAATATTATTTTATTTGAAGCTTCCTCAATAATTTTTCAATTTTTTTTCAAATAAAATTACCCTCCTAATATTATTGAAATTTTAATATTTTAATATTTTATTATAACTAATTTAAAAATGAAATGATTATGTTTCTCAAAAAATCTTCTAATGATGTTCTTAAATATTTTTATCAATGTAAAAATCCTCGATTCATCGATAGGTCTAATGTGGGAAACTAGTTTGGGTACATGGAATATTCCTTACCTATTTACATATGATGTCTTAGAAAAAGGATATGATAATATGATTATGATCTCCATCAATATGTATTCTATCATTATGATGATATTAATAGTTATCCATGAAATTATTTATGTTTTTATTCTATCCATGAATATATTTCTCTTTTATGATATTATTTATAAGACATATTTGATTGATATTTATCTTTTCCATATTATTCACACTTTATTTATTCTATGATATCTTCTATTGTACTCTTCCCCTTACTAAGTATCTAAGATCACAATTTATTATTCTTTCATTTTCCTAGGATTCCATGAAGGGATATGAAAATGATTTTAAGGGTTTACTAGAAGAAATTGTTATTCGGAGTGGATACTCAAGAGGGGGCTGAATTGAGTTCCAATTAAAATTTCTGTTAAAAATATTATGGTTAAGAAAAACCCCAATTTTAAAAATGGCCTAGTTAATTAAGGTAGTAGAAATGTAAATGTTCAATTGGTCAATAGGTTTCTCAAAGGGTGATTAATCCTTAGATGAATCAGTGTAGAACACAAATTCAATTTTTGAAACAAGTTTAATGAATTAAAAAAATACACACACTAACCAAAACTAACTATCAAAGTGTAAGAAAAAACAGTTTTATGTTTTACCAAATATAAGCTGCAGATAAAATCAAAACAGATTATATGATGATTTACACGACAATGTAAACAAGAGGTTCAGTCTCAAGACGAGACCTAATCCTCTCCACTTAGTGATCACCTTCCACCAAGTAGTTTATATTAAAAGTTGATACACCGCCTGTATCGGGATTTACAATAGTTTTCACAAACTATCCAGGGAACACACCCTATACCACATTTTTTCGTGGGAAATACAAACAAAATAGACAACACATGATCTCTTCCATAGTTATACGTGGGAAACATACACAAGGTGAAATTTGATGGGAAGATAGTTAATATCCTCCAGTTCAAGCACAAGATATAGTGTGTGATATATATAGGATGTAAAATAAAGAAACAAAATAGAGAAGTTATGATGAGAAAGAGTTTATAAGGATCTATGTGTTTGCAGTTCAGCTCTTGACTCCTTGGAATGAGAAATGTTGAAGTTTGAGTCAATCTATGGATGTTGTTTCCAAAATAGTGTGTTGAAACTCTAGGTTCAAGCTTTCAGTGTTATGCTTCTGATGTTGATCAAGAGTTGATGAAGCACAGAAGGTAGGAATGAGTTTTTCCAAGAATGATCTTTGTGATGCTTGTGGGTCCAGGATCATAGTGCTGGATGGTTCAAATTTTTTTAATCTGTCATGTAATCTCTATCACACTTCTCATGAAACCCTTTCTTCATGTCTGGGTATATTTTTATCTTCTTGTTTTTTATCCTCGATCCTTTTTTTTGTATTTGAGATCCGACAATGGGAATGATTAGATCACGTTCATGCTTTCTCGTACCTCATACTGTCCACAGTATTGTCTCCTCAGATGTTTAAAATTAGTATTAAGTAATATCAGAGCATTTATTTTATCAAATTTGATTATTAGAAAAGTATTGAGAAATTGACAAAATATGGAAGAATAAGAATCGGTAAACTGGTAATGCTAGCCTTTATATCGGTAGGCTTCAACAGTAGATGCACATCCTCAATCTCCAACTATAACAGTATGCTCACACCAGTAACCATGTAACGATGACCTTGTCGCGATAAACCTGTAACAGTGACCTTATAACAGTAAACTTGTAGCAGTAACCTTGTAGTGGTAACCTTGTAGTTGTAACCCTATAACGGTAAGCTTGTAACTGTAACCTTGTAACAGTAAGCTTGTGATTGTAACCATGTAACGGTAACCTCTGTAATGGTGACCTCTGTACTTAGATGAATTATGCACTATGAGCTTAACCAATCAATCAGTTATATTGAAATTATATGAATATTACTTTATAGGAATAGGAAACGTTAATGAAACATAATTTTCAAAGAATAAATATATGGTTCTCACTTAAATGAAAACAAGATTTAGGATTATCAAAATATGATTTGATATTATAAAAATATGATTTGGGATTATAAAAAAAATATGATTTGGGATTATCAAAATATGATTCGGGATTATAAAAATATGATTTGGAATTATCAAAACAGGTGAGTTCAATAATCTTCCCCTTTTTAATAATCACAAATTATGGCATTGCTAAGAGTTTTAAATCAAGGTAAAACACATTTTCTAATGTCATTAAATCAGAATATTTAATTTTTTAATATTTTCTCCCCTGTGAGAATGACATCTCCCCTTTTTCTACCCTTTAATATTTTCTCCCCTTTAATATTTTCTCTCCTTTAATATTTTCTCCCCATTTGTGATTAACAAAAAGCATACAGAACAAAAAAAATAGTGGAAAGAGAGAATATTTATTAATAAAACAGGAGTACGTTACAAAAATTGATAAACCAATCCCTATCAACTAAGACAGTCCACACTCAATCCACATCAGATATTCCCATAAGAGCTTTGTCCTTGGAGGTTGAGGATGCAGGTGCTGAAGGTGGAGGGATAGGCCTAGGGATGGTAGGTATAAAGGTAGGAGGAGCTGCAACTGAGGCATCACCAAACCCATAATGAGTAGATCTCTGAGTAATTGTGGTTTTCAAGCGTCTAATAGACTAGGTAGGAGTCATCAAAGGAGCAGCACTGGTGGAACCGGAAGCAGTTGAAGAAGCAGGCAGAGAAGGATGAACTATGATTGGAGTGCATTCCACATAGAGAAAAGTCAAGAGAATATTCATGATGTCCATAATGATACTTTCGCCTCTCTCTATAGAGGAAATAAAATCATCCTTATTCTCCATGATCTTCTCCAAAGTAGGAGTCAACTCTTTGAGTCTTCTAACCTGATCTTTATAGGCCTGAGTGGCATGTGGGACCCTTAATTTTTCCAACAATAACTTGAAGTGACCATCCATCTGATGTTTGTTTTACACCTGTTTATAGTAGAAAACAACTTGATTCTTGATGAACTTCTCATCCTGAGCATCTTCCCTTAAATAGTTTCCCACAAGATTATGAATTTCCCTGGTGATGGAAATGACCTGAGAATCTGTGGAACTTCCACCAGAGATCTTTTCCACTTCTCCACTAACAATGGTCATGAAAGATTCAATTTCAATTGGAGGAGAAGATAAAGTACAAACAGATGCAGCTAGAGGAACCAGAGAGAAGGATACTATCTCATTGAAATATTTTTTCAACCCACTGATCGGTCTTGTAACATCATCATCTTGACCTTTCACATGTGTTTCCATATATTTCTTGAAATCCTCAAATACTATGACCATTTTCTGAACTATACTTTTGAAATAAGCAATGTCTCTATCCACTTGGTTCCTTGAAGCCATATAATCATCTAATTTGACAATAAACTGTTTCCCAAAAACCATGGAATCTGTTAACTCACTGATTTAACTATGGTATTGCCTTACTTCCTGGAGCAGAGTAGATTGAATAATGGAGTGAATTTTGGCTAAGTCAGATGCTAGATTCTCATGAGCTAGAGCAACAGCCTTTTCCACTTCTGAAGACCAATCCCTAAACATGTTTTATACGTCTGATTTCATGGATTCAAGATCTGTTTTTCTGACATAGTCTTGACCGAAATAGGTTTCTGAAGGAACAAAAGTGAGGTTTGGCATTGAGGGTCTTCTGTTAGGTCTCTCATCTTTTGATTCATCATAGTCTAGACCCAACATCATAAATCCAGGGTCCTCAGACCAGCCATCAATTTCATGAAAAATAGCAACTGAGCCTGTAACAGTAGGTTCCTTCCCCATAATATGAGCAATCTCTTTATCGGCCACATTCATTTCCTCTAAACCTCCTCGATCAACTGAAACATCAGGAAGGTTCACTTCCACTTCAACTTCAGAATCTTCAACTACTTCTAAGATAGGTCCAGCCTCAACTGAATCACCAGCTTCTTCTTCTTCTCCACTTTCAACCCTTTCTGTATGTCCAATTAGAGGACTAAGACTTAGAAATTCCTCTTCATTTTCAACTATAGCTGTATCAAGGTCAGCATGAATTCATTCAGAGTCCTCATCCTCATTTGAGGTGTCTCTAACTTCTCTTAAAACAATTCCAGCCCCTTCTTCTTCACTTGTCTCTTTATCACTGTCCCTTAGGACAGATTCCCTTCTAGGCAATCTCTTTGGTGGGCTAGGCTCACCAAAGGATACATTAGTCATACGAGGACTGGAGGGAAGTTCAGGGTCACTTCTTCCATCTATAAGAGATTCCTCTCTTCCTTGTACAACAGAAACTTTCTGTTCTTCTATATCTAAATATGCAGGCTCTACTTCATCGGGCTTAAGACTAGGGTCTCTCTTATTATTAGGCCTAGTAGGATGAGTCGCAGGATTAAACTCTTCATACACCTTAGCCTCTTCATTCACCCATTTCCTCATCCAAGGATTCTAGTTAATCTTCATCAATTTGCAAATCACTTTGTTGATACAATGGTTGTCTTGCACAACAACAGTTTCTTCCTTATCTCCAGAAACTCTTTTCACTTTTAACATTAGAGATATCAGCTTGGAATGGTATAGAGCATTTGATTTGAAACTAGGCTTGACCATATCTTCCAACTGAGCCATCAGCAACCTCACAGGTTGATCTTATGGCCATGCTTTAGCAAATACAGAATGAATATGTCTTGATACTTCAAAACAGTGATTTCCCCTCTCCTGGGACTTATCACATGCTGAAAATTTTTGAAAACCAACTTATCCTCTCCTACCATCTCACCAGCAATGACTTTCCTAGGAATTCCATTTCCTGTCAATTCATCTAATGATTATTCATAGCAGAAGAACTCACTAGTGGGAGGCACCAATTTTGAGTAATAGGCATAAATTCCTTCATGATGAATCCTTAAACACTCAACCCATTCAACAGAGGATAAACTTACATTTACCACATTTACTCTGGTAATCATTCAATGATCATCCTCATACTATTCAAACATCAGATACTCAAAGAATTCCTTCACCAACTTCAGATAATAGGGTCCATTGTTGTTTGCAAAACATATTACCCAGCCCTGAGATTCCAGTTCCTTAAGCACTAATGACCAGCTTGACAGTAGCCACTTTGAACTTAATTCCTTCTCGGCTACTATATTCATCTTGGATAAATGTGGGTTCAGTACCTTTTCCACTATTTGTCTTCTTCTACTTGATTCATCTCTAGGTCTTTTAGGATCATTCGTGTCTCCTTCATCACTGATCAACGGCCTCTTCAATCTAGACATTAATCCGGAGTGGTTCGAGGTTTCAACAGAGGTTTAGGTTCTGAGATTTTAGATCAAGAGGTTCAGAGGAGGGTTTTATGTGATCAAAATGTGGTCTGTGTTATACTTTTATCATTTAGGGATCGAAAAAATAAAACAGATAAAATAAATAAATAATAGCAGAAAAACATTTTAGATTTTGGTTGAGAGCACATAAAACACAAAGTCATGGACTTTGAATGTCTATCTGTAAGGAGGTATCTATAAGGTCTAACAATGTGGTCCTAATAGTGAGGTCCAACGGTGAGGTCCTAACAGTGAGGTCCTAATAGTGAGGTTATAACAGTGAGGTTCTAATAGTGAGGTCCTAACAGTGAGGTTATAACAGTGAGGTTCTAACAGTGAGGTCCTAACAGTTTATCATACCTAACTCATGTCTGATATAATTTGACCTCTTATAATTAAAAGGATTTGTGAATATATCAGCCAATTGGTGTTCAGTACCAATGAATTCATGAGTGATATCACCTTTTTGAAAATGATCTCTCAAGAAGTGATGTCTTACATCAATATGCTTTTTCCTAGCATGAGATACTGGATTTTTAGAGATTTTAATAGCACTTGTGTTGTCACAGTTTATAGTGACATGTTTAAATTGATATCCATAGTCTAGTAAAGTGTGTTTCATCCACAAAATTTGAGCACAACAACTACCAGCAGCTATATATTCAGCCTCTGCAGAAGATAATGCAACAATTTTCTACTTCTTACTACACAATAACACTAGTGGCTTGCCTAAAATGTGACATGTTCCAGAGGTTCTCTTTCTATCTAACTTGCAACAAGCAAATTCATTATCCGAATAAATTATTAAATCAAAAGGATGTCCTCTTGGATATAATAGTCCTAAATTTATAGTATACTTGATATATTTAGAAATCCTTTTAACAGTATTTAAATAAGACTCATTGGGATTGGCTTGAAATTGAGCACACATGCATAAAATGAACATAATATCAGGTCTACTAGCAGTAAGATAGAGTATACTCCCAATCATACCTATATAATTGGTTTGATCCACTGGTTCTCCAGTTTCATCAGCATCCAATTTGCAAGTCATACTCATAGGTGTTTCACTTATTTTACTACTATCCATACCAAAACGTTTTAAAAGATATTTAACATATTTATTTTGATTTAAAATAATAACATATTTGTTTTTAAAAATTTTAAATTCAAGGAAAAATTTTAGTTCCCCAATTAAACTCATTTCAAATTCATTTTGCACCATTGATGAAAAATTAGTACATAAAGAATATTTAGAAGATCCAAAAATTATATCATCTACATAAATTTTTACTTTTAAAACATCTTTGGAAATATTTTTAATAAAGAGAGTAGGATATACTACCCCTTTTGTAAAACATTTTGAAATATGAAAAGAACTGAGTCTGTCATACCAAACTCTTAGAGATTTCTTTATACCATATAAGGCTTTAGACAGTTTAAAAACATGATTTGGAAAATGGGGATTTGTGAATCCAAGGGGTTGTTTGACAAATACCATATTCAATTATATATCCATTTTGAAATACACTTTTGACATACATTTGATAATGTTTGAAATTCAGATGATCTACATAAGCAAGTAGTATCTTAATGGATTCTAGTATAGCTACATGAGTGAAGGTTTCCTCATAGTCTATTCCTTCTTCTTGACTATACCCTTGTGCAACTAGTCTAGCCTTGTTTCTAACTATATTTCTGGATTCATCAACTTTGTTCCTAAACACCCATTTAGTGCCTATGGTTAAGGTTTACTTAGGTCTATCTACTAGTTCTCAGACTTTGTTTCTTTCAAACTGATTCAATTATTCTTGCATATCCATCACCCAAAAGTCATCATTGATTGAATCATTAATATTTTTAGGTTCAAGCTATGAAAGAAAATCTTGATGTTCAACCTGGTTTCTCCGAGAAGCCCTAGTTTGTGAACCTCGGTTTAAATCACCTACTACAGCATCTAAAGGATGATTCCTTAGAGTTCAAATACCTATAGAAAGAGTTGAAATAGACTCTTTATGGTTTTCTATTGGTTCAGACTCAACAGGTGCATATTCTGGAAGATTCCTAGAACTGGTTAATTTTACAGGAGTTCCACTATCATTATCATTAAGATCCATAATTGACATATCTTCCTCAAGATATTAAAGAGAGGTTTTGGGTTCATGTGGATCAGTATAATCAAACATTACATGAACTAACTCTTCCACACAGTTTGTTTTCTAATTGAATACTCTTTAGGGTTTACTCGAGATTGAGAAACCTAGGAAAATTCGTTCATCACTTTTGGAAGCAAATTTGTCAAGATTATCTTTAGTTTTGAGGATAAAGACTTTGTAACCAAAAACTATAAAGTAATTAACCTTAGGCTTCCAGTTTTTCCAAATATCATAAGGGGTCTTCTTAAGGATTGGTCTAATTAAGACTCTATTAATAATGTAACAATATATATTAACAGCTTCAGCCCAAAAGTAAACTGGAAAATCATATTCATTGAGCATTGTCCTAGAAATCTCTTGTAGAGTCCTATTTCTTCTTTCTTTGACTCTATTATATAGGGGTGTTCTAGGAGCAGAGAATTTGTGACTATATCCATTGTGTGATAAATAAGATTCAAACTCTTGATTTTCAAACTCATGACCCTGATCAGTTCTCAAGGTCTTGATCCTAAGTCCAGAAATATTTTCTACAGACTTCGAATATTTGATAAAATAAGAACAAGCTTCACTTTTGTGATCCAAAAATTATTCCCAAGTGTACCTAGAAAAATAATCTACAAGAACATAAACATTGCGCTTCCTATTTA
Source organism: Viscum album (assembly GCA_963277665.1). NCBI lineage: Eukaryota > Viridiplantae > Streptophyta > Magnoliopsida > Santalales > Viscaceae > Viscum > Viscum album. Next base: position 814,393,362 of record OY728140.1, on the reverse strand, counting down.
AACTTGAAACTCTTGATGGTCCAAACAAATCCATGTGAACCAACTCAAGAGGTTGAGAAGTAGAAACTTCTTTCTTTGGTTTGAAAGAAACTTTGTGTTGTTTTCCCTTTTGATAAGTATTTCACACTTTTTTAAGTGAGAATTCTAATTTAGTTAAGTCTCTAACTAAACCTTTCCTAGTCAGTTTTCTAATTGAGTGCACATTACAGTGTCCTAGTCTTCTGTTCCACAACCAAGATTCCTTATGAAACACATTTAAACAAGAAACATTTTTCATTACTAAAGAATCCATATCAATAGCATATACATTTTCATTTCTAAGAGCAGTAAATATTAAGTCACTTTTAGAATTAAAAACATTACGAGCATCATTTTCAAACTTGACATTAAAACCATCATCAAACAACTGATAAATACTTAGCAAATTGTATTTTAACCCATCAACGAAAAGTTTTTTTGAAATTAATACAGTATTAAGGTTACCAATTTTACCTAAGCTGATGATTTTTCCTTTATCATTATCACTGAATGTGACATATCCACCATCAAATTTAATCATACTTTTGAAAAATGAATATTTTCCTTTCATATTTCTTGAACATCCAATGTCCAAGTACCACGGAGCTCTATAAGAACTCTTTAGACAATTTTCCTATAAAAAAGATTAGACATGGGGTAACTTTGGTACCCATATTTTCTTGGGTCCAGAGAGGTTAGCAAGTAATAAATTAGGAACCCACAATTGTCTCACATATTTCCTATAATCAACAGATATATATTGACACATAAACACTTTGTTTGGTCCTTTAGAGAATTATTTTTCAAGAAATGGTTGAGAACTTGAACTAGTTGAGAATTGTCCAGATTTTCGAACAAATTTGGTTTTGATAAACCTTCTCTATCCATGATGATATCATAGACCAGTTCTATGTTTTGGGGTAATCTGTTTTTCTAGAAACTGAGTCAAGGTATCTCTACCAGCAGTAAATTTCTAAAGATCTCTCCTTAATTGTCCATTGTATAGTTTGAGTTCCGTATTTTATTTTAACAGCTGTGCACATTTTTCTTTCTCAATATCCAGACCAGATTTGTAATTAATATTTAATGCATGTTGTCTTTTCAATAATTTATATTTATCCTTGAGTAAATTAAAATTATCCTCAAGCATTCTACAGTATTCAAATATTTTATCCACTGTCATATTTTCATCATTGTTTGATTCACCTTCATTCCCAGAATAATAATCATTTGGTATAGGGGAATTAGGTGTTACCTCAGATGTTTCTGTCATCAAGCACGAGTTGGCATGATTGTTCTGTTCACTATCAGAATCATTAGATCCACTAGAGCTATCTTCTGAAGCACTCTATGTAGCTTTCATAGAATTTTTATAACATTTTCCATTATCTTCATATTTCTTCCAAAATTTCATCTTAGGGAAGTCTGCCTTCACATAACCTTTTCATTTTCACTCATAACAGATTATTTCATTTTATTTTTCATTCCATTTTATTTATTTCATCCATTTTCCTTTACTATCATACTTTCCCTTGTAGTTTTAATTCCTAAATAATCTCTTCCTTTGGTAGAATATTTTGAATCTTCTATAAAGATGAGTCATCTCATCATCACTGTTTGAGCCTTCACTTGTGGAAGTATCTACAGAAGCCTGAACATTTTCTTTATCCTTGTTCTTTGAAGTAGTAGTCTTAAATGCTATAGATTTCTTCCTTGGTTCTTCATCTACTTCTTGATTCACCTTATGTTCTTCTTCATATATCATAAGCTTTCCAATTAGTTCCTTCACTAGAAGTGTTCCTATGTCAAAAGATTCTCAGATGGAAATAGAAGTTCCCCTCCATCTATCATGTATGAATTGAAGCAGTCTCATAATCTGGTCCTTGTTGTCCACTGTTTTCCCAAGCAGACTCATAGTATTCACTATCTCATTGAACCTGAGATACATGTCACAAATGAGTTCATCAGGCTTCATTTTATAGTTATCGTATTTAATAGTGTAAGTATTTAATCTCATTTCTTTAACATTGGTTGTTCCTTCATGAGAAATACCTAAAGTATCCCAAATTTCATATACAGTTTTACAAGAATATATTCTACTAAATTATTCATCGCCTAGAGAACAGTACAAAACATTCATTGCTTAACAATTGTCGTTATATGTGTCTTTAGTCAACTGAGACCATGTGTCTCTAGCAGTAGCAGGTAATGTATGTTGTTCTTTAATTGTTTCCCAGATTTTAGGTCTCATGCTATCTAGATACATTTTCATTTTTAATTTCCACTGAGCATAGTTATTACCATTAAATAAAGGTATCTTGCTAGTAGCATCACCCACAACTCTGTTTTCTATAGTTACTTAAAATATTAAAGAACCAAAAATTTAGATATGACAGAAATTTTAAAATCTTTAAGATACAACTAGAATCACAGTTAAAAAGAATGCTCACACTGGATAAAAAGACCTTTGATACCACATGTTTGTTGGAGTGGATACTCAAGAGGGGGTTAATTGAGTTCCAATTAAAATTTCTGTTAAAAAGATTATGGTTAATAAAACCCCAAATTTTAAAAACGGCCCAATTAATTAAGGTAGTAGAAATGTAAATGTTCAATTGGTTAATAGGTTTCTCAAAGGGTGATTAATTCTTAGATGAATCGGTGTAGAACACCAATTCAACTTTTGAAACAAGTTTAATGAATTAAAAAAATACACACACTAACCAAAACTAACTATTAATGTGTAAGAAAAAATAGTTTTATGATTTATCAAATATAAGAAGCAGATAAAATCAAAACTGAGTATATAAATATTTTCACAACAATGTAAACAAGAGGTTTAGTCTCAAGCCAAGAACTAATCCTCTCCACTTGGTGATCACCTCCCACTAAGCAGTTTATATTAAACCTTGATACACAGCCTGTAACAGGCTTTATAATAGTTTTCACAAACTATCCAGGGAACACACCCTCTACCACAATTCTTTGTGGGAAATACAAACAAAACAGAACACACACAATCTCTTCCATAGTTATACGTGGGAAACACAGATAAAGTAAAGTTTTATGTGAGGATAGTTAATATCCTCCAGTTCAAGCACATGAGACAGTGTGTGGTATAAAAAGACACACACACTTAACAAGGATTTAAAATAAAGAAACACAATAGATAAGTTATGATGAGAAGGAGTTTAGAAGGATCTATGTGTTTGCAGTTCATCTCTTGACTCCTTGGAATGAGAAATTTTGAAGTTCAAATTAATCACTCAAAGTTGTTTCTAAATAGAGTGTTGAAACTCCAGGTTCACGCTTTCAGTGTTCTTCTTTTTATGTGGATCAAGAGTGATGAATCACAGAATGAAATAATGAGTTTATCCCAGAATGATCTTCATAATGCTTGTGGGTTCAGGATCTTAGTACTTGATGGTTCGGCTTTTTTTGATCTGGAAGGTAAGATCTATCAGACTTCTCATGTAACCCTTTCTTTTTGTCCATGTATATGTTTCTCTTCTTGTTTTTTATCCTCGATCCTTTTTCTTATATTTGAGGTCCGACAATGGGAATAAGTAGATCACGTGCATGCTTTCTCATACCTCGTACTATCCACAGTATTGTCTCTTGAAATGTTTACAATCAGCATTAATTAATGTCAGATCATTTATTTTATCAAATATGACCATTAGAAAAGTATTGAGAAATTGAAAAAGTATAGAAGAATAAGCATCTGTAAACTGGTAACGGTAGCCTTCATATCAGTAGACATCAACAGTAGATGCACATCAGTAATCTCCAACTATAACAGTATGCTCACACCAGTAACCATGTAATGGTGACCTTGCCGCGATAAACCTGTAATGGTGACCTTGTAACGGTAAGCTTGTAGTAGTAACCTTGTAGTGGTAACCTTGTAGCTGTAACCCAGTAACGGTAATCTTGTAACTGTAACCTTGTAAGGGTAAGCTTGTGACTGTAACCATGTAACGGTAACATCTGTAATGGTGACCTCTGTACTTAGATGAATTCTACACTGTGATATGAACCATTCATGCAGTGAGATTGAAAGTATATGAATATTACTCAATAGGAATAGGAAACGTTAATGAAACATAATTTTAAAATAATGAGGACATGGTTCTCACTTAAATAAAAACAGGATTTGGGATTATTAAAATATGATTTGAGATTATAAAAATATGATTTGGGATTATAAAAAAATATGATTTGAGATTATCAAAATATGATTTTGGATTATAAAAATATGATTTGGGATTATCAAAATAGGTGAGTTCAACAGAAATAAGAATGTTCTCACTCAAATTTGTAAGTTGTATTTCATGTTTTTAGGTGTAATTTGAGAATCATGTATGTATATTGTCTCAAAATAATACTTAACTATTTTATCTTTCAAGTTGTGATCCCTTAAATTTTGTGCTAATGTATTAAAATTACAATCAGCATTGGGTTATTAGAGTCTAGGTGTTATATTAAAATTTTTGAAGAGTTTGATTCATATTTCCTGTATCATGTTGCAACACACTTAGGAATTTGTAAGTGATTCACGGTCCTTATAAAAAATACATAGTCATTTGTTGAATCATGTATTCTTTTGGAGATTGTATACCTTAAACATAATTTTCATTTAGAAACATATGATATACAAGGAAGATCATTTTTTATCTGGTAACATATCACTCAATAGACCAAGCAGTTCATTAAATCATGTGTTTTTTCCATCTATTATTATACTTCAAACTATATTACATTAATACAAATAGAAATGTTGTTTATTTAGAACAAAGAATATATTATGGTATCTTTGAATGACTCTTTAACTCTATAATCAGATTTGGATTATCATGAAGTCCATCTTTAACTATTATTTTCATTTCCTAAATACGATCTCCATTATCATTTAGTGTTGAGATTATATCAAATTATACATAAACAATAGTACTGTCTAAGACACTAGCTACTTCTAGTTATTCGATTTGTTTAGTCGAACAATTATATATTTGATAAATTTTATGATATATGAAGTGTTATTCACACTATACTAGACAAATTAATATAGAATAAAAATAGAAGAAACATGTACAAGTGATTTGAGATGTTTCATTATCATGTTCTATTGAAAACATAATGAACACTTTAACTGAATACTCATACTCTTCTATTGTACCATTGGAATCCATCCACTTTCAATTCATATTCATCATATTTGGTTCAACAATATTCATATTTAACAATAAATAAATAAATAAACATAAGTTATGTATATGATGTCTCATTATTTACAAGAGTAAATTATATAACTTATAACTTTTTAAAAAATATAATTATAAACTAAAATATTTTCATATAAAAAATTTATAACTAAATGGATTTAAAGATTATATTTTATATTACATTTTTAAATATATAGAGTTTATTTTTATTTAATAAAACTATAAAAATAAATAAAATTTAACTGTTATGCTTTTCAAAAATATATATTTAAATTCACATGTAATATATGCACTGTGTTAAATTAAAATAATTTTAAAAAAAATACACATTTTATGAATGATGATTATAAAATAAATTATCAAAATTTTAGGCACATATCACAATTTAAATTATTATAATAGAAAATACATTTTATTATTCAATGTTGATAAATTTATTTTGTTACATGCTAAAACATTTCATAGAATAATTGTTTTGTGATGAAAAAGATTCATTTCACAATTTAAAAGACAAAGTATTCATAAGTAAAAAAAATAGATGGCAAATTAGTTTTGTGTATGTTTAGACTAATTTAAAAATATAAAAAATTTATCTCATAAAGAAAATGTTGTTTTCTTCAAAACTATAAATCTAAACACATAACATAATATATATATACACACACATAAAAATATATATGATTGATGTGTGCATATGTGCATGTGTGTGTACAAAAATATATAAATTGACATGGTAATATATTTATACAGATATACACATAAATATATTGAGTAAGGAGAGAGAAGAAAGGTTCAATAAAGATAAATGGTAGGTCAATGATCAATTTATACATGAAGAAAGAGACAAAAAATTGACTCCTTTACTCTTTTAACCAATAACCAAAATCATTGAAGTTTTTCAAAAAACAAATCAATTGGTCCTCATCTAAATATGGAAAATGATTTAGTTAGGATATAAAAAATCTCCTTAAATAAATCAATACAGTAAATTATCAGTTAATAAATCTTTAAAAAATTATTTATTAAGAAAACTTAAGGTTTTTCTTCCAAAATGTTGCATAGATGGAATGACAAGGGTCTACTTCAGTGGAGGCTTGATGAATTGGTTGATCAGCAGCATTGTTAGGGTTCATTTAAAAATAATGTGAAACCTTTATCAATGCTTACTAAAATAAATGATAAATCATACTTGTATTAGAACTAAAATGAAAAGGTGTTGATAAAGAGATATTTTATAAGAACAAATTTTAGCAATGATAAATGTAGATATTTAAAAATGCTAAAATTATAGCTGATAAAAAACTACACTCCTTACACAACTTTTATTTAATCTCACCCACCTTTCAGAATAGTTGTGTAAGGAGTACCTATTTTATATCAATGTTAATTTTAGATCTAATAAATGCTGATATTTATCATCTATAAAATTATCACTGATAGAAAAGAACTCTTAATGCAGCTTTTGTTTACTATCCCACAACAATATGAAACCCATAGTTAATCTTACATAGTGTGAAGCATTATCATGACTGATAAAGCAAAAAAATCATATATATAAAAATATTAATTTAAAATTAACTATATAAAACAATTACTAATTCTTAAATATATTTCTATATAATTAATTGCATTTAAATGCTATTATTGATTATATAAGTGTCAAAATAGTTTTACAATATATTATTAAATATATAAATTCAAATTTCAGTATTAAATATTTAAAATTTCATTTAAATAAAAAATATTCACAATAAATAAAAAATTATATAAATATGTATATATTTTTAATTATATAATTAATAAATTAATAATTAATAATTATATTTTAATATTTTTAGTAATATTTAAAAAAACTAAAATTTTAATGAATAAGTAGTTAATATAATAAAAATGTATAATTAATGCTATATTATTATTAGTTTAAGAAAATAAAAAAATTTCAAAAGTAATAATATAATATTTTATAATCAAATAAGTGAAAAATATAAATATATAAATGTTTTTCACAATATATTTTTAATTATTATTATAATATGATGAGGTTGATGCCCCTTTTTATTAAGGAAAAAAAATAAATCTTTTTAATTGCATTGAGAGATAACCCTTAGATGACCTGAAGGCCTAGTGGGCCACAATCGAATTTCAATATATTGGCTCTAAGGACCTATGGCTTGAAATACATTTTTTTTCTAGGCCATAAGGTACATTTTTTAGCCTAAATCCACTTCTATGAATAGTATTTCAATATTACTTTCCACCACTATTGTTAGTGCTATAGTACCCTCCGCCACTACAATCCCTGCCACTTATACACTATAACTACAATGCCTATGAAACCCCTTATTTTGATGTCAAGGGTTAATCCCTAGACCTCAAATAGTTAGACGAGGATTACTTACCCTCTACTAATACCACAACCACATATTATATTATTAACTATAAATCTATAGATTTTAAAAGAATATTTTTAAATGATTTTATTTAAGTAGATTTTCTATAGAGACCTAAGTTATTCTCGATGAATATTTAACTCAGTTTTTTGGTTTCTAAGTCACATGACCTCCCTATAGTGAAAAGGTTGAATTTAAACTATAATATGACCTTAAAAAATTTATGATGGTTCTATTTCCCTCATGGTGTGGTGTTTACCCTTATGTTTAGCATTGGTAAATTTTTTAGCATAATGAATTTTAAGAGATTTTTATTGTTAATTAATTAAATAAATATTTATCCCACAAGTATGAATTGAGATATCTTAGAGACCCTTTATTTTTTTGAATATTTGTAATATTACTATAATATTTTTAAAGTCGTTACCTAATCCATTTTTTAGTTTTGAGAATTGTGGGTTCTTGAAAATAATATATTGAGAATAATATTTTTTTTACTTCGCTTGCATGTGTTTTCTAAGAATCCCTTATACCTCCTAAATTGAGCATTTTGTTGGAAAAATAACATTTTGGTTGCATCTAGAATAAGGATTTTACCCTATGGATGGTGGAATTTATGTTTATCCATATGTCCCCCAAGATAGTCCATCAAAGGTAGTATTTATTAAATAATAGTTAATATTTAGGATTTTTGAAATACAAACCCTAAAACATTCCCTATAAAACTCAAATTAAGAATTCTATATAGGGTTAGGTATATCATTTCTTTACAAAAATATGAGATCAATATAGGGAAAAATATCCAATGATGAATGGGGATGGATTAACATCAGATCAAAGTCGATTTCCCGATGACATCAACAAATAGATCTCATGATGATGATAAGTAAGACCATAGAATCAATGATAGATTAATGAAACAATAATTATTCCATGAGGTAATAATTTCTTATTTTTTATTTCTCCATTATTTATGATTTAGAGTATGTAGATCCACTCTTTAATGTTATTTCTCAAATTTCATGGCCTTACAATTTATCAACTTTTGATTCTTACCAAGGACCTCTAACTCTATGTTGTTTCCATATCAATTCATTATTGGTGGAGATTCCATGTTCGATGAATGATGGATAAATCCATACATTAATCCCCAATGAACATGTTAATGACTATCATCATCATTTCTCTCCAATTTCTCTGTGAATTATCCACCAACCTTCTTTATGGAAAAGGTTTCAAGGATTCTTCGCCTATATTGGTGAATTTTTTGAACTAAGTCTTGTGATCAATGAATTTGGATGTGATAATAGTTACTTGGATATGTGCTAATGATAGAAAAAGTAACAAAGAACTGAAAGTAATGGGGAGTAGAATCTCAATGTTTAATAGTGGTGTGGCTAGTGGGGCTTTGTGTAAATAAATTCCAAACCATTATTTCAAAAAATCATTTCCACGTATCAATCATTGGTGGAAGAACATGGGTTATGAGTCATGAAATGTTTTCTGTGTCACAACATGGGGCTTTGGCTAAGGGATTTTGGTTTCATTCTATCCTAAGGAGAGAGTATGGTCATGAATTATTAGTCTCCATCATGAAGTGATTGTCTTTTAATAAAAAAATTGTAAAATAAAAAACCTTTGTATTGAAGAGTAACCCTTTTATCTGGATTTAATTCTCTTATGTGTTGTGATGTGGCTTACTTTCATTACTTTTTTCCACATAATTTTTTAATTTTTATTGTTTTTTATTATTAAAATGACGTTTTTGTGTAATATTCCCATTTGTTGTTAATTTTGTATATTATTTTTAAAACAATTATTTTTTATGAAAATTCATATTTTATTGATTATTTTTTATTATTTTGAGTAATTTAAATTTATTTTATTTATTCTGTTCAAAACAATTATTTTTAAATATTTTGTTTATATTTCAATAACATGAATTTCATTTTTAATGCTTTTAATTCTTTCATTATTTTTGTATTTAGTTTATCTATTTCTTATGTTTTATTTATTTTCAAATTAATTTATCAATTAAATTATTTCATCATTTTAATTTGTTAATAAATAAATCTATTTTTAATATGATTATTTTGAACAATTAATTTTAATTTCTTCATTATTTTATTTTTTTAATTCTGTTAATTAATGACTTTTTTAATTAATTTAATTTAATTTACTTTGAATTTTTTTATAGATTTAATTTATTAATTTATTTTGTTTAATTTTTAAGATAATTTTAAAAAAATTAATGTGTGTAAAATTATGTGTTTAGTAATTATGACATATATAATTTGGTACATATTAATTAAAAATGTGAATTTCAATGTTTTAATTTTATTTTTTTTATTATTTTAGTTATTTTAATTTTTTAGCAAAATAAATTTAATGCATTCTTCATAAATAATTAATTGTTATTTTGTTTTTTAAGTGACACCTACCACCATCCATTCACCCACTGTGCTCATTGATGATAGTGACTCAATTTTTATTCACATCCAGTACCTCATTCTGCTCCCCTTCCACCCTCAGCCAACCATTGTTCACTCTACTCACAACCAACTTCCCTCACCCTCTGATGTACCTGCACGCGGTGAATTATATAGTCATTTCTATCACTCACTTATGCACTCACGACCATCTTATATGGCAGTGAATCCCAAGACCTTCCACCATCCACCAAATTCCTCAACCCACTGTTCATCTTCTCACCCACTGGTGGCTCCCCAGCAACCATTGTCCTCAACCCGTCCCCTGTCTCCACGAACCCACATCTCACCATCAGCACCCCCACTTCCTCCCCTACATCCTCAACTAAACAGGGAATCAAAAGTCACTATTTCTACTCTATCCTCGAGACTCTCCATTATGAAATTCACCATTCATCACTCCACCATAGAGAATGGAAGAAAAAAATCAATGACATCAAACTATTTTTTAATAGATCCACAAAAACCCACAGTAGAGGATAAATTAAAAGAAATACATATCCAAATTGACCATACCAGATTTGAAGTCTCACCATACACTACCACAACACGCCATTGCATAAGAACAATTGTCTGTTGGCAAGAAAAATTTGGAAATTGATTCCTCTCACCCACCATAGCTGTTGGAACTACACCCTCCCTCCTTCATTAAAGGTCGAACCACCAGAAGTCGGGGTTTTCTTTAACCTCCTATGTCATCGACGCCAGACCCGAGCATCACCAGAGAAGATCGTAATCACGGGGGATTTAGCAGGAAGGTTTTTTTTCTAGTTTAATGGGGTAGGGAGTTTATTCATTGGGGAAAGGGATGGTGTAGCGCCACTTTAAGTGGCGCTTTGCACCACCACCAACATTACACGTCCCCACACCCTTAACCTCCCTTTAATATATATATATATATATATATTATAATAAATATAATATACATATAGTAAATTTATTATAAATATAAAATACAATATAAATAGAATTAAAAATATAAGAAATATAATAAATATATGTGTAAATATAATAATCAATATAATAAAAATATAATTGTAAATATAATAATAAATATGTAATTGTAAGAATGTATTATATTTACATATAATTAAATAAATATATAATAAATATATTATAACTATAAGAAATATATTATAAATATAATAAATACATCATAAATATAATAAATTTATTTTAAATATAATAAATATATTAAAATTATAATAAATTTATAATATATATAAAATATTATAAATTTACTATTTCTTTAAATTATATACACTTATTTATAATTATTAATATAAATTTATATTATATAATTATAAATATTTCTTTATAGTGATATTTGTCATTATATTTATTAATTATATATATACGTATAATTACATAAATAAATTTTTATAAATATATATTTAGAATTTTATATATATATATTATTCATTTATAATTCTTATCATGTAATATATATATATATATATTATGAATCTATCTTAATAAATCAATATTTATAATTATATATAAATATTTATTTTATATTTATAAAATATTTATTAAATTTAATAAGGATTATATATATACATATAAATCAATATTTATATAATTACAAATATATTTAAAGAATTCTAATTATATATTTAATATATATTTAATATATTTATAAAATTTTATTATAGTAATTTTATATTAATTATAAATATATATTTAAATATAATGATAGTTACATTTTTACTATAAATATTTATAATTGTATGTTTATTAAAAATATTAATACATATTTATTTATGATAGTAATGAGATACTTATTATAAATATCTATACTTATGTATTTAAAAATAAATCTTAATTAAATACGAAATATAAAAAAAATATAATTTGAAGTGGCGCTTTGACCCCTTCGGCCCCACGACACCCCAACCCCCATATATATATATATATATATATATATAATAATAATAATAAATTTATTTATAATAAATTTATTTATTATAATAAATATAATTGCTAAAACAAATATATAATTATAATAAATATATGATTATAGTAATAAATATGTAATTAGTAATAAATATGATTATAATAAATATATGATCATAATAAATATATTTATTTATAATTATATTTAGAAATATATTTCTAAATATAATTATAAATATTATAAATATATTTAGACAAATATGATTATAATAAATATATGATTATAATAAATATATAATCATGAAGAACAAGAAATTATAATTATATATATATATATATATAATTTCATATATTAATGTAAAATATAAATATATATATATATATATATATGTGTGTGTGTGTATGTATAATTATATTTATTTATAATTGTAAATATATATTTATATATAATTGAAAATATATTGAAAATGTATATATAAATATATTTTAATAATTATATTTGTCAAAATAACTTTATAATATTTATAATTATATTTAGAAAAATATTCATATAGTTAGAAATATATATTTTTTTATAAATAAATTTATAATTTTTTTTAAACTATAATAAATTATAAATAAATATTTATAAATATGAATTTATTTTTATAAATTTAAATATATATATATATAATAAATACAATTGAAAATATATCTCTATAAATAAATATTTCTAGTTATATAATATGAATATTTATTATAAATAAAATAAATAAATTCTAAACATAAGATATAATAAATGTATAATTATAAATATAATAAATTTATAATTATAAATATAACAAATATATGATATATATAAAATAAATACTTATATATTTATAATTTTATATTAATTATATTAATAATTATTAATATAATAAATATAAATATAATAAATTTATAATTATAAATATAATAAATATATAATCTTAAATATAATAAATATATAATTATAAATATAATAAATATAAAATTAAAATATATGCACATATATATATATAATTATAAATATACATATATTTATAATTATATTTATTTATAACTGTTAATATATAATTATATATTTATATATGTAGTTAAATATATATATTTATAATTATATTTATATAGAATTTTAAATTTATTTTTATATAAATAAATTTATATTTATAAACATATGTTTAATTAATAAATATATATATATAAGAAATATATATTCATAAATATAATAAATATATAATTACACATATATACTCATAAATATATATAATTATATATTTATAATTACATTTAAAAATAATAATTACAATTTTTAAAATATATTTATAACTATGTATTTTAAAATGTGAAATTATTTATAATTATATTTATAATTATATATAAATATTTAAATATAAATAAACCTTATATTTAAAATTTATAAATTTATATATAATTATTTAAATACATAAATAAACCATATTAAATTTATTTATAAATATATATATATATATATATACATTATTGAAATTATTTATATTTAAATAAATAAACCTTATGAAACATTAAATAATTATTATAATTACATATTTATTATATTATATAATTATTATAATCACATATTTATTATATTTATAATTATATATTCATTATATTTATAATTATATATTTATTATATTAATAATTATATAATTATTATAATTATTTAATTATTTTAATTATATAATTATTATAATTATTTAATTATTATAATAATATATTTCTTATAATCCTATTTTTACTATAATTACATATTTATTATAATTATATATTAAATATAAAATAATATATATAGATAATTATAATTACATTAAATATATATTTGTAATAAATATATTATAATTATGTATTTATTATATTTATTATTATGTATTTATTATAATTATATATTTATTATAATTATATATTTATTATAATTATATATTTATTATATTTATATATTTATTATATGTATATATTTATTATAATTAGATATTTATTATAATTAGATATTTATTATAATTATATATTAATTATAATTATGGATTTTTTATATTTATAATTATATAATTATAATATTTATATATTTATTTTATTATACTTTTTTTTATAAATAAATACATATTTATTAATGTGATAAATAAATTTATTAAATATATATATATATATATTTATATATAACTATCTAAATATAGATTTATAATTGTATATTTATATTTATATTTATATGTATAATTATAAATAATCTCACATTTTTTTAATTTACATTTATAAATATATTTTTAAAATTGTAATTATTTATTTTTAAATGTAATTATAAATATATATATATATATATATATATATATATTAATAATAGTTGATTGAGGATAGAGCGCCACTTCAAGTGGCACTCCGGCAAAAGAAATCAATAGTGCCACTTCAAGTGGTGCTATTGAGACCCATTTTTCAAAATAAAAAAAGTAAACCCATTAAAATAAAAAAGAAAATGCCCCTAATAACCAAATCATCCTCGTAATCACCCTTGTGTCACATCTAAAGACCCGCAAGCTTTCTCGAGCTACCGACTCAATCCTCACCTATTGTCACTGACCCCTTGCATAAGCTCTTAATCCGCTTTGCGGCCACTAAACTCACCATTTCCACCCTTCGGCTTGCCGACCCCCTCCAACTCTCTTATTATCTTCTTTTATTTTTTTATTTTTTCTGAAGATAATATAAAATAAATAATATATGTAATAATAATAATTAATATAACATAATAATAATAATAAAAGTAAATATAAATAGATTAATTATATTAGTATATATTTGTATAAAAATATTTATGGTTGTATATATATAATAATTAAAATACTTTATATTGAAAATATATATATATATAATAATTATAATAATAATTATAGGTTCGTTTAAATAAGAATTTATTTTGTTAATAATATTACTTTTTTAAAATTTTTATTATTTTACTTACCCTTTTTATTTATAGTATTAAGAGATGAATAAGTATATTAAAATAAAAATTTATCTATATACTTAGTAATTATGTAATATATATAATACACATATAATTATGTAAAATACATATATATTTTATTTACCACATGTTTCTTCACTCTCATTCTTTTTATTTCTTTTATGTCAGTGGGGGTCATGCAACATGGCACAAAATTCCATGCCATGTGGAGGAGGAAGGAGCAAGGTGATCATGCCATATGGGAATATCAGAGTTAAGTCATCCAAAAGTTTGGATATGAGCTTGCGAAAAGAATTTAATGTCTCTAGAAGGAACATATGTGTGGTAGAAGATCATGAACCATTTAGTTCCCAAACATTTGAGATCCATCCAAGAGGGCAGTGAAGACTTCACCATGATCCATTAGAGAGAGCAGGAATTCACCATTGGGCAGTAGGAGACTTCCACCGCCATATTCAAAAGAATAATGAATTTGACAATTCTATTTCAAACCATTACAGATTCCCAAGGTAAGATATGGGAGAGCACTACACTAGATCATTGTTCTAGTCACCACAGACAGTAGGCATATAACATCAGAGTTACTAGAGACTAAGCAAGGAGTGGGAGAACTCTTTTCTCCTTTTCTATATTTTTCTAAAAATTCTTCTAACATGAACTCATCTGTATTTAAATCTATTAATATATTGAAATTTATCATTATGCTCATCTAATATCCTTGGGTCAAATAGAATGGGCTGGTTTCATTATGGTTTACACAATTCATGTATTCTTATTCTACTAGATTGCATATCTTTCTCTCTCTCTCTCTCATTCTAGAAAATCATTTTTTTACAAAACATTAATAATTAGAAAAAAATATCTTTATCAGATTTAAAATAAAATTTTCTTTTATATAATGATTTTTATTAAAGTTGAGAGTGAGAGTGAAACAAGTGGAGAGAAGAAAAAAATCAAGAAAAATAAAAAATAGTGAGATCGAGCAAAAATGTAAAGATGCGTAAATCGTCTAGCCAATTTTAAAAGTGAATTTCCATTGTCTATGCAATACAATACAATCATATGGATCTAATTAAAGGAAGTTGACCAGGTTTTTTCATTAGGTCATGTTGTGACAGAATAAATCCTATAGTTTACCCACTATAGAAAACATATAATCACTAATTGGAAACAAATCAGAAGTCACTAAGTTCAAAATTTTAGTTGAACTGAGTGCACCTCTCTCTCTCTCTCTCTAAAGCTTATAAATCATCATTATCTTCACCATAGTTAGCATTATCCACTATTTTTGTTTTTTTCATTTTTTTTTCTTTATGTTTGGTCACTAGCTCAAATATTCCTTCATTCTGGTGTGATACCATTCTTACCAGTGAACTAGTAGTAATTTGGATTTTTAAATTTTAAATTTCTGTCTGATCAAGGACCACACCATCAAATTTTTGTGTCCATTTTGGGGAAGTAATGTGAGACCGGTTTAAAAAAAATAGAAAAATAACTTATAAAAAACCAAAAAAATATTCAAAAGAAAACATAAAACACCAAAAAATTCAAAAATAAAAAAAAAGAAAATGAAATTCAAAACTAAAAAAATGTCAAAAATAAATTCTACAAGAAAATTAAAAAATACGTTCAACTTTTTTCTCCATGAAAACTGGGTCTAAGCCTAAGAACATAGAACCTGTAATGCTGAAAATTTAAAAACACCTCAAATACATGAATAAGAATAAACAGAAAATAAAAATGGATGTCAATAGAGAATATGAGAACCAAGAAATATATAATCCACCACCTAGAAATGAGAACCATCTAGTAAAGAAAGAGTGGAGAGGCACAGTTTAAGAGAGTTCCGACTACCTATTGTTTCAAGTAACCTATCCTCCATTAGGCTCTCACCCAAGTCCATAAACATTGAAATAAAACAATCCATGTTCTCTTTGTTTCTAAAATTTAATATAATTCCTATTTAAGACTCTATTGAATTCATTATGGATTTCTATAATAATGTTCAACAGCTACCACTAAGAGTACTAGGGGTAATAACTAAGTCATAGTGTGTTCCCTTTCTACCTAAAGTGAAATGTGAGGTCTTGGTTCCAATAGTTAGAGGAAGAAATATTTTTCACCTAGGATGAAGTCTATAATACTTCCACCATAAAACTCTATCCTAGGAGAATGACCTCTAAGATTAAGAAAAAATCACTTGATTCATGATAAATTAAGGGGAGTTATTCCAGGAAGTGTCAGATAGATTTTAAGGATTACTCCGAATGTGTAAAAACAACAGGTGAACTCCCCAATTCCTCATGAACACATTTTACATTAGTTTCATACCTTACCACCAAACCATGGTCAATCAATATACTAGGGTGGATTTCAGTTATATGATAGAAGAAGATTTGAAACAAATATTTACACTATTCCATAAAACTTACAACAAAAATTCTTAAATAGAATAACCATTGTTAGAAATGAACCCACCCATGTCCAACAAGATAAATCCCAAGATTCTTGGTTTTCAATGAAAACACTCAAAAGAACCTTAGGGATCAATTCCACTACTACAGAATGTTTAGGCACTCATAGACCTACTGTCCAAATTTTGACATGCCTACCTAATCACCTGAGAATGCATCTTTTGATGGCTTTGGTTCTAGGATGCAGTCTAGGGAAGATCCATTTTCCAACACCTACAACCAGGGGTATAGGAACCACCCAAACCTCTCTTGGAGGTAACATGTACTAATTCAACCTGCTACCCCTCTAGCTTTCCAACTACCTCCAAGGAAACAATTCCAACCCCAACAAAAAAAACATGGAAAATGGACAACAAGATGAAGTGAGGGATATGTTCTAATAGTTTATAGGAATATTTGATGAAAAAAATAATAAAAAACATTTTGAAAAATATAAAATAAACTTAAGAATGAAAAACATGGAATTCAAATGGGATTGTTTGTTTGGGATGTCAAATGTAGATTAAAGGGTAAGCTCCCAAGTACTAATGAATCCCACCCAATAGAAAATTAATTTTTTGTGACAATCTGAATTGGTATCCATAAACACCAATATTCTAATACAGAACCCTAATATACTGAAAATGAAAAACTGGATGAATATAGAAATTTGAATTTGGAAGATGATTAATATGGAAAATTGGACTGTAGCACTGGAAACCCTCTTCTCCCTACTGTTCCAACATAAAATCAAAATTAAAATGGCTTGAAAGAAATTCAATAAAAATATTAAAGTTGGAGTTGAAGTGATGCTCAAAATTTTGTGGAACTTTTCTCTTATAATCCCTTTTCCAAAAATATTAAAAAAGAAAAATCGTGATTTTGAGAGGCTGAAATTATATTATGTTGTTATAAAGATGAACATTTCTCACCCACTCTATGAAGCCTTGATTCAAATCCCATTATATTTAAAATATCTCAATAAATATTTCTCAAACAAAAATCCCCTGGAATATTTTTCTACTTATAGTCTGATAGAGGAGTGTAATGTTGTGTGGCAGAATATTATACCACCTAAGCTTCAAGATCCATGGTGTTTTGTTATCCCGGGATCTATTGGTGATAGAGGTGGAAATTTCAATTGTTTGTTTTATTTGGGAGATAAATTAACTTGATCCCACTATTTCTATTTCAATACTTGAGATTAAGAGTTCCCCAACCCAACAATGTTGTGGTACAACTTTTTGATCAATCAATCTCTCAACTAGTGGGTAGGGTAAATTGCCTTATATTGGGAGTTGGGAGACTCTTTTTACCTGCAAATTTCTGATTCTGGAAATGGAGTGTGACCAGGAGGTACCTATCATCCTTGGTAGGCCCTTCCTGGCCACATGGGGAGCTTTGATATATGTCTGTAAAAGAAAATTAATTTTCAACTTGGGTGAACAAAAATAAGAGTTCAATGTTTTCAATAAAATGAAAGAAGACCCCCCAATCATTCCAAAATATTAGTTATTGGTAGATGTTGGTTCTATTGATGAGGATGGAGAAGAGTTTTTGAGGATTTTGGAAGAGATTAATGGTGAACCTGATATCCCTACTACAACATGAATGATGATCAAATCTAGTAAGGAGAAAAATTATATTGATAAGTTTGAGGGAGAGTTTATGGAAGATCTGGATAAATTTTATTTGGAACAAATTATTTCACCAAAATAGGAATCTAAATGTGAGGAAAATTTTATATAAGTAATAGTAATGAAGAGGAATCCTTCTATATTCCCTTCTTTAAGAAGCAGTATGAAGACCTTAGTTCACCCAAGACCAAGTGTCTTCCCTCAAGCTAATAACAACCCATTCCTGATCTCAAACCCCTCCATACAAATATGAAATATACATTTTAGGAGTTAAATGCACCCTTCTTATGACCATGTCATCCAATATAGAGGTAAATCAAGAGGATAACCTTCTATGTGTTTTTAGAATGTAAAAGTATTTCATTAGATGGTCAATTTCTAAAATAAAGTGAATAAGTCCACCATTCCATATGCATAAAATCCTAATGGTACCTAAGTGTAATATAAGAGTGTATACCTAAGTGATACTTGATCCCATCATGATTGAAGGTTTGAGAGAAGAAGTTATCAGACTAATTGATGTTGGAATCATTTTCCCATTTCAGATAGTCCTTAGGTATGACTTCTCAAGGTTTTCCCCAAAATTAATGGAGTGACTATGGTCTCAGATAAAAATAATGAGAAAATAAAAACAAGGGTTATAAATAAATGGAGCATTTTTATTGATTATATAAATCTAAATGTTTCCACTCAGAAGGACCATTTTCTCAATCAATTTTAGGACCAAATGTTGGAGAGGCTATTTGTAAATGAGTTTTTCTATTTTAATGATGGTTACTATTGTTAAAAACATATTTAAATTTCACATTATGATCAAGAGAAACCCACCTTTATTTGGGCATTTGGGACATTCTCCTACCCACATATACCATTCGGCTTGAGTGGTGCGCCAGTCACATTTCATAGATGCATGATATACAATTTCACAAACATAATTGAAAGGATAATTGAAGTTTTCATGGATGATTTTTTTTTGTGGGTGGGAATTTTGAGAACTAACTGGAAAATTTGTAAGTTGTACTAGAAATATTAAAAGAGAAAAATATTATTCTTAACTTGGAAAAGTTCTAGTTCAAGGCCACTAAGGGAACTGTGTTGGGTCACAAAGTGTCTAAAAAGGGGAAATGGGTTAATAATTACAAGGATGAGTATATCCAAAATTTTTCCCAAGATGAAAATGTCAAAGTGATAAGAAGTTTCTTGGGAAATGCTAGGTTTTATAGCTAGTTTATTACAGATTTTTCTAAGATCACAAGGTCTTAGTACTCACTACTGGTTAAGGAATCTCCCTTTGTTATTTGTGAGAAATTATTGAATTTCATTAATATTCTTATGTATAAGATAAATACCTCACCAATGATCAATGAACCTGACTGGGAGTTCCCATTTGAGGTAATGTTTGATAAAATTAACCAAAAATTAGGTTCAATTTTGGGGTAAATAAAAGATAGAAATCTACATGTCATCTAATACACCGAAAACTTATTTGTTGATGCATGGAATAATTATTACACCATTTAAAAGGAATTGGATGCATTGATGTTTTCCCATAAAATATTCATACAATACTTGATTGGGTCCAAGGTGATCATTTTTATTGACCATGAAACCCTCAAGTACTTACTAGCCAAGGATTCAAAACCTAGGATCATGAGGTGGACAATATAGTTTCAAGTGTTTGATCTAGTTATTAAGGATAAGAAGTTCCAAATATTTTGTGTCATATAACTTGTCTTGGAAAACCAACACTAATCTTGAGGATCCAAGAAAGATTAATGCCTTATTTCAATATGAATAGATTTTTGTTGCTTCTATGAAGCAGTCTACTTGGTTTGCAGACTGTGTCAATTTTATGGTTGTTGGTTTCATGCCCAAGGACCTCTCATATAACCAAAGAAATTTTTTCATGGCTTTTATAAATGTTAAATTATTGGAAATGTGGGAATAAGGCAACATCAGACTCGAAGAAGATATTCAGGGAGTTAAATTTTTTGATGTATGGGGGTTGTATGTCATGTGATCCTTCCCATACTTATATGGGAATGAGTATATTCTGTTTATTATAGACTATATGTGCATATGGTTGTAGGTAGTGGCTCTGGGAAATAATTATTCTCCTAATGTGGTGAAGTTTGTAAATAAAAAAATTCTTACAGGTTTGAATTTTCTAGATCATTCATTACCAAGTATGGAACTCACATCAAGAATTTCAGGATAAATAATCCCATGGAGAAGTATGGATGATCTCATAGAATTAGTACCACCTACCAACCATAGTCTAGTGGGTAGGCTTAACTATCAAATAGAGAGCTCAAGAATATTTTAGAGAAGATAGTTTCTAGCTCTAAGAAAGATTGTTCAGTGAAGTTGGAATAGGATTTGTGGGCTTATTTAATAGATTTCAAGACACTCATTAGTATCTAACCATATAGTATGTTCTTTGGGAAAAAGTTCCATATTACCATGGGATTGAAAAGAAATTTTATTTGGGAAGTGAAGCCCCAGAACATTGATTTTAAAGCTGCTAGTGTGAGAAGGTTGTTAGAGTGGAGTGATATGGAGGAAATTATGAGGAAATCCTATGAGAATGATAAAATTTAAAAAGAGAGAACTAAATATTTTCATGATTAAATAATAAAAAATAGGGACTTAAATGTTAGTCATAGATTCATACTTTTCAATTAAATACTTCAATATTTTCTAGATAATATAAGGGCCAAGTGGTCAGGACCCTTCACCATTTGAGAGTTCTTGCCAATGGAGCTGTGGATTGAGAAAGGGAATAAAACAGACCATTCTTGGTAAATAATCATAGGATCAAACATTTATTATAAGGGAATTCAATGGTATTTTCTTCCATTTCTCTTATTAAAGGATAATGTTGAATCTAGTATAAATTAAGACTATAAACTTAGTGATTCATGGGAACTAACCCATGATTTCTGCTTAGATTTCTTTTTTATTTCGGATTTTCAAGAAAGAAAAATCCTACTGTTATTTTATTCTACATGTCATTTTATGTCTTTCCTATCTATTGGGGTAACATGGATTTATATTTCTAGAGATATAATATTTCCAGAAACTCAGAAAAGGAAAACCATGGGAGAATCACATTGTATCATCTCGATAACATCTATTCTACTCAAACTGAAAATAAAATTTTTATTTGATTTTTAAAAACCCTCTTTATGGTTGAGAGGTAAACAATACATATTGTGGGATCCAAAATCAAAAGAAATTTAATTAATAAGTCAATAAAAAAATATTTGAGATGCATAAATTAAGAAGATCATGATTCAGGATTCACCTACATCAGTTGAGCCCTAATGCCAACCATCGGCATCATGGGTCTCAACCTTTTACATCATCGTCTAATACCACCATCTTAATCACTAAATTAAAAAACACACCATTTTCTAGAGATTATCAAGTTATTTTTTAGGTGCTATAAATCATCTTCACCATGTCACCATTAACCATAAATAACCAAACCACTAATACAAAGAAAACTCACATCATTAAAACAAAATATCATCAACACGACACACTCATGAACAACACCAATAGCCCACACCATAACAAAAATAGAAAAAAAAACAAGAAAAAAATATGTACCCTTTACTAGGAAAGAGGAAGAGAAACCAAATTGTCAAAAAAGAAGAAATCTAAATCGGGCTACGTGAGGAGCACCATCGGCCGCCAAACCCTGCCTCCCAAAACCTATGTATAACCACCACTCTAGATTTGAATCATAGAGAAGTATATGTACATAAGGTCAGAATAGGGATTTGAATATCTGAGGACACCGGATTTCAGTAGCAGGGTAATATTGAAACTTGAAACCAAATAAAATATTGAGTTGATATAGGATCATCTAAAAATCCATCAATAGTTGAACTAATTATCCCAAAACCACTGTGTTACCATCGCTATAGATCTGACCTAGAGATGTGTGGTGGAAGATGATTTTAGATTAGGGTAGGGGAATCTGGGGGCTTTTGTAGTGAAAACCTTTGACAGGACCAACAAATCCACTCCGAGATACTTACAACATAAAATATATAAAACCATGAAAGAAGAAATAATACATCAAAATCATAATTGGAAATGAGATCATAGAGTATAAAGATGGTTAGGGGAGGTAGAATAAGGGGAATAAATGAAGGGAAGGATGACGAATGGAGCTTGGGTGCATCGTTGACCCCGCAGCAGAGGGTTTTGGGAGGAAACCCAAGGTGGAGCTAAGAGTGAGATGAGGAGAGCCTAGAAAAAAAAGGATTCATTCTCTTCTAATCAATATTTGGTTTAATTCTTCTTGACATTCAATTTATAATTATTATTCTTATTTTCTAAACATGAAATAAATTGAGGAGAACAAGAAGAGAACCTGGTGATGATATTTTTAATTCACATTAATGGTCAAATCTCCCACATTCTAGTAGGTGTTATTCTACATTTTTCTTTTCTTATTATCATCTCATATCTTATTGACTACTGCATGCTACTAAGTGTGGGAGAGTCCACCTATTTTTTTAAATTTGAATATTTTTATTTCTTAGGTGATAGATTCTAGAATCTGGTGATATGAAAATTTATTTGAATATAATTGTGAAACCTACTCACTAATTACATTTACATTCTTCTTTCTCTTATTGCACCTCACCGATCATCATGCTTCTAGTTTCACTAACATGAAAAATATTTGGTCTGCATATTTTTTTTAAATCATGGAATTTTCAAACAAATTAATAAAAATATAAATTTTCACTTGTTTTATACTTTTGGATGTTGTATTCTTCTATTTTATTCCTTCATTTTATTGTGATAAGTGATTTTTGAACTTTCATGTAACCCCCCTTCATAATCAAATAACTTTTGAATTTCCCATCCTAGTTGAACTTAACTATATCTAATCATATGAGTCAACATTGGGGGAAATTATGGATTTTATGGGTGGGGAAGAAGGGTCTTTCTATGATACTCTATAATAATTCTAGTCACATAAATTTCCACCATGGTTTTGTTTTCAAAAAATTGTCAAACATTTTCAAAAAATTTCAAAAATATTATTAATTTTAAAGATATTTATAAAACATAGGGTTATTAGGATTCACTATTACATCCATTAATTCCTTTATAGTGGATAAATTTTTTTAGTTTTTTATGGTTGCATTTTTTATGAAACTGTTAAATATGTATGATTACTGAGGGGAGTAGCATAGTATTTTTATAGATGTTTTGTTTTGGAAATAATGAAGAGAGTGAGACAGGATTGTTTTTATAGAATTATGATCATGACATTAGGAAACTGAATATTTGAACTCAAACATAGGGGTCTTAATTTTTATAAAAAATTTATAATAACTTCAAGTAGCCAACTCAAATAGTAATCTTAAAATTCCTTTGAAACTGGAGTAAAATAGAAAAATTGGATTACATTATGAACATTTAAGACTCTGGGAACTTGATGTGTGTTATCCCTCTGTACATATTAATAAGTTATTTTCCACAATTCTATTCACATACATGGATGGGTAAAAAAATAAGAAGAAGAAAATAAAGAAAGTGCCTAGTAGTCAAAATGAGTTCAATAAGGTGAGAGGAATTTTGAACCCAGATGAATAAAGAGATAATTGAATTGTTTGAAGATCACTTGAGTTGTTTTAATGATGTGATTAAAAATAAATTGAACTTTAATTTTTTTGAACCTATAAGAAAGTGAAAATTTAATACACCTTTGTTAAAGTTTTAAATTTAACTTGATCTAATCGGTTATCACTCCTAGAATTGAAACAAGAACTAGAATTAAACTAGGGTGATAGGTGACTTCATATAGGAGGAATGTAATCATTGATAGTTAATGAATCTTTTTTCACTTGATTTCCTATGGGAGTTTGATGTTCATAAAAACCACTTCTGAACTCATTATTTGAAAATCCTAACATGATTTTGTTCCTCTGTATTTAACAGTCTACACATGATTAATTTTTGAGGTTGTTATAAAAAAATTTCTGTCTATTTCAAAAAAGTCAAAAGAATATATTTTTTTAGGCTAAAAAAATTATGTGTTGGGGAGTTTTATGTGCCTTAATTTCATTACTTTTTGACACATCATTTTTCATTTTTATTTTCTTTTTATTATTAAAATTATTTTTTGTGTAATATTCCCATATGTTTTCAATTTAGTATATTATTATTAAAAAAATGGTTTTTTTGAAAAAAAATTATTTATGTATTCATTTAGAATAATTTTAATTTAATTAATTTATTTGTTTCTAATTTAAATTTTTTATTCTATTGTTTTTGTTTTATTGATATATTTTCATTTTTAATTCCCTTAATTATTTTATTATTTTTATAATTAGTTTTTTTTCTTTTTTTCCTTTATTTATTTTTAAATTAATTCATAAATTCCATTATTTCATCATTTTAATTTTTTAGTAAATAAATATCTTTTTATTTTTTGTATTTTAAATTATGAATTATAATTTTTTAATTTATTGATTTTATTAATTCTATTAAATAATTATTATGTTGATTAATTTAATTTAATAAATATTGAATATTTTTTAACAATTTTTTTATTAATTTTTTTGTTTAAATGTTTAAATATTTTAATATATTATAATGTCTATTAAATAATTTTTTTAATAATTTTAACACATATAATTTGGTATATAATAATTTAAAATGTGAATGTGAATGTTATAATTTTTATTTTTAATATTTCTTATTTTAGTTAATTGATTTTTTAATGAAATAAATTTGATGCATTCTTTATAATTTATTTATTTCTTTATTTTTTAAGTGCCACTTGAATCCAAACATTCACTAAAAATCGGTGTTTCTAGTAGTGACTCATTGTTTAATTAGCTTTAGTCCCTCCTTAAGCTCAACTTTCATCCTATGCCAGTCTATGTTCACTCAACTCACCACCAAATTTCCTAACTCTCACATGTACCACCCAGCGATGACTTGTTTTGTCACTACCCGCACTTACTTCCACATAATACTAGTTTCTCAGGTGGTGACTCATGTGACCTTACATTAGACACCACCTTTCTTAACCTTCCATTCATCTTCTCACCCACCAAAGGATCCCTAACCACTGTTTTCCTCAACCTATCCCTTGCCTATACTAACCTTACACACACCATCATCACCCCCTTCCTCCCTTACATTCTTAACAGTATAGTGACTCATAAGTAATTGTTTCTCATCCATCCATGATACTCACAATTTCTCCCATCACCATTCATTGTACCACCACATATCAAGGAAGAAAAAAGATAATGTAAAAAAATTGTTTTTCAATAGATCCACATAAACCCACAGCCGAGGAACAATTCAAAGAAATGCAGATCCAAATCTACCAAACCAAATCTGAAGTCTCATAATCCACTATCATCATGTGATGTGGCTAAAGAATAAGTGCTTCTTGCAAATCCAGATCTAGAAATCGATGCACCTCACCAACTGTAGCTACTACATCTTCACCCACCCTCCTTCATTGAAGGTTGAACCACTAGAAGTTGGTGTTATCTACAACATCCTCTTCCACTAACACCTGACCCGAGAATCATTGGATAAGACCAAAATCACCACTATGCCTCACCTTAAGACCCACAGTCTTACCGGAGCTGCCACATCAGTCCTTACTTATCGCCACTGACCCCCTGCATGAGCTCCCTCTCCCATTGTGATCGTTAAACCCACCCATTTCCCACTTCTGTACACTGACCCCCTAACTCTCTTATTATCTTCTTTTCATTTTTACTTATTCTAATTACAATATATAATAAATGTAATAGTAATAATTAATATAAAAAATCAAAATAATAATAATAAAGAAAAAACAAATTTACTGATTATAATAGTATTCTTATTTATATAAATATTTATAGTTCTATATATTTCATAATTATAATTCTATATATTGAATATATTTATATATATTTAAAAATTACAATAGTAATTATAGGTATATTTAAATAATAATTTATTTTGTTAGTAATATTAATGTATTGCAATTATAATTATTTTAATTACATTTTTTATTTTCAGTATTAACAAATGAATATGTATGTTAAAATTCTTATTTATTTGTTTACATAGTAATTAAGTGATATATAATGTCATATAATTAAGTAAAATAGATATATATTTTTGGTATTGAATGTGTATTCATTCTTTTTCTTTTTTTATTTTGTGTAGTTGGGGGATCATGCAACATGGTGGAAAATTTTTATGTTTGGGGAACTTATATTTCAGTGACTGTCAAGGAGGAAGGAGAATGACGATCGTGCAACATGATAATATCATAGTGAAGTTATCAAAAATCTATGATATGAGCTTGTGAAAAGAATTGCAAGTCTCTATAAAGAGTAGAAGTGGGATAACAGATCATGATCCATTCACTTCCCACATATTTGAGAACCATATAGGAGGGAAGTGAATACTTCTCCATGATCCTTTGGAGAGAAAAGGACTTCTCCATCCAGCAACAAGATAATTCCACCACCACTTCTAAGAGTAGAACAACTTCAACAATTATACTTCACACCACTCTAGATTACCCGAGCAGGATATCGGGAGAGAACCATACTATAGCACCATTCTAGTCACCATTGGAAGAAGGCATAGAACATCAGAGTTACCAAAGACTTACTAAGGAGAGAGAAAAAAAATTTCTCCTTTGTTCTATTTTACTAAATTTTCTTTCAATAGGAATTCAATTATTTTTAAATCTTTTAATTTTCTGATATTAATCATAATTATTGAAAAATATTTTTTGGGGGAATAGGTTAAGCTAGTTTCATTCTGATTTCCTCCGTTCATGCATTCTTTTTCTACTTGATTACTTCTCTCTCTCTCATTCTGGAAAACCAATTTCTTTTTAAAAACTTAAATAATCAATAAAATCTATTCTTTATCATATTTTAAATCAAATTTTATTTTATATGAAGATTTTATTTAATGGTGAATGAAGATTGGGAGAGATAAGTACACTGATCTCAACCAACATTTTGAACTCGGTGAATTTTTATTGGTTTCTAATTAAGGATTGAATGATTTTTGTAGTTGAAAAATAGTAGAATTTATTATGTCACAAGTTTATCTAATGAAAAATCTAGTCATTTTACTTGAATAAAAATCATATATTTAAATTCTATGTTTTGAATAAGGGAAATTTGGTTTTGAAACCATCAATATAATTTCCCCCTCTTCATTTTATTAGTTAATATCACTGTATATACAATTTTTCTTTCGTTCCTTATTTTTTTCACTTGTTTCAATCTCAATATCACACAAAAAAACATCATTCTATTCACCATCATCACCATCATCCTTTTTTTCTTTGTTGGGTTTTTTATGTTTTATTTTTTATTTTTCTTTTATTTTGGTCACTAGCACAAATAGTCCTTTTTTATGGCATGATAACCTTCTTACCACTAAAATAGAAGAAAGTTGGGTTTATAAATTTTAAATTTGTGTGCACTCAATGATCATGCTATCATGTTGTCTTTATCATTTTTCTATTCATCTAATGAGGGGATTTAGTTGAAGTGTAACAAGATTCGATCAAAGCATGGAATATATTGGGGTGGATTTCACAATCTATGTAGCCCTAGGGAACACACCATATATCCCATTAGTCTAATGACATGACACTTATAAGTGGATACATTTTGTGTACCACCAATGTGTAGGATATGTACTATTCTATTCGTAGTGTGTTTCTTTCATATCTCAATTCTTGATCCACATATTTCATCATACAAGTATTTAAAGATAATATTTTTTCATGTAAAACAAAATAGTTTACTTCTCTTTGGAATTAGAGGTGATACATTAAAAGATACATATAGAATAGTATTCTTAGCTCTGTATGATTGATTATGAGGACCATGTATGGTGATTACAACATTCGAGGGGTAGGTACTCTCATACCATGGTGTTCATTCTAGGGTATAGTTACCCCACATCACAAATAGAGTTTGGTACCCCCACCCTCATACCTAATGTATTGGTACTATAGTTTTGTACTACCCTGTTTATAATCTCATCTTGGTCCTCCTTTGGTATTGGTTACTCCCTCAAACAATACTTATCCTCTATGAGGTGTGGGTCCCCCAATATAGTTTTAGAGATGTGATATTGTTTTTACCATAACTTGGTACTTTTTATAGTATAGGGTTAATATTCCATTGAACAATATATACCATTTGTAAATGTATAGGTCCACTAATAGGTTTCTATAGTGATGACATGATAATAGTGGGATGTAAGGTGTGGTAATCCCTAGACTAATGAACATACATAACTGAGGAGTGATTTCCCCTTAATATATTCTAGTGGCGGTGTGAAATAATGGATGGTCATATCAAATACTTTGAGACTTGTGAATCTCCAATAACCCCATTGAAACCTTTAATATGTGACGTATATTCAAGATATCAATTTCATAAATACAAGGGTTTTCATTACTCCTATCATCCCTAGTTTCTTATGAGATACAAACTTCTAGTATTTGGAATTTGTTGACTATGAGTTCTCTATATCATCGGGGTTTATTATGGTAGATCATATCTAGATCAGTCATTGTTTTAATATAATCTGCCTTCTTATTTTGGAGTTTGATTTGACTTTTTTTTTCCATTCCTTTGTGATTTTAAGAATTTTTACTATGTATGTCTATTCACACCCCTGTACAGGATTTGTGCGCACATGTGTTGTGTTTATGTAGATGGTGTAGAGTTACAAGATGGTATTGGAGGATGTAGAGTTAGTGTGGATGGACTTGAGTACATACCTGGTGATTCTTAGTGGCACATGATTGAGCAAAGTGGATTGTGATTGTGGCATTAACAATTGTGGTCAGATATTGATCAGTAAGTATATATGTAACATGGATATTTATAGGGTCTTGTATCATTTAAATTCAAAGGCTTATCATATGTACATTTCCTTTTGTATTTTTTTATGTGGTATTAGGCTTGTATTTAATGTATCATATGTTTATTGTATACAATTTTGTTTTTCTATATTTATACTATTGGTTTTAGGGTTTATTTTATTTATTATAGTTATGTTCCCATTATATGATGATATAGGATAAGGCCCACCAAATTGTGTGATATGACTACTGAGTACTAGCCACTATCCCTTGGACTGATGGGGGAGATATTTTTGTGGAACACTTGGCTTACAGTTGACTAGGGTGGATCCATGGTGGGTCAAGTCATTTTAGAAAAGTATTAGAAAATTCATGTCCCAAGGATGGGGTTTTGAGTTAGTAGTTATGTGAGGGATGGTTTGGGGGTTTAGTTCAATGTTGTAAAGGAGTTCTTGAGTTTGGTTATCTAAATAAGCATATAAATTTAGGTTTGATGGCTAAAAAAACCATTCTCCTAGACTCTAATAACCAATTAGTCAACACATAGATCTAATACATCAGTTCATGGTGTAATAAAGTTGGTTCATGAATCATATAAAATTCAGTCATAATCTTTCAAATCCTCTCAATACCATATCATCTAGATATACTCTAATCCTTATGGGTTCATTCAGTCAAATAAGGGTTGCTACTAACTGATATATAGCTTATGAATAGAGTAGAGGTCAGGATAGTCCCATGCCTATAGTTGGGCCTCTCCCTACAAGTTAGTGAGCAATGAGACATTTTTTATAGACTCAGTTAAGAGATATAATTTGCACATGATTAAATCTAGTTTATATCCCCTTATTTCTTAGTGTAGAATTTCTTTTATAGCATATGGTACTTCGCACTGAGTTATATGATAATTCCAATAGGATGGATTTGTTATGTTCATTTTAATGATAGAGGATTTATGGGATTGTGAGGAGAGATTGATCCTAAGATGACTGAGGTTTAGTTAGTGTCTAAGAATTTTATTTCCATATAGTTTAAATTCTCATCTAATAAATGATAAATCATTCATTAATCCACTTATATTTTAAAATGATACACTATTAGATGATGTTTTCTATAAACTCATTATGAGACTCCTCTACCATGGTTGGAGTTTGAGACCTCGTTCAAGATGGATCATTATCCAAGGATGTTGGTCCCATGATAAGGAATCATTACCTTGTATGAGTACATGTCAAGGCCCACAAACCATATTAGGTGTTCCCTATACATGTTTCCATAGTGTAATTTTTTGAGTTTAGTGGTTCAAGTGGAAAATATAGATGAAGAGTTTCATAGCTATGGTTTTTTTCACACAACATAATTTGTACAAGAGACCCCTGAGTGATCATTGATAGTTGAGTATTCTTAAAAGGGATACAACCTATATTTTGGAGTTGGATATAATTTCTTCAAAATAGAATCATATTGTTTCATTGTACGTACCTCCATATGGGATATAACTTCAAGATAAAGGACCCCCTATTGCAAGGCCAATTTCCTACATAGAATATATTCAGTGGGTGAGACAGTGGTGTAAGATTAGTTTGAGATAGATGATGAATTGAACCCTCCTATAATAAGAATCTTTGGTTAGATCTTATTTTTCACGAGTTGTTAAATTTCATGGCTATGGTATGATGTGAACAAGGGGAAATTATGGAATAGAATAAAAAGATTAAATTTAGAGTATGATTTTTTCATCTATTCTTAGACCCTCATATTGGATGGAACATGTGTGAATTATTCTTTCTGCATCATATTTTTGTGAGTTAGATATTCTAGTAGAACCCCTATATAGAACCTTTTCATGTAGATAATTTTCACATATTGTGAGAATATTTAATTCACCCACTAAATAAATTTATTTTATCCTTAGTAGAGATAGAGTTATTTCATGTGATTCATTCATGGAAGAGATGTGATCCTATGGAACCTACTGTAGTGTGGATTGGGTACCAATGATAGTACTATTGGGTGATACATAGTTGAGTAAGTGTGGTGAGGTCCACACATAACATTTAATGACACCTCCTAAAGTGTTGTGATAATATTAAATCATTAATATGTTGTATTAATATACACATTATATGGTAAGGATAGATTTGGAAACTACGTTCGTGGATGATAATTGACTTTTAGTGATTTTATAGGAATGTATGAATGATTCTGAAAGGAGACCCATGGTTTTCCTTTAATGGGAGACTAATGAATGCATTAAATTATATTCAAGTGATGGGATTGAAGTGTTTTCTTGGGAAAGATAAACACACTTATAAAATTCATAGAGAATATATATTGAATAATTACTTAATCAATTAAAGGGGGATCATTTTAGGCATTCAGGGAATTTCATTGGACATACCATGAGAGTATAAACTATTTAGTAACCTATCATTTAATGAGTTCTTGTTTCATAAAGAAGTTTTATTCATTCATGATATTGAAACCATGGTGGTTTATGAGATTAGAATTTCATAATAATTATTTGGTGGCTAATACCCTTAGTAGGATAATTTATATATAGTAAATTGAGGAGTTTGAATAGAATATATCTTTTTAGGGACTAATTACTTCATGTAGGGGGGAGATTTTTCTCACCTTTGATTGTAAATTGTATACCCACACTCTTCCAATGTGTGAGGGAGGCCCATAGAGGCGACATCGACTTAGTGATCACGTGTGATTTGATTATCATAGGTAATGGACTTTAAGGGTTTTCATAAATTTGTATATATTATAATGAAATTATCCATTTGGATAGTAGTTCTCTTGTAGTGTTTTTATTAAATATTTAGATGGAAATCCTGGTTGAGACTTCCCTAGTAGAGAATGAAATTCAGTGTGGTATGTATAATAGGTATTTTAATGTGTACCCATCAAATAGAAACTCTTTTAATGTGGTGAAATAGAATATTTTTTCTCTAGAAGATGTGGTTCTTGGTGGATCGAGTTTTGTTATGTGTTATACTAAGGTCTAGAGCCAACAAAGCTTGGTCATATGAATATTTAGAACTATTATCTTCAGATTGCGATTAATTGGGATACTCGATGGGAAGTGGAGTAGTGTAAATGAATTTTGTGAATTTTGTGTTTTACTAATGTTCCTTTTGGTATCTTTCAGGATAGGTCGGGAAAATCACAACCAGACTATCTCTGATATTAGATGAAAACTTATCAAATACCAGGATGTAGATGGAAGAATTTCATGGATTTTTATGATAAGGTTGAGGAATAATTCAATTTCCAAATTTATTCTATGATATAAAGGTATTAGTGTTTGTGACTAATGATCATGTAATGATGGATAAAATAAAGTAGGTTTGGAGGATCATTCTACCTTGCACCTCTTATGATGTCAATGTAAAGCCTCTATAAAGTTATTAGTGGTGGAGTATGGCATAGAGTGGTTATTCCCATATTAAAACCATGAATTATTATCTCTAACAGTGTTTATAAAATTTTTCTCCTCTAGAGGTAAGAAAGTAAATAGACCATTATAGGGAGGATATAAATGGAAAATGATTTTTTTATACTAAATAGATGGGAAACCATTGAGTGTGAGTTTATGGAAAAGATCATGTAGATCAGGATTAAGTTCCTTATAAGCTCCTTCTTTTAGAAGATACGGATATGATATTCATGGTGATGGTGAGAGTTATCTTCTTGGGTCATAGTGTACTGATATTTCTTAGGATCACAGCAACAAAGATTAAGTTAGTGTGTACGAAGGTGGATTGTTTTACACATGAGGTTGTTTCATGAGCATCATGTTTTATCATCTCTATATATTTATTTTTCAAGGACAAAAGGATTTATATGTGGGTAAGATGTATTAACCCAAGTCATTCCAAATTAATACTTATCCCAATTAAATTTTTTTGAGCCTAAAACCCATCTCATTGGGAAACAGTGAATGTTCTCTGAAAAAATACCTTAAAATCATTTGATGGTTTTTTTGACTTAGGGGGTGCAGTGTTTACCTTCGAGTTAAGACATAGTGAATTTCCAAGGATGATGAATTTTAAGGTATTTTTGTATTTATTAACTAAATAAATATTTATCATGTGGGAAAACTGGTGATATATTAGTGACCTATTAATTATTGTCTCAAATAATTATAATATTCCTATAACATTTTTGATCTTAGACAATGAGTTGTTTTGGAGTTTTGAGCAACATAGAGACTTAGAAATGATATATTAATAATATTATATTATTATTAGTCTTTTTTTGTGAATTTTTATCACATATTTCTCTCAAAATGGGTATCTTATGAATAAATTACATTGTCTTTGTGTCTAGAATAGGAGGGTTTAGCCTAGAGAAGGTATAATTTATGTTCTCACATGGGGGCCTCACAATAGGCCATCACAGGTGGAATTTATTCAATAATATTTAATTTGAATAATTCTCAAATTAGGAACCCTAAAAATAACCTTTTTAAATCCCATTATGGATTCTTTTTTGGGTTATGTTTAATATTTATCAAAGATAATCCCTTAAGAAATAGTGGGAAGGAAGCCCTTCAATGATGGGGGATGGATCAACCTCAAATCTTACATGGGTTTTTAATGGAATTGATGAATGAATAAGACAGTGAAAATTAGCATGACTATGGCCTCTATGATGGATTAAAGCAATGATCTTTGTGCCATGATGAAGGAATTTTTTATTTTTTCCTTGCTCTTTTCATCATTATTTTTATCAGGGAGACCCACTTTGGATTTTTTCCTAAATCAAAGGGTCCTATAATTTATCTATTATAATTATTACCTATAACCCATAACTATTAATTTATTTCTTCTTTGTTCTTCACTTTATTTGATTCTATCTTGGGTGACTAGTATCAATATCCATGAATTTTCCACCAATGATATCATTAATAATTATTCTTAATCATTTATCCCATATTTCTCCACTCATTAACCATTTTCCTCCTCCATGTCTAGGGGTACAACCATTTTTTGTGCTCTTATTAATGCATAATGGGAATTTTGGTCTACAATCAATAGATTAGGATGTGACAGTGGTGATTGTGTAGTGTGGGATTGATGATTGATGATAGTGTTTCATTGGAAGGCCTAGGGAAAGAGACTCATAAAGTAAAATTGTGTTTTGGGTATTGAGGGTATGTGAAAATCAATTGTGA
This sequence comes from Viscum album, assembly GCA_963277665.1. NCBI lineage: Eukaryota > Viridiplantae > Streptophyta > Magnoliopsida > Santalales > Viscaceae > Viscum > Viscum album. Next base: position 814,358,195 of record OY728140.1, on the reverse strand, counting down.
ACCATTTTTTAGTGAATTATGACTAGAAATTGACCAGTATAGGCATGAAAACCAAATGTTAAGGCCTTTGTTTGGTATTCAATGAAGTTCTAGTGATTCTGATAATTTGTAAGAATCAATCCCCTCTTGAGAGTCACTCCATAGAGTTTTTGTGTCATGACATGAAATTTGAGTCACAACATGGTTTTTGGGAATGGAATAAGAATCTTTCTAGGGTAGTTAGGTTTCATGTTTCCCCAAGGAAAGAGTATATTCATGGTATGGGGGGGGATAAATCATGGTTTTATAGGATTTGAATATAATTTTAGTAAATAAAAAAACCTACATATTAAATCATAACCCTCACATATGGATTTAGTTCTATTAAGTATTTCCTAAATTGTTTTTTTGATCCTTATGTGAGGGTATTTGGTCATAATGTGAATGGATATGGTCACTGAATATAGGGATTTAATCATGGTATGAAGAGTTTCGGGCATGGAGTAGAATGTATTTGGATAGGTTTCACATATCTTATATCCTAGGGGAGCATGTAGTTTACCCCCATAGATTATATACATAGAATGTACATGGGTTTACATGACGTGTACCCTCAAAGTGTATGCCTTGACTTTTTTTGTCTTAGTGTGTATCATTTATATCTTTGTGGTTGAGAATAAAATTTGGAAATTCTTGTAGTCCATCTTGACTAGTTTTCTACATATAACATGATGATGATATTATCTTCTAAATTAAATGGTAGATGTTATGGGATATGGTCATATTGGTGTCATTATCTTTTTAGAGATGAGGATGGAGATTTGGAAGGGAAATCAGATAAATATCAGGTAAGGTACTTCTTTATGAATGTGTTTATGCTAGGGTGCATGTTTACTACATCATAGATACAGTTTTTTACTCCCCTAGATAAATGTATCGTGGGTCCCCTATATATGGAGTTGGATAGTACCCCATAAAAAAGATTATACAGGACACTAGTCCTCCATTGGAGTTCGTTACTACCTCAATTGATACATATTCTCATTGAGGCATGAGCCCCCACTACAGTTATAGAAATGTGAAATTGTATTTCTCATAACTGGGTAGTTATGATAGTAGGGGTTAGTGCTCCCTTGATAAAAATATATCTTTGGTTAATGTGTAGTCCCCATATTGGTTTCCAGGGTGGTGAAATGGTAATGGTTAAAGTAAGGTATGATACTTTCTCAACTAATGTGAATACCTCGGTGATAAATTCTAGCGGTGGTGTGGAAGAAAGGATGAGAAAATTCATACTTCAAGACTTTTGAATCCTTAGTAACCCCATGGTCACCACTGAGTTACGACATACAATTGAGATATTGACTTAAATATTTTTGGGATTTTAGGTACACCATGAATACCTATTTTATTGTGAATATGAAATTTAGGTATTGGGGATGGAATGACTATGAGTTTCCTATATCCCTAAGACTTCTTCTGATATAAAATATCTAGATCGTTCCTCATCTTACTCCCAAATAAATTCTTATTTTTTAGTTCAAGATAAAAAAAATTCTATTTCCTTTATGGTTCTAGGGAATCTTGTTAAGTACATTTGTACTAAACCATATACTAGATTTGTTCCCACCCAAGTTGTGTATGTGTAGATGGTGCCTATTTTGGAGATGGTATTTGTGGAAGTAAAGATGGTGCAGCTTGTTTAGAGCTAGCTCCTCATAATGTTTGGAGATGCATAGTGGACCATGATGGTTCATGATGGTGCTGGTGACCATTGAAAATTGAGATCAAACTAGGGGTACACTTAGTGAGGAAAAACTATACATGGTCACGTGTTTGTTATATTTGGAGGATATTTGAATATACTATTTCTTTTGGTATTAGCTTCTGTAGCATTTTTCTTGAATTTTATGTCTCATAAATGTATTAAATAAATTTTAGTTATTTTTTATATATATAATATTTGTATTTTGAGGTATTTTATACATTGATAATATTATTCTATAGTAGGTTGTTTTTGGTTAAGGCCTCTGATATTGTGTGATATATATATTCAATACTAGTAACAATCCCCTCGCCTATTGGAGGAACTCTTGGTGTGACACACACTGCTTAATACTAGATTGAGTGGGGATTGAGTGTTGAGGTAGAACCTCTCATATGGTCCTCTAAAAGCGCATCATGGGAAATTTTAACAACAGGCAGAAAAAAATCATATGCATCCACTAACCAGATGTTACCCCTTCAACTTGATATACTGGACGATGTGATGATTCAAACTGAAAACACACCACAATATTCAACCACTCAAATACACTACAAAATTCTCAACAATAACACAAAGTATATAAGATAAATAAGGTAAAATAAATAAAATTTTGATTTTTAATTTTTAAATATGTTTCCTACATCTATGGGAAAAAAATACTTCAGTTTTTATTTATCAAAAGATACATAGCTTACAAACACAATCAGTAATTAAAACATATACTAGTTTCACTCTATATTACCATGTCACTAAACACATTACAATTTGTCACAACCCACTTATAGAGTGGGTCAAAGTTTGTCATATAGTTTCACCACTATCTAGAATTCATGGATGAAACACCATTTGAAACTTCTGACCCCTAATTCCCTATAGAAATCAATACTTGATCATTGATTTCTAGTGAATAGAACATATTATACTTACAAAATCCCCTTGAGATCCTTATCTTTCAACCATTTTCTGAAGAAAAAAACTACGTGAATGAATGTTACATAATAATCATAATACCAAACATCCTAGGAACCATAACATATGCTCACACTATTTGAATCACTAACTACCTCCAAATCTTTTTTTTCATTTTCTAATAAACCACCTTTTGGGTTAATGGGAACCTGACAAATATAATTCCTAAAAAAAAGCCAAAATACAAATTTCAAAATTAGAACCATCTGAATCACTAAATAGGGTTCATTACCATTGATCGATGTCATCATTTAGACATTCTTTCTCTGTCAACGAATTATTGTTTTTACTACCTAAACCCCAAGATCAAGCTAAATTCAGGATCATATATTTCCATATTTTTTAACCGACACTTGGAAATGAATTAAAATTCGAAAAAATATCCCACATAAAGGTTTCTTTAAGGGAATCTATGGTAAGTCTTAAACAATATGGAATGTTCTTCAACTTTCGTAGAAGTGTCTATTTTCCCATATTTTCACCAAAGTCTCGTTGAGGAGAAATGTTACCTCAGAATTTCTTTGACTAATACTCCAATGAACATTTATATTAGATTATACTTATTTACTAACTTCTAGAACTCTAGATTCTTATATTAAAACAACTTTCAGATGAAGTTCTATTTCATATCGATGTCTTTCATTCATGAATGGAATCCTCAATTTTTCACCAAGTGTATTGAACATAGAAAATTACTATAGAAAAATAAAAAATAATTTCTCCTTTAGATATCCCTTAATAGATGCCTCATTCATATCAATAATTTTCATGGTTTTGATGATTCCATATAATTAGCATATTGTTTTGAAAAATATACCACCGGTTGTATCCATAACATTCAACTCATTGTTGTTCCATTATAGGTGAACACAAAATAGGTTATACTCCTATGAATATCCAAAATCTCTCCTATAGTCTACACTAACTTACCTCAATAAAATATCATACATAATAAAATATAAATTTCTGTTTATTAAACCTTTAAGATATCTTATTATCCGTTTCATGTCTTCTCAGGGTTCTTTCTTTGGATTAGACATGAAATGGATAAATGAACCCACTTTATATGAAATGTCTAGGAGAGTTCACACCATGACTTACATCAGGCTTCCAACCAATGATGAAAATATAACATTATCCATATAATTATCATTATCTTCTATTTTTAGTTATTCCTCATTAAGAAACATTAAATTTTTGGATCACATGAAGGGTGATGCACACTGATATGGGGTTGAATCAATGTTCTCAATAATTTTATATCCATCAAATCTCATGATTTTTTTGAACTTTGCTCTAAAGTCACTCATTAACTCATAAATATGAAATAAATAACAAGTTTTTTAAAAAATTTCACCTTATTTTTTATAAATATGTCCATGTTGACATGTGGTTATTACCCGGCACAAATGCCCCTTCTTATTATCAACGATAAATCTAAAAAGGGTATATCCTTAACCTCAAACAATTTTCTTAAAACAATTAGATAGAATTTCAAATAAATATAATACACATGAAATATAATTAAATTGATCATAAATGTGTATATGATCCTATATAAAGACTCCATATGATGATCCTCTTATTCTTCATTACACAAAATATCCTATGGTTGTTATCAGTAGTTCTTTTTCATATATAATCAAATAGTTTATTTGATCACTTCATTAGAATTATCATATTTACTATTTCACCATTCATTGTTATTTATATTCACTAAATATTTCATGAATACGACTTACAAATTTAGTTATGGAATCCTCCCCTGAATTTTTTAGGCTCAGATCAACCCATTAAAATCATCCTGTAAAATTGAATGAAGACATAAATTGTTTCCTCGATATGATGTTTGAATTATCATAGTTTTAACATTCATTAAAAACTACCATAAATTGAAGAAAAATCATGATATTTCCATGTAGTAATACTTATGTGGCATCTCATACTATGGTGTGGAACTCCCCTATCTTTCATCAATCTCTTCGGTTATTCCTATCCTTTGGTCTCAGGAAGAATCCTGATCATTTATGTTCTAGATGTTTTATTCAAGAAGCATAGAACACCCAAATAATCTCATTTATTTAACATTTCATCCTAATATATAAATTTTTAATACAAGGTAAATATGTAAAATTAATTATCTAATAGAATCATGAGTAACTAAATTATCTTATGATAAACATAAAAAACATCTCTGAATGCAAAAGGAAATTTACTTACATGGTCTCAAAATGACTTCCACATAAATGAAATTACTTTTTCACTTTTCATTCAATCCAAAATAAAAATATATATTAATAGTATTAAATATATTATTAATTTAATATAAATTCCTTTTCTAAATCTATCCAAAAAACAATTCTTCTCATGTAGATAAATTCTCTTACACGGTTCCCAATAGGATATTTTACTTCATTAGTTTTCACTCTAGTAAATTACATCATTATTTTATATAAATAAATAATTACCATCATATAATGAATTTTGGTACTTCTTAATCACCTAAAAACATCATCCAATAGGTTGGAACTACTTATTTTCAGTAGATGCAACATGATATACAAATGGATGAAACCTCTATTCCTCAAAAAACATCTTCAAATACCTCAAAACTTTTAAATTATAAAATAAGTTATAGATAGTACTTCTACTTTACTAGTACATTTCATTACTATGAATATTACATCATAAATCATCAAACATAATCATGTATTGACAAAAAATACATAATCTTCCTTTATGGTTCAAAAATAAACCTAGATATATTGTTAATAGCCCATACCTCTCTACCCCTTATTGATAATAAAACCAGAGAGAATAAATTCTATGGATCAAAAAATTATAAGGAAATGAATCATGAATCAATAATATATAATTATATATGAGAAATATATTTATATGAAATAATAATTATTAAATAAATCACAAATTTTGTCGATAAAACTAATCAAATTGACCATGTTAGGTCATTATATGAACTCAAAAATAACAGGAGTTTGAGATTTCAAAAATTGTTTCCTACACCTCTCAATAAACACATCAAAATGATTTGTAACTAGGGGAAATAACATTCTCCCCATAGAAACAAAATATACTTAAGAACATGTTCAAAAAATAATATATGTGTAAAATCACAAATTAAATACCTCAATGAGTGGGAGAGGTCTACACTCTCATGTATAGCCTTACTTTTTCAAAATATTCAGTAGTGAGAGGTTTTGTAAGAATATGCACCAAATATTATTTGTAAGGAACAAACTCATATACCATAATTTCCTCTATAACTATATTCTATAGAAAATGATATTTATCTAAATGTGTGTTGATGATAAATGATGCACAATATTCTTAGATAGGTGAATTCCCCTTTTACTGTCACGTATTTTGATTATGGGATAACCAACTTCAACATTTAAGTCTTTAGGTTTTATATTTATCTATATCATTTTTCCCCTTTCGATGATGCAACCATGAACTCAACTTTGGTAGGGATTATTGTAACTAAGGTTTTATTTTTTGAATTCAATGAAACACGTATTTTTTAAATAAAAATTTCTTCACTAAATGTGCATTTTCTATTATCTACATCCCCTACCCAGTATTTATTATTAAATCCTATTAGATAATGTCTTCCTATATTCTTATGAATCATCCCATAAATGAAAGTATTATCAATTTATCATAGGATACTCTCTGAAACTAATATATTTGGTCCCTTAAGATTGCATTAGAATATGGAGTAATTTGTGACAACATACACAATATATGGTCTTCTAGATGTCAACTACATAGGACTTCTAATCATTATTTTTAACTACTTATCATTAAAAATCTTCCCTTCACCATACATGCTTATATTTTCTCACTTGAATGGTATTGGATACCCCTCTAGCTTCTTGCATTCCAAAAATCCTTCAAGAGTTATTTAGAATATTTTTCTTATGAAACAAAAAAGAATAAATTTGGTTTTTGAGAAATTTTTAATCCCAATAAAAACTAATTTCTCTAAGCATTGATATCTCAAATATCTATTTCATATTCCTTGATAACTCCACATACAATATTTTTTTATTTCTATAAAAAATTATATCCCCAACATACATAATAAAAAATTCATGTGGCATCAGTCTTCATTTCATAAATTTTTTTAACCACATACCATTTTTAAGAATCTTTATCTTTAAGATATTCATCAATCATGAAATAACAAGTGAATCATGACTAATTTAAACCATATTGAGATTTATTTATCATATATACTCAATTTTCATATGAATGAATCATAAATAATTTAGTATATTCCATGTAAAATTCCTCATCAAGCTCAATTTTTTGAAAATATGATTTAACAACCATGTGAAATATCTTGAAGCTTCTCTGAGATACTATTAAAAGGAAGATTGTGATGGACATGATTATAGCCATTGGGGGGGGGGGTAAGTTTCATAATATTAATCCTTTTAATTTTTTGAAAGTCCATTTTAATAAATTTTTTCTTTTTTCAAGTTGTGTCACCATCCTTATCAAGATTATTTTAAAAAACACATTTTTTGCCAATCACTTTCATTTTAGTTGGTCTAAGAAAAATTTCCCAAGTTTCACTCTTTTCAATATAGTCTAATTATACATTCATGTATTGAAACCACTCCTTATTTTTAAAGAATTATTTAACTATCCTGGGTTCAATTTATGACCGAATACTTGTAGGGCCAATTTTTGTGATCTTTTGTCTTATTTGTGTATCTTTTTTTACTTGAATAATATTATCAGTATTAACATAATTTACTAGCCTTGTATTTGTCTCGTTAGATTTCAATTTTCATATTCATCACTATAAAAGGAAAAATCTACATATTTTATAAAATTATATTGTTTTTGGTACTTTTTTAATGATTCTGGAAATAACCACATCATTAAAAATGATTTCATTACGGGTCCCTTCTTCATTTTCAAAAACTATGATGCCATAACTATCTATAATTATTTATGATTTATTATTGTAACACTTGTATGATTTTACATTTCTTGTAAACCTAATATAGATTCCATATTAAACCCTATCATAAACCTTTCCTACAATTCTATCATTTTTTATCAAGAAAGGACCCCTAAACACCCAGAAATGTTTATCATTTAGATTCATTTGAAACCACATCTCATAGGGTTAATGTCTGAGTTTATCTGTAAAAGAGATCTGTTTTAAGTTATTTTGGATTTTTTCATACTCTGTAACTAGTAATATCTCTAGGTATCATGTTTAAACAATATAGTTCAATCCATATTAGCTAGACTAGTATTCTCCCATTCATTCACTCTATTAAGTTGAGGAGTATATGGATCATTTTATCAATGTATAATGCCATGTTTGTTAATATATTCTATGAACTTATTCTTTTTCACTCAATTACATTGTCTGGTCTTAGTTCCTTCAAGTACAACATTATCTATTTCCCAACACATATTTTAAAAATCATGAATCTATCCAATATTTATGATTTTTGTGACATAAAAATAACATATTTTATCCTTCAAAATCATCAATGAAGTGATAAAATATCATTCTCTATTTTTTAACTTCTTAGTCATAATACAACATTAATCAGAGTAAATTAGTTCAGGTGTCGTCGAATATTAAATTTCAACTACCTTATGTATTTTTTCACGATTTTTTCATTTGTTTAAATTTTCAATAAAATGATGGTGTATTATTTTAGCAAGGAAAATTTTACAAAGAATTATTCTTCAATCAGTTTTTTCATATTATTTTGGACAAGGTGACCAAGCCTTCTATTATATAACTCATTTTCAACTTGTTTTTATGTAACATCTTGTTATTACTTACCCAAATTGAAATAGATTTCATGGGGGTTTATACCCATTGTAACCACAAACCCATATTTCATTATTTTGACCATGTATTAATTTTTTTGATATTGTACTCATTTATAGTTTCACACAATTTTGATACACTCAATAGTTTTTTATTTATTCTTTCATAAAACAACATGATTTCCATATTGATTTTATTTTTACCAATTTTTTTGTCCCAAAACCTATGAAATTAAGTTAATTGTAATTAAAAAATTTTAAAACTCCCCCTTCATATTTATCAACATTTTTAAGTTTCTTAAAATCACCTGTCATGTAGGATAATCACCCATTATCCATTATCTAGGGTTTTTTAGATATTCGAGATTTAAATGAAGATTCCAAAAAAGTTTCACATTTCATAATATCATTTTGATTTTTTATCATTAAAATAACATTTAAAACCACAAAACTAAGAATGTGTGAATAATGAAAACACATAGAAAGTGTGTCCTTCTCGATCACACCTTACACACACCTATTTTAAGCACTCAAAACAATTTCTCACTTCATTATTATTTTCAAATTTTTGATGTGTTTAGGGACTTCTTGCATGTAAATTATATTTCCCACTTGATTACTACTCTCTTATTAACCTATGAAGAAACATATTTCACATTCCATTATAATCCCATTGAAAAATTATTCCATAACACCAGTAGTATCCTAAATAATTTCTTTTTTTCTTGAAATTTTTCACCTCAATGGGTTATTATATTGCTCTATTTTATACCCTTAAATGTGTAAATATTTCAAATTAATTTTTTGTAGTTTTTCATTGAATATCCATTAGTGATGAACCCCAATTTTATGAATTTATTTCTTTTCATATTTTAGTAAATTTTAACTTTTATTCATAACTTTTAGTTGTTCATATTTTAAATATTTCATGTATTTCCTCATTAAAATAAATATTCCTTTAAACTAAATTTTTTTTACACTTTCCAATTTTATAAATTTAATATTTCATAGATTAACTACTTGATATAGGCTTCTTAGAAAATTATCAATATTTTCCAACAACCGTGTTCTTGTTTCATTTTTTTCATTATTATTTCTAAGATTATCAATTTCTATATATCCTAAGACAATAGTGGAAATTATATCTGTATTAATTATTTTCTTTTTTCAATATAATGGTTCAATATCTCAAAATATTTATTAATATTATCATCTTTATACTCTCTTTTTCTTTTATTGTTAGATCCACATTTTAGTTGATTGTTGTCTTATTAGTACCATTAAATTTATTTCAAAAATATTGTGATTTCCATTCATATGGTGTATTCCTTAGAAATATATCATTACTCTATAGAATATTCAGCATCATATTGGGATTAATTCTCTAAAAGTTTTAACAATTCTTCCTATTGTGACCTAATAACTCTTTGGGAGACATCTATATAACATTTTCTATCACCACTTTCTTCACTATCATATATTCCTTCATCAAATGATAGAATTATCCTTTTAAAGGAACTAGGAAAAAACAATTTATTTCCTTTTTATTGAAAAACTAGGAGATATATAGTAGTGATTTTCATATAATCATTATAATTATAATTTTATCATTAAAATATCATATGGATTTTAGCATATGAATAAACAATATTTTCATAGTTAAAACATTTCAATATTATTTTACCTATATACTTACATCTTCTGCCTCTTGTAAAAATTCCTTACACAAGAGAAATTTATTATATATAATCTAACATGTCATCATATTAGTTCAATATGACATGATTTTATTTAATCACAATACCTTCAAAAGATTTATATATAATCTCATTTTCTTAACTTTTCTCTTGATATTAGGACATCTTTTCTTTTAATAATTAATAAATGGGTTATGATATTTATCATGGTGAAGTGACCAAGAACATTATATTCAACTACTGAGATCCTGGTATTAAATTTTTCTTGAAATATTCTCATAATTTTTTTACAATAATTAAATCTTTAAGAGTTTGTACAAAGACTCTAAAACTTCCGATAATCAAATTTACTATGTTAAATAATTCATCAACAGTTTCATCCTCCTACACTACGACATCATCAAATAGTGTTTTACTTTTATTTATCTTTACTTATTTCACATTATTATTTCCTTCATAAATTATATAAATATTCTTTGTAATATAATTAAAAGTTATAAAAATAATGTCTTTTTCATTTCCCTTTCAGATATATAAGATAAAAAATAATTATTGGCCTTCACATTATTTTAAATTTTTCTTTTATTATTAAGTGACCATACTTAGATTTCAACTAGAAAATTGAATACATATTTAATGTAATTAATAAAATCAAGCCTATGAAAAATAATATAAAGTACCATTCTCTCTTTAAATGTGTAAAACGAATTTCTATAATAAATTAGTAGGCCGTTAATTTAAACTAAATAATGTTGATTTGTATTAGGAACTTGAGAGATAATCAAGCAGACATATGCTCCAACACAATTTGTTGGACCACACAATGGGTGATACAAATTGGTAGAGGGTTAATCAGTTATTATAACAATTTCAAATCCATTAACTCTTTGTATTTTTTAGATGTTATCCCTCAAGTTTCTCACAGATTCAGAAGTAATAAAGACATAAAAAGTCTGTTAATGGGGTTTTCCTCCTTTTGGATAAATATCCCCTAATGACCTGTGGTTATTATACCATATTCACAGTCCCCTTCTTAATTTCATAAGTAACTTGTGAAAGGGTATGACCTTAAAATCATAAAATCTAATGAAAACAGCCATATACAGTTTTGGATCAATAAAATAAGATGAAAATTTCTAAATAATGATCATATATAAGTATATGTGTAACGACCCAAAGTTTCATTAATGGAAAATCCCTCTTGATCTAGTTAAATGTCTCTTTATGAAAAATATTTTTATAAGATGTCAAATTTTTTGGTTTTATGATAAGAGTTATGACCATTACTTTTATAGTCGTTGAATAGTGATTCGTGATTAGTATAAATATAAGGCTTTAACGAACCCAATTTTACTCAGACAAAGGAAGCGATGGCCTCATCCAGTAGAATTGCCCCATACGAAGCCCATTTGTCAGAGCTCAGAAAATAGGTGGCGTCTTTGGGCTTTGCCCTTGACCAATACCAATATGAGCTTCATTATGTCAAGCTCGAACGTGACCGTCTATGGGAAAAGTGGAAGTTGATAGAGATTACCACTCGAACTATGTTATCCGAGCCACCCCAAGAGTCTGTCACCATCGCACACCTTACCCTTAGGTCTTATGTGGCTGTTTCAAGGGGTTATGTAACAAATAATTAGTACTATGTTCATGTACATTATTTTTTTGTATATAATAATGAATATAATTTCTAGTCATTTTTGATACATTGTAAATAGTTTTTAAAGTACAAATGGTGTTTTTAGTTATTATTTAATTAAGAAATTGATTTTAATAAATTAAGGGATTTTTGAATTAAATAGTATTTTAATAAAATATTATTATTATTATTAAATTAATTTTTATTAAATATAAATGATCTTATAATTTTATGAATTCAATTAAAATTTTTATTAAGGTTTGAAAGCCATTTCTGTCAAAACCCGTGAATTTTCGATAAATGTCGGTTTTTATTTTAAAAGTGAAAATTCACATTTTTAGAAAATTATTTAGATAAAATAAATATTATTTTTGGTATCAGGACGTCGAAATTATCCAATGGTTAATTTTTCATAATTTTCTGAGACAGTCAAATTTTTGGGTAAAAATTAAATACCATTTAAATATATAATGTATTTTTTGACATCATAATGACCCAATGGTGATGTAATAAAATACCATAATCCTTATGTTCGGCCAATATATGTTTTATCATTAAAATAATGAGGTTTTGGGTTTGTTTGACTTACTTTTCAAAGCATTAATGAACTCCTCAAGACATATTCAACACTTTGCCTTTTTAAATTAATTTTCATGGGAGCGTGACTCACCTCCACATAAGTAACCCTAATATTTTAATAATTTAGGACCTTGGACATATAAAATATTGTTTTCCAATTCCATTTTCCAAAAACCATGGGCAAAAACCATGGGATGGTTTGTGGTTTGGATTAATTTAATGTAAGGGGACCCAAACCAAAATAATAAAGAATTCCCTCACCTTTCCTATATAAATCCACCCAAGCTCCCACTTCCTCCTCACTAAAATCCTGTGTAGTTCTTCCAACATCTTCCCTACTCTCTCTATAATCCCCCCAAGGTTCTCCAAGCTCCCAAGAAGCCTCTCACAAGCCTCTCTCTATCCTTTGGAAGCACACTTCCAAGTAAGGGTTTTTTCTTCCTTTCTCATTTTTTTCAATTTTCATTAAGTTATATTGCCATTTTAATTTAAATTATGAATGTTGGGGTATGGGTACGAACCTCCCCCATACTTCCCTCTTATTTTTTTAATGATGGGATACCCCTTTCTCTCTCATTAAATTCCTCCCATGTACACCTGTTACTATGCCGAAATTCCGAAAGGAACTTCTCTCTCCTCTTTTACATTCAAGCAATACTTTTGTATCATGAATCTAAATTCCATTACAATTGTTGGGAGATGTATCTATAATACCTTTCTATTGTCCATTACATGTAAATATGATGAGGAACCCTTTTCTCTCTCATCAGGCATTTCTATGAATTCTTATGTCACGTCGTTACGCTGCCAAAATCGCACCGATTTTCTAAGCCAATGTCATTGTGTAGTGAATACCATGCCCATTTATCCATAAAGGGTATTCACCTTTATGCACATTTAATTATTGATTGTAAAGTTTAATGTATGAATTCCACATTCCTTTATCGTGGAATAAATCATTATGTTTTATGAATTCATGTTTTATGATCCATGTGGCACACTTATGCATGAAATGAAATGTTTAAGAAGGGTGTGCCCTTATAGCGCTCCAATGCATTGGGTAAAGTATAGTGTCATGATACATCAATTTCAATGAGTATTTACTCATGCTAATTCAAGTGCAACGAGGGTTTACTCATGCTTCATGTGCAATGAGGGTTTACTCATGCTCCATGTGCAATGAGCCTTGGCTCATGCTAATTCAATGTTAAGTGTTGTTGCCACATTTCCATGTTATGATTATCATTCTTTATCATGAATTTATTTTCATGTTTATCTTATGATCTATTGAAATGCCTATTTCCTAACATGTATTGTACTCCTCATCTTATTCCATGTGTACTCCCTTAATGGGCTTTATAACTCACCCTTTTCTTATGCATGTCCTTAGGTTATCCCATGCAATGCTAAGTATGAAGGAATGTAGTGGTCATGTAAATTAAGTCTTCAATGAAGATGTTGTATTTCATGTTTTAAGTTTTTGTGTAATGATCCTAATCCCCAAAGACACTAAACCTCTCGATCTTCTTTGTTGTATCCAGTGAATTTTTATGTAATAAAGCATGTTTAAGTTGTAATAAAAAGCAGGGTTGTCATAGTTGGTATCAGAGGATAGGTTTAGTTATTTTTGGGATTAGTAAAACCCTAGTAAAGCCTTAGATACAAGACTAAGTATAATAAAAACATCCCTAAGTTTAGGTAAATATTAAGTAAGTGGTTTATCAAAAAAATACATCCCTGTCTGGATACGAGCAGGTAGAGGCGGATCTGGCACAGATGTATCCTAGGGGTAAAACCCGAAAACAATGCTTTGAGCTAGAATCGAATGGGAACTGGTGCACGACAACGGGCCTTGCTGCACACTTGGTTATGACACTCTCGGGGGATATGTTTTGATAAATTCACAATCTTAGTATGAACCCTTATTAAGGGAAAAATACCCCAAAGAATATATGTTAGAAAGTAGATCATGAAAAGCCTAGATTTAATCCTATAGACTCATGAGTTAAAGAAATTAAAGTTTATATATAAGTCATCAAATTTTGTATTTGGATTACCGTTTATGTGTTACCCCTTACTTTCCTTTTATTCCAGCCAATGGCCGGTAATAGGAGGACTCGGGCTAACAACCGTTGTGGAGATCAGTGTGATGATTGTACTAATGAGATGTCAAATCCAATGGGAGTGGGAATCGCGAACTTTGTCACGCTTCTCTCTCATCTAACTCAAGTTTTGAATAGAAACACGGGTCAAGAGGAACATTCAACCCCCACTAAGAAAGAACAAGTCGCTATTGAGATCATTATGAGACAAAGGCCTCCTACTTTTAGTGGATCATCTGATCCCACGATCGCCGAACAATGGATCAAATCCATTGAAATGATCTTCTCCATCCTCCAATGTTTTGAACAAGAGAAGGTTCTCCTGGATGCTTATCGTATGGAGGGTGAAGCTGATCAGTGGTGGACGTTGATCAAAAATACGAAGCCTGAGGAGGAGATCGAGGATTTGGAATGGAAGGAATTCCAGAAGATGTTTTTTGATAAATATTTTCCGCGCACCCTCTAGCTTAAGATGGAAAGGGACTTCCTTTCCCTCAAGAAAAAATATGAAGAATCTGTTGGAGCGTACGAGGCAAACTTCACAAGGCTTGCACGATACGCTTCCGGCTTTGTCGTTACCCTTGAATGCAAGTTTGACCGCTTCTTTGGTGGGTTGAAGCCTAGCTTGTGAAAAGCATTAGGGATCCGTGACTTTGACACCTATGAGGAAATTGTCCGATGTGCCCTCAAGGTCGAAATGGAGATCAGAGAATCACAGGGGTATCATGGGGATAAGAAGCATAAGGTGGACTTCAATGCTGGCGGGCCGATGGATAAATCCAACGGCACTAAGAAGTTCCAGCACCCCACTTGCCAAAATTGTGGAAAGAAGCACCCTGGAAATTGCCTTAAGGGGATGAGAAAATACTTCAGGTGTGGAAGAGAAGGGAACCTAGCTGTTAACTGTCGGCAAGAAGGACCAGTGGCTGCGATAGTGGAGAGGAACACTCCGTTCGAACCTCAACGCGTTTTTCAATGATAAAAATGAAAATGAACGGGTCATTTTGCAAATCAGTGCCCTAATCCAAGGGTTATCAGAGGAAACCAACAACCTCCAAGACAGCAAGGAAGAGATTTTTCCATCACTTCTGCCAAAGTGAACCCCGACAACGGAGTGGTGACAGGTACGCTAGTTATTCATTCAAGAATAGCAAACATGCTTTTTTATTCAGGTTCTAAGCATTCTTTTATATCTCTAAAGTTTAGTAGAACAATCCTAGCACCACCACAAATCATGGAAGTAAAGATATCGGTCAGTACAGAAAATGGGGAAATCATTGCATCCCATGAGTATAAGTCCTCCCTTGTTATAATCTGTGGATTGAATTTCCTTTTGAACCTCGTCATACTCCCTCTGGTGGAATTTGATGCAATTATTGGCATGGATTGGCTTTCCTTATATAGAGCCAACATAAATTGTCGAGAGAGGGAAATCACACTCCATATGGAGAATCAACCCCCGATTCTTTACAAGTGTCAGGAGGAAGATGAATCTCCTTTAGCTCCATCATCTCAAGCATGGATATTACTGCCTATGAGCACGTGTATCTGGATCAAATGATTAAGTCCAAAGAAGAAACCATCCTTGAAGAAATGCCTATTGTGAGGGAATTCGCTGAAGTGTTTCCTGAGGAACTGCCCGGTCTTCCTCCTAGAAGAGATGTTGAGTTATCAATTGAACTTATACCTAGGGAATTACCAATATCCAAGACTCCATATAGAATGGTTGTTGTAGAGCTTGAAGAGCTGAAGAAACAACTACAGAAGAATCTGGATAAAGGGTTTATACGCCCAAGTGCTTCACCATGGGGTGAACTAGTCCTCTTCGTCAAGAAGAAGGATGGATCAATGCGGCTTTGTATCGATTATCATGAACTTAACAAAATCACGATAAAGAACAAGTATCCTCTCCCACAAATTGATGACTTATTCTATCAGTTGTGTGGAGCACAATACTTCTCCAAGGTGGACTTGTGGTCGGGATATTATCAGGTAAGGGTGAAGAAGGAAGATATCCCCAAGACTGCTTTTCGTACAAGGTACGGGCACTATGAATTCATAGTAATGCCTTTCGGACTCACCAATGCTCCAGAAATATTCATGGAATTGATGAATAGAGTCTTTAGAGATTACCTTGACAAATTTTTGGTAGTCTTTATAGATGATATTCTAATATACTCCAAAACCAAGGAGGATCATGAGGAGCATTTAAAAACTATACTAGAGACTTTGCGCAAGGAGAAGCTCTATGCAAAGTATAGAAAGTGTGAGTTCTGGTTGAAGGAGGTCTCATTATTGGGCCATATCATCACAAGCAATGGGATATCTGTGGACCCATCCAAAACAGATGAAATTGAGGGATGGATAAGGCCAATATCAGTAACGGATATCTGTAGCTTCTTGGGGTTAGCTGGATATTATCGACGATTTGTGAGGAATTTCTCACGATTTTACAACCCTCTTACCAAGCTAACTCTAAAGGGATTAAAGTTTTCTTGGAGTGATGAATGCGAAGAAAGCTTCAAGAAGTTTAAAAGGAGGCTTATCACTGCGCCCGTGCTCACTTTACCCACAAGTGGGGAACTTTTTGGGGTATTCAGGGATGCTTCAAAGCATGGCTTAGGTTGTGTGCTAATGCAGAATGATAAAGTGATATCCTATGCCTCAAGGCAGTTTAAAATCCATGAGCGAAACTATTCAACGCATTATCTGGAGTTGGCGGCTGTGATCTTTGCCTTGAAAATATGGCGGCATTATCTCTATGGAGAGAAATGTGAGATATATAACGACCACAAGAGTCTTAAATATATATTCACATAGAAAGATCTTAATATGCGCCAGAGAATGTGGATAGAGCTCATCAAGGATTATGACTGTTCAATACATTACCACCCTGGGAAAGTGAACAAGGTGGTAGATTCCCTAAGCAGAAAGGATCTAGTGATTCTATCAATGATGAGAATTGAGAAGGATCCAATATTCTTAGACTTGATGAAGATGGACGTGGGAATCATAAAGAAGGTAACATCATCAATACTTTCACAAATGATTGCTCAACTATCTATTTTGGAAAGGTTAAAGGATTCTCAAAAGGATGATGTGGGAATTCAAGAAAAAGTGGAAGCTATAAAAAAGGGAAAATCCTTGGAGTTTAATGTTAATGAATAAGGAATTGTGCGGTTTGGGAAAAAAATATGTGTTCCATCAAATCTGGAGCTGAAGAAGGATCTTTTGGATGATGCACATAGTTCAAATTTCTCTATTCACCTAGGGAGCACAAAGATGTATTGAGATCTCTGAAAAAACTTTTGGTGGGATAATATGAAAAAGGAGATCACCGAATATACATCAAAGTGCCTGGTGTGTCAGCAAGTGAAGGCAGAGAGGCAGAATTCTAAGGGGGTGATGCAACCATTGCCCATACCAGAATAGAAATGGGAGAACATCACCATAGACTTTGTCACCGGACTTCCGAGGACATACAAAGGCAATAATGCAATCTGGGTTGTTGTGGATCATCTTACAAAGACTGCACACTTCATTGCTATTCGGGAGGATTTCTCTTTGGATCAACTAGCACATATATATATCAGGGAAGTAGTAAGGTTGCATGGATTACCACTATATATTATGTCTGACCGAGATCCAAGATTCACCTCTAAGTTTTGGAAGAATCTTCAACATGCTCTGAATACTGAACTGAACTTCAGTATGGCCTATCATCCTCAAAATGATGGCCAATCCGAGCGGACTATCCAAACACTTGAGGATATGTTGAGAGCATGCTCGATGGACTTTAAAGGAGGATGGGATCAACATATTCCTCTGGTTGAGTTATCTTATAATAACAGTTTCCACTCAAGAATACAAATGGCACCATATGAAGCCCTGTATAGGAAAAGGTGCAGAACACCGGCATGTTGTGATGAGGTCGGTGAACATAACCTGCTTGGACCAAAAATGTTCAAGGAAATGGTGGAGAAGGTGAAAACCATTCAGCAGCATATCAAGGTAGCCCAGATTCGACAGAAGAGTTATGCAGATAATCGTCGATGAGACCTTGAGTTTAAAGTTGGAGACATTGTGTTTCTAGGAATATCTCCGTGGAAGAAGGTCATGAGGTTTGGAAATAAAGGTAAGTTAATTCCAAGGTACATCGGCCCCTTCGAGATTCTTGATCGTGTTGGGGATGTGGCCTATCGACTAGCACTTCAATCTACCATGGCCAAGGTGCATGATGTCTTTCATGTATCCCTCTTAAGTAAGTACATACCGTACCCTTCACATGTACTCTCTTCTAAGGTGGTACAATTGGAAGATGGTCTTTCTTATGAGGAGCAACCAGTGAAGATCTTAGATCATAGAGAAAAAGTTCTACGAAATAAGACAATGCCCCTCGTCAAGGTGTTGTGGAGAAACCACAAGTTTGAAGAAGCTACTTGGGAGTCGGAGGATATGATGAAGCTGAGTTACCCACTTTTGTTTTAGTGTGGGAAAAGTAAAATTTCAAGGACGAAATTTTTTAAAGGGGGGAATAGTGTAACTACCCAAAGTTTCATTAATGGAAAATCCCTCTTGATTCAGTTAAATGTCTCTTTATGAAAAATGTTTTTATAAGATGTCAACTTCTTTGATTTTATGATAAGAGTTATGACCGTTACATTTATAGCCGTTGAACAGTGATCTCATGATTAGTATAAATATAAGGCTTTAACGAACCTAATTTTACTTAGACAAAGGAAGCGATGGCATCATCCAGTAGAATTGCCCCATACGAAGCCCATTTGTCGGAGCTCGGAAAAGAGGTGGCATCTTTGGGCTTCACCCTTGACCAAGCCCAAACTGAGCTTCATTATGTCAAGCTCGAACGTGACCTTCTACGGGAAAAGTGGAAGTTGATAGAGATTACCACTCGAGCGATGTTATCCGAGCCACCCCAAGAGTCTGTCACTATTGCACACCTTACCCTAAGGTCTTATGCAGCTGTTTTAAGGGGTTATGTAACAAATAAGTATTACTATGTTCATGTACATTATTTGTTTGTATATAATAATGAATATAATTTCTAGTCATTTTTTATACATTATAAATAGTTTTTAAAGTACAAATGGTGTTTTTAGTTATTATTTAATTAAGAAATTGATTTTATTAAATTAAGGGATTTTTGAATTAAATATTATTTTAATAAAATAATATTATTATTATTAAATTATTTTTTATTAAATATAAATGATCTTATAATTTTAGGAATTCAATTAAAATTTTTATTATGGTTTGAAAGCCATTTCTGTCAAAACCCGTGAATTTTCGATAAATATCGGTTTTTATTTTAAAAGTGAGAATTCACATTTTTAGAAACATATTTAGATAAAATAAATGTTATTTTTAGTATCAGGACGTTGAAATTATCCAACGGTGAATTTTTCATAATTTTCTGAGACAGTCAAATTTTTGGGTAAAAATTAAATACCATTTAAATATATAATGTGTTTTATGACATCATAATGACCAAATGGTGATGTAATAAAATACCATAATCCTTATGTTCGGCCAATATATGTTTTATCATTAAAATAATGAGGTTTTGTGTTTTTTTGACTTACTTTTCAAAGCATTAATGAACCCCTCAAGACATATTCAACACTTTGCCTTTTTAAATTAATTTCCTAGGGAGTGTGACTCACCTCCACATAAGCAACCCTAATATTTTAATAAGTTCGTACCTTGGCCTTATAAAATATTTTTTTCCTCTTCCCTTTTCCAAAAACCATGGGCAAAAACCATGAGATGGTTTTTGGTTTGGATTAATTTAATGTAAGGGGGCCCAAACCTAAATAATAAAGAATTCCCTCACCTTTCCTATATAAACCCACCCAATCTCCGACTTCCTCCTCACTAAAATCCCTTGGAGTTCATCCAAACTCTGCCCTACTCTCTCTAGAATCCTCTCAAGGTTCCCCAATCTCCCAAGAATCCTCTCACAAGCCACTTTCTAGCCTTTGGAAGCACACTTCCAAGTAAGGGTTTTTTCTTCCTTTCTCATTTTTGTCAATTTTTTTAAGTTGTATTGCCCTTTTAATTTCAATTATGAATGTTGGGGAATGGGTTCCCACCTCCCCCATACTTCCCTCTTATTTTTTGGATGATGGGAGACCCATTTATCTCTCATTAAATGCCTCCCATGTACACCCGTTACTATGCCGAAATTCTGAAAGGAACTTCTCTCTCCTCTTTTACATTCAAGCAATAATTTTGTATCATGAATCTAAATTACATTAAAATTGTTAGGAAATGTATCTATATTACCTCCTTACTTCCCATTACATGTAAATATGATGAAGAACCCCTTTATCTCTCATCAACCATTTTTATGAATTCTTATGTCACGCCGTTACGCTGCCAAAATCGCACCGATTTTCTAAGCCAATGTCATTGTTTAGTGAATACCATGAACATTTATCCATCAAGGGTATTCACCTTTATGCACATTTACTTATTTATTGTAAAGTTTCATGTATTAATTCCACATTCCTTTATCTTGGAATAAATTATTATGTTTTATGAATCCATTTTTTATGATCCATGTGGCACACTTATGCATGAAATGAAATGTTTAAGAAGGGTGCACCCTTATAGCGCTCCAATGCATTGGGTAAAGTATAGTATCATGATACGTCATGTGCAATGATTATTGACTCATGCTAATTCAAGTGTAACGAGGGTTTACTCGTGCTTCATGTTCAATGAGGGTTTACTCATGCTCCATGTGTAATGAGCCTTGGCTCATACTAATTCAATGTTAAGTGTTATTGCCACATTTCCATGTTATGATTATCATGATTTATCATGCCTTTATTTTCATGTTTATCTTATGCTCTATTGACATGCCTATTTCCTAACATGTATTGTACTCCTCATGTTATTACATGTGTACTCCCTTACTGGGCTTTATAGCTCACCCTTTTCTTATGCATGTCCTCAGGTTATCCCATGCAATGCTAAGTACAAAGGAATGTAGTGGTCATGTAATGGAAGTTTTCAATAGATATGTTGTATTTGATGCTTTAAGTTTTTATGTAATGATCCTAATCCCCAAAAACACTAAACCTCTCGACCTTCTTTGTTTTATCAAGTGAAGTTTTATGTAATAAAGCATGTTTAAGTTTTAATAAAAAGCAGGGTTGTCATAATATGAGAATCCAGAATAACTCTATATGATGATCCTATTCTTCTCTGTTGCACAAAAATCTCTTATAGTTGTTCTAGGTGTTTTTTATTCTTCTTTTATATAGAAATATATCAACACACATTCCCCAAATTATCATATTTTTTCTTCATTAATCCCTTGTTATTTATATTTAATGAATATTATGTGAATAATATTTCCATATTCAGTTATGGAAACCTCCTATTATTTTAGGTTCCTTGGATAGACCCATTAAACTAATCATATAACACTGAGATATGGTTTATTTTCTCCACATGAAATTTGAATTATCATGGTATTAACCTTTATTAAAAACTCACATAAAATCCAAAACATTCATTTTTTATATATTTCTACATAGGCATAGTGATGTGGAATATAATATAGTGGGGCAGTACTCCTTCAGCTTCTAGTAATATCTTCAGTTAGTCTTATCCTTTAATCTCATCAAGAACCATGATCGTGTATGATCGTATTGATTGATTCGTGAAGATTATAAGAAAAATAAATATACAATTTACTAACCATTTCTTTATAATATATGAATTCTGAAGACCATATGTGTGTAAGACGAATTATCTTATGAATTTAGGAATAAAATTTTTTTTTTACAGGAAACTCAAATAATTTATATTGATGCTTAAGTCAGTTTACTTTTGTGGTATAAAAATTACTTCCATCTAAAATAAATGAATTTTTCATTTTTCATTCGAGACAAGGGGAAAATATATTACTAGAATTAAATATATTATGCATGTAATATACATTTATTTCCCAAATTTGGATAACTCACAATTCTCATCACACCACTGAATTCTCTTAGATGAATCACCGTAGTATATTTTCCTTTTTTAATATTTTACTTTAGTATAGTGTATCCATAATTTCATCAAATAAATCCTACCTATATTAAAATAAATTCTAATATTTATTAATCAATTTAGAACATTATATAATAATATATCATTTCCTATGTTCAGTAGCCATAGTTTGATACACAGATAGATAGAACATTCATGCCTTGTCCAGCTTCTTCACATTCTATGAATCTTCCAACATCTATAATACTTTTTCGATAGTACTTCAACTTCACTAGTATATGTCTTTACCATTAATAGAAGGTAATAAATCAACACAATGAAAAATTTATTAGAAATAAACAAAACATCAGCCTCTAGGGTTCAAAAAAAGTTTTTAGTAAATAGAGTTGAAACCGACTGACATCTATACATTATAATCATATCAATTATATTTTGGATATAATCACTTTGAGACAATACCAAAAATATAGATTTATTGTATTTCAGAATCCTTATCCCCCATGATTTTATAAGCCTCCTTGAGATATTTCTTCTCAAATCTTCCAAAATAATATTTCAATAGATTCGGAATCCTTTTAATACTAAGAAAATCTAAAATCATACCATCCATATAAAAGAGAAACAAAATGAAATTCTCATCCTAAAATTCATGGTTGTTAAAATAGTTATCTATATTAATTCAAAGGAAACCTTTCCCTTCCATGATTACATTGAATTTATAATTCCATTTCTTTAGTGGTTGTTTCAAATGGAAGATACTCCTGTCAACTTTTCACAGTAATCCATGATTTTTATTTTTCTTAAAACCCATTAGTTTCTTTAATTATATGTCCTATTATAATTACCCATGAATATATTTCATCTTAACATCCATTTTATCAAATCAAAAATTATTGGTAGTTACCATACTCAAAACATTATGCATGGCGTTATGTATAACTACTGGTGAAAAAAATAAGAAAATTATATACCTTCATTTTGGTGAAAACACGTAACCACCAACCTATCATTTCATGACATCATTCCATAAGATTATAATTTTAATTATAATACCCTTTTTTTCTCAAGTTTCTTCATTCCATGTGGTGGATCCATTATCACCTTTTTGGTATATAGTATCTAACACATCCTTCATGGAAAAGTCTCATATAGAAAAATCATCAAGTCTTTCCAATTCTTATAGGATTTCAATTTCCCATATATCTATTAAAAGTAATATGTTAAAGTTAGTTTCATACCATTGAACTAGTTTTTTAACTCTATCTTATCTTTTAAATGATACATATGGAACAAATTTGTCTGTAACTTTATCTTATAGAGTATTAACTTTAGGTACACTTACTTGAGCCTCTTTAGCCTTAAATATCTTTATATATATAATCTAATGACCTAATTTCTAGACTTTCTACACTATTAATTCAACTCTCCAAAATATTTTTTCTTCAAAATTTCTCACTAATATGTACAAGAATTTTTTTCTCTTGAATTTTTTTCTTTAATTTCTTCCTCTAAAAAGTATAGTCTTTGTTCAAGACCTACGCATTGAAAAGTACATTTCAGATTCTGATGAATTATATATTATCTTTATCCTAAATTCTAAGTCCAATTTTTTAATCTCTATATCTAACAAATAATCATAAATTTCATTTTATCCATGAGATTATCTCGATAAATAGCATACATATAGATATAGGTAACTCTTGAACACTTTGAGGTGGTTGATCTCTACTAATTTTCCAGACCAAAATGCATCTTTAATTTTTTCCATATTAAAACTAGTGAATTTCTATTAGTTAGGTATGTAACAAAGGTGAACTCTTATTCCCAAATTTCATTATAAATTCTTGAGTGCAACATCATGCTCACTTCCCTCTCTAATAATTTATGATTCATTATTTCTGCCATAAAATATTGTTATATAATCCCAAGTAAAAAAATATCATTTTTAATTTATTTTTTAATATAAAAATTCAAGAATATACTTTATCCATACTCACCATCATTTTAGGACCTTATGAATTTGACATTTCTTTTTTTTTATTCTTCACCATGGGCATACATGGAATAAATTTTCTAAACACATAATATTTTTGTTTCAAAGAGTAAACTAATACATTCCTCATTGATTCATTAATGAATGTCCCACATTATTATGACCCTTCATGAGATCAGATAGGGGAAGGCCCCAAAATTTGTGTGAAAAGATCCATTTTTTGACTATTTTGTGTCCTTTATTTTAGATTGAATGACACTTTCCATTATTTTATGATTATAAAAATCTCACAACTGTCAATGTATGTATGATATAGTTTGAACATCCCCTTATCAGTATAGATTTTATGTTTTCCTAACTGAGATCCGTGAGACAACAATTCTATAAATTTGAAATCAGTGAAGGTATTATTTTGGTAGTAATAACAGAATATGATATTCTAGGTTGATACAAAGTTCAATACTTAATCTCTTTGTCCTTGACCATAGATCTATGAATTATTTTCCAAAAATCTGTTGATGAATCTTGTTCCAAAACCTACCTCATCAAGCTATCATAATGACCACCAAAAATAAGTTTTTAATTACTATGTTGATAATAAAATTTTAAAATTTATTGAATAATAGAACCAAAATAATACTATATAAATGATAGTGGTATAAGAAATGTTTGAGATTGAACCAATGCTATTATTTATGTGTATTTTTAGAAATATTCAAGGAATGAAAATGTAATTAAAGGTTTTTTGATTAATGAGGGATGGCATTCCATGATTTATAATTTATGGGTTTCTATGATGGTGGAGTGTAGTGAGGTTTTGTTATCCAAGTTATTGGTGGAATCAAAATAAATAAATTCCTTGGTCTTAGTATCACCTCTGTAATTTAATAATTTCATTATTAATATGGAAAATTACTTAGGGTTGTTATTAGGTTAGGTTTCTTGAAATATTATTTTAAAAAAGTCATTCTAAATTATTCATTGGTCATTCATGATTCAAAACAAATATCCATGAATTTGATTGAACTTCCCAAATTCTAGTTAAATGATCATCTGATGAAAAATATGAAATAGAATTGGAATAATAAATGAAAAAATAACACAAAAATGAAGTAAAATAAATGATAAATTATACTAAAACACTCCCCATTTAATTACATCACTCAAAACATGAATAATTTCCCCCTTATTCTAGTCAAGAGAGAGTATGAGAAAAAGATAAATCTAACATAGTAGTGCAAAAAAAATTCATAGTAGAACTCCTTCTTCAACGAAGGTGAAAGATCTAGGTTCAAATATATTATAGTTGATGAAAACCATTGTATTTATAAGAAAATAAATCCCTAAATGGTTAGTCTTGAATTCAAAAAAATATCTCATTTAATTCATCACAGTTGTAAACATATATCCTTAGTGAATTTAACATGAGATCTCTCCAATATTCATCAAAATTGAATTTTTAAAGCTATTATTGGATGGGTTGATAGAGTTACATGATGTGTCATAGTGTAAACCTATATCCTCTTATATATAATTTACATCTATCAAACATTTATATTCTAATATATCCTCTCATGGTTTGATGGATAAATATGAATTTTAAAGGATATATGGGTTGATCCATTCACGGTCTGACCTTATGCGTCACAACATAAACCTTGATTTCTCAATTTCATTAGCTCTGATCATATACAATTCATAATTTCAATTCTCCCAACTATATAAAAATTAAAAAAAATGTGAATCAAGGAAAAAATAATTACCTTATTAGCATAATTTATCAATTAAAATCATTAAAACTCTATGTATGAAATGTAAGAATCAGATCCCACCCCGCATAATTAGAATTTTCTTATCCTTAATTATGATGTATAAAAATAATCACAATCTAAAATCATTCTACAAATATTTATATATCAATGTTTAAAATAAAATTATTCTAAATTTAATATAAACTTTCAAGTTCCATAAAATAGAAATTATCCCACTCTTTATTTTTAATGGAAATAGATTTGATGATGTATTTTACTCTTTAACTATGGAAATGAAAATGCATCTTCTATATTATATTCATATTTATTAATTCATCATTAATTTTCTTTCACGTCATGATTTATCTCACATTAATTATCTCCATTGATCACACAAGGTTTTAAAAAATATATATTTATTCTCATAATTCAAGTACATGTCCTATACCAAATCTATGTAATGAATCTATCATATCCAAAAAATAGATACAAGGTTAAAAAATAATCATGAATAATTTTAAATAAGGTTAAAATGACTTTAGGAATTTGGGTTGGGTAGATAAATGATATAAATAAAATAAATTGAAAAATGGGTATAATATCTAATTTATAATGCATGATACTCAAAAGTAAAGATCAAATAAAGTTATAATTATTAAAATAAACATCACTCCACTTTCCCAAAACTCTTTTCAAGTCATAAAGTAATGAAAGATATTAATTAGGCACCATCTCATTGTGTCTTTTTTTCTTTCTCATTATTCATTTTAATTATTTTTTAGAAGTTGTTCTTAGGAAAGGTATCGCATCTATCACTCAAACTAAAATGATCAATATTATTGGTCAAGAAATGAAGATTTTTTACTATCTAGAGACACAACCCATTTTTTCTTTTTCTTTTCAATAGGTTTGAATATTGTAATATAGTGAATTATATCGTGATCCTTTCCTGCATACCATCGAAGGAAACCCCTCACTTGAATCAATTAATCACATACCATTTCACCATAAAATCCCCCCTACACTTGAAGAAATGAGTATCATACAGAATACCTAGAGTAGAGTCAGAATAAAAATATAGTATGACAATTTTTTTCATAAATATTTCCATACATGGCTTATATAGGATAAAATAAGGATGCATTTAAGTCTAAGGATAAAGAGATAATTGATAAAATACCTCAATCATATTAAAATTGAATTTTTACTTCCATTACTTCAATTAGAATCCAATAAAAATCTAGAAAAAACATGTCCTCAGTATCACACAAGAAATTTACTCAAGAAAGAATGTGAAATATTAGTTTTGATGCCTCTTGGGAATGAAAAAAACAATTACTTCTCTTAAATCATAATTTTTCAAATTAATTTCTCTATTATTAACTATACTCATTAATCACCCATTTTACTCATCTAATCAAGAACACAATGAAAATTAAACCATGACATAATGATTGTCATAAGTGAATCTTTCCTCATAGATAATAAAATGAAAAAAAAAATCCTAGTGTGGGGAATGAAATTTTCAAATTTAAAACCCCTCTGATGAAATGTATCGGTGTAAAGAAATACTAAAATAAAAAATCATACTTC
Source organism: Viscum album (assembly GCA_963277665.1). Classification (NCBI taxonomy): domain Eukaryota; kingdom Viridiplantae; phylum Streptophyta; class Magnoliopsida; order Santalales; family Viscaceae; genus Viscum; species Viscum album. Next base: position 814,330,268 of record OY728140.1, on the reverse strand, counting down.
CCTTTTATCAAGTTGTATTGGGTGTGTGGTTGTGAAATCTAGTGATCATTTATACATAGTCTATTTTATAGCTTTTCATGAAGTGAACCTATATCTCATTGTGTAAATTGTCAAGTAGTCCCATCATTTTATGTCATGTTGCCTTATTCTATGTGCCTTTACAATAAACCTGAAAAAAATGAATGTGATTTCCCTTTTCAATTCATCTAAAAAATGAATGAGGAAGTGGTCTACAAGTAAAATATATAATTAAGAAGACTAAAACTCAAGTTATCTCCCATGAGAGATTTTTTTAACATTTTTTCTTGAAATACCTCTTATTTAGTTCATGTGATGGAAGATTTTTTTGAATTTACCCATATTGGAATAATGAATATTTATAGTTGTATCATTTAAATATAGGATGGAATTTATGTTTCTCTAATGTCAACTTCACTCTCCCTATGAGAAGCACAATTTCTAACTCTATCATACCAATCCACCATTTCTTAGTTATCCCTGAAGATTTATATTTTCAATCATGTATAAACAAACTTGATGGTCCTTATATTTATTTTAAAAAATCATTACTCTATCATCTATAAAAATATTTTTGTAGTTTTATTTTCATCATTTTAGTATCAACCGCTTTATCTTTCCCTTGGAAAATTTCCACTTCTAATTTTTCTTCAATAACTATAGATTCTTCCAACATTTACATGTTATTCACATAGAATTCATTATTTTGTTCAATTATATTATTCATCACCTTGTAAATTTTTAATGTGAAATTCTCACCATCGACTCTCAATAATATCTCTCCACTTACTAAATCATTCCATACTCATCCCATGTCTAATAATGGTCTTCCATGGATAATTTTTTCCCTCTCTTCATCCATATCAAGCACTAGGAAATCCACTAAAAAGTAGAAATTATCAACCTTCACGAGGATGTCTTCAACTAGGCCTTGTGGGTACTTCATTGTTGGATCTATTAGATATAGTTAAACTCATGTGGTCTTCATGTCTTAAATTATATGTTTATTTAATGTATTATATGTAATTATGTTCATTCTGTAACCTAAATTTTACAAATCTCACCCAAATTCATTATACGATATTTTAATAGGAATTAAAAATCAATCTGGGTCTTTTTTATAGATTCATTGATATCAATGTTTATCATTTCCTTATGAGTTTAAAGGTACCAATTTCCTATAGCATTGCCTTGTTGGACACAAACATTTTCATGAATTTTTTGTATGCATTCAAATTGTTCAAAGAATTTGTGAAGTGGGTGTTAATATGAAATTTTTTAAAGTTTTATAGAAACATACATTATTTTGTGTCAATTTTACCATAATTAAATCAATCTAAAATGGTAATCTTGGATTGTATGGCATTGGTGGTGATTCCTCCAAAAATTCTTCCTCTGCTACTTACTCTCTTTAATTATTATTTTTCATATTTTCCATTACTTCTTCAACATTTTCATTAAACTTCTTTCTTCCTATTTCAAGGCTATCCTTAGTGGTTTTAATTTTTATAGAAATATATCCATCCAAAAATTCCAAATTCCTTAAGAAAACATTTTGACCCTTTTAGTAATCTTCCATTTTATTGATAGTAGCCCTGGTTTTGGTCATGAATATGGAAAGAGTCTCCTCTAGTGATTGGATTTGAATGTGGATAGAAGGTTTTTATTGCAATTGAAAGATTGATTTCCTTTATTGATATCCTTTACTTTATTCTTTTATTGGATGTCACACCTACAATTGATTACAATGATTATAATCATCATAGTTTAATTCATTAATATATGTAGCATGAGGTTCTTCCATGGCCATATTAGAATCCATCTTTCTATAAAAGGCATCTATCTAGGCCACCATCCATTTATTGTTGTAAACCATGTTGATTCCCATCCTTTTTACTTCTTCATATTTCCACTAAAATCTATCAATTTCCATCTCAACCAGTATAGGGTAGCTTTATACTGAAAATGTCTTCCTCAATTATCTATCTACTACAATATCCTTAATTGATTTATTTCCTTATGATAAACTTTTATAAAATATTTTAATTAATTACCACATTTCAATTCTATGATAGTGAAATTTTTTAATTATGTCTGTGAATTTATCCAATGAATTATAAGTAAATTTCCTTCTGTATTGATTGAAATTTTATATATTTACATGAATATCCCTTGATTTTTATGGGGTAAAAAAGTGAGCTAAAAAAATTCTTAAAAACTCATCCCATGTGGTAAGGTAATGAGGTAAAAAACCTTATATCTATTAAAACACAAATTCACAAAAAAATTATAAATAATTATAACCTCAATAAATTGGTAGAGACGTTTTTTAATTAACAAGTATCACAGAGTTTATCAAATATTTATACATGTGCATTTAGATATTTGTGTCATATCCCAGAAAAGTAAATAAAAATGAAATCATTTGGATGATCAATGGTTTGATCTCCAAATGGTTTTATGTACAAGTGGTACCAAAATTCATATTTGTATCTCCATGTATGATAGTCTTCTACAATCTATTAACATTTCTATCCTTGGGTCTCTTACATTCAAACCTCTAACAACATGTTTCCTTTTTTCATTCATAATCATCATTCATGCTTTGTTCTTTTTCTTCCAAAAATTTGTTTCCAATTCAAGATCATAGTTAAGGGTATATTTACATTTGGATCAATTAGAATAAATATGAATCAAAAATTAATACTAAAATTTTTAGCACAAACACACAAATTGTAATATAGAGAAATAAAAAATTTAAAGAAAAAAAAATTGTGAAAAATTTATAAATCTACTTTGCAACCATCAGAAACAAAACACTTGAAATTTTACCCCCATATGGCATCATTAATTCATACAGTTCTAATAAATTTTAGAATATTATTAAATACTTTAACTAAACTAATAATATCATATTATTTTAGTACTTGTAGAGTTTGATATCAAACCCCTGAGATGGTTTAAGTAGATGTTTAAAAATATTTATTGAGTAAAAATAAAACTATAGGATTTGGAATCAATGATATAATATGTGAAAAGGTTTGAAATTTCCATGTTTTTTTACTAGTGGAATACAATTATAATTTTTTTAGTCATGTTTTTGTGGAATACAATTAAATAATACAATTATAATTTGTTTATTTATGTTTTTGTTACTTACAATTTTAATTTCTAGGTTTTTGAATTATTCTAAATAATACAATTTTCATGCGCAATTAAAAATAATTATTCAAACATTTAAAACCAATTCCCAAATTTAAGTTTAATGATCATGAGACATGAAAGAGGAAAATATTTTATAATAAAAAATGAATGCATAACACAACAGTGTAACATACTAGAGAATAAATTTTACTAAAACACTCCCACTTAGATTACATTTATCAACACAATAAGAATAACCCCATCATGATTTTCATGGGGTAGTATAAGAGAAAGATATATCTAACACAACAACACCACAACAAAAACATTATAATATAAATCTTTCTCCAAAATGAGTATAAGCTCCATGTTCTGATCTATAATAGCACTGATAAACCCATGTATTTATATGAAAATAAATCTCTGAAGGTTCAACCTCTATGTAGAAAATATCCCATTTAAATTTTTATAGTCACACATAGAGATCCTCATTTAAGTCAATATTAAATTTGTACATGATTCTGAAAAATTGGATTTTTAAAATTATTGTTGACTAGGTTCAATCCAGGACCTGATGTGTCACAATGTGAAACAATTTCCTTTTCTCTAGAATTTCCCTTTATTTTTCTTTCAAATATTTACATCTCATCTAATTGTACGATAGGTAGAACTAAATTTCAACTGATATCAGGCTTTACCCATTCATTTCATGGCATGATGTGTCATTTTGTGGACTATGAATTATCAATTCCTTTAAACCTACTAATTTATAGTTCCTTGTTTGAATAATCCCTTCAATAAATAAATAATAAAGGTAAATAAAGGAATATAAAATTAACCTTTTCATAAAATTTATCAATTAAAATCATCAAATATTTTTACATCCCATAACTTGGACTCAATTATCTGGTGTTGAAATCATAAACTTTACATTTACTGTGTTGATTTTGATAATTGTGACTCAATTTTTTTCATCCAGTCTTTAGAATATCAAAAGTTAAATATATATCACTTACATCCCCAAGCACCTTTAAGGTTTACGATTTTAGATAATTAGGAAAAACTATTACATAAAAACATCACATCTCTTTAAATAACCATTCCACCAACTTAACCCATATTTTATTTTTCACATTAATACATCGTCATCATCTATATAAAATCCCATCTATAAATAAATCGTTCAACCTCATTATTTATAACTTGGGGAAAAAACATAATAGGGATGATCTATGATACTCAATAAGAGGGAACATGACAATTAAAAAATGAATTTCATCATTCAGATTAATAAGAACATAAGGTTATGATTACATAATCAAAGTGCATGAGTATAACATTATAATATTCATACTCATCAATACCAGGATCATCAAACATGGAAATATAGAATAAGGATTTGACAAAAGAAATATTCTTTAGAATCAATAATCCTGAGCCATGTGATATCAATCCTGATCAAATGAAATAAAATAAACTCATATAAAGTAAATAAAAACATATTGGTATCTAGGAACATCATCTCATAGAACCCATAAATAACCCTTAAATATTGGAATAACTATATAGATACATTCTAATACAATTTTCGATAGAAAATAATCATTACCCAATGCACAGGATAACTATCAGGGTGAACCCATCATATAAGAAATAATGGGCTCACTCATCACTCTCGGGGTGCACCCATCATATATAATATCCTAGAAGCAACTAATAAATAATTAACATAGAGAAAAAATTTCATCATAACTCATTGAAAAAAATATTATTTCTTTTCAAAACAAGATTAATATTTGGAAAATAAATAGTTTCCATAATAATATTTTTGAAACATGATTAACACCTAGAAAAGAAATGGTTTCTATTATAATAACTCTGGAACATGATTAAACCTTGGAAAATAAATGGTTTCTATATAAACCTCTTTGAAATGTGATTAACCCATTGAAAAAATAGGTTCCAAAATAATATCATTGAAATAATCATAATACATCCAAAGAAGGAACTAGGATGGTATCAATGCAAAATATCCCCAATGTATGATAGGTAACAATAATAGTTTTTGATTTTAATTAATTTAAATACTATTAAAATATAATTAAATAAATGTTTATGAAAATACTCTTAATTTTTGAAATCACTTTTTAAAATAGAAAATATTTTGAAAAAACAATTCTTGAAAAAGAATTAAATATTATAATGAAAACATTTTATTAAAAAATTTAAAACATTTATTGATGAAAATATAATTATTTATTTAAAAATCACTTTTTTGAAGAAAAAAAAATTGAAATATTTTTAGAAAACATGAATTTGGAAGAAAATGAGTTTTTGACTAAAAATAAGATTTTTTGTAAAAACATTAAATAGAACTATTGAGTAAATAAGGGGAGGAAAATAAATAGAAAACGTGTATTCTAATGAAATAACTATATTAGAATAAATATAATGAGAAATATTTATATTTTTATCATAATATTTCCACATTGGATAATTGCTCACAAACAATCCCGATAAACGATGAGACTGTAACATGAAACTATTATCACTTCAGAAAAATTGAATCATAAGACCCATGAAGGATTAAATTGATTGAATCATAAAATAACATGATAATAAATAAATAAATTATATTATATGTAAAATGTTTTGTTTATACACTACATAAAATAATTCAAGTTCATACACAATATAAATCTCCAACAAAGAAAATTGTGAAAAAAAAATCAATTACTGGTTTGGTAAATTTGAAACCGTAAACCCCAAGAAAGTGATATAATCAATGGGTATATAAAACCCCATAAATGTATTTATAAAAATTATATAATACATTTTTGGTTATTATATACACCACATAACAAAAATCATTGGTGAATATTGCATATATATCACAGAAATAAAAGTGAGACTAGAAAAATCTTTACCTTGAGTCTAACATGCCACGTGTGTCTTTATATTCCAAAATAATAAATATATGTTAATTATTTAATCCCTTGGGATCATTTTTAACTTTATTATTACTTTTATATCATTTATTAGTATGTTATGTACAATTATGTGATCAATCAAGACTGTGTCGAATGTTTTGACCATATTCAGCTTATGTGTCAAAATAAATTTGGTTGGTAGACTATGGTCAAAGTGGTAATTATTTCAACATCTAAAAACTAATAATAATTAAATAATTATCATATTTATATATAAATTATAATTTTAAAAACCATAATTAATGTTGGTTATGAAAAACGAACTAATGTTATAAACGTGGAGATGGTAGGTCGTACGTATGCAAGAGTGACGTTTACATTTTCATAATTATTCTTATGTAAAAAAGCTAAGTAATATTTAATCTTTAAAATAGATAATAATATAATAAATACCATTTTATTTCATTATATATACTTATATATAGTATTCTCATAATTTTTGTAGGGAAAATGGAATCACCTTGCTTTGAGGAGGTGGTAGTCCACACGTCCATGAATGATGATATCATTTTTTGGTGAGTGAAAAGGTAAAAATAAAGTGATACATTATAATTAAATAATGATAAAAATTTCATTAATATCATAAATTTTTCATTTATATCACATATATTTACTATCTTTTCCCTTATTTCCTCCATTGTAATGCATTAGTGAAAAATGAATCACATCTCGTCATGAGGTGGTAGTTCGTTGTACACACGAGTGAAGTCATCGTATCCTTTAAGACATGGAAAAAATGGTATATATATATATGATATAACTACTCAATATGTAAAATTATTTTATAAATATGACATATAATCTTAATATCCATCATAATAACCAATAATGAGAGGTGGTAATGGAAAAAAAGAATGACGTCATTTTTTGAGGCGGTAGTCCTTTGTGCACCCAACTGATGATTTTGTAACCCATTTTATAGAAGTGTGTGTGGTTCTAGGTCATAAACATAATATAAAAAAAATATTATTATATTTAATATAATTAGGTTATTATGTCATCATGGTATAATAATAATTTAGGGAGGTTATTAAATAAGTAAAATAAAGATGCTCGTTGTGGAACATTACCTCTTATTCAGGTATCCTCCTTATATTTTCACTAAATCCATCCAAGATTGGATTTATTCTCAAATTAAGGATTATATAATAGGGGTAGTGTTATTTTTGAGTTATTTTTTAATGGTTTGGATGAGTAAAATGTCTTGATATATATGAATAAGTGAGGGGAATAGGTGCCCTTTTATAGTAGATGAGGAGTGTCATTCTTGTAAATACTCAAAATTATTCACAATTTGAATGTCAATATTACATAAAGTCACTAAAAAATTGATAATTAAAGTTTTTATAGGCTACACAGTCTATAAAAACTTCCACCACATAATGGAAAACATTTTTTGAACATTTTATTCCTTAACTTCTAAGTTTATTTTTTTCATTCTGTTTTTTAATTATGGTAACCAGTTTTCTTAAAAAATTAATTTATCCTTTAAAACTAAATTAAAAATATACTTATTATAAACTATATACCCAATGATTATAAATTTGAAATAATTTTTTTGATGAAAATCTTATGTCTTTGGGAAAATAATATAAACACAAGCGCAAATAACATGAAAAAACACCACATTAACCTTAACTGCACTAATAAAGTTTTTTATTAATAATGGGTCAATATATCCATTATAAAATAAATAAAAAAATTGTTTAATGTGGCATAATTTATATTTATTATCATTTATAAGTCACTTTCCATGATATATGATTTTTACTAATTTTAAATCATTTAACATAATATAATTTATTTTAAAATAACATTAATGTAAATTTTAACATTATTCATTTAATTTAAATTTAATAATATCATGACAAATATTTAATTAAAATTTATTATGGTCACACCAATTTAAAATTATATATTAATATAAAAAAATAATTTAACATAATAATTAATTTATTTTACTTCAATTCTATTTTTATTTATTAGGTATTTTATTTTTTATTAACTAAATAATTATTGTGTTGGCATTTCTTGAGAATTTTAAGTAACTAATTATTCTCCAAAAATTAATGATAAATTATTAAAATAATTAAAACACATTTATATTTCAAAATAACATGTATAACCAAACCAAAAATGGTTTTCCCTATCCATAAGCATTTTAGATTTGAAAAGGATGAAAAGTATTTTTTTTCTTCTTCTATACATAACTTATTATGTGGGTCATATCTAAAGGAAATTGGAGAGGAATTTACATTTTTTAGAAAATTTTATTTCCATGTTCTATTTTATATCATTAAATAAAATTAAGATAACATTTTAGGTCATTTCCACTCCTATCATTTGATTTTACCCCTCGTTAAATGAATTTCTACCTTAACTATATTAATTAATTTTTAATGCATTCAATATTTATTTTGGTAAGAAATTAAATTCATGTTATTAGATATTATAAATTATTTTTATTCCAAATATAGAATCCATTTTTAAAAAATTCAATTCATATAACTGTAAAAAATTAATTTAACATTAATCCTGCAGATGCGGCTAGACAACATGTTATTAAGAAAAGTGTTATTTTTAAAAAAATATGCTTTTATATTAACTGTTTGATTAATAATAATAATAATTTTATTAAAACACATTAATAATTATTAATAAATAATCTATCCATTTCACCAAAAGCATTCCCCAGTAGGTATTAAGTTATTTAATTAAAACTTAGAAGTATTATGCATTTTAAAATAGTTTTTTAGAAAACCCCTCTTTTAAACCCAAAAAAAACATACACTAAAAAACAATTGAAATTTGATTTAAAATGAATTAAATATAATAAAATAATAATTAAGTTACTTGAAAACATATTCAAAAAATAATGGCACTTTTAAAGTAATTAGTTTATCTAAAATTTTAGACTTTTTACAAAAAATGGTATTTTTCTTTAGTCACCGACAAATCAATATTCTCTAAAAAATACCAATATTTCACCTAAAGTAGATTGTGATATTATTATCAAAAAAAATTAGTTAATTTTATGAAACATTTTTTATAAAATTTCAAAAAAAATTATTATAAATCTTTTCTCATAAAGAGCAATAAAAATTGTTTTTTAGGAAAATATATTTTTTTAAGAAAATAATCACTTTACTAAAAACCTAATTGACTATTTACTAACAATTTATCAGAAATTTATATTTAGTAATAAATATAAATAAATATGAATTTAATTATTTTAAAAATTAGTTAATATTATTCATAACTCCAATTTAACAGATAGTTTATAACAATAATATATATCATGGGTTGTTTAAGTCCAGTTTTCTATGTTGAATAAGTAATTAAACACAAAAAACTAGGTGTTTCATGTAACACATGATAAATTGAGTATTGTTTGCAATGAAATATAAACTCAGTGTTGTGTTTCCATTATGCTATCAAATATTCTTTTCTTATTTTAAAAGTATCTAGGTGTTACACCACTACCCCTTTAATAAATTGCGTCCTCCAAATTTTAACTTTATCTCAATAATAAAATGTTAGACACTTTAAAAATTATTTTTTTGTAAAAACACATCATAAAAAGAATAAATAAAACACCATCTTTATAATAGATAAAAAAAATTAAAAAATAATAAGTAATAACACATAACTAGGTTTCTAAATAAAACAACATAGGTGGAAATGAATGAAAAGTTTAAATAATTATAGAGGGTGATTAAGGTCATTGATCACAAGCTATTGAATGATCAATGGAATGTTAATGTCCTTAAAAACATAAATATGTGATCATCTAAAAGACAATCTGATTTATTAGATATAAAGATACTTGTATAATATTTTTTTCAATATCTTTTACACAGGTTTGAGGAATTTTTTTACCAACTAGACTAAGATAATATAGAAATATATTTTCTTCATGTGTATAATTTCATCCATAAATCAATTTTAATCACAATATCATCTACTTCTCTAAATGATGTTTATTTTAGATGAATTTTTAATGCTCTAAAAACTAAAATAAAATTTTAATGGACCACATAACCCAAAAATCATAACAATATAGTCCTCCTATATTTAGATATAAATAGTTATCATATGTTAAGATAATTTCGAAAATAAACCCTCATATATTAATCTCCAAATAGTAGTACCCAACGTTCAAACCAAATTTTTCAATAAGAAACTATCCTTAAAATTCTTCAAATATTTCTTGAAAAATATTGAAAAGAAAATATTATAAGGATTTGATCGTATATTATTCCATGATAAATGAACCTTTATTTCCCAAATAAAATCCCATATGTTTTTAAAATAAACATAATATTTACCTGTAAAAATTTAACACTAACCATGAAATCATGTATACTAGTGGTAGGTTCAAAAACCCTAATCGTCCTTCAATCATTGTTTCTAGCCCCACCACCTTTTCAGATGCTTAGGGTTGTCACCCAATATACTGTTTATCGTTTTATAACATAAAAAATAATTTATCCCTAAATAAAAATTCATGTTGATCCAAGAGGTTACAAAAACAACCCAATAAAAATTTTCTAAAAATTTCATTAATGACCTCAAAAAAATACTTCTTAATACCCTAAAATGAGGTGTCTAATATATTTAACATATGATAATCCTTAATCTTATAGAACTATTATAGTATCTATATCTATTAAGATAACCTCAGATGAAAATATACTAATCTCCAAAAGTATCTGAAAATTTTCTTTGATACCAACTATAACAGCCCAAAACCCAGACTCCCAGATCTAGTGCTTGGATTTTAAAGATTATATTTACAGATCTGATGCCGATAATTGTGACTCAATTTTTTTCCATCCAAACCTTACAATCATAAAAGGTAATATTGGATCACATATATCCATAAAAAATTAGGTTTAGAGACATAGATAAGTTGGAACAACTCCTACATAAACATATCACATGCCTCTAAATAATCATTTCTCCCACTTAACCTGGCTTTTATTTTTAAAATTAATACATCATCATCATAAAAATTAAATCCATTATATAAATAACTCATTCAACATCATTCATTATAACCTGGGGAAAAGGAAAGTTATTAAGGGTGAGAATAAATTCTATGTAAGGGAAAATTGAGAACGAAAAAATTAATATCATCAGTGATAATAATAATAGCATAAGGGTATGATGAAATAATCAATATGCATGATTATAAAATAATAAATTTTCTACCCATCAATATTTGGTTAATAAAACATGAAAACATGGAATAAGGCTTTAAAAAAAGAAAATATTCACAAGAATTAATAATCATGTTCCATGTGATATCAATATGATAAAATGAAAAATCATAAAACTATAGTAAGAATAGATATAACATATTGGTATCTTGTAATATAATCTCATATAACACTTATAAAACCCTTGCATATTTGAATAACTGTAAGACCAACTTATAATATAATTCTCAAGAGAACATAATCAGTACCCAATTCATTGAAGAGATATATGGGTGTACCCATCATATAGTCTATAACAGACTCACCCAGTGCTAGTTGGGCTCACCCATCTTGTATAATGTCCAAGAATCAAAAATAATAATAGTGAACATAGAGAATTCATTTCATCATAAATCATTGAAACAACCTTTATTCCTTTTTAGAACATGATTAAACCTTGGAAAATAAATGGGTTCCATGACAATCTATTTTGAAACATGATTAACCCAAAGAAAATAAAAATGTTCTATAAAAATATCTATAAAACATGATTAACCCATATAAAAGTAACATGTGCAATAAAAATATCCTAGAAACATGATTAACCCATGGAAATTAAATAGGTTTTGTAACAATCTCTTTTGAAATAATCATAATTCTACTAGAGAAAGAATACATATGGTATCCATGAAAATTGTTCCTATTTTAGGATAGGTAACCACAAGGTGTTTTTATGTTAATTAATGGATATACCATTAAAAAACCATTAAATGCATTTTAAATAAAACAACATTTTCATTTTGAAAATAACTTTTTAAAATATAAAACATTTTTAAAAATACTTCACATTGAAAATTAATTTGAAATCATATAAAGGAATATTTTTTCAAAAAAATATAAAATATTTATTAAGGTAAATATCCTTAAGGAATTAAATAATACTTTTTGAAAAAAAATAGAAGACATTTTTAGAGAAAATGGTTTTGGAAGAAGGGTTTTTGGCCAAAAAGATTATTTTTTATAAAAAATATTAATTAATACTATTTACAATATAAATAGTGGAAAAGAAATAGAAAAATGAATTCTCATGAAATAAATGGAGATGAATAAAATTAATGGGATTTATTTAGATTTATATCGTAATATTTTAACATTGGATACTTAATCACAAACAATCCTGATAAATGATGAGATTGTAACATGAAACTCTTACTGCTTTAGTAACTTTGAATCGTAAGCCCCAAGAAAGGATTTCATTAAATGAAACTTAAAATAACATTAGAATAAATAAATCCATGATATTAAATTTAAAATGTTATGTATATACACCTCATAAAATATGTTAGGTACATAACATGACATAAGTCTCAAAGAAAGAAAATTGTGACAAAAATACATTACTCCTTTGGTAACTTAGAAATCCTAAAGCATGTAAAATATAGATACTAAAATGGATATATAAATATAAATTTATTTATTTATAATTATCATACAATAAATTCATATTAATTATATACCTCACACAATAAAAGTAATTGGTTAATATGGTATATATCTCATAGAAATAAAAGTGATACGAGAAAAACCCTTACCTTGAGTCTGAATTTAAACACATGTATTTATGTTAATGAATAATAAAATTATGTTAATTATTTACTTTATTGAGAACATTTTCAAGATTATTATTAATTTTATTTCACTTAAAAAAATTATATATACAATTACTTAATCCGCTTTGTTTACAATAGATATTTTGACCATATTCGTCTTATGTGTCAAAAATGACGTTGGTAAGTTGACTATGGTCAAAGAGGAAATTATTTAAAAATAAAAAAATAAGTATCAATAAATAATTATCATATTTTTATATCAATTATACTTTTTTAAACCATCATTAATTATTTTTATGAATAATGAACTAATGTTACGGTTATGGAGACGATAGGTCATACGTGCGCATTAGTAATGTTTCAATTTTTTCAATTGTCATTATAGAAAGAAGTTATGTAATATTTTATCTTTATATAATGATAATAATATCATAAATACCATATTATTTAATTATATATACTTATATACAGTATTTTTATGATGTGGTGGTGAAAAAAATAAATCACAACACTTTGAGGAGGTGGTAGTCTACACATCCACGAAAGATATTTTAATTTTTTGAGTGAGTGAAAAGGTAAATAAATTGATATATTATATTTATAGAAAGATAAATATTTAATTAATATGATAAATACTTCATTTATATCACATTTATTTATCATTTTTACCCATATTACCTTCCATGTAACACCTTAGTGAAAAATGAATCACATCGCTCCACGAGGCGGTAGTCTCCCATACACAAGAGTGACGTTATTATATCCCATAAAAATATAATTAAAAAGGTTATATATGATATAATTAATCTATTGGTATAATTATGTTATAAATATCACATATATACTTTATATCCATCATCATACCCCAATCGTGTGTGGTGTTACTCGAAAAACAAATGACATCATTTCGTGAGGCGGTAGTCATTTGTACACACGAATGAAGATTTCATCTCCCAGTTTATAAAAGTGTTTATTTTTTAAGGTTATACACTAAACATAACAACATATATGTTTATTTATTCTAATGAGGTTGTTATATTATAATGGTATAAGAATATTTTAATTCGGTGGAGAAAGAAGTAAAATAAAGTTGGTTGTTAAAAAACATTACCTCTTCTTCATGTATCCTTTTTAGGTTTGTACTATAGCCTTGAATGGTTTTATATTCCAAAAATAAGTCTTATTGAGAAATTTATGGGATTTTAGATGTGATTTTTGTTGGTTTTGAACAATCAAATTTCTTTAGAGGTTTTAATAAGTTAGGGGAGTGAGTTCCCTTTCAGAGTCGAGGAGTGGAATTATTATGAATACTCAAAAGTATTCACTATTAAGAGGTAAATAATATATAAAGTGCATCAAAAATTGATAATTATAGATTTTTTATAGATTATATGGTCAATACAAACCTCCATAAAATAATGAAAAACATTTTTTAAACATTTTTTTCCTTAACATCTATGTTTCCTTATTTGTTTCATTTTGTTTTTTCATTATGGTAACTAGTTTTCTAACCTAAGTAATTTATCCATTGAGACTAAATTAATGTGGTAATTATTAGAAAATTTAAAACTACTAATTATTAATATTAAATCAAATTTATAAAATTAAAATATTATATGTATGAAAGATTAGTTTTAACACTAGCGCAAGTAATGTGTAAGGACATCGCTTTAAACATAATTGTACTAATACAGTTTTTTACTAATTAGGGGAAAATATATTCATTATAAAAGAAAAATAGTTTAATAAAAGGGTCATATATTATAATTATTAACATTTATAAATCACTGGGAAGAATATAATATTTTTACTAAAATTAAATCTTTTAATAAAATATAATTTGTTATAAAATAACAATAATGTCAATTTTGTCATTTTTTATTAAATTTAAATTTAAAATTATCATTACAAATATGGAATTAGAATCTATAATATTAAAACCATTTTAAAATTATTTATTCGTATACAAATATAATTGAAAAAACTAATTTATTGTAGTTACTACAAGTACATGGTATTAAACATTACATAATCTAGTTAATTACACTAGAAAATGCTTATTAAATTCCCAAAGATCGTTTTCAGTTTTTAGTATTAGAGAATTAGTAAATAATTAATATATATAAATCCATAATCATGAAATATACATGATACTAAAAAAATATACATTTTCATAATACAAAAGTTTTTAATATGAAAATGAAATATTATCATGAAAAGTCTTCACAACATTCATCTTGGCTTCTCCTTTTATCTTTCCCATCCTTAAACCTGGTGAAAAACATTTTAAAACTTGGGATGATAAAAAAATAAAATTAAGGTACATAAAAATAAGGATATAAACCTTTAGTACATGAATACTTATAAACATGTGAAATCATTTTCCCAAATACATACTTATCACCCAATAAGTGTCATATAGTTACTTAGTGAAAATATGAGATTTCTATAAAACATAGAAAACATTAATAATACCATAAAGGTGACTTAGTTAATTAAATACTTAATATTTTAACCCACATATCTACAATATTTTTCTTCAACCCTCATGTATACCTTACAATGTAACCCTCGTAACTACCTTAAAATTTAACTCTCTCGGCAACCTTATGGTGTAACCATCACACTTACACTTGGAGTAACCATATGGTCGACCTCCCACATTAACATACTCAATGAAATGAAAAGAGATATATAACCCACACTTAATAATAAAAAAATCCAATAACCATAAAATAATCATAAAATAATAATTCTTACATAAAAAAAATCCTTTTGAATATTGTAAAAAAATTAAAAGATGATTTTTGGAGAATCTTTCCTTGCAAATATCATATATTTCATGTGAGAATTGACAAAAAATAATAATTTAATATGTGTTTATACATAGTAAATAAAAATAATATAACATAATATAATCAAAATTCATTTCACAAATAATCCTAGTACCACATAATCAATGAAGTATAAGGTTAACCCAAAGAATGGAAATTGGGTCAAGAATTTCTTTTCCTTGGGTTCGTCTAACTTCAAAAATGTTCAAACCTCCAGTATAATGGTTTAAAGAGTGTTATTAATATATTTCAGAAAATTTTAATATTTATAATTACATATATCATATTATTATAACATCTTTCTTCAGATTTATTAATAATGTTTTGTTATTTTCATTGTTTCGGGAGCATTTATTTCACGGTTTCCATGGTTGGTTCATTGTGAATTTTCTTCTCGAATGGAATAAAAACACCAGGGGTAAAATTAAATGGTTTAAATATATTTAAATAACTTTATATTATTCTATATATAATTTTTTTCTGATATTAGAATGAATCATTAGATAAAACATTAATGATAATGATTTTATTTATTTTGGCAGTTTTTATGATAATTGTGAGCTTAATTCATTTTATTCAAGATAAGGTATATATATTGATTCCATAACATTAAATAACTTATAATATGATTAATAACATATTATTTAACCATTATAATGGTTTTATGACCATACTAGAAGGGGTTAATGAAAAATAAAGAGTATCATCCATAATGGCAGTAAATCGACACATCACAGACGATGTTCTCATTTTTAGAATAAAAGAGAGTGGAGAAGAATTTTGATTATGAATTTTTCATAAAAATGAGAAAATTATAGTAAATATAATATATTGGAGTTTTTATTCCACTTGGATAAGGGTAGGTGAAGAGAGTATATGAAAAGAAAAATAATTTAAAAGAAAATAAATGAAAATGAAAGTGGATTTTACCTCATGAATTATCCTCCTTTAGAACCTCTTTAAGGACCTTGGTTCTTGACTTTTGGTGATAATAGTAGGTCTTAAACATGGGGAAGAGGTATGGGAAGGTTATTGAATTGAAATTAAATAATCTACAAGGATTATAGGTGTGAGGATATGAGGTCGTATTTGTAATGGAGGGGACATGTGATTTCTCATTATTATATTCATTAGTTTATTATTTTGGATCAAGACTATGAATAGATAGAAAATTATCAATAAATATATCAAAATAATGAAGTAAATTTATAGATTATGGTTCTTAAATCATCAATGACTTGGGGAATATTGTATTTAACTTATAATGTATATATCACATATTACCATATTTAACAACTCGAAAAAAATCAAGTATTTTAGAAAAATTACAAAAATTCACCCAAGCCATTTTCCAACATGTAGAGTCAAAAAATGAACATGATTTTACAAAAATAATTTTCTAAATATGAGATATTTAATTTTTAATTAAAACCATAATTGATTCAAAAAATACCAATATTAAAACTATAACTGAATTTTTAACACTTTGAAAAATTAATTAATGTATCATAATATTATCTTATAATTATAAGAAAATATAATATTAATTAATTAATCTATTTTATGAAAATATATATTCTTTTAAATAGCAATATTAATTACAAAATTATAAATAAACATTTATTTTTCACAAAAATACCAACAGTTAATTTATCAATTTCAAAATATTTATTTTCTTATTCTATAATATAAATATTTGATATATTCACTTATAAGATAGATAAATATTATTTATACTTTATTAGGGGAGGTTACCATTATTTTGGTCAGATTAATATTCCTAATGGGCATGTTACTATTTCTAAGGTCAAGTTACTATTATATCAATTTAAAATTCAATAATTTTAATAAAGGAAACTTATTTCATTATAAATTTATAATGAATTTAACTACTTTAGTATAGAATGACAATAATTAATTCTATATGTACCTAGGTTGTTACATTCTCCCCAACTTCTTTAAATTTCATCATTTTGATTTTTATTTACTTATTAATCAAATGATGGGACTTTTACATCATATCATTTTCAGATTCCCATGTTTCTTCTTCAACCATACAGTTTCTCCATAAAACCTTATCCTGGTGAATTACCTTATTCCGAAATACATTCTCTAAAAAATCAAGAATATAAATAGGTTTATCTTTATAATAAAGGTTTTCTCCAAGGTGAACTACTTATAAGATCAAAACATGAGATGTATTGGGCACATACATTTTTAACATAGAAACATGAAAAACATTATGTACCTAAGATAAACTCAAAGGTAAATCTATTTGGTAGGAAACTTATCCAAAATTCTATAATATTTCATAAGTTCAAAAGAACCGTTTACCTAGCTTTTCTTTCTAACCAAAACTCAAAACACTTTTCTATGGTGATATTCTGAGAAAAACATGATCATCTTACTCAAAAGAATAGTCTTTCCTCATGTTATCTACGTACATTTTATGCATGATCTGAGATGTTATTATGTGTTGATGGATCATCTTCACTTTATCATCCACTTAATCTACTAATTACGGTCCCATAAACATCATTTTTTCAAATCCATCCCAAAAACATGGATTTCGATGTTTCTTTCCTTATAATCCCTCAAAAGGTTTCATTTGAATACTAGAATAAAAGTTGTTATTATAAGAAAACTCAAATGATGAAATATGTTTATCCCAACATCCCTGTTAATCCATTGAACAAGATCAAAGTATATATTTCCATGTATTAATTTTTCACTCGATCTTTCCATCAAATTAAAGATAAAAGGTTATTATGAAATTTAATTCAGTTTCCAATGACTTCTGAATGCCTTTACAAAAGTTAAAAGTGAACCTGAGATCACAATCAGATATAATGGATAGAAGAACTCCATGTAACCTAAAAATATCATTGAGGTATAGTCCATAAATCTGATACAAAGATATAATATCTTGAATAGAAAATAAATTTGAAAATTTAGTC
Organism: Viscum album; assembly: GCA_963277665.1. Classification (NCBI taxonomy): domain Eukaryota; kingdom Viridiplantae; phylum Streptophyta; class Magnoliopsida; order Santalales; family Viscaceae; genus Viscum; species Viscum album. The sequence goes on along the minus strand of OY728140.1, from coordinate 814,311,514 downwards.
AGTCAGTCAATAATAACCCAAATCACATTGTTACCTTGAGAAGTCTTTGGCAGTCCCACTATGATGTCCATGGATATATTTTCCCACTTCCACGCAGGCACTAGAAAAGGATAAAGCATCCCCTTTGGTAGTTTTCTCTCATATTTAACCTGTTAACATGTCATACATTTCATGGTAAAATATACAATAGATCTTTTCATTCCATCCAACCAGTAATACTCCTGAAGTTCTATGTACATCTTAGTACTATTAGGATTAATTGAAAATGGATAACTATGATTTTCATAAAACAATTAATTCATAATTTGGGAATCAAAAGGCATGCATAATCTCTTCTAAAATCATAAAACACAATCTTTTGTAATGTTAAAATTTAGAAACTTACCCCTTTTAACCAATTCTTCTTTTTTCTGTAACTCATGGTCTCTTTTTCTTCTTGCTTAGTTTTATCCGAAAGGGACGACTGCACTGACACCATAATGAAAACAGTTTAATTTCCTACACCAACAACTTCCAAGACAAAATTCATCAAATCATTAGTAAAGGGGTTAGGTTTCAAATGCGACAAGGTTAATAATGCATGATATTTTAGAATCAAGGAATCCATCAAATTGTATGGTTTTATAGGATTTACTTGATCATGAAATCATAACCCGTTATCAATTAAACCCATTTTATCTACCTCATATTTAATTTCTTCTTAGTCAATATATACATTAGAATTTTATGGCTAGTATATATTTCACTTTTGTATCCATATAAATGATGCCTCCAAATTTTCAAAGAAAAAACCAAAGATTATAATTCCAAATCTTAGGTGGGAAAATTTAATTCCTAGTATTTAAATGGTCATGAAGCATAAGAAATTACATAATCATTATACCTTAGAACAAAACAAATTACCCTAAAATAAGCATCATTGTAGATGAAAAATTCTCCCTTTCTGAAAGGTAAGGCCAAAACTGGAGCATTCACCAATCTCTTCTCCAGTTAATGAAAAAAACATCAGATTATTCTATCAAAATAAATTTAACCCCTTTTTATGTTAACTTAGTTAGTGGGATAAATTATTATCATATGTTTTTAACAAACCATCTGTAATATCTTGATAATCCATGAAAACTATGAATCTATGTAACATTGTTTGGTCTTGTCCATTCATTAACCACTTTTGTTTTGGTGAGATCAACTATTATTCCCTCCTTATTTAAAATGTTCCCAAAAAAGTAAATCTAGTGCAACCAAAAATCCCATTTTCTAAATTTTCCATATAAATTAATATCTTTGATATTTTTCAAAAAAATGATCCTAATAACTTTTTTAAAAGTCAAAAAATATCATTAATAAAAACAACAACAAACTTATTCAAATATTCCTAGAATATTCTATTCAAAAGATACATGAATACAAGAGATGAATTTTTCAAACCAAATGGAATAACAACAAACTCATAATTCCCATATCTGTTATAAAAATCTATTTTCCAGAGGTCATACTCCTTTACCTTTAGCTAATAGTACCCATATCTCATGTCAATCATGGAAAAATACTGAGCTCCTTAGATCTGATCAAACAAGTTAGTGATATGAGAAAAATGATACTTATTGTTAATAGTATTGTTATTAAAATATCTATAATCAATTAAAAGTCTCATGGAACCAAATTTATTTTTATCTAAAATATTAATATCACCACATGGTGAAGTGCTAGGCTAAATGATGCCTTTATCAAGGAACTCCTATAACTAATTTTTCAATTTAAGAAGTTCCACATGAGACGTTCAATAAGGGAGGTTTCGAAATTTTCTTAGCAACAAGAACCAATTAAATAGTAAATTAAACTTCTTGATCATGTATAACACTCATAAACTCAACAAAAAATACATCTCCATATTAATTTTCCACCAGAACATCATTAATCTAAACAGTTCCCTTGTTTTCAGCAATATGAACATGATAACTTTCATTTCCATCTTTTAACAGTTTCTCAACTTCATGATATGTTATAAATTGTATGTGTTCATTCTTGTATACAAACAAAAACTCTTTATGAAAAAAAACATCTTTATCTCTATAATCAATATTATCATGATAAACAAAAAGTCAATACATACCCAAAATAACATCAAACTCTACTAAGTGAAAAACAACAATGTTTGTAGGTAATTTCTTTCTATAAACAACAATATGAAGATTATTATAATTCCATTTTGTAATAATATTTTCTTTGGTGACTTGACCATAAATTATAATCTCATTTACTGAGGTGAAATTTCAAATATACTAGAAGCTTTCTTAGAAATAACGGAATTTGTAGACCCCATATTAAACAAAACACGAACAAAATCTGAGTAAACAAACAATGTACTTGATACCACTTCATTGGATGGCCTGACATCTACTAATGTAGTTAGAAAGGATATCATTGCACCTTTCTACATATAATCTAGTTTCTTTCTATCATTCAGATATTTTATTAGGTAGGTATTTGCATAATTCCCCATCACACCACATTTAATGCACTTTACAGTTTTATTTTTATAATTAAACTTAAAATAACTTAAATTACAGTATTGGGCCATATTTCTAGACATACCACATCACAAACACTTCCCAGTTTTGTTAAGGCACTCCCCATGGTGCTTTTTACCACACCTTTCACAAACTGGAAACTTTATATTGATACCTTAAGATTTATTTGATTGATTCTTACCCATAACTTTCCAAATAGACCTCTTCTTTTGATTGTTTCCGACGTACACATATTCATTAGAAAACTCCATTTTTACCCTCTAAGAACATCATATAGGTTTCCCATAACTTTTGAATTCATGGGACACCAATTCCCTTCGATATCTTGGATTCAATCATAAATGAAAATGATTGATTTTTCTATTAGGATCCCAAATAAGATTTGGAGCATACCATTCCAATTAGGTGACATTTTCTTTATACACAGTCATTGAATCCACCACATTTTGTTTGAATTCAAATAATTTCTTTTCTATCCTATGTCAAATCACCTTATGAAAATATTTTTCATTGAAAATATTTTTAAATTCATTCGATTTCAAGGCATCAATATCCACACTACCATGATATTCTTGCCCGTTTAACCCAACTGGTCAGCTTGACCATCATAATGATAAATGGAAATACTAAAATTTGTATTAACTAAACACCACATAGCATAAAATATATTTTTAATAGAATTAATCTATCCTTCATCTTCCACTAGGTCATAATATCTACTGATATTAGGAGGGTATTTCCTTATAAAATGTTCCACTATCATCATGTTTCATTGTAGTAGTTATGGTTGTACTCTTTCTTGGATTCCACCACCATTTATTGCCTATATCAATGGATCCATTATAGTCACAAACTATTTAGTTCCAATTACCACCATTCTAGGTTACGGATTCATAAAGATATCATCCTCTCAAATCCTTACTACTTCAGCTTCCCTGTTTCATCTGTGGAAAACTATTCTAAAAAAAATACCTTAGATAAAGAAACATGTTAATATTAAAATTTTATATCATTTCAATATAAACATAAGGTAAAAATTATTCATTGTATTCTATTAAAATCATCTGAACCCATAAGAGTTATCTAAACCATGCTATGATACCAACTATAAAGAATCGGTCTTAAACATTGCATAATCTAGTTAATTCAATTAGAAAACACTTATTACATTCTGAAAGATCATTTCAGTATTATAGTTTTATATAATTATGAAATAATTAATACACATCAATCCATAATAATGAAAAGTGAATACTATTAAAATAATATCCATTTTTTATAATATAAAAGTTTTTAATGAGAATCAGAAATCCTTTCATGAAAATTCTTCACAACATTCATCATGGCTTCTCCTTTTTACTTACCCATCCTTAAACCCTGGGAAAAATATTATAAAACTTGGGATGATCACAAAAATCTCCATAAGGGAAATTAAAAGAAAGAGATAAAATGTTAGTGCATGAATACTTATAAATATATGAAATCATTTTCAAAATGACATGTTTCTCACCCAATAATTATTATATAGTTACTTTGTTAAAACATGATATTTTTATAACCATACAAAAATAATAATAATAAAATAAATGTAAATTAGGGAATTAATTACTTAATATTGTAACCCATATGGTTAACATAAGATTTTTAACCCTAATGGATACCTTACAATGTAATCATCATGACTACATTACAATTTAACCCTCACATTCATCATATAGTGTAACCATTACAGTTACACTTGGAGTAACCATACGGTAGACATCTAACATAGACATACCCAATTAGTTTGAGGGAGATATAGGCCCCACCCTTCATCATAATAAATTCTCAAGAACCATAAAATAAGCATAAAATAGTAATACTTTTATAAAAACATTCCTTTTGAATATTGTAAAAATAAAAATTTAAAAGATGGTTTTTTAAAGAAAATTCCCCTACAAATATCATATATTTGAAGTGAGAATTGATAAAAAAAATATAGTATGTGAATAAAATATTAATACAAATAATAAAACATAATATAATAATGATTAATTTCACAAATAATCTTAGTACCATATATTCTTTGAAGTAGATGGCTAACCCAAATAATGGAAATTGGGTTAAGAATTCCCTTATCATTGGTTCATATTACTTAAAACATGTTTAAACCTCATGTATAACGGTTTAAAGAGTGTTATTAATATATTATATAACCATATTCATATTTATAATTACTTATATTATATTATTATAACATCTTTCCAATCATTTATTAATAATATTTTGTTATTTTCATTATTTCAAGTGAATTTATTTCATTGTTTCCATGGTTGGTACATTATGGATTTTCTTGTTAAATGGAAGAAAAACTTCAAAAGTAGAATAAAATTGTGTTAATATGTTTCCATAATTTTAAATTATACCATATATCATTTTTTTATAAGATGTTGAATCATTAGACAAAATATTAATGAGAATGATTTAATTTATTTTGGTGGTTTTTTTATCATCGTGAACTTATATCATTTTTTCAATATCACGTTTATATATAAGTTAAAAACACTATATAACTTATAATATGTATAATAAATATTACATAACCATAATAATTATTTTATGACCATCCTTGAAGATTCTAATGAAAAATGAAAGTGTATCATCCATGATGGAGGTAAATCGACACATCATGGATGATGTTCTCATTTTTAGAATAAAAGGGAGAGGTAATGAAGTTTGATGTTGAATTTTTACAACAACATGATGAGATTATAGTATATATAAGATAATAAAGTTTTCATTATACTTGGATAAGGGTAGGTGAAGAGAGTATAGAAAATAAAAATAATTGAAAAGAAAATAAATGAAAATGAAAGAGGATTTTACCTCTTGAATTATCCTCCTTGAGAATCTCATTAAGGCCCATGGTTTTGGCCTTTTAGTGATACCAATATGTATTGGAAGTGGGAAATAGTATTGGGAAGATAATTGGGTAGAAATTAAATAGGCTAATATTATTTTATGTGTGAGGAAAATAGGTGGTGAGGAGTTGTACTTATAGTGGAAGAGAGGTGTGTTTTCTCATTATTATATTCATTATTATATTATTTTGGCTCAAGAATATGGATGGTTTTGGAATTATAAATAAATATATTAAAATAATTAATGTATTTTAGATATTATTGTGCTTTCATGATTCATGACTCAAGGAATAGTGTATCTAACTTATAATATATATATATATATATCGTAAATTGTCGTATTTCACTATTCACCAAAAATTGAAGTATTTTAGAAAAATACCAATAATTTACCCTAACCATTTTTTTAAGTTTAAAATTTATAAAGGAACTTAATTTATAGACAGAATTTTCTAAATATGATATATTTAATTTTAAATTAAATTCATAATTTATTCAAAAAATACTAATTTTAAAACTATAAATGATGTTTTTACAATACGAAAAATTAATTTAGGTATCATAAAATTATATTATAATAATAATAAAATAAAATATTAATTTATGTTCTTATTTTATAAAAAAATGGTTTATTTTATATCATTATATTAATTATAAAATTATAAATAAACATGTATGTTTCAGAAAAATACCAACAGTTAATTTATCACTTTCAAAACAATTATTTACTTATTTCATGATATAAATATTTGATATTTTAACTTATAATATGGATAAATTTTATTTATAATTTCTTAGGTGGGGTCACTATTCTATTGGTCATATTATTATTCCTAATGGTCAGGTTACTATTCCTAAGGTCATGTTATTATTCCATTAGTTTAAAATTCCATAATTTCTATAAATGCCACTTATTTCATTATAAATTTATAATGAATTTAACTATTTTATTCCAGAATTAAAATAAATTATTTTATAAGTACCCATATCGTTACAATTAATTAAATTTTATTATTTTTAATATTAGCTATTTTATTTTATTGTTAATAAAATAATTAATACGTTGGTATTTATTAATCATTTTAAGTAACCAATTCATTTCTAAAAATTGTAGATAACTTATAATGAAAAAAACTCAACTATATTTTAAAATAATATATATAACCAAACCAAATTTATGTTTTCCCTATCAAATGTATTATAGATATTAAAAGGAAGAAAAGTTTTTTTATCTTTGTCTATACATGACGTGTTATATGGGTTATATTCAAAGGAAAGTGGAAAGGAATTTATATTTTTCAGAGAATTTGATGGAAAATATTGAAATAAACTCAATCAAAAAAATTATGATAATATTTTAATTCATTTCTACTATTATCAATCCAGTTTAACCTCTGGTAAATCAATTTTTACCTTAATCACGGTAATTAATTTTTATAGTATTCACTATTCATTTTGGTAGAAAATTATGATGGAATTATTATACATTATAAATTATTTTGATTAAAAATATGTAATTCATTTTTCAAAATTAAATTCACCTAAGTGGTAAAATTTTCTTTAACATTAATCATGCATATCTGAGGAGATGTCGTGTTTTTAAGAAGAGTGTTTTTTTGAAAAAGATGACTCTATATTAACTCGATGAATAATAATCATAATTTTATAAAACATAATTAATATTTAATGATATATAATATATACATTTCATTTAAAAAATTACCCATTAGTTAAAATTTTAAATCATATAAAAGTAGAAACATTATGCAATTTAAAATAGTTTTTTAGAAAAAAAAACCCACTTTTAAATCCAAAAACAAACATATACTAAAATGAAATATAATTTTGATTCAAAATGAATTAAAAAAACTAAATAATACATAGGTTATTTGAAAAAATATTCAAAACATATTGGGACATTTATGTTTCTTGATTTATTAGAAAGAAAATACTTTTTACAAAAATCATTTTTTCACTATTCACTGAAAATCATAATTTTCAAAAAAATAAAAAAACTTCACCCAAAGTAAATTTTTATTTTATGATTCAAAAATGATATTAATTATATAAAAAATACTAAAACTATCCAAAATTTATTAAAATATTCTTTCAGGAATAATAATAAATATTTATTGAAGAAAACATATTTTTTGAAGAATAAAAGCACTTTACTAAAATAATTTTTTGATTATTTACTATATATTTGTCAATAATTTCTATTGATTAATATATATGTATATGTATATATAAATTTATATTTTATAAATTATTTAATACTTTTCATACCCCCCAATTTAATGGCTAGGTTATGATGGTAATATATATCATGGGTCATTTAAGTTTGGTGTTACATGTTAAATATGTTATTAAACATAAAAAATCTAGGGGATATGTGTATCACAAGATAAACTAATTGTAGCTTATAACACAATATAAAAAAATTGTGTGTGTACTTTATTATATCGAATATAATTTTAATGTTTTAAAAATATCAGGGTGATATAAAGTTAAATGCATGAAATTTAAGCATCACCTTAATGAAATCAAAAAATAAATATGTGGAAAACTGAATTCTAGTATTCATTCAAACCTTATTATTTACATTAACTTTGATTTTATGAGCTTTATAATTAGATAAGTTCACCTTTTTAAACTTCTCAAATACAAAATTTTCCATGTATGCCTTCTCTTCCATGAAGTGAAATGATTATCTAGAATCAATGATCCATGATTTCAATTGAATATCTATGATTTTTAGTAAACTACTGACACCATAAACAACCACGAAATTAATATAACTTGTATTTTAAAAATATTACCTTTTATAATTTACCATTCTTTCAAAAAAAACTTGATATTCCCTCTATTATTAATGTGCCAACACATAGGTTCATGATCAAAAGATTTATGTTGGACCATTAGCATAACTTATCTTCTAATTTTGTCTCACATTATTGATTATGAGATCATTATATTTTATATACACTAAGTTAATTTATATATTTTTCCTAGGATTTCCTTTCTCAAAGTAATTTATTCAGGATAATACCCCAAGAATCATTAAACATGATGTTGGATTTCTAAAAATAATTACTCACAATAATTACAATAACATACCAACTCTTCAGAAGCAATGATAATAACAAATGTTCCCACACATATTCAATGAAATTAACATTAACATATCCATGTTTAATTTAAATCATTATCAAATAATTCACATTATTATTCATATATTTTTCTTATGAAAATATCATTCCAAACAATATTTTCATTATGAACACATTTTTCATCATAGGGGAATTCTCATACTTGTTTTCCAGAGTATTAAAAAAATATATTAAGGTATTTGAATTCTGGATGGTTAATGATGTGTTCTGATCTAATAGAATATAAATTATACTGGGTTTATTTATGTCTAACCTCTCTAATTCCTCCTTTTACATGCCCTATACAATGATTCCAATGAGAAGAACTTTAAATTCATTTTGAATAAGATAATACAATCCATTCTCCAAAATCCAAATTCTTCCCCCATAAAATTTATTAATCTGGACCATTCCCCATTCTAATTTCATAGATTATGATACAATTACACCTAAAATAGAGATAACATCAAGATAAGAAATTTACAATTGATTATCATATTGATTTTTCACTATCATGACTTGGAATAATACTTGAGGCCACTTTTTGGTTTGGGACCACTCATTTGATCCTCTGAAATCTCAACATTACAATAGAGTGTATTAAAAAACAAGATTTGAATTCTTTCGCTGAATGGTCTTTTGAGCCTCTCTACACCCACAATCCAAAATTTGGTGCTAAAAATACTTAATTTACAAATATATTTAATACCTAGTGAGATGAACCAAGATAAACATATATATTTAAATAATTTAAACATTATATATCATAATAATCCTATAATCCCAGGACCCAATGACCTAATTTCATTGCAAATTATCCATATATGAAACTTATTTTACAATACTTGTGAAAAAATCTCTATAACCATACTATACTCGACTTCATTCTAGAAATATAATATTCTATAATAATATTAATAACCTATATAATAGAAATATTATAAAAGGGTGAGATCAAAATCTTGGTAAGGAATATATTCATCAACATTTAATAAATTTTCAAATCATAAGATTATGAGAAAAAAGTAACATGAGAGAAATATATTATTCAAAATAACATGGAATAATAATAGTTTTATATGTGACATGATAAAATTAAATATAATCTCAAATGAAAAAAAATATTCAATGGAATAATAGTGTGATATAATAAACCCGATACATATAATGAAATCATAGATATATGAAATAAAAATGTGTCATGTCATGGAAACATAGCTTAACAAAGGTTTATTCCATAAAAAATAATCAAAGTAAGACATCTAAAAATGGACCATGAATAAAAAAAATATATCTCATTACATGATGGATTCAATGTTACATATTATGACCTCTTGGTGACTTGGACATCATAACTCATGACCCATTAGTGACTTGAGTATTGTAACTCACAACTTATTAGTGACTTAAGTATCATAACTCACAACACATTTTTTATCTCAGGAGATATAGAACCGTAACCAATAAATTAAAGGGTGATATAGGACCCCATGTATAATAATCCATACATATTTTTCCTCTAATATATAAATCATTCATTATATCATGAAAACCAAAAAAAATTAAAATGGGTTCCATATTATTTAAAAATTGTATTTCATAATGTGATATAAAATGTAAATTTTTTGATATAAAAATTTAAATAAAAAAAGGAATATTTAATGAAGGTATTTATAATTTGGTTCAAAAAAATTAACTCCTTATTAATTATAAATTTTGTATTTACTGATAAAAATAATATCATAACATAGAATATTCCTTAGAAATAATTTCGTAACATTGTCGAAAACAAATAAGTTATGAGTCGCTATTGAAAATATAATTTTTTAGAAATATAAAAGAAGTATTTTTCAAAACATTACATGGAAATAAATGTCAATGTTATATTATTAAAAGTTCACAATGTTCATCCAATGGAAATGGGGAGTGGATGAAAAAATGTATGATCAAGAAAGGACCTTTCTAATATTTTAAAAATACCTTAAATAAAACCCACATCATACAAAGATTGATAAATATTTTATTTGAAAAGAGGTAAAGAGAAATTATATCATAATAATAAATAAAACTTGTTTTATATTAAACTTAAAAGTAGAATGTTTTTTGAAATAGTGGATATGGATATGGAAGACAAGGTATCATTTACATGGGAATTATTCTGAAAATCATCAAATTTTATGAATAAAAATCCATAAAAGAATGTGTATTTGATATGAAAAGGTAAATTATCTATAAAATAAGGAAGATACACGTCATCACATCATCATTATATAGAATGAAACAATCTTGAAGAACCATACTCAAAGATGAATATTATTCAATCAAGAAAATAATTTGAGTTTGAAAAATCCCTTACACCTTAATTATATTTTGACTCAAAAACTCATGAATGGAAGAAATAAATATATTTATAAATCCATATAATTTCATGATAATTATATAAAAAATACATCCATAGAAATTATATACACCAAAAAAACAAAATAGGTAGTGAACATGAATCATATCTCAGGGAAGCAAAATTGAGATGTGTAATCCATTACTTTTACTCTCAACTTCCCCAAAAGTGATTTCATATCATGTATCTTAAGCATAGAAATATTAATAACCTATATAAAACCTTCTAAATATGTATAAATTTTGTTTATATTTAATTATAATCATTCGTTATATTATTATTAGGTAGTTAATTCTTATTTTCATTATATGATGTTAGTTATTTTTATCATTTCACATATGTTTTGTAATGGTGACATCAAACCCCATTATTTGAAAAAACATTCATAAGTAATATGTTATAAATGATATTTAAATCATTTTTTTGATTTATTTATGCATACCCATGATATCATTATGTAAACTATGGCCATGGTTCACGAGAATAGAATTCATAGTGGGCTTGTTTCAGGTAATTTACTAATAACAACAAATTACTTTATAATGATATTTATTAATTTTATCCTTTCAAAAATATAATAATTACATATATTAATTCATAATATAACATATGTTCATAAAATATATTTTAAAAACATCCATGTATGGTGGTGATTAAAAATGTAACACATCACTCCATGGAGGCAGTAGTTGGCACAAATACACGAAAGATATTTTTTTCATGGAATAGAAAGATGGTGGAAATTTATTTACCTATACATAATATTAATAGATTTATAAATATTGTATTTATTCATTAAATAACCCCTTTTTAACTATTTATGTATTGTATTTATGAAAAATTAAATATATCTCTTTGTGGGGAAAGTAGTATGCACATGTACACAAACACTGTTCTTGTTTTTCTTTGAGGGGGGAAGTGCAGATAATTATTTTTTCATAAATATAATTAAATTTAATAATAAAAATGATAATTATGTTATTATTCTAGGATGTTATAATATAATTTTAGGTAGAGGAATAACACTTAAATAAATAGAAATGAAAAGGATGGATTTGGAATTTTTTTCCTTAGTCCTTATAATAATAACTTTGAAAAATAGATTAAGTCTTTGAGGGGTGGTCCTTTGAGGAGACTATAAAATATAATATTTTTATAAACTTTTTGGGGATTGAATTGGGTATTTTTTTAACTAAGTTGAATATTGTGTGAGTGAAAGTGTGGGGGTGAATGACTCCTATTATAGGTGAGAGGAGTGGCATTTTGTTAATAAAATAAAATAAAAAGTCATTATTCAAGGAAAATGGATCCAAAAGTCAAAAATAATTGATATAGGATGATTAATGGTTGATAAAAATATAATTAAATCATTTGGATACATTATCTTAACATGTATTAGTACTTTTTCTCTTTAACTATTTTTAACTTTTACCATAGTAATTAATTTTTACCAGAGAAATTTATTTATTTTTGGATGATATAAAATAAAAATAATTAAATATTTTTGAAATTATAATAAAAAATTTGAAATCCATTTAATGAGATACAATTTATAAAATTTTAAAAAATTAATTCTAATAATAAATGAATAACTCATTGAAATAGTTTTAGAGAAAAATATTGCATAAGTTATAAAATATCAAATATAGGTTTTTAAATTAAACATAATGTTTTAAAATATATACTTTTTAATTTTAAAATACATTTTGTATCAAGAAAATTTCTTCATAATTATTAATTTATTATTATATCCTAATTATGTCATAAATGTCAGGATATTTTAAAAAAACGGTATTTTACAACATTCACCCAAAAATCAATCATTTCAAAAAAATCAAAAAAATCATACTAAGTTTATATTTTTATAATGATTACATATAAAAAGTTCATTTTTTAAAAATAATAAAATAAAAAACCATTTAAATGGAAATATAAAATAAGATGAAAAACTATTTTATAGGAAAATAACCTTTTCAAATATTAACTATTCTTATTCTAATTTCTGATCAATTTATAATTAAAATTAGGTTAATGTATTAGTAATATCAAAAATATATTTTATCATCATTTACCCATAATATATTTAGTTTATTATAAAAAATTCAAAGTGTATAAAACCCCAATTTTAGAAAAAATAAAAAAAATTAAGCCTACAATGATCTTATATTTTCTTTAGCTTTGCTAATTGAATTTTATCAATAGATTAATATTAAAAATGAATATCATTTTTATTTCAATTTTGAAATGTGTAATGTGTATAAAACATATTATATAAATAATTATATTTTTATATTATCCTAATTTCTACTTACATAACCCGTCAAGATGTTCATGTAATACCTAAGGATAACAAAAGCTATAGTGGCAGTCGTGGGTGGTGGTTCATCTGGAATTAATCTTATGGAAATTTATATGATCCTAAACTTCTCTAAAATATGATTTTCTCTATACCATAATTATTGTATCATATCTTGGGATTGGTCTAGGGAAAGACCTACTAAAGCTATCTCCTATCCAAAATCGAACAAATTAGCTTTGCAAGGTATACTTTTACTACCCGATGTCATTTCTTTCCTTTTTATAAAAATATTTTATAATGTGGTTACTTATATTTATACCTAAAATTTTAATGTCTATATTATAATAATAAAATTTAACAATTAAATTATCATAGTTTTATTTTATTTTGGTGTTACACATGAAACAAACTCTTCATCATAGTATTGTTTTAATGGAAAATATATTCTAAAATATCAAAGTAATAAAAAATTATCCCTCAAACCTAATGTACTGAAAGATAAAATGTTTTCCACACCATAATCACCACACCAAATAAAATATTCACACACACTCAAACAATCTCAATAAAATCATAAATCATATAAGTGAAATAACGGAAAAGTAATGACACATTCATTTTATATAGTTCTCACATGAATGATACATCCATGGGGGAACAGAAGTGCAATTTTTATTTATAAAAATTTATAAAGATTACAAACACAATTTAAAATTAAAAATAATATCAGTTTTACTCTAAATTTCATTGTCACATAACACATCTACATGTGGTCCCACTCCACCTATATAGGGGGTAAACCAGTCATTAAGTCACACTACTATATGGAATTCACAGAAAACCCATCATTTGACTAAAGTGACCTCTGATTCCCATTATAAATTTATAGCAACCCAACCCCATATAGATTGGATCCAATATATGCTATTAACTACATTATCATTATTACAAGGAATAAAATCCTCAAGGACCGATCAGTTTAGTAGGGTTGGTAAACTAAATACATATATGAGTCTTAAATTACAAAGAATACACTAATTACAACATATTTTTATTCTAAATAACTTCAAGGAAAACATTATTACATATAGTTTATCCATGTATATCTTTTATAGTAGGCTTCTTAGATTCATGAGGAAAGGAAACAAAATAAGGGGGAGATCATATGCTCAGTAAAGGAAAAATTTAGGAGAAGAAATAATGAACCAATGAGAGTAATAATTATGACATAGTAAATAATTGAAAACACATACCAAATAATCAAAAAACTCATGAGGATGTTCATAAACAATATTGAAAGGTAATAACTAGAATCACATTCAATTTAAATAACTATATAAATCAATATAAATATGGAGGTAAGAAATTGAAACACATGACATTTAATTAATGAGCTGAAAATGAAATGTATCCATAGACATATCGAATCAGAATCTCATGGATGAATAATAACAGAAACTAAATGAAGGAAATTATTAATTATTTAAATTCAAGTATGAAGAAAATTTTTTTAATGGTTGGAAATTAAGCCTCATTTTATTATTCAATCAAATAGAATACCTCCTTTGATTAGGTAGAGAGATAACTATTACATAGCCTGAAGTCCCAGTGGGTTTGTATCCAATTACATGGCCCGTAGGACCAAATTTATGACCCAAGGCTCATACTGTGAATAGTACTACTACAGTATCTCCCACTACTGTAGTGCCCACCACTGCTACAGTCTATGCCGCCACTATAGTTATTCTACTACTACAGTGATGCTACAGTACTACTATAGTAACTTATAGCCAATGGGTTTTGAAGCACATGAAAACCGGCACTATCAAGAAATTTCATAAGATGGTTTAAACAATTTTGATTTTCATAACTAATTTGTCTCATGAGAACCTGTTGATGCATCGAGGAGCTTTATAAAGTTTGGACTCCAACCATAATTTCATGTCCCCGTAATTCCTCATATTGAATAATAAATTTAATCAATAAATAATATTCCTTATCCAATACCTATATTGAATAAATGAATTGTATTTATCAATAATTCCCCAGTTACTCAAATAACTATCAAAGTAAAACACCATATGTAAAATGATATATAATTTAGGAAATAATAATATCTATATTATGAAAATATTAAAATTTAAGGAAATTTTCAATGAAAATGATGAAAATAAAATAATTTTTTCAAGATAAAGTTATCAATCACAAAAAGAAGTTATATTTCAAAGATAATCATTAAGAACATTCTTGAGGAGTATAATATTTAAACATTCCAAAGTTTTTAATACCACTTTGAAACATTTAAATCCTAATCTGCATGAAGGTATGAAATTAAATGAAACTTATAATAAAATTAGAACAAGTATATTCATGATATTATGTGTCAAAGGATAGTATATACACCAAATAAAAGTGATTTGGTTCATAACAACAAATAAGTCTTAATGGATTTTAAATTGAGACGAAACCCCTTACCTTATGTCTAACTTGTCTCATGTGTCTTTATACTTCTGAATAAAACACTTATGTTAATTATTTACTTTCTTAATACAAATTTTCATTTTTATCATTACTTTTAATTCAATTATTATTATGTAGTGTAAAATTACTATAAAAATCATGTTTATGTTAGGTGTTTTGACCTAATTCGCTTTATGTGTCGAAAGCAACATTGGAAGGTCAACTATGGTCAAATGGATCATAGTATAACATATCTAAAATAATAATCATGATATAATTATCAAATTTATACATCAATTATACCTTTAAAAACAATCATTAAATATTTTTATGAAAAATTAATCAACATTACAATCAAGTAGACGGTAGACCATACATATGCATGAGTAAAGTTCTTATTTTTCAATGATCATTATAAAAAGAAGGTAAGTTGCTTTATAATTATCCAAAATGATCATTATATAATAAATAAAATTTTATTTAATCATATATTTTTATATATAGAATTATTTTTATGTAAAATGAATCACATCATTCCGAGTATGCGGTAGTCTATAGGTCCACAAATGACATTATCACTTTTTAAGTGTGTGTGAATGGGTAATAAAAAAATGATATATGTATATATATATTATCCATAAGGGTAAATAGGTAATGAATATCATATAGTGGTTTTTTATTTCACATATTTTAAATTTAAACCATATTTTATATAATGCATGTATAGTGTGAACAAATCACATCGCTTTGAGGGGGTGGTAGTCCACACTTCTACAAACGATGTTATCGTATTTTCACGAAATGAAAAGAATAGAGGTATGTATTATATAATAATTACATAAGTAGAAAGAAATTATAAATATAATATATATATATCATATATATCATATATAAATATTATGTTCATCATAATGGCCACCATGAGATGCGTCAAAGGAAAAATGAACAATCATTGTTTCGCGAGGTGGTAGTTCATCGTACACATAGACAATATGTTCATTATCGATTAGATTGAAGTGTGTCTAAATTTATGTAAAAACCATAACATAAATACATAATAGTATATTTAGGATAATATTTTTGTTATATAAGCATATAATAATGGGATTTTTGGGGTTGGATAATTGAAATGAAACTAGAGATATTGAGAGAAAACGTTACCTCTTAAATCGGGTAACTCCTTTTGGTTTGTACCAAAAGGGTTCTTTGGATTTCTTCCTACTCAAGTGGAGAATTAAAGGATGAGAGTAGGTATTTTATGGAGATATTTGGGCCTATATTGTTTTATTAAAATTTTCTTGATAGGTGTGAAGAAGTGGAAGGATAGGAGGCCTTTTATAGTGGATAAGGAGTGTCGCTGTTGTAATATTTGAAAAAGGAATTCCGTACACATTTTTTACATTTAAATTGATTCCCATAATTCTAAAATTTTGATCCAATTGGGTATAGGATCAAAATATGGCCATACAATGGCTATTTTATAGGTGTCTAGGTCATTTGGGACCTTAAGATTAAGGTTTAGTCCCTTATTAAGCTAAATTTTACGTTAATCGCTGTAATAAATTTTAATCAATTTCACTAATATTTTTTTTTCAAAAACTAGTTTTACCTTATTATAAATTATAAATTATTATAATTACATACATGAAATATATTTCTCCAAATTCCAATCACATCAGTGGTAGAAAATAATTTAAATTTAATCTCATAGATGAGATGACAATGTGGGGTTTTAAAGTAAAAACATCTGAAAGTTTGCTATATATTTATAGTAAATTACAAAGTGAAATAGATTAAAATGATCTAAATTGTATTAATTTATAAAAATATGATATAATTAAACTTTAAAATCAATTTAAAAATTAAATTAATCTTATAAATAAATTAGATGAAAAATCTGTTTTGAAGTATAATTCAGTATTTTTTACTATTCATTAAAAATCAAACATCAAAAAAAATATGAAATATTTTTCCTAACCTAATTTGTATACTTATAATTCAAATATGAATTTATTTTGACATATTAAATTTATAAAATTTTCAAAATTTGGATTTAAAATGGGTTCTCCATTAAAAGGCAGTAAAAGTGCATTGATAAAAATATAGGTTTGTATGTGTAAAATTGGGGTTTTTCTTATCTTACGCCTATCAAATATATTGGATGAATATAAAAAATATTTTATTAAAAATAATATATATATTAAATTAATATCACTCATTATTTTTAATTGATTTAATATATTAGATTAAAAAACTTTTTATGCCTAAAAAAAGTTTTCTATAAAAATATTTACTTTATATTCACTTGCTTATTTTCTTCATTTATAATTAATTTGTTAACAATTAATTAATTTTATATTTGTGTAAAAAATAATTTTCATAATTTAGTTATTACTATACATAACTACTAATTTAATGGCTATGTTATATATAATAATATTTTAATAATATATTATTGTTTGGAGAATCTCGGTCTTGCATGTAACGCAAGTCATCGAAGAAAATCATTGTTGTGTGAAACATACTCTAACTCAGTGTCGTATCCATTGAAATCTACAAAATATATTTTATTTATTGAAAATATTAACCATATTATAAATTCTCAGGATATTATGTTCCCTTATGTCATTGGTGTTGTGTGTCATACACATTATCGAATAAAATGTTCACACATTAGATTTTCAAGGTGTTATATTCTCTCAACTTTAATTAAATTGTGTCCTCTCAATTTAAACTCGATCTTGGTGATATATTGTTTTAAATTTCCTATGTTAAAATCTAACATCATGATCATGGTTCATAAAACATCCTTTATGAAAGATATAATGTAAAGAACAAAGGTCACATGGACTAACATTTAACTAGGTTTTTATATAAGAGAACATTAGTGGAATGTAGAGATACACACATGGAGAAAAAGTGTAAATATTTTTAAAAAGATAGTGAGGTCAACAATCATAAACAATTGAATATTAAATACAAAATTTATGGACTCAAATCCATGGATCTATGACGATTTTGAAGTCTATGAGTTCAACAAAAATTATGGTATTAGGACAACATTTTATTTATATAACTTTTTCTTAATTTTGGTAATTCTTTTAATAACTAATAATTTAAGGGAATTTACTTACATGTTATTTTCTAATTTCATTTGAAAAAATATATCTTCTAGTTTTGGTTAAATAATATTCTAATTCATCCCTTACTTTAAGAAATGGATATCCAAAAATAAAATTGATTCTTAAAGCACCAAAATAAAACTTTAATGGATATTAAGGTAAATAAAAGAGTAAAAAGTGTATTAATTTTTATCTAACTATTCTCTAAATTAAATATGGTAAATACATAAATCTATAAACCTAAAAAAGTTAGATTACTAGTTCATCATTAACATTTATTTGTAAATTTTTTAACTAAAAATAGTAACATATTAACCAGGACATTGCGTAGGTCAATGATTAGCATGAAACCCATATCTTCCTTTGGTAATTGGTTCATGATTCGTGACCCTGTTAGATTTGATGGGTTGTTACCTAGAATATAGTTTTTCCTTTTCAAAAACCATGTTAATATAATTTCAAAAATAAATTTCATGGACATTCTTGAAATAAGGTTAATAACTAAATTGACTTTTATCTAAGGATTTCAATACAACCTCTATAAATAAATACTTAATCCATTTATTTCCACATAGGTCCTTAATTGGTCTAGGGTTTATCGATAATATCATTTTTTTTAGTTTATAAATCGTGACATCTTTTCTTCAGTCTAAAACACCTTAGGTTTAACTAAGGTTATTCATTTTCAAAATACTTTATAGTGGGTTTTAATGAAAATTTGAATTTTCCTAAGAATATCCCATGAGATGGTCAACATAGGTGTGCAGTAAAACCCATTTTCATGTACCAGGTTACGTCAAGTCAGGATTGACAGACCTTTTCATAGTTATTACTCCTAGGTACGTCTATTCTAGAATCGTGTCCACTTATAGTATCTAAATAGAGATGTAATTATAGAAGGAACCACATAATCTCTACATTACTAAAATTATAGGGGGATCTTCTACACTTATCTTAAAAGTTTACCTTATGATTATGTTATATAATCTATGTTTTCTTAAATATAATTCACACGGTTTCAGCTAAACATAATTTGATACCAACTATTGCAACCCCACCCCAGATATCCCTGAGCTGATGGCTACTATCAACTATATTGGCATGATTATAATGAATCAAATCCCAAAGGACTAATCATTTTAGTAGTATTGGAAAACTATATTAATATATGAGTCTTATATTGAAAATGAATGCACAAATTACAACATAATTTTGTTTCTAAATAACTTATAGGATAACTTTATTCCATGTAGTATATCCTTCCATATCATTCATATTACTCTTCTTAGATTCCTATGGAAAGGAAACATAATAAGGGTGTGCTCAAATTCTTAGTAAGTAAAAAATATAGTGGATGTAATGATGAATCAATGAGATTAATAATTCTAGATTGGTAAATAAATGAAAACACATACCCTGAAATCAACAAACTGATAAGGAATTTCATAAACAATATGGAATGTTACTGTAACTCCCTAGGTAAATAAAGAATATGGAATTTTCACATTTATCCATATTTGTGAATAAAATATTAATATTACTTTAAAGGGGACGCTATGCTCGATGGCGTACACAATACGCAACAATGAGTTTCTTGGGAATCTTACGTTGTACTCTAATAATAAAATAATATTATTTTAAATGGTAGTTAACGCATACCCTTTGTAATGGTGGGAATGAACAGAACTAACTACAAAATAATTATATATGTTTTTCAAATATTTTTACACTTTACAATAAATGTTAGAGGATTAAAAATGCAAATGAATCCAATTTTAAGCGTAAACATTCTAATATTCCTTAAAAGGTCGATTAACCACCTTTTGATGGAGAACCTATTTTAAATCCACTTTTTTGACAATTTTATGTGTTATATTTGAAAAAATAAAATTCTTCTTTAGAATCGGGACATCAAAATTTACTTTGTGTAAATTTTTGGTATTTTTCTGATAAAGTTCATTTTTTAATGAATAGTGAAAATGTTGTATATTAATTCAACACCCCTTTATAATATAATTTATTTATATGATTAGATTATCTTTTGAATTTTTTTAAGGTTAAATTAGAATATATTTTTACCATTTAATCCACTAGTGGTCATTGGAATTAATTTCACTTTGAAATTGGACTTAAACTAGTGTCAATCTTTTAATAGATATTGTTTCTTAAAAACATGTTGTTTGTTATGACAACAGGAATTAATTATTAAATTAATTAATTCAACTTATATGTTTTGAATTTTGTAAAATAGAAATCATTTTTGAATTTGGAATATCAAATATATCTTAGGGTGAATTTTTTGTATTTTTCTGAAAAACTTCAATTTTTAATGAATAGTGAAACCACTAAGTGGTAGTTTAAAAACTGTTTTTTCGTTTAAATGAAACTTTACCACCTATGTGGTTTGAATTTCAAAAATATGACATACATGGTTTTCATTAGGATGTAAAATGTGGTTCAATTGGATTAAAATAATTTTTTGGTGAATATTAACTCTTAAGTTTTTAATCGTGATTAGAGGTAATTGGTGTAATTTAAGGTAAAGATAATGTTATAATACTATGAAATGAACTTTACACATGTTATAACCTTATTGTATGAGTCATGGAATACCAAGACAATCCATGGGTCAACATGGGGACCCCATGGAGCCACTTTGGTTGGAAAATGACATTAATACCTTTTTATTTAAAGTTAAAATTAAAATGTCACAAACATGTGTTGTTTTACTAAAACATTTTTTACATGGGGTTATATAAGTCATATTTTTCACTATAAATATTCCTTATAAATATAAAAAGATTTCCTACATCATGATATTTTTTTATAATTTTTAGACATTAAATAAATTAATTTATTTATGACACCGTGATGATGCAGTGATTACCACATAAATGAACGATTTAAATAAAATGAAAAGATAATGTAAACTCTATGACCTACACTTGT
The DNA here is from genome assembly GCA_963277665.1 of Viscum album. Taxonomy (NCBI): domain Eukaryota; kingdom Viridiplantae; phylum Streptophyta; class Magnoliopsida; order Santalales; family Viscaceae; genus Viscum; species Viscum album. Next base: position 814,289,706 of record OY728140.1, on the reverse strand, counting down.
CAAAAACCTATTAGATGTGTATATTTAGAACTATTATCACCTTATCCTCGAAATTTATAATTGTGGGACCTTTAAAATCCGAATATAATTTTATAATAATGTAATATTTTATAACTTTCCAAGAGTGCCCCTCTTCTCCTCTTATAAAAGGCCCCCACCTCTACCACCTTACACACACCTCTCAGGCCTTTGGCTCGGACAACACCTTCCCATTTCATCTCTACACATCCCTTTATTTATCATTTAAGCCTCACTTTGGGTATAATATTTTCCAAGGAAGCCTTTGAGCTTAAATCAAAGAGAGTTACCCGATTTAAAGGTAATGTCTTCCCTTGTGTTCTTTTGTTTTATTTTGCTTCTCCAAACCCCTAAACTCTTTTTATTACTATTTTTTGTAACACCACCAGTATATTAAATATACTAGTATGTTTTTATAAGAAGTATTCAAGATAGACTTTCATACACCTTCGTATAATGGTTAAAGAACATACTGTTTCTGTGGTTGGCGATTTTCTGCCTCACGAAACGATGATTGTTCAATATTCTCGTAACACCTTTAAAGGTGGCCATTATGATGTAACTGTATTTTATATATGATATATATGGTATTTATGTTTACTATATGCTTCTGTATTTTATATTTAAAACATACCTTTATTCTTTTCATGTTGTGCAAATGCGATAATTTCATATGAGGAAGTGTGGACTACCGCCCCCTCAAGTGATGTGACTCGTTAATGAAATACATGGAATGTATAAAGAATGAAATTAATGAACATATGTGACCTATATAACATATATATTATAATGGAATTATAATATATATATATATATATATCTCATTTATTTTTAATTCCATTAATATTAAAAAAAATGGAAGTAGTGTTCATGCGTACGTACGGCCTACCGTCTCCATGAACAGTGCTTTTCATTTTTTTATCTCCAAATGTTATGTAATAGTATAAAATGAATATTTACTGAATATATATTATATTTTAATCATTAATACTATTATGTAAATTATTTACTTATAACTACATGGGAAATCATTTTCAAACAAGTTCATTTTTTTTACTCATGTACCAAACATCGGCAAAAACATCTGATATGAACTAACATTGTTAAACAATTATTATAACATTATAATATGTGATATGAACTGAATAATAATATTTAAAGGAGGCCCTTAAGCAATTATAAATTGACCAAAGTTTATTATTTAGGAATATAAAGAAACGAATAAGACAAGTCGGACTTGAGGTAAGGGAACCCACCCCTCTCTTTCTTTTTAAGTACACTCTTTTATGTCATTCCTTTTAAGCTCGTATTTCTTATGATTGGGATGTTATTTTATAATAATATTACTGTACTTTTTATGTTCATATGATGAGAGACCCTATTTTCTCTCATCAATCCATTTTGGAAGTTTTGATTGGCGCTGTTAGGCTACCGAATTTTCGTAAGAGATCCAACCTCTCTCTTTCTTTTTAAGTACTCTCCTTTATGTCACTTATTTTAAGCTCCTCGTTGTTATGTTGGGGGATGTTCTTTTATATTCCTCTTGATTTAAATTTTATTTTAATATGGTGAGATACCCTATTTGATCTCATCAATCCATTTTTGGAAGTAATAAGTGGCGTTGTTAGGCTAATGAGTTTTCGTAAGGGATTTTTCATCTCACTTTTATTCCCGTGAGATTTATGATATATTTTCCACCATTTACTTTGAGTGGTATATGTACTACCCATTATTCTAATCTTTGTGTAATATACTTTTGTTTATGATTATTTACATCAAGGTTGTATTGTCTTTATATCATGGGGTGTATGTTTCAAAAGATACCCAAGTCGGTAAGGGAACTTTTCACCCTCCTCTTTTTAAAAGACTTATTTTGTTGGGTATTTTAGTTTACATATTGTAATGTTGAGATATGTTCTTATATATCCATATTTATGTAAATTTTATTTCCAAGTGATGATATACCCTTTTTATCTCTCATAAACTCATTTTCTAAAGTTTGAAGTGACGTCGTTAGGCTGTCAAATTTTTGCAAGGGAACTTCTTAACCCAATTTTGATTCCTTGGGTTAAACATGTACTCCTTGAATATGTCATTCTATGAATATGTGTGAATGACGTCTGATTTTTTTACACTTAATATCCACTTATATTATGTGTATTCATTTGTCACACATAATTATGTAATTGATTTATCCTTAATCCAAGGATTCCGTCTTTGTAAGGGAATCTGTCTCAATCTCCTTTCATTGGGGCATATTTTGTTTTATACACAACTTTCTTTTATACGGTGTATAAAACCCTTTGACTTTTATGATTATTCAAAAGGAATATTTTTATATGAAGCATTACTAAACGACAAAAGGGAATGTTTTTTTGTCGTACGTATGCGGCGACAACGACTTCTCCGCCGCCATGACCATAATTTGAGTTTCGGCTTCCTCTACAAGCAATAACCTTTTTTTAATGAAAAATAAATACCATGTTTTAATTTTCTTCTATTTTGGTATTGATAATGGTTTTGATAATATTTTTATTATATCAATGTATTATTGATATCTTGTGATTGAAATTTGGAAATGTTATGTTTCCTTTATACATGTTTTATGTGATACGATTATGTTATGGTTATTGGGTATTGTTATGAAGACGAGTGGTTCCGTGATAAACTAAGGGCGGGTGAGCCCGATATAGCTCTCTAATGCATTGGGTAACATGAAGGAGTTAAACGTTAAGGTTTCTCTGAAGGGGTTTAGGGAATATACCGTGATGGGTATTCCAAACCTAACCAAGAGGGTTACTCCCTACGTAAGAATGTTATGAATGCCTCAAGTTACCTTTATGCCTTATGATTTCTATGATTTATTCATGATTTGATGATGTATGTTAAAATTCTTATGTTTTATGAGTAATGTATGATTTCATACATGGACTAATGTTTTCTTTTCGTACTTTTATATCCCTTACTGAGGTTTTTATGCTCATCCCATGTTTTTGAAATGTTTTTCACAGGTCAATGGAAAGGTGCATGATATGATGATAGTGTCAAGGATGTGTCAAGAAAGAAACCATGTTTTATTTTAAATATGTTTTCGTTGATGGGGAAAAGCCAATACTATATTTTATGTAACCACTTTTTTTAAATATGGAATGTAATTCATGATTTATGATCTAATTCTCTAAAAATATAAACCTAAAAAGATCCTCAATGTGAATTATTCATTTAATTCAACATTAAGTAAGGTTTAAGGCCGAGGCCTTGTAGTTGGTATCATAGGTCGGTTTAGACAACTTTAGGGATTAAGAGTTTTTGTTGGACACATGATTAGTCCCTATATCTATTATTTCAGTTAAATACTTGTTTTATAACATTTTTCAGGTCAAGTAAAGTCGGTTACGAATGGAAGCAGAAGGATCTCAAAAGACATTCCTATCTCTTCCTGAGGACATGCTTTCAATAACTATTGAAAATTCATGTTCGGATGATTGTGAAACTTTTTCTAGCATACAACTCACTTGCAAGCAGTTGTTTGAGATATCAAACACCTCCACTATACCTCTTTATCATCGTGGATCATGGGTTGTATTTAGACAAATACTATTTTTACAATATTCTCATATTTTCAAGAAAGGTAAATATTATCAAGGTATTTTCAAATATTTTACCTTATCACAAGAATTTGAAGCATATTATGATTTTAAAAATGGTGCTAAGGAAAGAGACCCTTGTGAAACCTATTTATATTTTCTTTTAAAATATAGTCTCTCAGCACATACTTATAGTATTTTAAAAGGACCAATAATAGAAAGTTTCAACTCAAATTCTGTCCGACTATTTTATAGAAATCATGTTTTATCAGATGTTTTGGAATTATATGTCATAGATGATTATTTTCCAAAACTGTTTTTCTGTAAACACCCATATGACCCATGTTGTACAAGGTGTATTTGGATGGAGGAAGAAAATGATTTTGAAGGATCTATAAATCATTGTTGTAATTCATGGGACTTATACCTACGTGATCAATATGACGATGAAATCGAGTGGACGCCATGATCAAGTTATGATGTTATTAATTTTGGGAATCGTTTTATTTTATCTTATGGTGGTGAAATAAGACTTCAAGAATTAAGATGTTGAGATCATAACAAATTTGGATGAAAATGAGAGGTATAAGGAAACAATTGAGGTTAAATCATGTTAGGGTTATTTTTGGAGTTTTATAAAAAGGACAACACACAGACCGTGTGACAACCCGTCGCGTCAGACAAAGCTGCGGGAATCGAACCCACAACCAAATTGCGACTGGTATTTATCGCCTACCACTATACTACATGAAGTCCCTGGTTAGTATGACTTATTATTTTTAGTTAGATGATTTTATGAATTAAGAGTAAGTTGATTTTGGGTTATCTATGGAAATTATTAACCTATCATGGAGGATATGTGATTAGGTTAATTACTTTTCAATATGAGACTTTAAGAACAACTGATGTTATTTGGAGATAAGTGTTAATTTGTACCTTGGAAGACTATATGATTAAATCCTTCAAATATTTGGGTTTCAATCTTAGTTTGGTTTACTTTGAAGAATTTTATGGACAAATTGTTTATTGAATGGTCTTTGTTGAACTTTGGGTATTGTTTGATAAATTTTGGAGATTAAGAATAGATTTTTTTTATAAAGGATTATCCTTTTTGGGTATTATATGATCTCATACTAACCTTTTAGGTTTTAGTTTTGGTTAAGGTCTAAATACATGGGATTTATATAGTTCTCTTTTGTGGATTAGGTGATTCTCTAGTAGTTGATTATAGCTCTCTTAATGTAAACAAGTCTTCTTAAATAATCATCATTTTGGGAAAGTACGAGTTTGTGTAAGAAATATAGTAAAATTTTAAAGTCAACATGACAAGTAAGTATGTTTCCTTAAGATAAAAAATAAATTCCTCAATGAAAAGTAACTTAAAAAAATGTTGTCTATTAACTTTTCCTATGGGGAATCGAATACCGTTTAACCCACCACAAGTATGTGATTTTCCTGTGGTTAACTTTCTCCTAAACATGTTTTCTATCACTCTCCCTCAGAACATGACCCTTTGTTTTTTCCTCCATATCCATGTTTTCCTACATGGAATCCTAGTATGGGTTAACTCGGGTGACCTTTTTTACTTCTCTTTCTTTATTTGAAAGTGATTATTTTACTGACTCTTGTTCCGATGTGGGATTTTCAATGAAGTTTCCAAGCCCAATTTTAAAATTGCGAGGATGCAATTCCCAAAAGGGGGGAAGGATGTAACACCCCAGGTAAATAAAGAATATGACATTTTCACATTTATCCATATTTGTGAATAAAATATTAATATTACTTTAAATGGGATGCTATTCTCAATGGTGTACCCAATACGCAACAATGAGTTTCTTGGGAATCTTACGTTGCACTCTAATAATAAAATAATATTATTTTAAATGGTAGTTAATGCATAGCCGTTGTAATGGCGGGAATGAACAGAACTAACTACAAAATTATTATATATGTTTGTCAAATATTTTTACTCTTTACAATAAATGTTAGATGATTAAAAATGCAAATGAATCCAATTTTAAGCGTAAACATTCTAATATTCTTTAAAAGATCGATTAACCGCCTTTTGATGGGGAACCTCTTTTAAATCCACTTTTTTGACAATTTTATGTGTTATATTTGACAAAATAAAATTCTTCTTTAGAATCGGGACATCAAAATTTACTTTGTGTAAATTGTTGGTATTTTTCCGATAAAGTTTATTTTTTAATGAATAGTGAAAAATGTTGTATTTTAATTCAAAACCTCTTTTTAATCTAATTTATTTATATGATTATATTATATTTTGAATTGTTTTTAATGTGAAATTAGAATATATTTTTACCATTTAATCCAATAGTGGTAATTGGAATTAATTTCAATTTGAAATTGGACTTAAACTAGTGTCAATCTTTTAATAGATATTGTTTCTTAAAAACACGCTATTTGTTATGACAGCAGGAATTAATTATTAAATTAATTAATGAAACTTATATGTTTTGAATTTTTTAAAATAGACATCATTTTTTAATTCAGAATATTAAATATAGCTTCGGGTAAATTTTTGGTATTTTTCTGAAAAACTTCAATTTTTGATGAATAGTGAAACTACTAAGTGGTAGTTTAAAAACTGTTTTTTCGTTTAAATGAAACTTTACCACTTCTATGATTTGAATTTCAAAAATACGACATACATGGTTGTCATTAGGATGTAAAATGTGGTTCAACAGGATTAAAATAATTTTTTGTTGAATAGTAACCCTTACGTTTTTAATCGCGGTTAGAGGTAATTAGTGTAATTTAAGGTAAAGATAATGTTATAATAATATGAAATGACCTTGACACATGTTCTACCCAAATTGTATGAGTCATGGCCGACCAAAAAAATCCATGGGTCAACTTGGGGACCCCATGGAGCCACTTTGGTTGGAAAATGACATTAATACCTTTTTATTTAAAGTTAAAATTAAAATGTCACAAACATGTGTTATTTTACTAAAAAAAATTTTACATGGGGATATATAAGTCGTATTTTTCACTATAAATATTAATTATAAAGATAAAAATATTTCCTACATCATGATATTTGTTTTATAATTTTTAGACATTAAATAAATTAATTTATTTATGACACCGTGATGATGCAGTGATTACCTCATTAATGAACGATTTAAATAAAATGAAAAGATAATGTAAAATCTAAGACCTAAATTTGTCAAAAACCTATTGGATGTGTGGATTTCGAACTATTATCACCTTATCATCTAAATTTATAATTTTGGGACCTTTAAAATCCGAAAATCATTTAATAATAAAGTAATATTTTATAACTTTCCAAGAGTGCCCCTCTTCTCCTCTTATAAAAGGCCCCCACCTCTACCACCTTACACACACCTCTAAAGACTTTGGCTCAGCCAACCCTGGCCCATTTCATCTCTAAAAATCCCTTTATTCATCATTGAAGCCTCACTTTGGGCATAATCCTTTCCAAGGAATCCTTTGAGCTTAAATCAAAGAGAGTTACCCGATTTAAAGGTAATGTCTTCCCTTGTGTTCTTTTGTTTTATTTTGCTTCTCCAAAACCCTAAACTCTTTTTATTACTTTTTTTTGTAACAACACCAGTATATTAAATATACTAGGATGTTGTTATATTAAGGATTCAAGCTACACTTTCTCACACCCTCGTCAAATGGTTAAAGAACGTATTGTTTCTGTGGTTGGTGATTTTCTGCCTCATGAAACGATGATTGTTCAATATTCTCTTAACACCTTTAAAGGTGGCCATTATGATGTCACTGTATTTTATATATGATATATATGGTATTTATTTTTACTATATTCTTCTGTATTTTATATTTAAAACATACCTTTATTCTTTTCATGTTGTGCAAATGTGATAATTTCATATGAGGAAGTGTGGACTACCGCCCCCTCAAGTGATGTGACTCGTTAATGAAATACATGGAATGTATAAAGAATGAAATTAATGAAAATATGTGACCTATATAACATATATATTATAATGTAATTATAATATATATATATATATATCTCATTTATTTTTAATTCCATTAATATGAAAAAAAATGGAAGTAGCGTTCATGGGTACGTACGGCCTACCGTCTCCATAAACGGTGCTTTTCATTTTTTTTATCTCCAAATGTTATGGAATAGTATAAAATGAATATATAATGTATATATATGATTTTTGTATCATTAATACTATTCTTTAAATGATTTACTTATAACTACATGGGAAATCATTTTCAAACAAGTTCATTTTTTTACTCATGTACCAAATATCGGCAAAAACATCTGATATGAACTAACATTATTAAACAATTATTATAACATTATAATATGTGATATTAACTGAATCATAATCTGTAAAGTAGGTCCTTAAGCAATTATAAATTGAACAAAGTTTATTATTTAGGAATATAATGAAATGAACAAGACAAGTCGGACTTGAGGTAAGGGAACCTACCCCTCTCTTTCTTTTTAAGTACACTCTTTTATGTCATTCCTTTTAAGCTCATCTTTCTTATGATTGGGATGTTATTTTATAATACTCTTACTGTAATTTTTATTTTCATATGATGAGAGACCCTATTTTCTCTCATAAATCCATTTTGGAATCTTTTATTGGCGCCGTTAGGCTACCGAATTTTTGTAAGAGATCCAACCTCTCTCTTTCTTTTTAAGTACTCTCCTTTATGTCACTTCTTTTAAGCTCCTATTTGTTATGTTGGGGGATGTTCTTTTATATTCCTATTGCTGTACATTTTATGTTAATATGGTGAGAGACACTATTTGATCTCATCAATCCATTTTTGGAAGTTTTAAGTGGCGATGTTAGGCTAACGAGTTTTCGTAAGGGATTTTTCATCTCACTTTTATTCCCGTGAGATTTATGATATATTTTCCACCATTTCTTTTGAGTGGTATATGTAATGCCCATTATTATACTCTTTGTGTAATATACTTTCATTTATGACTATTTACATCAAGGTTATATTGTCTTTCTATCATGGGCTGTATGTTTCGAAAGATACCCAAGTCGGTAAGGGAACTTTTCACCCTCCTCTTTTTAAAAGAATTATTTTGTTGGGTCTTTTAGTTTACATATTGTAATGTTCAGATATGTTATTATATATCTATATTGATGTAAATTTTATGTCCAAGTGATGAGATACACTTTTTATCTCTCATCAACTCATTTTCTGAAGTTTGAAGTGACGTTGTTAGGCTGTTGAATTTTTGCAAGGGAACTTCTTAACCCAATTTTTATTCTTTGGGTTAAACTTGTACTCCTTGAATATGCCATTCTATGAATATGTGTGAATGACCTCTGATTTTTTTTACACTTAATATCCACTTATATTAGGTGTATTCGTATGTCACACATAATTATGAAATTGATTTATCCTTAATCCAAGGATATCGTCTTTGTAAGGGAATCTGTCTCAATCTTCTTTCATTGGGGCATATTTTGTTTTATACACAACTTTCTTTTATATGGTGTATAAACCCCTTTGAATTTTATGATTATTCAAAAGGAATCTATTTATACGAAGCGTTACTAAACGACAAAAGGGTATTTTTTTTTGTTGTACGTATGCGGTGACAACGACTTCTCCGCCGCTGTGACCATTCTTTGAGTTTCGGCTTCCTCTACAAGCCATAACCTTTTTTTAATGAAAAATAAATACCATGTTTTACTTTTCTTATATTTTGGTATTGAAAATGGTTTTGATAATATTTTTATTATATCAATGTATTATTGATATCTTGCGATTGAAATGTGGAAATGTTATGTTTCCTTTATGCATGTTTTATGTGATACAATTATGTTATGGTTATTGGGCATTGTTATGAAGATGAGTGGTTCCGGGATAAACTAAGGGCAGGTGAGCCCGATATATCTCCCCAATACATTGGGTAACGCGAAGGAGTTAAACATTAAGTTTTCTCCGAAGAGATTTAGGGAATATACCGTGATGGGTATTCTAAACGTAACCAAGAGGGTTACTCCCTACGTAAGAATGTTATGAATGCCTCAACTTACCTTTATGCCTTATGATTTCTATGATTTATTCATGATTTGATGAGGTATGTTAAAATTCTTATGTTTTATGAGTAAAGTATGATTTCATACATGGACTAATGTTTTCTTTTCCTACTTTTATATCCCTTACTGAGCTTTTTATGCTCATCCCATGTTTTTGAAATCTTTTTCACAGGTCAAGGGAAAGGTGCGTGATATGATGATAGTGTCAAGGATGTGTCAACAAAGAAACCATGTGTTATTTTAAATATGTTTCCGTTGATGGGGAAAATCCAATAGTATCTTTTATGTAACCACTTTGTTTAAATGAGGAATGTAATTCATGATTTATGATCTAATTCTCTAAAACTCTAAACCTGAAAAGATCCTCAATGTGAATTATTCATTTAATTCAACATTAAGTAAGGTTTAAGGCCGAGGCCTTATAGTTAATATAACAACCCTAGTCATTATTACCCATTTAAACATGATTTATTACATAAACCTTCACTTTATACAACCCATAAGATCGATATTTCTAGTTTCTTAGGGGATTTGGAACATTACATGACAACTTAAGACATAAAATACAACATTTTTACTAGAAACTTTTTTTACATGACCACAACATTCCTACGTACTTAGCATTGAATGGGTTAACCTGAGGAAATTCATAAGAAAAGGGTGATCTATAAATCCCATTTAGGGAGTAAACAAGGAAAAACATTAAGAATACAATACATGTTAGGAAATATTCATATCAATGGATCACAATAGAAACATGAACATAAATTCATGATTATCATAACATGAAAACGTGGAAACAACATAAAACATTTCATCATAAACATAAAGGAATTAGGTAAACCATTGCCCCAACATGGAGGAAAAATGTACTAAAAGTAATTAGGTTAACCCCTATCCCAAAATGATGTATAATGTTACTAAACATTACCCAATCCATTGGAGTGCTATTAGGGTTCACCTTTCATGAACATTTTAATCTCACACTTACGTGTGCCACATAGATCATATAACGTGGATTCATTCAAAAAGATCATTTATTACACGATAAATGATTGTGAAATAAATATATTAAAGTCTATAATTAATTATTATATTTTCATAATGGTGAATACCCTTGATAGATAATGGGAATGGTATTCACTACATGATGATTTTGGCATGGAAAATCGCAGTGCAATTTCAGCAGCATAACGATATCACACGGGGATTCATAAAATGGGTTGATGAGAGATAATGGTATCTCTCATAATTTAGACATGAAATGGTAATTAAGGGGATCAAGGAGTATAATATCCCAATATATGAAATGGAATTTTAGATTCACAATATAAAATAAATTCTTGAATGGAAATGAGGAGGGAGAAATCCCATACAGAATTTTTACATGGTAATAGGTGTACATGGGAGGGATTAATGAAAGTGAAATGGGTATCTAATAATTAAAACATAATAAGGGTGGTATTGGGGAGGTTACAAATCATACCCTAAATTTTTTAATTTAAAAATAAAAGGGTATAAAAATATAAGGAAACATGGAAAATTGAGAATGGAAGGAAAGTGGGGACCCCTTACTTGGATGTGTGATCCCAAAGGCTTCGGAGAGGCTTCATGGGAGCTTGGGGGTATATTGGGAGGACTCTCGGTAGTGGTGATTAGAGTTATGGAGATCTTCAAGGAGTTTTAGTGAAAATTAATGGGTGATTGGGTGGGTTTTTATAGGAAAGGAGGTATAATTCTTTACTATTTAGGTTTTTCACACTACACACTAAAATATTCAAAACCACAAACCAAGCCATGGTTTTTTCCCATGAATTATAGACAAGGGTAGTGGAAGACAATATTTTTTAATTACAAGGGTCGAATACATTAAAATATTATCCTTTTTTATGTGGAGGTGAGTCACACCCTTAAAGAAATAAATTTAAAATCATAAAATATATTATACATTTTGGAGGATTCACTAAAGAATTATATAATAAGTAAAATAAATATAAAATAAAAATATTTTAAAGTTAAAACGTATATTTGGTCAAATATCCTTTTTATGGTATTTATTACATCACTATTGGGTCATTATGATGTCATAAAACACCCTATATATTTATATACTAATTAATTTTTATCCAAAAAATCGACCGTCTCATAAAATTATGAAAAATTCACTGTTTGGTAATTTCAAAATCTTAATTCATAAAATTATATTCATTTTATCAAAATAATTTTCTATATAAGTGAATTTTCAATTTTAAAATCAGAATAGTCTTTTATTTAAAATTGATGGGTTTTGACAAAAATAGTTTTTTTAAACCTTAATAAAAATTTACATTTGACTTCATAAAAATTATCTACTTATTTATAATTAATAACAGTAATTTGATGATAATATTTTATTAAAATTTTAACTATTTTAATATTTTATTAATTCCTTAAAATAAATTCTTTAAAATTACTTTTTCAGTTTTATTGTATAAAAATATAACTCTTGTAAAACTGATTACCTAATAATTTACAGATAAGGAACTGATATAATCATCATTTATAAAAAAATTATTTTAAAAACTATAGTTTATTGTAATAATGTATATATTTATCAAAAGTACCATTTTTACCTGAAAAAATCAATTTATCAAATTCATCATTTTTTAAAGACTATTCCCATAAAGGAATTGATGTAATAATAATTTTATTTATAAAAGGGTCTTACATAATAAATAACTAATACCTTATTAAATAAACCATTATAACACTCACATATGACCTAAGGGTAAGGTGTGTGGTGGTGATAGACTCATGGGGCCGCTTGGATAACATCGCTTGGGTGATAATCTCTACTGACTTGAACTTATCCTATAGGTGATTCCATTCATACTTAACATGTTGAAGCTCATTTTGGGATTTATCAAGAGCGAAGCCCAGTGACACTACCTCCTTTTCAAGCTCTGAAACATTATCTGCATACGGCCCAAGTATACTGGATTAGGCCATCCTCTCCTTTGTCTATGCCAATAGGATTTGTTAAAACCTTATATTTATATCAGTTGTGTGATCACTGTTCAATGACTATATTATCAATGGTAATGATATATAATGGTCAATCAAACCCAATAATGATAATAAAAAGATTGAATATGTCTTCTATATCCATAAGACATTAAATGGAAGGGAATTTTATTCGTAATTGTTTGGGTCATTACAACCTTCCCCCTAAAGAAATTTATCCCTCTAGATTTCTGTGTCCCCCAATAAAATAGATGAGGGTAACTTTTCCTCATCACTTCCTCTGGTTCCCCTTTTTCTTCTTCAAATTTTTGGTTTCTCCACAACACTTTGATGATGGGAATTGTAATATTTCTTAGTACTTTTTCCCTATAATCTAATATCATCACCAGTTTCTCTATCTAGGAAAGTTCATTCTCCAATGGTACCACCTCCGGATTGAGTACATGCGATGGGTCAGGTATGTACTTCCTCCAGAGTGATACATGGAATACATCATGTACTTAAGATATGTTTAGTGGGAGTGTTAGTTAATAAGCTACTACTCTAATTCAATCAATGATCTCTAAAGGGACGATGTACCTTGGACTAAGATCTCCCATATTCCAAAATCACATCACTCTCATCCATGTAGATATGTAGAAGAAAACCATATATACAATATCATACTCTTGGACTCATCGACAGTTGTCAACATACCTCTTTTGTCAATTCTAAGCAGCTTTGATGTGCAGCTGGATGGTCTTAACCTTCTCCACCATTTCTTCAAACATTTTTGGACCTATAAGTTTTCACTCTCCAACTTTATCCCAACATGTAGGTGTTCTGAACATATTCTCACAAAGGTCCTCTAAATGAGCCATTTGGAAGCTTGAGTGGAAACTATTATTGTAAGATAACTCAACCATAAGATGATGTTGATCCCATCCTCCTTTTAATTCCATTGTACATGATTTCAACATATCCTCAAGTGTTTATATAGTCCACTCAGATTGGACTTCCGTTTGAAAATGATAAGTTGTATTTAACTTCAGCTCAGTATTCAGATCATGTCGGAGACTCTTCCAGAATATAGAGGTGAATATTGGACATCTATCAAATACAATTGATAGTGGTAAACCATGAAACCTTTCCACTTCTATGATTTATATCTGTTCAAGTTGATCTAATGATAAATCCTATTTAATCACATTGAATTGTGAAATTTTTGTTAAATGATCCAGCACAACCCAGATAGCATTGTTTCCTTTGGATGTCTTCGAAAGTCTGGTGACAAAGTCCATGGTGATGTTCTTCCATTTCCATGTTGTTATTGGTAATGGTTGCATCATCCCCTTAGACTTCTTCTGCTTAGCCTTCACTTGCTGACATACCAGGAAAAATGATGTATATTTAGCGATCTCCTTCATCATGTTACCCAATAATAATGCTCTTGGATATCCCGATATATATTTGTGTTTCTTGGGTGAATAGAGAAATTCAAACAATGTTCATCATCCAAAAGTTCATTCTTTAACTTCATATTTGATGGAACACATTGTCTTAACCCAAATCTCACAATTCCTTCTTCATTAACATTTAACTCTAAGGATTTCTCATTTTTGATATCTTATAATTTCTTTTTAATTCCCACATCATCTTTTTGATCATCCTTTAACCTTTCCAAAAAAGATGGTCGAGCAACCATTTTTTAATGGATTGATGAGGTTAACTTATTTATGATTCACATGTCCATCTTCATAAAATCTATAAAGATTGTATCCTTATCAATTCTCACCAATGATATAATTGATGGGTCCTTTATACTTAGTGCATCTTCCACATTGTTCTCTTTCCCATGGTGGTAACAGATTGAGAAGTTGTAATCCTGGATGAGCTCTAACCATCTTTGTTGGAACATATTCATCTCTTTCTATGTGAATATATATTTGAGACTTTTGTGATCTATATATATTTCACACTTTTCCAAAAATAGATTGTGCCTCCATATTTTAAACGCAAAGATCACATCTTCCAACTCTAGATCATGTATGGGATAGTTTTGATCATTAATTTTCAACTACCTTGAGGCATAGGTGATGACTTTTTCATTCTTCATCAATACACACCCCATGACCTTCTTCAAAGAAACACTAAAGATTATTAAAATATCTCCACTTGTGGGTAGTGTGAGAACAGGGGTAGTGATAATCCTCTTCTTCAACTCCATGAAGCATTATTCGCATTCATCACTTCATGCATACTTGAATCCCTTCTGAGTTAGATTGTAATAGGTTTCAAAAATTGTGAGAAATTCCTCACAAATCAGCAATAATACCCAAATAACCCCAAAAAAACTATTGATATATGTCACAGATGTCAGCCTCATCCATCCCTTAAATGCTTTTTCTTTTAAGGATACTTAGATATCCCATTGCTTGTGATGATATTCCCTAATATTGATACTTCCTTCGACCAGAATTCACACTTGTTAAACTTTTCATAAAGCTTATCCTTTCGCAAGGTCTCTAGTATAGTGCTTAGATGCTCCTCATATTCCTCAATGGTTTTGGAGTATATTATAATTTCATCAATAAATACTATCACAAATTTTTCAAGTTAATATATAAAGACTCTATTCATCAATTCCATGATGGTTTATGGTGTATTAGTGAGTCTGAAAGGCATTACTATGAATTCATAGTTCTTGTACCTTGTACATCATCCTTGGGGATATCCTCCTTCTTCACCCTTGGTAATATCTTGGTGGAAGATCCACCTTGAAGAATTATTGTGCTTCACATAGCTGATTTAACAAGTCATCAATTCGTGGAAAAGGATACTTGTTTTTTATTGTGATTTTTCTGAGCTCAATATAATCAATTCAAAGGCACATTGACCCATCCTTCTTCTTGATGAAGAGGACCGGTGCACCCCATACTAAAGCATTTGGGTGTATATGTAACGCCCCAACCCCAGTTACCCAGATTCGGTGCATTATTACATAACATTGGCATGATCACAAGAAAGATCAAGTCTCGAAAGACCGATTAGTTTAGTAGTCTTGGAAACACTAGATATATTCATAAGTATTACATTACATCATAAACTCAAAAAAAAACTACAATAATATCTTTTCTTCATATCCCATCATACTGTCCCTGCAGGTCATTCATAAAGTACTTCTTCACATCCTGGGAAAAATAAAACATTGAAAGGGGTGAGCTCGGATTCTCAGTAAGGATAATAATATAGCGGAAACTTTCATAAATAAGCATAAACATTTAAGGAAAATGTATAACTAAAACATAATCCTTTTAAAATTGAAATTCAGAATAATATGGAAAATATAAAATGAAATAATTTCATTTAATTATTCACATGGATATTTTACTAGTCGAATAATTACATGCAATATCAATAACCACTTTCATAATGATGGAATGCATAATGCCAGACTATCATAACCACATAGCCAAGGCCTCGTGCTAAGACTATAAATAAGATTTTATTAAGGCCTTGTTCCAAGAAACTAGTTTGTCTCATGAGACCTACCGATACATCGAGGAGCTATAGCGGGCTCCACCCATCACTTATTAAGTCCAATGCATTCCTCATATGAAAAGGTTTAAACATAACATAAACATTCGTTTTAAAACTAGCATACGAAATATCGATAATGTATTCATAAACCATGAATGGTATAAAAATAACACATCCACAATCAAACATATCACAAAACCATCAATACAATATGGAAGTTTTATATCATAATAAATCAACTCTAAATAAACTTAAAATCCATCAAAGGATGTTGATATAGATGAAATCAAAAAACTTTTTAGAGAAATATCTCTTTCTATTTTGAAATCATTTAAGAGTCATATATTTATAAAATAAAATATTTTCTTTTAAAATATTCTTATAATATTGTAAGGGAAGCTTCGATGATTTTATAACGGTGAAATATAGCCTCACCCGCCGTATAAGTTAAAAAACATTCTTACCTTAATTCAGTCGAAAAGGTTAAAAAGGACCTTGTTTGGAAAACGACAGAAATATTCCTTAATAAACTTCTTATAAAAAGTCAACAAGGGTATAAATGACTTTATCCCATAGTCTTTAAAATAGTAAGAATTATTTGTAATACATTTTTAAGAAACATGGATGTGGATGATAAAGAGGTCCCAGTAGATAATTACGTATAAACAACCTCGGATAATGAAGAGATTGTTAAATTCACCCTTACCTTGTTCTTTTCCTTGGTTGAGGGTAGGTTAACCTCCTGTATAATGGTGAAATAATTGTTATTAAATTATACAAGAATCATATACATTAATATGATATCATATATGATCTTTTAACATTGATTTGTTAATAATATCTTAGTATTATCGTTGTTTCGGGTGTTAACTTACTCATTTTCTTTTATATGTTTTGTTACTTAAGCTGTGTTTTTCATGAATAGGTTGTATATTATTCATATTCAGAATTATATCATGTCTGTAAACATTATTTTTAAATCATCAAATGATAATTATACTTGAATGGATACGATGGAGAATGAATCTCATCGCGTTCATGGAGACGGTAGTCCGTACTTACGCACGAGCGACAATATCATTATTTTGATATTAAAATGATATATAATTGGATGTTATATCATATATAAATAATCATTATAATGTTATATTTATTATTTACATGAATTACACATCATTATTATACCCATCCAAACAATAATTTATTGAATAACAATTACACCATGATGTGGAGACGGTAAGCTGTACGTACGCACGTATGGTGACATGTCATTCAAAGAATGGATAGAATACTGAATATGGTTGTACCATATTTATAATAACATCATGGTATATATAATATACTGGAGTTATTATTTGAGAATGGTAATAACAAATAAAGAAGAAGTTGAAGAAGAAAGGAACTCGAAAGATGGTGGTGAAAACATTACCTCTTCTTCGGGTTCTTCATTTTGATTTGATCAAAAGGGCTCCTTAGGGTGGCTTTCTGATCAAAATAAGGCCTCTAGGTTGAATTGAGGTAATTTGAGAGAGTAGTTGGGCAGGGGTTGTCTGAGCCAATATGATTTGAATGTGTGAATTAGTAATAAGGGGGAGTGCCCTTTTATAAGAGGGGTGAGGGGCACCTTTGGAAAAGCTAGAAATATTGTTTTATAATCAATTCATATTCGGTTTATAATGGCTCAAAAGTGGATTATTTAAAGGTTAATGTGGTTATGGGTCTAAAACCACTCAATAAATATAATTTATACAGGTTTGGGTCATTATATTAACCTTATCTTTTAGTTTTAACTCTTAGTTAATTAGTTTAACACTTACCATGTCACTTTGTTTTTTTATATTATATAGTTAATAAACTTACTATATACCTCCAAGAGACCCCCCAAGTTGTATATTAATGATACAAATATCATGATATAAGTCTCTTGGCTGAACCTTATATTTTTAGAAATTTAATATAAATTAATAATATAATATTTGTTTTAAAAATTCTTTTATTTCAATTTTGACACTATTGGGTATTTTGTTTTAGATAAATTCATAACAGCATTATTACTTCGAAAACAATTTATATAATCAATATTAATATGTCATAGTAACATATAAAATTAGTGTAATTCATAAAAAGTCTCAATTTACATTTATATTTATATTTATAATATCAATTATTTTAATATTTCATTAATTAGGTAATTACTGCATCACCATTGTGTCATAAATAAATTAAATTATTTAATGTCTAAAAATTATAAATAAAATACCATTATGTAGGAAATCTTTTTATATTTCTAATGAATATTTACAATCGAATTTATCTTATGTATAACCCTATATTATAAATGTTTTAGTAAATAAACTTTGATTTTAACTCCTTTAACGCTTCTTTGAATTAAATAATAATAAATGTCCTAATCGAATCCAAGTGGACCTAAATGATAATATTTTATTCCTAAGGTTGTTTTGGGTCGAGATACACTTGTACAATAGAATTAGGACATGTTTTAGGGTAATATTAATATCATTTTTACCCTTAATTACCCTATTTACTTATAACTGTGGTAAATAAAGGTAAAAAGTTACTATTCACCAAAAATTATTTTCATCTCAATAAACCACATTTTACTCCTTGATATTAACCGTGTCTCTCAAATTTTCGAAATTCCCCTCACAGAAGCGGTAAAATTAAGTTTTATGTGAATTTCCAAATTCTCCTAGGAGGTGGGTAAAAGACGGTGAAAAGTTCAATAACATTTTTATATATCTAAAATTATTCTAAACTAACTCCAATGAATTACATTGAACTTATATAGGTATTATATATCTATTTTGACCTTAATTAAATTTAAATAAAATAAATAATTATTTAAATAAAAATTCTGTTTTAAACTATAACTCAGTATTTTTTCACTATTCATCAAAAATTGAAAGTTTTCAGAAAAAATACCAAAATTTCACCCCAGGCTAATTTCGATATTCCAAATCCAA